>CM062818.1:834062874-834669176 GCA_031772625.1 Pinus tabuliformis
TGCTAGAGTTGATCTCTCTCATATTCTGATAGAGGAGATAATACTTTTTGTTTTCTCTTGCTCAAGTAGCGATTGTCTTCATTAATTTCCAGTGAAGGGGTGTACAAAGTTTCCTCATACTACTGATCCATTTCATGTAATTCTTGTTGACTGTCAAGATGAAAAATTCCTTCATCTTCCACCGTACTAAAATCTTGATTCTGTTGCAAATTTTCATGATCGTCTTTATGCTTCTGAAGTGTTTTTTCATACAATGCTTCCATGATTTCTCCGTCCATTAAGTCATCACACCCATAAAAATTCTCAAGATCTTCAATAAAACTATGAACATGGCTACAATAGTCCTGAACTAAAGCCAAGGATGGATATGATTCTTTATACATTTCAAAGAATATTGCATGAAACTATTTTAAACAACGAATAGAAGCAGGTGGAAAACTTTCATACCAAGATCGGGCTTCGTTTTCCAGAGTAGCCATAAACATTTTCATCAAACAGTCTTCAGGAAAATTGATCTTTAGTTTATGCACATGAATGTGAAATTTCACCAGATGAAGAGCAGTGTCATTACCTTCCACATTTCTGAACATAGGCAAATTCTAAAGCCAATCCACTTTGGGCATTTTATTCGGGAAACCTGGGATGTGATCTCGGCTCATGGGAGTGTATCTTCTTGCAATCCATTCCATCTTGAAAATCTCAAAGCTACTAATCTCTCTACAGTGAAGTCACCATGAAGCATTGATTGCTGGATTCTTCAGTGAATGGAGTTGCCAGGTGAATGATTTCATCCTTCTTATGTCTGATCGTTGTTCACCATCAACCATCAGATTTGAACATGATAGATGTACTGGGGCAAGACAATCTTCAAGCAAACCATTTTCGTCCCTAGTGGAGTCACCATTATGTTAGCACCTAAATCTGCCTTAGGCTGAAGGAAGGAAAAATTCAGGGTAACCAAAAACCACGCTCAGTCTGGTAGCTAGCCCTACCAAAATAGGAGAGGGATCTCTCCAGATCACACTCAGGAAAAATAACAATAGGGTCTGAGATGACTCAAAAATGGATACTGATTTTAGGCTAGGTAAATAAATATGATGGAGATGTTTGAAGAATAACTGAGTTTTCCGGGATGTTTGGGGCCAAGGAACAGCATGAGCAGAGAATTTAACTCAAAGACGCAGGTTATTTTGTGAGGCAAGACAGGTAGAAAGTCTAGCAATTAGAGTTGAAAAAATGTGAGGTGGAGAGATTGTTTGAGAGTGTGAAAAGGGCATAAATACATGAATCCTTTTCAACAGAAGAAAACATAGAACGTGAAAACTATCCCAAGGCAGAGCAGTGCACTGAATTCTACCTTTTTACTTAGAAAGCTTTCACTGGAAATGAATGTGAATGAAAATATGAAACATAACGAAATACTTATGAAACATAAAGAAGATACATTTGCTAAACTCACGCCACATGAATCTCATGAACCAGAGCTACAATCTTTCATTAATTCTCTGTCAAAATGTACAGTGAGTGACTGGGTTTTTCTCCCACAGTTCCCAAAAATGCCAACCCTTTACAAAATGACACTCAATACAATAAATAAGCTTTTCCATGAGAAGGTTGATCAACCCAGGCAATGAAGAGCCAACCATCAGCAGTTACATTTAATTTTCTATAAAGATCAATTAGAAAAAAGCAAATATGAGCATAGATTTTGTGGGTGGTTGTTCGCCTTCATTTGGCCACTTGGATAGAAGCCAAAAATTCTTTTTAAACTTTTCCTTTAATTCCGGGAAAAATGTATTGTAAATGAGCGGGCCCACTTGGAGAAAATTGCGAATCGAAATTTCGCGAAGCGGGAGCGATTTTGGCCTTTGGGTCTCTATGCGCCGCGCCAAAAACTGTATGTGTTGCACCACATGAGAGGTTGTTTTGAGGCACTTCCTGAAGTCCAAATTGAGCCTAAGTGTACTTGTTGGAAATCCCTACCTGTCTACTTTCCAACCCAAGTGGAATTTCTGAATTTGGATGTCGTTTGCCCCTCCAAAACTGCAATCTCCCAAGACTGCTTCATGTGTGTCAAAATAGGGGCAGAGAGATCATTTTTTGGGTGTTTTTGACCTCCTGAGGACTCAAAACTGGCCCAAACTCCTTGGCCATGCAACAACAGTCATGATTTTCCATGGAAAATCCAAAAATGCAAACCTTTTTTCATTTGGAGCTCCCTATTGTAAGTGCGCGCCAGGTGGCACGACGCACAAGGAGAAAAACCCTGTTTTTTGCACAAAAATTTCCAAAAACACCAAAAATGCCCCAAATTTCTTGAAATTTGGGCTAGAGCTTCCTTATCAAGTGTTATACTGGGCCAAAGAGGCTTTGGCCAATATCTGAAGTTGATCGAGCTGCCTTTGCCTCTTTTGCTTCTTGATTGCCTTCCTCAATTTCGCCTTCAAATTCCTGATTCGGGCCTTGCACACTTTGTTTCGCGCCATGTAGTGGAAAGCCATGTGTCTCAGCATTGCTTTTTCCCTATTAGCCTTCTCCACCAGCTGCTCCAAGTGAATGTTCACTTTCTCTAAAGCATACTCCCGGTCCTCATCTCTTTTCTCCATAGGTCTACCTTGTGCTACCATGATGTGTTGTTGGTTTTCCTTGATCAATTGCAACTCTATCTCAGCTTGTCGGTCCTCAAGGTGTTTGTTCCTCTACTCCAGGTATGTCATATTCCATTTTGTTCTCCAATATTAGGCATGTCGGTAGCTAATGAAATAGAGTCCGGTATAAGTGTGAAAGCAACACCAGCCAAAGTAACTTGAGCACCATGCAAATGTAGAACAAATAGGCGAGCCAACTCATGGTGAAATTGAACATTTGCAACCTTTTCACAAAACTCATAGCATGACTGAAACTGAAAACATGACATAGCAAGAGGGCAGGCCTGCAATTCTGTAAGGGTGGTCGGTTCTTCTCTAACATGTCTGCCACTCTTATGAGGCCTCCGGGGTGCCTGTTCTTCCAAGGGAGAGTCACTTTGGGTTTCTACCTCATAGTCTGATGAATGCTCAGATGCCATGACTGCTATGCCAAATACCTTGAAGACAAGATGACTGTTGTGTATGAATTGTGCTTGAACTACTCTTTTTGGTGTTGTATTTCAATTTCTGCCACCAAGGGAAAAAACCAATGCAACAGGGACTGTTAGGGATTGTTAGGAAGGAGAAACAATATTGAGGAATGAGAATTATTGGGATAATTTTAATTAGGGAGAGGAGGGGGATTTTATATATGGGAATAAGGTTTATGGTTTGGGATTAGTTATATAGGGTTGAGGAGATTTTAATAAGGGCTAGGGTTTTGAAATGTTGAATGTAATGTAGGATTGATCAACTTGGTGGGGGATAGGAAATGATGAAACAAGGGAGAAATGGGGAAGGATGAGTAACCTTGGTAGCAAAACAAAGATTTTGGAACCCACCGCAATCTTCCTTTGAGGCACTTTAGAGGTAGGGTTTCAAGTTTTTGTTTCAATCATTATCATCATTAAACCACCATCACTCAGCACAAAAATTAATGAAACATTAAGATGTTGACCCTACTTGGAAAATCCACGCAAATAAATGGAAATTTGGAGAAATTTCAATGAATTTCAGGCCTTTTAGCCCAATGCGCCGCGCCTTCCCAGTGCGTCGCGCCAGTGTAAATTTACACTGGAAATTTTCTCCCAGTGCGCCGCGCTCTCTGTGTGCGTCGCACCTTTTTCCAGGTGACTTTTGGAGGCCTTCGCGGTGTCCAAATTGGGTGCAAGATAGCTCGTTGGAAGTTTCTTTGAGTCTACTTTCCAACCCAACTAGAATTTGTTAGTTTGGAGTTCATTTTCCCTGTCAAAAATCAAATCTCCCAAGACTGGTCAAAATGTGCCAAATGAGGCTGCCTCAAGGCAGAGTGCTGTTATAGTCAACTTTTGAGTGCCTTTCTCAACTCCAAATTGAGCACATGATAGCTCATTGGAAGTCTCTTTGTGTATAGTTGTCATTTGACTCATTAAGCAAGTCATTTGGCCAACCGAGCTAGGAGAAAACTTGATTTTCCCAAGGTCACATTAAAGGTGCATTAATTCTCCCGAGGCAATTGTATTTTCGACATTTCTATAAAACCATGAAACCTGTGTAAAAAGTGAAGGATTTTTTTCTTCCTTGGCCTATTGTGGACAAAAACCTCTCTCATTTTTTCCAAATTCATCTTTCCTTGCTCAGAAACATCATTGGAGTAAAACCTATCCCGATGTGTGGAACAAGAGATTTGTCGAAATGAAGCAAAATGAAGGGGATAAGCGGCTTCTAAATTCTTGGGAAAATTATTGGAAGTAGGGAGGGATGTTAAGAAGCAGGGGAAAGTGGAATTTCAAAGATTGAGTGAGGGGAAGGGGTCTAGAAGGGCAAAACACAGGCCTAGTCTAGAAAATAGGGTTTGTAGCAAAAAACTAGGGTTTGTGTGAAAATGAGGAATTTGGGGGATCTCAGTGATGGGAAATGTTTAATAAGGTACATTAAGGATAGGGGAAGGTGTATGAACATCAGGATACAAGTGTTGCTGATGATTAGACCATCCAAGAGAAATTTCCTTCAAAACCCTAGGAGAGGGAAATGACCGTAGCTAAGCGCAACTTAAATATGAACAAGGTGTAAAATGACCCATTGGAACCTGACATGATGATGACAACCCTCTGAATGATGGTAGACTCGGCTGAATAGTGACATAGACCGACATTTGGACAACTTTGAAAGGAGTGAAAGCAAACCCTAGACCTAATGCCTAGTGACCAAATTTTACTTGAAGACTCACTGAAATGATAAAATTTGACCTTGACACCTTAAAATCACTTTGTAAGAGCATGTTTGATCACTGTAGGAAGGCTGCAAAGACTTATGCTAACATTATCGAAGCTAGCTGATTTGTAGAAAAAGTTCTACATGGTATCAAAGCTAGCTGATTTGTAGGAAAAATTCTACATGGTATCAGAGCTAGCTTATTTGTAGAAAAAGTTATACATGGTATTAGAGCTAGCTGATTTGTAGAAATTATAGAAAATTACACATGGTATGAGAGCACAGGTGATCAAGGAAGAACAATATACTAGAGGAAATTTCAAAGTTTTGAGTTTTGGGCCGAGAGTTTGCAGAGAAGATCTGAAAATTTATGTACAAAATTTTGAAAAACAAATAGCATATTTGTATTCCTTGCAGAAAAATACCCAAAAAAAAAAATCGGTTGAATCGGAGTTCGGATGAGGGAGATATTACTGATTTAAAATCAGCTCTTTTTCTAGAAAATTTCATGACGGCGGGAAAGTGGAAATAGATTGGTGTGCTAGCCAAGAACTTGTATGCACTTGAGGTACAAGATGCATGCCAAGCCTTGAGGAGCAAGGCAAAGGTTAGATACTTGGTGGTTGAGAGGGAGAGTAAAATACCTCTCAACATGCAGCTCTAGAAGAAGTCTCAGACGATTGTGGAGGAGCCACGATTGGTGCAGCAGCTTTAGGAAGTTGTGGAGCAGCCACAATAGGGGAAGCTGAGTGGAGATCGAGTAGAGACATCTACCTATGCAGAGACCTCTAGTAGGGGGAAACTTCGAGCCAGGTGGGCAGAGGGATCACATGCAGGCATACCTCCAGGTATGAGGTGGGGTGATGTGGAGTGATCGTCCCAAGGAGGAGGGGTAGGATCCTTGAGGTACCCAACCTCTTGGATGAGACCTTGCTACAGGAGCCCCGATGTGGAGTATTAGGAACTGATTGATTGGGTCGAGACAGTTGCAGATGGAGTGGCAAAGAGAGCTACAGTGTAGGGAATCCCAGGACAGCGTAGAGCATGCAGGCTGCAGCAATGCGAGAGGCACAATTGTGTTGCACAATGCAGGGTAGCACAGAGAAGGGTGCAATGGTGAGAGATGCATGGAGATGTTGCAATAGCGCAGAGGTCAAAGAGGGAGCACTTGTCAGCAACAGGTAGAGCTTCAACAGAGTGGTTAGTTGGGAGTTTTTTTGTTCTGTGTGTTGCTGGAGCAACCGCACTTGGTAGATGTGTTGCATGCAGAACATTCCAAAGTTACAAGATTGGGTTCGAGAGGAAGCTTTTCTTGTTGAGAGGGAGTGTTGAAAAATGTGCAACAATAAATGCTAAATTTAGAAAGTGCCAAAAATAGAACTACTAAAAATAGTACTTATAAAAATAGCAATTTAGCCAATGAGCATTTTGGCCACCTTGGGTGAGAGGTGAAACTGCTAAAAATAGCATCTTCTAAAAATAGCATTTCTGGGTCCCTTCCTATTTATAGGAGTACCTGGTCTATCTATAAGAAGTAAATTTGAATTTGGTCTTACCAGTAGTTTAAAATATTAATTAATTAATATCCATGAGTTAATTAGTTATGGAAAATTAAACTTGAAGTCTTTGTAAGAACATGCAATAATTTCTCCACTAATTGGGGAATGTGTCCTTGATTTGCTCCACAGATTAAGGAATTAAGGATGAGTTCTATATTGAGAGGATCAGTCGACTTAGTTTAACTTAGTCAAGTTCAGTTAGATTAAGCTAACAAGTCGTTAAATTAATGAGATATAGTTTGTTGATGCTTGCATGCACGTGACAACTATTATTTTCAAATAACTGTGTATTCACTCATGGATAACTGATGCATGTCAGTTCTGTTAGAGACCTAGTTTACATTAGAGAAGGGACAGTGTACTATCAGTTGGATGAATATTTTTCCTATAAAGGAAGCTCATCAATGATGAGGATTTATCTCCTTCAGGTTTGTGCAGTTAGATCAAAGGTTAGTGAGTGTGTGAAGAGGGCAATTCACACAGGTGGCAGCACTGGACCCCAAGGAAAACTGCACAAGGAAATAGGAGGCTTAGAGGATAGAGGAGAAGGTTTTCGAGAAGCCTTTGACTGTCTATGAGCAGCAGAGGGATTGCAGAGAGAGCAGGATAGCTTGTGAGCTGATTCTTTTTGTAATCCGGACTATATTTCCACTTGTATGATAATATAGATTTGGGGTTTTAGGCTGAGGCTTTCCCTGGGTTATATCTTCTGTGTTATGTGTGTTTGATTCCTCCTTATCAGTTATATGTGTTTTTATTGATGTTTCTCAGGTTCGATTAAGCTTCTGCTAAATTGTTTGTAGAAGTAAATCAAGTGTTTTTCTTTAGTACATTGCATTACCAGGCGATATATAGGTGGGAAATTTCTAAATTTTGATGTTATTAATGTTAGTTATTGAATTTTACGGCTTAAAAAAAATAGTATATTTTCATGTCCAAGATGTGAAGAACAATTTCAATGGCGTTATTCTAAATATCTACATAAATTTATTTATGCAAACAACAGGGTGACTCTACCACTAGATTATAAGTTTAAAACTTGCCAAAAGAATCAATATGATGGAAATTTTGAAATTAGAGGCCCTCCCATGATTATGGGTCCAGGTTATTGGCTTAAGAAATATGAAGATGCTAAATCGAATTATTGGGAGGGATTTTTTGATCGAGGTGATTCAATTGAAGAATAAGAACAAATTGTAGTTAATATTTCAAAAGGAAAAGGAAATCCATATTTTATGAGCTCCCTTACTAGAAGGATCTATTAATAGCTCACCTATTATATTTTATGCACATCTTCAAAAATGTCCCAAATTCTATATTTTGACATATATCAGGAAAAGAGAAGGATGCCTTGTCTTCAAGGAGAGATATTGCTCTTTTGCATACCAAATTTGATAGAAGACATTTGTGGCCAAACAAAGAAAATGAAACATATGCAGAAGCTCCATGGATTTTGAAAAAAAAAATGAGCTATACCAACTAAAAAATTCATTTGTTCAACGAGGACATGTATTGGCTATCAGTCATCATTGGAAAAATATTTTATAGTTGATGGACATGTGACAAGATTTAAAACACATGATTTTCATAATTTCATGAAGGTATTATCATCATTTAACTTTTATTGGTAACATTGATTAAGTACAAAATATATTTTGATATTCTATTGTGTGAGAAAAATTACTAATGACCTTTGAGAAATTTGTTTGATAGCATATCATGCCATTGGAAATTAGGGGGGTTCATGTCTTACCATTGACTTAAGGAATGCCATAAGTCGATTGTCAACATTTGCAAGGTATGTGATATGAAATTTTCATGTGTGAGAGACATAGAGATATTATATTTCTTTTTAATTTTTTACTAAAGGTTCATACTAATTTGTTATTCTTATATTAGGTGGGTGACCTCCAAGGAGATCCACGAATGTGAAGTGCCAAAATGGAAGAAGGTAATCGCAGAAATTGTATGTGTGTGTTGTATCAACAAGGTGGATGTTTTTCTTTAAGAGGTATATGAAAAATCTAAAAATATATGTCTAACAAAAGGAACATCCAAAGGGTTGCATGGCTAAAGGGTATGTATTGAATGAAGCCTTTTTCTTCCCATGTGAATTCCTTGGTAAGGATTTTGAAGATGGGCCACGCTTCTAGGATGAAGAACGAGCATCAAATATTATTGGTGGAGAACAACCACAATCTAATTATTTTGATGTAGAAATTAGTAAGTAAATTCATGATCAGTGTGGTTGTTTTCTTTGCAATCATTAATTTACTCTATAATTTATTTTTCAAATTAATAGCATGACATTTGGAGTTTGAAATAAAGATGTTGACATCTAATATGTGTAGATCAAAGTGTTATCCTCAACAAGTTCATTTTGTACACATGGAATTTATGAACAAATGGATTGATTTATATGATAAAAAGAGAGAAGTGTTAGAAGCAAGGATATGGTATAAGAGATCGAACCCAAGGAATACTCCACTTCCCACTAATATACTTGGGAAATGGGGCAAAGATTGCACACTACAATGGGTTACTGAAAAAATAAAATAAAATAAAAATAAAATAAATAAATAATAAAATAATATAAATATAAATAAATAAAATAAATAATAAATCAAATCAAATCAAATATAAGATGCAGGTATAGAAACATAACAAAAGATGAAATCAACATGTGTAGAGGATGTGAAACAAAGGTGTAGCTAGAATTTTACAAAATGTTTTTTCCTCGCAGTTTTGACACTATTAACTATTTTAATATTCATCATTATATTTGTTTTCAGTAAAATAAATGGTCTTTCATAGGCAAGGAACTATCCTGCAATGTGGGAATATGGTCAACATTATTGGGTAGAAAGTGTAGATGTTAAGATACAATCCTTTGAATGTGACATCATGGTTGATTTCAAGCAATCGAGTCGATCAAGCTCAAAACATAAGAATATTTTTTAAGGGAATCTACAATATGTTGGGAAAATCCAAGAAATTATTGAGTTGAATTACCACTCTTTTAAATGATGTATTTTTAAGTGTAGATGGTATGAAGCATTTGAGAGGACATGGAGATATGATACCCACAGTGGATTATTTTCTTTAGATTCCTTGAGGTTCTTACCAGTGGATAAGGAGCCTTATGTTCTACCAATTCATTGTGAGCAGGTATTTCTTTAACTCAAACAAGAAGCAATAGTGATCATTAATCTATTAATTCATAGTTTCTTTTACAGAGGTCTAACTATGAATACATAACATAGTTTTCTAAATTTTTATAACATAGGTTTAATATATGTATGTTGTTCATGTGTATCTATTTTGCTATGAATATATTTTGGACCCGAAATGGATATTTTTCATACATTATGATCCAAGATTAAGGCATGTATTTGACAATGCATTAGTGGATACTAAGCAAAACAATGATGGCCAACAAAATGAGAGAGAGAAATTAGAGAATGTCAAAGAAATCAACACCCATGATGATTGAAGATGGTTATGTTCAAGAACAAGAAGACAATCCAGAGTTAGATGATGTTATAGAGGACATCAATAGGGATGGCATAGAAAATGATGATCCAAATACATTTGGTAACAATATAGATGGTCTATAGTCAAATTTCAATGATGATGAAGATGATGCAGGTCAAGATGAGGATGATCATAATATTAAATATTTGAAAGAACATATGCACATTGACAATGATACACTGGACGAAATTGTTGCAGGCAATAATGTTAATGAGAAAAACAACTAAATTTTCAGAATTATTTGTAATCCATTTTTTTAAAATGATGATTTTTATGGCCCAAACTTTGAATGCTTCAGTATTATTTTTGTTGATACAAATTACCTATTGCAATATCCTTAAAGTTTTCAATATTTGGTATGAATTGTTGGCAGGAAAAAATAGGATTACTTGGATCAGAGTTAGTATGGTTAGTGGTCATTTATTGGTTGATAATGGTTTAGAGGTGTTGCCAACTTATTGGTTAGACTCGGACTGAACTAGGATGAAGAACCTATTCAATAACACTATATTAAATATGTAATTGTTAGAAAATATAATTACATATATCGTATATGTAAAACAATGTAAATCCAAACCATAAGGCTAAATGTATACAAAGTTTGTTCATTGATTTATATTATAAAACAAATTGAAATATTTCACTAATTTTAAGCTAAATTATTTTCTATGTACAAAATTAGAAAATTTTTATTGTATTAATGTTCTTTATGAGTAAAAAAATACTCTCTATATCGAATCATTCAATTTGGCCTTGTAATGAAGGATAGGCATGCATTTCTGTCAAGCAGGGCTAAAATTGCCTTGCTTCACTAAAATGCATGCCTTGGCTTCATTTCTTAGCCAATATGGTTGATTCAAATTGTATATTGTTTATTTACTAACTATTAAAGACATTATGTCTTTTACTTGATACTTTGGAATGTTGGAGCTGGAGTTGATAATTTCTTAAGACTTGAAACCTTATTTTTGTACTACTTTGTCAGTCTTAGAAGGATATTTTGTTTGGTGAGATAAGGATATGTCGATTATACTGTTGGGGATGTTGATATAAACCTTCTTATTATGCATTTATTTTGTTTTTACGCTACTAAATTTGTATCTCATGTAAGCTTTATGCAATTTTCTTATTAATATAAGTTGGATTATCCTTTGGGAAAAAATATATTGGAATCTCTCACTAAAATAGAAAACTTAAAACCATGCTCGAGAAGAATGGAGAGACCTTTCTATGTCTCCCACATCTCTAACTAATTAATTAAGGAACTGCCAATCCCCTAGGCATAAGACAATATTTTTTACCATTTTGGTTAAAAATTACACCTCTAGCTCCAGCAACCCCCAGATTTCCTTTTGAGGCACCCTATGGTAAATTTTTCCATATGATGCACTAAGCATATTGTAAATTTGTTCTACTATGGAAAGAAGACATATTTTGTATTTCAAATAGAAATTTAGTACATTCCATAGCACCAATTTCTTGGTTTAGTAAGCTATCATCTTATAAAAGTCCATTACATTGTCCAAAAATAAAAGAGTAACTAGATCTTAGTGAGACCACAACTAGATAAAAACTCCATGAAGGAGACATAAAATTAATTCCTAAAAAAAGATTAGTAATTTATTCAAAAATGCACATTAACGAAAAATATAATGATATATAATAGAATATATGATATATAATGATATATATTCTAAAACTCTAGGATGCTTGGGAGGGTTCCGCAAGCCCTCCTCTTGAGAAAAAAACTGTCTCTTTCCTTATGTGGAGATTTGTGATTGTTATAGCACTACAACAAACACATCCTTTCATTTTGGTTGAAGCTATCAAATTGTCTTTTCGTAATTTTCTCTCAAATTGTATTTTTCTTGGCTTAGTCTATGCAATGAATCCACATTCTTCTTATATTTCTCCTCATGCTCAGTTTCATTCCTTTCAAGATCTTCCTTTGTACATTTCAATTGATATTTATATTTGGCCAATTCACTAGTGAGTTGTTTTACTTTATCCTCAAGTTTTTTTTCCCTCCATTGTTGCATATTTGCAATAGACATAAGTGGTATTGCCTCATGTGTGTGCCTCTATAATTGTTGTTGCAAATCATAAATTTGGGATTTCAAATTTTGTATCTCCATGTCACATTCCAAATGCTGTGTTTTTCGGCCACTCATGAGGTATTTATGTAGCTTTGTAATTATTTTTTCTTTCTTAATTAACTTCTTCTTTAATGATTCAACAAGTGGTGGTGAGGCATACAGATCACCCACAAAATTCATGGCTGAGATAGTGTCCTCTAAATCCTTCACTCGTGCTTTTAGCTGGGATTTCTCCAAGTCCATTGAAGGCATTTGTTTTACTCTTGTATCCTAACTTGTACCTTTACCCTTAGAATTACCTTTATCCCCACTCTCAGTACCGACTTCTTTACTATGCCGATCTTTTTCCTTTTCATATTCTTTAATCTTGTGTTCTACCCAGACAATTTCAATATATATCTCTTTCAACTTGTTAGCTTGCCTATGAAAAGTTTTCTCCAACGTAGTCACTTTTTTCTTGTATTCTTCATCCTATGAATCATGCTTATGTTGCTCCTCTTTATATTTATTTGCAAATTCAGCATTCAAATATTCAATAAATTTATCTTTTTTAATGAATTTCCTGACTAATTTAGCCTTAGTAGTATTGATGTTGCCAATGGAGGTATATTGAGAACCTATGGTCTTCTTCTCAACTCCTCTTCAAGTTCACTAATTTTTTCATAATAAGTAGCCTAAACTTATTTAAAATTTGCTTATAGTGCATCTATCTCCCTCATACCTTCTTCACTCATTATGGATACCCAATTACACAATTCATTTATTTTTGTGTTTGTTGCGCAATTGTCAATTGCAACACTGCAATCTTCTTCATGCATTCAACAATATACTTCTTTTTTAGTTCGTATGTTTCCTTCCAGTTGTATATAGAGGAAGAATCTTCCATTACAACTTGTTTGTAATGGATATTTCTATCATATATTAATAAAACAAATATGTTATCGAAACTGTATGTTGGATTGTGCACATTTAAACTTGCAGATGTAGATGTTGAATGACCCATAAAATATAAACTATACCAAGGTGCCAACAGTTTAGAAGGAATTATGTTTATTATACGAAAATCATCATTACATGTTTCCATATAATGATCCTTACCTTATTTCTCCTCATCTTCATCCATACATACTTGTAAGTCTGCTACAACACTAGCAGTGATATCTTCAGCATGAAAAATTGTATCAACAAAATTTTCCACACCTTCAACCAGAGTCTATTTAGGTTCTTCCTCAATGGTTTTCTCTAGTTTTGGTCTCCTAATGTAATTTTTAATAGGTCATGTTTGAACATCAAGTAGATACAAATCAATAATTTTCTACAGTGTTCCCGAGAAACTGAACTTAACCTTCTTAATTTTACTATCTTGTAGGGAATAATGTAATTTTTTAGCCAATAGATGAGGGAAATCTATGGCCCTACCTTCAACCCAATGAATAACTAGCCTCATGTAGTCACCAGAAATATCAAGCTTGTGAAGATTCATAATTGTCCCAAGGACAACTTGAATCAAGGATTTGTATATTCCATGGGGAACATATTTCATTTTTAATCTATTCCTCAGAGCAATTACTTTTCTCCCACATATTTACTGATTGTTTCAATCTTTTCTAGCTTAAAGGTTTTCTTGGAGTTAAATATTTCTCCCCCTCCGCGTGGAATTTTTGTTGCTCTTACAACCAGATCAGGGTCCAGGGAAATTCTCCACCCAAATATTCCATGGATTTATCATCATAATTTTATATAGCCTCATCTATCTCATCAATTTCAAAATCGAGTTTTCCAAATATAAATTTATAATCTGTTATGAAACTAGCTCACAAAAAGATAGAAAATATAGATCAATGACTTAAAAATCAGCCTCTTCGAGGGGGCAACCTTCTTTACAATACACAGATGAAAAATTCTTGAATGATACAAATGACAAGACCTCCTTTCTATATGTGGGAGTCTAAGGGGTCCCAATATAATCAGAACCTACATAACAATAATATTGTAGGGGCACAACAATAACAATAGTGGGCTTCTATGGGGTGTTATCACCAAAAAATTGATCATCTAGCCTAATTTACTGAATGGATTGAAGTATACCATGTAAAGCCAATTTTACCCTAGTAAAATTGCTTTCACTGTGAGAAATTACCTAATAAACCACCTTTATTAAGTAATTTATAGTTAAACCCATGAAGAATAATTAAACAAATCACTATTTATTTGATTTTCTTGTAGGAATAATTAATTAAACCATTGTTTTGTTATTATTCCTCGTTCAATTTGACCCAATCATGAAAAATAAACAGATAGATCATTATTTATCTTATTTTTCTCTAAGAATAACTAATTAATCACTAATTAATTATTATTCTTTGTTATATTTAACTAAATCCCTTAGGAATAATTAAATAAATCATTATTCGTTTATTATGCCTTAACTAATTCCTTGAGATAATAAATAAATTATTTATTTATTTATTATTTCTAAATAAAATTTTAAATACTTTTTCCCTCCTAAACAAATATAATAAAATATTCCAAGTGGTAATTCCAAGAATGGGATCAATAATATTTTATTATTGCTCATTATTTGAGGATAACTCAATATTTTGTTATAAATAGGAGGGTTTTCCATTCATTATTCACTTTTGATTATTTTCATTGTTCCACTCACTGTTGTAACTCTGATTATTTTCATTGTTGCACACCATATTTTTGTTGGGTTTATGCATTATAGAGGAGAGAGACTCTACAGAAGCTGAAGATATTTGAGGATAGCCAAGAATCGATCCCATAGAGTGGGATTTGTAACATTTATTTGTTCTCTTCACATGTGTTATTATAAAATTATTCTTTACATATCTGGTTTCCATTGGATGTTTGGGGTTATTACTCTTTCTTTCACTATTTAACTATGATCGTAGAATAGATCAAAATTTTGGCAGGTTTTGTTTCTATCAATAGTTGCAAATCTGCAATGTTTAGCAGTCATTTCTATTGTTGAGATTGTTTGTCATCCACAATCTTAAGTGGGTTCATTTCGTACATCATTGAGAATAAAACACTACAACAAATTGGCGACTCTGCTGGGTTTTATACTTCATATCCAAAAACCTGGGTGACCTTTGGTTTTTAGCTTAGGGTTTCTTCTTTTTTCAATTCTATTAATGTTTCTTAGTGTTTTAACCCTAGATCTGATAAATTTCTAACTTCTGCAAGCTTTCTGGTCATTTCCGCAAGTCAAAGGAACCAATCACGGTAAAGGCAGCACTTTTTCTGAAATTTGCAAACCGGGAGTCTCAGAACAAAAATCGCAGTTTTCAGCTCAAAAGGTGTGATTTGGGCTTGAGAACGTAGCTTTTAGCCCAAAAAGTGTGATTTCATAAAAAACCAGGTCAGAACCTGTGATTTCTTAGTTTTAGGGTTTTTCTCAAATTTGTTTCTAGGTTTTGCTAAGAGCTATCTGTTGGGTGTCTGGCCTCTGTCTCATCCCACTTAGGTCTTGATCCATTATATTTTACTCGTTGAAGTCTAATCTAGCCTCCCCTATGACTTCTAGTACACTTCCATCTTTTTAGGAGGAGTTTAGCTTAGTGAGAAGTCTAAGTTTTGCAGCACTTTCAACCACATTTTCCAGATCTATAACCTTTTGTTTCAGATCTGATAAGGTAGGTTGCTACCATCCATAGTTTCACATTTAAACTTGTTTGGTCATTCCCTTAGGGTCCCATCAATTGTCCTAGGTGTTTCACCCATATCCCTATCTTTTTGCAGTGATCCTCCCCTCTGGTTTTTTGTTGTTGTTGCACCACTTTCCAACATCTTAGAGTCACTTGATCCTAGTCACACCAACATTCAGATCTCTTAACCACTTCAGTGTATTTTCCATCGGTTTACCCACCAAGCAGTACAGTGTTTGCAAACCCAGTTTGGGTGGGGTTTAGTTAATTGTTTTGTTGTTTATTGTCTATTAATTATTTCAGTTTATTTGTAGCAAGCTTTTTTCTTTTTTACAAACACAATATGGCCTTAAACAATTAATACACTTGCACACACAAGCACACCTTAAGCAAAGGGTGCTTGGTTTACACCGCCAAGACAAGAATTAACATAATCAATTTATCTCACTGCATCAGAGACAAAAGATATATTTTTGATCTCCCTTCACAATTTCCATGTTCCATGTGTCATTCCATCATTGCGCCACCAAGGCATGAGTCACAGAGACAATTAGGCCTTCACCCCCAATTTCCGCTTGGGCGTATTAATCCTCCCCATCTGGTTCGAGTTCATAGCCCTACAAGTCCCCATCCCAACTCTTCTCTTAGTCCTTCTAAGTCCTCATCTGATTCCAAGCCTCCTTCACCACATATCATCACCATGTCTGGACCCACAACTGGTGTAGGAACCTAAACTGGTGGTGGCTCTGGTGCTATACCGATGGTCACATCAGGCGGAATAGTCTCAGGAACCATTCAGGCAACCCCCATGCTCCCCTTTATGGTTGGGTTAAGTCTACTATATCTTAACCAGTTGATAAACGACCCCATACATTATGATGTTGGTTGTCCCTCTATGTCGACTAATCTTCCCTCAGACATCCCAAAGTTCGAGGCTATTGCTGGAGAGGATCCTACCAACCATGTTCGATACTTCCACATATGGTGTTCATCCAACTCCATTAACCAGGGTAACCAAGGTAACCAGCCTAGTGAACCCCAAGGGAACCAGCCTAACACCAACAACCAGCAACAAGGCAGCCAACCCAAGCAGAACAAGGTTATTCATACGAACAAGCCTTGTGCATGTTGTGGTGTACATGGCCATTATACACATGAGTTTCCTCTCTTACCCCAAATGCACTGACTGTGGGAAGCTCAAGAAGTTTCTCGAGGTCAACAATCGCCTTAGAATCTTGTGCCACCTCAACCGGTCGTGCTCACAAATCCTTTCCCTCAACAAGGATTTGTTGTTGCTCAAGCCAACCAGGTCAAGTAGCCCACCTCCCCCAACCTTCTGGTCCCAGTGACTACTAGATCCTGATGATGAACTCTGATGAGGTTAACCCCTCCAATATCAACCTACAAACTCGATCGCATCAATATGACAAGCCCTCCACTTCGTCAGTTGTCGATTCCAAAACCAAAGTGTCCATTAAGCCTCTTACGACACCAAATGGTCCTTTACAAATCCCTCAACCCAAAGTTGAGGCCATTCCTAAGATCCCAAAGGGACCATTATGTCGTAATGCGACTTCTAATAGAGTTGCCCATACATACAATATAGTAGACGACTTGGTGCAATCACCTGCCACCATGTCGACACTGGAAGTCCTCCAATCGTGCCCTTCCCAAAAGAAGGCTCTACTAACTACCTTGGGTGTAGTGGATCCTTCTGACGATCGTTTGATTGTCTTCCCGGTTGATACATCAGAGCACCCCCATTACCTTCATCTATTGCTTTCCAGATACCAGTTAGAGTCCGTAATGCCATCATCTCCAGATGCATTATTGACGAAGGCGCATCCACCTGTGTGATGTCTGCTGCTATTTGGAAACAACTCAAGTCACCTAAGTTGTCCCCCTCCACCATCACTTTGTGTGCATGGGATGGACACTCCTCCTAGCCCCTTGGCATGTACTGCAACTGTCCAGTGACCCTTGTGGGCAAGACTGTCCATGTCAATATCGAAGTCATTGATTCCCCTTTATATTACAACATCCTCTTAGGTCGTAGTTACACATATTCCATGTTAGTTATCGTGTCTACGATGTTCCGCAAGATGTGCTTCCCCCATGAAGGGAAGATTGTTACCATTGATCAGTTGACTTACTACAAGCCGACATCCGTGACCTCCCCCAAGTCCATCATCTCATTGATGTTCGACAACCAGTCTTCAACTCCTTGCACCAGTGTCTTGCCCAGAGTCTATAAGGATTCCTCATTGTTGGGTGCCTTCCCTAGTCCTCCCCCTCCCATTTCTAAACCTACTTCCATGAGTGTTTGCATGTTACAAGCGTCATGGGCTGCCCTTAAGCAGTCTGGTACACCTGATCAACAACCAGCTCCTCAGCATCCTGTTATTTCTCTTCCAGCTAAACCCTCTGGACCCACTCCCCCAGGACCTCCTCCATTTGTGGGTGCCTCTCCTATGTTCCCTCTAGGAACTATTCCTCCAGGTCTTAACCATCCAAGAGCTATTCTGCCAAGACATTATCCTGCTGGCCAGATACCTTTCTTATTCCCCCCTCCAGGAATTTTTATGTACTTGTCATGGCTTCGCTCATCCTTCCTAACATGAATCTCGAGATCCCAATATGGTACAATGATCCCCCTATAAACACTCTTCCTGGTTCAACCAGTCCCCATGACCCCTGCCACTGCTTCAATTCCATCACAACCTCAACAGGAACCAGCTCCTATTTTGAAAGCATCTAGTCAAGGGGGGAAAGCTAAAAGGAAAGATTCAAAGGACAAGGCTCCCTAAGTTCCTCCAGCCCCTAAGGCCCCAAAGTCAATACCCCCGTGCACTTTGTGTGACGTTGTTGGGCATGCCACCAACAATTGTCCTGAACTTCCTCAACTTAAACTGTTGGTTCATGAAGCATTCCCTAAGTCGAATATTCTAGAATTCTGTGTTAACATACTAGTCCCACCTAAGAAACTCAAAATGCTTCCCACAACCCAACCTTGTGCCCTTTGTGATATTCATGGTCACTATTCCTATTGTTTCCCTCGTCTCGATGAGTTTCATGATTTCCTTGGGGAAATTCGTGACTACAAGGCCACTCATAGTGGAACCTTTTCTCCTCTACCTGTGGATTCTGGTACCACCAGCCAACCAAAACAGGGAAACTCTGGCCCTTCTATTGTGATCCCTCCCCCTGATGTCGAGATGACGAACACTAAAGGCCCCATTCTTTACCTGTCGTCATCCTTGAGTTCCTTGCCAGCAAACCTTCCTGATCTTGTCGCATGCATTTCTATCGAACCTTTTTCAACAGAATCCCAGGACTCAACATCAGTAGACCCTTTGTCTACTAGTCCGTCATCTACCATTCAAGACAATGCATATGTGAACCTTATTCCTCAGGTTGATACACCAAGTATTGTTGTCACATCATGTAGTCAGTCTTCCTCCCATCCACCCATCTCCCAGCCTGATGAGGACAACATGGAAGCTATGTCTACCCCTGATTACCCATACACTTGAGTAAGGGGGGATTATTTTAAGAGGCTTTCAAAGGAAATCTCCTTCCTAATTCTCCCAATGTTCTCTACCTCCAAAAATGTTGCTCACAACACATCCCTTTTATTTGCATGTCTTTATTTCTATCATGTAGTTTAGGTAGATCGCTTCATCTCATCTGTTTTATTTTTCACCTTTCAGATGGATCCATCATCCATACCATATATCGGTCATGCCGATGGTGCAAGTCGATTCTCCCAGAATATAGCCTGGGCCATTTTTACCCCCTTGCATATGTTAGTCCCTTCAAACGACATGTGAATTGGATCTGCCACCAATAATTAGGCCGAATATGATGCATTGATAGGTTTGTTAGTCGATGCCCTTGCTCATCACATCCTTCATCTTCATGTTCGTTTAGATTCCTTGCTACGTGTCATGCAATTGAATGGTGTGTATCATGTGAATAACCAAGTCCTATTTAGAAAATAGCTACGAGTGAAGTTATTGGTGTACGAGTTTGAAACCATTACTTTCAATCATGTGCCTAGAGCCCAAAATCACAATGTACATACCATCGCAAACAACATTCTAGATTGGCATTTATCACATGTATACCACAGGAGATAACAAAACAAATGGAGAACCATCATTGTCATATCAAATGCATAATCATATTATGTATCATATAAGTGTTTAAGCCCTAGCTCTCAATACATCCAGTATGCCCATAGCATACTGGGGGGAGCACATAGGCCCCTACATCTCCTTTGGAGGATCTTGTGCCAAGTTGGTCTGAGATGCTTGAATCCCTTTTTCAAGCACTCAGAACACAATGACACTCCACAAACTCCTCCTGCTAGGGGGAATCATTCTCACCTTTGCATACCAGATCAATATCCCATGCTTAGGGGCATGATGTTTTCCCCTGGCCATCTTCTCAATTAAGTCTCTACCTAGATCCCACCAAATTTAGGTGTGGTCAATTATCCTCCCATTCCTTGGATAGTTTGTCCTACTGGCCTCCCCAGCAAGCCATATGCACATCACATATCATAGACGTTTGATACCATATCTTCAAATGTTCTACTCCTTTACCACATAGTCCTCATGTTTGACTTTGTGGGTGAGGATGATTCTAGACCCTCTCTAGTAGTTCATTCTTGTTTTCCTCTTCCCTTAATTCTTCACCAGGAACCATTGTTCCAAGAAGCATTAAGCCCATATTTAGATAAGTAAGGCCACTTGCCTAAAAGTCGTAGATCTTGATTCCGATGGTCGGTTTGTCCACTACGATCTCCACAATATTTAGGGCCTTCTTCTCCTCTCAAATTGGAGGGAAAACACCCTTTTATAGGAAAACCCACAGTTTTTTTTGTTGCCCATTGTGACTAGACCGTAGCTCAGTTTGATGAATTGTCAGCACCATTGGAAATCTCTCACCGAGCTCTATAATGGGTCTTCCTTAGTTTTTGATGATTTGACACTTCACCAGGAAACCATTTTTCCAAGAAAGGTCACTTCATCACCTCTCAAAATTGACTTTCATCATAAAGCAACACTTGTACTTTGAGGTCCACCTCCTCTTAATAACTTCCGTACCATATGTCAATTTTCGTCATGAGTAACCATCATTTACTCATGTTTTCATGGTCCCCACTAGGCCTAGTCTTTGTGGCAGTGTCATCGAGTCACCCTTGGTCAGAGCATTCGCAATGAGTCACCCTTGCATTATTGGAGTCTATTTCATGTCCCATCATATCATGTCACAGTGTTCCATCCATATTTGCATACCGTTTGTTAGTGTCAATCTTTGCAGCCTTCCTCCAATGATCAAACATGCTCTTACAAAGTGATTTTAAGGTGTCGAGATCAAATTTTGTCATTTCAGTGAGTCTTCAAGCAAAATTTGGTCACTAGGTATTAGGTCTAGGGTTTACTTTTACTCCTGTCAAAGTTTTCCAAGTGTCAATCCATGTCACCATTCAGCTGAGTGTACCATCATTCAGAGGGTTTTCATCATCATTTCAGGTTCCAATGGGTCATTTTACACCTTGTTCATGTTTCAATTGCACCTAGGTAAGGTTCATTTCTCTCTCCTAGGGTTTTGAAGGTAATTTCTCTTGGATGGTCAAATCATCAGCAAAACTTGTATCCTGATGTTCATACACCTTCCCCTATCCTTAATGTAACTTCCCATCACTGATATCCCTCAAATTCCTCATTTTCACACAAACCCTAGTTTCTTGCTACAACTTGACAATTTTCTAGGCTAGGCATATGTTTTGCCCTTTTGGACCCCTTCCCCTCACTCAATCTTTGAAATTCAACTTTCTCCTACTTCATAACATCTCTCCCTACTTCCCAAATTTTCTTATCCCCTTCACTTCACTTCATTTCGACAAATCCCCTGTTCCACACATCGGGATAGGTTTTACTTCAACGATGTTTCTGAGCAAGAAAAGATGAATTTAGGAAAACTGAGAGAGGTTTTTGTCCCCAAAAGGCCAAGGAAGACAAACCTCCTTCACGTTTTACACAAGTGTCATGGTTTTAGAGAAATGTCAAAAATACAGTTGCCTCAGGAGAATTGATACACCTCTGAAGTGACCTTGGGAAAATCAAGTTTTCTCCAAGCTTAGTTGGCCAAATTACTTTCTTGATGAGTGAAATGATAACTAGACACAAATATATTTCCAATGAGCTATCATGAGCTCAATTTGGAGTTGAGGAAGACTTTCAAAAGTTGACTGCAACAGCACTCTGCCTTGACGCAGCCTCATTTTTCACATTTTGACCAGTCTTGGGAGATTTGATTTTTGACAAGGAAAATGAACTCCAAATTGAAAAATTTCAGTTGGGTTTGAAAGTAAACTCAATAATATTTCCAATGAGCTATTCCATAGCCAATTTAGACACCAGGAAGGCCTCCAAAAGTCTCCTACAAAAAACACAACGCATTGGGCTTGGAGCGCGGTGCATTGGGCAGTGCTCTGCAATGTAAATTTTGAACGGGCGCGACGCATAGAGCAGGCGCGGCACGTTTGGTTTGTGGCATGGAGCTTAGAGATGTAAGCCTGATTTCACCCATAAACTCTCTCAAATTTCCAAATTTTCTCAATCCTATGGTGTGCAAGTAAGTCAAGCTTTCTTCCCTTGCTAGTGAATGAGTTTTTCTTAAAATTTATGGTGGTTTAGTGAGACAAAACTCAAACCCTACCTCCTTGCAATTTTTGCTCAAAAACAATGGTCTAGGGTTTGCACTTGTGTTTTTTGCTGCCAACTCCACAAAATTTCTCACTCCCTCACTCTTTCATTCTCTCATTACATTTTATCAAACCATTCCCCCAATCCCCATATCCCTAAGTCTACTAATTCTAAAACCCTAATTGCTATCCCAAACCCTAGTTAAAGATCCCCAAACCCTAATTGTTGTCCCAAGAACCTAAGTACTATTCCCTAAACCCCCTATTTCCCAAAAAACTTGTCAACAACATTCCCAAAACCCCTCATACACTTTCCCCTTCACAGTCCCTCATACATTCTCATCCTTGGCAGCAAAAATCTAAAGACACCATAAATCTCTTCATACTCATCAAGAAAACTCAAACATTGGCAAACATGGAGTCTGATCCTTCCTATGACCGAGATGAGGAAACACTCAGTGATTCTCCTAAAGAAATGCATGCACCAAGGAGACCTCACAAGGGTGGTAAACATATATGAGAGGAGCCCACTTCACTTGCCGAGTTGCAGCAGCAGCAAAATGAGTACTATCTCCACCCGGGGTGGAAAGGGTCTCGTTTTCACCATCAGTAGAGCAGGTACAGGACAAGGGTAAGAAGCCCTTGCATGATGAGGGACCGTCAAGAGGTCAAGAGGCAAATTTCATTCTCATGAAGGATGATGACACAGATTTGGGCTCACAAAGCTCAAAGCTCAAAGAAGTCATTTGGGAGCAGCAAGATGACATTCATCATTTGTCTCTCAATATAAAAAGATCCAAGTGGATAATTAAATATTTGGAGTAGAGGAACAAACAACTAGAAGATTAGCAAATCATCATGGAGCTCCAAAACATGAAGGCAAAACGACAAGCTGCCAAGAAGAGGAAAACCCAGTTGACAACACTTGAACAAGAAATCCAAACTGATCATGAATCTTAGCTTGAGAGAAAAAACTTGCACTTGGAGAAGACATTGGAGAAGGCCAACAATGAGAAAACTATGTTGAGGCACATGGCCTACCACTACCTGGCAAGAAACAAAGTGTGCAAGGCAAGAATCAGGAATTTGAAAGCCGCGTTGAAGAAGGCATCATGGAGGAAAAAAGATCAAGATAGACTTTAGATATTGGTTGAGGCTTCCTTGGCCCAACACAGCACTTAATGGAGGACACTCAGCCCAAATTTCAAAAAAATTGGGACACTTTTTGCAATTTTGGAATTTTTGCCTTAAAAAACAGAGTCTTCTACCCAATGCGCCACGCCACCCAGCGATCACTTTTGATGGGGACCTCATTTTGAGGAAAACTAAACATATTTAGATTTTTCATGGAAAAATATGCATGCTCACAAATGGACAAGAAATTTTGACAGGTTTTGAGCTTCCAAAAAGGTCAAAAACACCTCAAAAATGACCTTTCTACCCCTTTTTTGACACATAGGAAGCAATCTTGGGAGAACTCAATTTTGGAGGAGAAAATGGAGCCCAAATTCAAAAATTTTACTTGTGCTGGAAAGTAGACAGTCAGATCTTTCCAAAAATCCCACTTGGAGAAAATTTGGACACCGAGAAGGCCTCCAAAATCAGCTGCAAAAAGGAGCTACGCATAGGGAAATCGGCGCGGCGCATTGGAGGAATTTTGCTCAGTTTGACCAAAAATACTCTGTTTTTCGCCTAGTTTCTTGACAGTTTGACTTTTCTTCTTCTAAATGTCAAACTCATGATGTAATTTAATGTGACATGATGGATTTTGATGTAATTATGCTAAATTTTCACTCATAGAGGTAGATTCATCCATCAAAAGGTAGTTTGCAAATGAATGAATCAATTTCCTAGTTTTTAGAGGCAAGTTGTTCCACTACCTAATTTTTAGTTCCCAGTTTAGAATTTTTTGGAAAAGTGCCTAATCTTATGAGCTCGACCCCTAGAGGCTAGGATGAGTTGGTGGTTGCCTATACCTTGTAATTTTTCAGTCATTAGCATGGTTGGACTTTTGGGAAAGCTTGGAGCTTATTGTATACTCATTTCAGCAGTTTTGGCTAAGGAATAGACCAGTGGTTTGCAGCACTCTATGGGATTCATGTGGCATGTTGCTTTGATATTGTGTTTCCTTCTGTAAATGTAAGTTTATATGTGATTTATGTATGCCATTATCTCTCTTGCTTCTTCTTAACTAAAACAAACAAGGATACAGGTAGAATCCATTGAAATTGCAGTGCTCTACCTAGGGTTTGCTTAGTTATTGATGTTTTCAGCTATTTGAAGAGGATCCTTGAGGTTTTCTTACTCTTTTCAACCCCTCACCTATCTTAATCTCTCCATTTCATTCAATTTGAAGTATCAAATCACTTGCCTATCTTTCAAAATTGAGACCTCTGCAAAACTGAGCCTCATTCCCAAGACCCAAAAACTACCTTTCCATTTAAGCCAACAAAACATTATTATATTCAATCAAGCCCTTTTTGCACAAATACCTAGCCTAAAATCAGTCTTCATTCAAGTCATCTCAAGCCTCATTGATCATTTTTGCTGAGATTGGCAGAAGAGAGCCCTCTCCCGACCTGGTAGGGCTAGCTACCAGGTTAAGCTTGGTTTGATGTTACCCTAGATCTTACCTTTCTCAGCCCGAGGTAGATTTAGGCCCTAAAATAGTGGCAACCATACTGGGGAAGAAACTATTATCATTGTTTTTCTTTGTAAACTACAGACGGAGCCTGAAGTTAGCCAAGTAGCCTTCAAAACGCTCTTGCTTTGCATTAGCGAAAGTAGATGAATGCTACTTCATTCAATCTCTGGTCTAGTTTATGAACTGAACATCTGGTTTCCTTAGTAAAATGTAATCAAGTTCAAATCTGATTGTTGATGGTGGACAACGATCAAACACCGCAAGGCTGAAATCATTCATCTGGCGACTCTAAATTAGTTTCGAGATCAGATCTAAGGACTCCACTCAAGGATGAACTTGACCAGCAGAAACATGAAAGGACAATATGGAAATATCAAGTATTCAAGTTGGAATTTCATCCAAGAAATTTTGTTCTTTGTCATAAATTATTTCTTCTCTTTTCCCGAGAATGTAAGGAAGGCTTTGCAAAGTATATTGTATTTGAGAAAAGATCCTCGGCCTGCATTTGATTCCTTCCCTTTGAATATTGTGAATACCAAAGATTTGCATGCCTTTAAGCTTGATCCAGACCCTTCTTTTGAATCTTGTGATGACCGTCTTCAAACTGATGAGCATCAAGAGATCAAGACTAATTCTACACCTTCTGTACATATTCCTATACCTTGTAAAATTCCAGATCGATACAAGCCTCTGATTTTACCTCCTATATCTTATGCTTTCCCTAAAAATCATGACCTATATCTACCAAGATTTGATGGTGAACGTGACAATATCACTGCTAAGAGACACGTATTGAATTTTGAGTCCTTTCTCGACCTTTTTGAAGTTGATGAAGAATATGTCAGTATTAGGCTTTTTTCTCTTTCGTTGCAAGGCAAAGTCAAGAGTTGGTTCAAAACCCTGCCTGATGCGATCATCTCAGATTTCCAGTAGTTCGTCAAAGTTTTCCTTGACAGGTGGGTGGTCAAACAGAACCCTTTCTTGATTATAGAAGAGTATAACCAGCTAAAAAGACTGCCAGGGGAGATAGTACAACAATTTTCTGCCAGATTTAACCAAGTTTATTATTCGATGCCGTTAATATAAGACCTCCTCTTGGATCCGCTCTCTTGCACTATCGAGGTGCCTTTGATCCGGAAATGGAGTTTCAGCTGAGAGAAAGGAATCTTGCAACACTTGAAGAGATGCAGAACAGTGCAGTAGATGTAGAGGCTCATTTGCCGATCCAAAAGGAAAAGTTGAAGGAAGAAGAGATGAAAATCATAGATCTGGAGGAATCGACATCTCTAGAGGTAAAGCTTGACATTTTGGTAAGTGCAGTGGAAAAGATGATGCAGAATATCACTACAAGGAATGAGTATTATGTTCAAGACCATGGCTCGCTGATTGAAGAAGAACAAGTTGCTGATCCAAAACATCTTCTTTCTTATCCCAGTTGTCATAGATCTGATAATGATGGTTTTATAGATCATCTTGGAGAAGAGAGATCTGTTGATATGACATGTATGGTTGATGATGTGTTTTATAATGATGATTTTCCTTAGTTTGACCAGTATGATGACGATTATGTTCTCCAAACAAAAGCTAATCTTATAGAAAAACCAGCAACTAGTTTGTGGGAGGAAGAATTTCACTTTCGGCAGCTTGAATACAATGTTTAGCCGATGCATATCAGTCATGGAAGTGAGGAGGAAAGTGCAGCAAATTTTGAAGTAAGTGAAGGATCTTTGACTTTTTGTTTTGATTCGTTTCAGTTCATCAGAGACAACTTTCATGCAATCAGCAATCAATTTTCTACAAGTTTTGATCTGGATCTTCTTGAGGACAATGAAAACCTTGTTCAGGACTTCTCATATCTAGATTTGCAGCCCCTGAATGCCATTGATTGTCAAGTTGCAGATGAAGACTTGGAAGCTGGCACATATGATCAGATGATGCAAGATGATTCCGTACCTTTCTATTTTGAATCATTTCAGTTTTTGAAGGGAAATTTGCATAGTATATCTTCAAATGAGCAACCTGTAGGAAATCATGTAATCTCATCTGAAACAATAGAAAATGGGTTGCAGCAGTCTTTTCAAGTTTTTCATGATCCAATAGCTAATGTGTTGGATGATGTCTACAATCAAAGTCCTTCTCCATTGACTATATGTGAGCTTGAAACGTGCACTGATACAAACATGATCTGGCAGCCGGTCTCTTTGTCATTTTCAGAAGGAGTCTCATCACAAAGCTCAGATCAAAGTTTGCATTCATGGTATGAAGAGAAGAAAAGTAATCCATTGGATGAGCTAAGTCCCAGCGTGCATGAACTTCAAGATCCTTATGCAGTGTTTTTGAAGGCGGATAGAGAATTCATATCATTCAACGGATCTGTTCACAAGTTTTCATGGGAGTTTCTTTTCAGTAGTTCTCTCTTGTTGTTCATAAGCAAGAACTTGTGGAGAATTCAAATAGCAGCCGGAATGCTTACTTGGTTGCATTGGTTGTTTCATTTCACTTGATCAGGTGATGAATGAAACTGTTAAAGTAGGTTTTGATGAATAAACTCTACTTTGAGCACCATTTCCAGTTTTTCGATTGTGTTTAAGTATCGAGTCAGTTTGTGTCATCAAGTCATCAGTTTTCAGTCATGCATTTCAGCTTGAGTTTTTGACTAGATTGCCTAATGGATGAAGGCACTGTCTGCTTTCCAAAGATCTGTAGTTCTTGGCACCTCCAAGGAGCTACCATCCCCATTGGAGCCAATGTTAGTGTCAGTCTTTGTAGCCTTCCTCCAGTGATCAAACATGCTCTTACAAAGTGATTATAAGGTGTTGAGGTCAAATTTTGTCATTTCAGTGAGTCTTCAAGCAAAATTTGCTCACTAGGTATTAGGTCTAGGGTTTGCTTTTACTCCTGTCAAAGTTGTCCAAATGTCAGTCCATGTCACCATTTAGCTGAGTGTACCATCAGTCAGAGGGTTTTCATCATCATTTCAGGTTCCAATGGGTCATTTTACACCTTGTTCATGCTTAAGTTGTGCCTAGGTAAGGTTCATTTCTCTCTCCTAGGGTTTTGAAGGTAATTTCTCTTGGATGGTAAAATCATCAGCAAAACTTGTATCCTGATGTTCATACACCTTCCCCTATCCTTAATATAACTTCCCATCACTGATATCCCTCAAATTCCTCATTTTCACACAAACACTAGTTTCTTGCTACAACTTGACAATTTTCTAGGCTAGGTCTGTGCTTTTCCCTTTTGGACCCCTTCCCCTCACTAAATATTTGAAATTCCACTTTCCCCTACTTTCTAACATCCCTCCCTGCTTCCCAAAATTTTCTCAAGAATTTAGAAGCCCCTTATCCCCTTCACTTCACTTCATTTCGACAAATCCCCAGTTCCACACATCGGGATAGGTTTTACTTCAATGATGTTTCTGAGCAAGAAACGATGCATTTGGGAAACGTGAGAGAGTTTTTTGTCAAAAATAGGCCAAGGAAGAAAAACCTCCTTCAATTTTTACACAAGTGTCATGGTTTTAGAGAAATGTCAAAAATACAGTTGCCTCAGGAGAATTGATACACCTCTGAAGTGACCTTGGGAAAATCAAGTTTTCTCCTAACTTGGTTGGCCAAATTACTTTCTTGATGATTTAAATGATAAGTAGACACAAATATATTTCCAATAAGCTATCATGAGCTCAATTTGGAGTTGAGGAAGACTTTCAAAAGTTGACTGCAACAGCACTCTGCCTTAAGGCAGCCTCATTTTTCACATTTTGGCCAGCCTTGGGAGACTTGATTTTTAACAGGAAAAATGAACTCCAAATTGAAAAATTCTGGTTGGGTTGGAATGTATACTCAATAGGCTTTCCAAAGAGCTATTCCATGCCCAATTTGGACATCGGGAAGGCCTCCAAAAGTCTCCTGTAAAAAATGCAACGCATTGGGTTTGGAGCGCGGTGCATTGAAAGGGTGCGGCGCATTGGGCAGTGCTCTGCAGTGTAAATTTTGAACGGGCACGACGCATAGAGCAGGCATGGCGCGTTGGGTTTGTGGCATGGCACATAGAGCTGTAAGCCTGATTTCACCCATAAACTCTCTCAAATTTCCAAATTTGCTCAATCCTATGGTGTGCAAGTAAGTCAAGCTTTCTTCCCTTGCTAGTGAATGAGTTTTTCTTAAAATTTATGGTGGTTTAGTGAGACAAAACTCAAACCCTACCTCCTTGCAATTTTTGCTCAAAAAAATGGTCTAGGGTTTTCACTTGTGTTTTTTTCTGCCAACTCCACAAAATTTCTCACTCCCTCACTCTTTCATTCTCTCATTACATTTTATCAAACCATTCCCCCAATCCCCATATGCCTAAGTCTACTAATTCTAAAACCCTAATTGTTATCCCAAACCCTATTTAAAGATCCCCAAACCCTAATTGTTGTCCCAAGAACCTAAATACTATTCCCTAAACCCCCAATTTCCAAAAAAACTTGTCAACAACATTCCCAAAACCCCTCATATACTTTCCCCTTCACAATCCCTCATACATTCTCATCCTTGGTAGCAAAAATCTAAAGACACCATAAATCTCTTCATACTCACCAAGAAAACTCAAAAAATGGCAAATGTGGAATCTGATCCTTCCTATGACTGAGATGAGGAAACACTCAGTGATTCTCCTAGAGAAATGCATGCACCAAGGAGACCTCACAATGGTGGTAAACATATACGAGAGGAGCCCACTTCACTTGCCGAGTTGCAACAGCAGTAAAACGAGTACTATCTCCACCCGGGGTGGAAAGGGTCTTGTTTTCGCCATCAATAGAGTAGGTACAGGACAAGGGTAAGAAGCACTTGCATGATGAGGGACCGTCAGGAGGTAAAGAGGCAAATTTCATCCTCATTCAGGATGATGACACAGATTTGGGCTCACAAAGCTCAAAGCTCAAAGAAGTCATTCAAGAGAAGCAAGATGACATTCATCATTTGTCTGTCAATCTAGAAAGATCCAAGTGGATAATTAACTATTTGGAGTAGAGGAACAAACAACTAGAAGATCAGCAAATCATCATGGAGCTCCAAAACATGAAGGCAAAACAGCAAGCTGCCAAGAAGAGGAAAACCCAGTTGACAACACTTGAACAAGAAATCCAAGATGATCGTGAATCTTAGCTTGAGAGAACAAAATTGCACTTGGAGAAGATGTTGGAGAAGGCCAACAATGAGAAAACTATGTTGAGGCACATGGCCTACCACTACCTGGCGAGAAACAAAGTGTGCAAGGCAAGAATCAGGAATTCGAAAGCCAAGTTGAAGAAGGCATCATGGAGGCACAAAGAGCAAGATAGACTTCAGATCCTGGTTGAGGCTTCCTTGTCCCAACACAGCACTTAATGGAGGACACGCAGCCCAAATTTCAAAAAATTTGGGACACTTTTTGCAATTTTGGAATTTTTGCCTTAAAAAACAGACTTTTTTGCCCAACGCGTTGCGCCACCCGATGCTCGCTTTTGATGGGGACCTCATTTTGAGGAAAACTCAAAATATTTGGAATTTTCATGGAAAAATATGCATGCTCACAAATGGACAAGAAATTTTGACAGGTTTTGAGCTTCCAAAAATGTCAAAAACACCTCAAAAATGACCTTTCTGCCCCTTTTTTGACACACAAGAAGTAGTCTTGGGAGAACTCAGTTTTGGAGGGGAAATGGAGGCCCAATTAAAAAATTTCACTTGTGCTGGAAAGTAGATAGTCAGACCTTTCCAACAAGCCCACTTGGAGTAAATTTGGACACCGAGAAGGCCTCCAAAATCAGATGCAAAAAGGAGCTATTCATAGGGAAATCGGCGCGGCGCATTGGAGGAATTTTGCTCAGTTTGACCAAAAATACTCTGTTTTTCGCCTAGTTTCTTAACAGTTTGGCTTTTCTTCTTCTAAATGTCAAACTCATGATGTAATTTAATGTGACATGATGGATTTTGATGTAATTATGCTAAATTTTCACTCATAGAGGTAGATTCATCCATCAAAAGGTAGTTTGCAACTGAATGAATCAGTTTCCTAGTTTTTAGAGGCAAGTTGTTCCACAGCCTAATTTTTAGTTCTCAGTTTAGATTTTGTTGGAACAGCTCCTAATCTTATGAGCTCGACCCCTAGAGGCTAGGATGAGTTTTTGGTTGCCTATATCTTGTAATTTTTCAGTCATTAGCATGGTTGGACTTTTGGGAAAGCTTGGAGCTTATTGTATACTCATTTCAGCAGTTTTGGCCAAGGAATAGACCAGTGGTTTGCAGCACTCTATGGTATTCATGTGGCATGATGCTTTGATATTGTGTTTCCTTCTGTAAATGTAAGTTTATATGTGTTTTATGTATGCCATTATCTCTCTTGATTCTTCTTAACTAGAACAAACAAGGATAAAGGTAGAATCCATTGAAATTGTAGTGCTCTACCTAGGGTTTGGTTATTTATTGATGTTTTCAGCTGTTTGAAGAGGATCCTTGAGGTTTTCTTGCCCTTTTCAACCCCTCACCTATCTAAATCTCTCCATTTCATTCAATTTGAAGTATCAAATCACTTGCCTATCTTGCCCCATTGATACCTCTGCAAAACTGAGCCTCATTCCCAAGACCCAAAAACTGTCTTTCCATTTAAGCCAACAAAACATTATTATATTCAATCAAGCTATTTTTGCACAAATACCTAGCCTAAATCAATCTTCATTCAAGTCATCTCAAGCCTCATTGATCATTTTTGTTGAGATTGATAGGAGAGAGCCCTCTCCTGACCTGGTAGGGCTAGCTACCAGGTTAAGCTTGGTTTGATGTTACCCTAGATCCTACCTTTCTCAGCCTGAGGTAGATTTAGGCCCTAACATAGTGGCGACCATACTGGGGAAGAAACTGTTATCATTTTTTTGCTTTGTAAACTACAGACAAAGCCTGAAGTTAGCCAGGTAGCCTTCAAAACACTCTTGCTTTGCATTAGCGAAAGTAGATGAATGCTGCTTTAGTCAATCTCCGGTCTAGTTTATGAACTGAACATCTGGTTTCCTCAGTAAAATGTAATCAAGTTCAGATCTAATTGTTGATGGTGGACAACGATCAGACACCGCAAGGCTGAAATCATTCACCTGGCGACTCTAAATCAGTTTCGAGATCAGATCCAAGGACTCCACTGGAGGATGAACCTAACCAGCAGAAACATGAAAGGACAATATGGAAAGATCAGGTATTCAAGTTGGAATTTCATCCAAGAAATTTTGTTCTTTGTCATAAATTATTTCTTCTCTTTTCCCGAGAATGTCAAGAAGGCTTTGCAAAGTATATTGTATTTGAGAAAAGATCCTTGGCCTGCATTTGATTCCTTCCCTTTGAATATTGTGAATACCAAAGATTTGCATGCCTTTGAGCTTGATCAAGACCCTTCTTCTAAATCTTGTGATGACCATCTTCAAACTGATGAGCCTTAAGAGATCAAGACTGATTCTACACCTTTCGTACATATTCCTATACCTTGTAAAATTCTAGATTGATACAAGCCTCTGATTTTACCTCCTATATCCCATGATTTCCCTAAAAATCATGACCTATATCTACCAAGATTTGATGGTGAACGCAACAATATCACTGTTGAGAGACATGTATTGAATTTTGAGTCCTTTCTCGACCTTTTGAAGTTGATGAAGAAGATGTCAGTATTAGGCTTCTTTCTCTTTCGTTGCAAGGCAAAGTCAAGAGTTGGTTCAAAACCCTGTCTGATGTGAGCATCTCAGATTTCCAGCAGTTCATCAAAGTTTTCCTCGACAGGTGGGTGGTCAGACAGAACCCTTTCTTGATTATAGAAGAGTATAACCCGGTGAAGAGACTACCATGGGAGACAATACAACAATTTTCTGCTAGATTTAACCAAGTTTATTATTCGATGCCGGATAATATAAGACCTCCTCTTGGATCCGCTCTCTTGCACTATTGAGGTGCCTTTGATCCGGAAATGGAGTTTCAGCTGAGAGAAAGGAATCTTGCAACACTTAAAGAGATGCAGAATAGTGCAGTATATGTAGAGGCTCATTTGTTGATCCGAAGGGCAAAGTTGAAGGAATAAGAGATGAAAAGCATAGATCCGGAGGAATCAACATCTTTAGAGGTAAAGCTTAACATTTTGGTAAGTGCAATGGAAAAGATGATGCAGAAGATCACTACAAGGAATGAGTATTATGTTCAAGACCATGGCTCACTGATTGAAGAAGAATAAGTTGTTGATCCAAAACATCTTCTTTCTTATCCCAGTTGTCATAGATCTGATAATGATGGTTTTATAGATCATCTTGGAGAAGAGAGATCTGTTGATATGACATGTATGCTTGATGATGTGTTTTATACTGATGATTTGCCTCAGTTTGACTAGTATGATGAAGATTATGTTCTCCAAACAGAAGCTAATATTATAGAAAAACCAGCAGCTAGTTTGTGGGAGGAAGAATTTCAATTTCAGCAGCTCGAATACAATGTTCAGCCGATGCATATCAGTCATGGAAGTGAGGAGGAAAGTGCAGCAAATTTTGAAGTAAGTGAAGGATCTTTGCTTTTTTGTTTTGATTCGTTTCAGTTCATCAGAGACAACTTTCATGCAATTAGAAATCAATTGTCTACAAGTTTTGATCTGGATCATCTTGAGGACAATGAAAGCCTTGTTCAAGACTTCTCATATCTAGATTTGCAGCCCCCGAATGTCATTGATTGTCAAGTTGAATATGAAGACTTGGAAGCTGGCACATATGATCAGATGATGCAAGATGATTCCGTACCTTTCTATTTTGAATCATTTTAGTTTTTGAAGGGAAATTTGCATAGTATATCTTCAAATGAGCAACCTATAGGAAATCATGTAATCTCATCTGAAACAATAGAAAATGGGTTTCAACAGTCTTTTCAAGTTTTTCATGATCCAATAGCTGATGTGTTGGATGATGTCTGCAGTCAAAGTCCTTATCCATTGACTATATGTGAGCTTGAAACGTGTACTGATACAATCTTGATCCGGCAGCCGATCTCATTGTCATTTTCAGCAGGAGTCTCATCACAAAGCTCAGATAAAAAATTTTATTCATGGTATGAAGAGAAGAAAAGTAATCCATTGGATGAGCTAAGTCCCAATGTGCATGAACTTCAAGATCCTTATGGAGTGTTTTTGGAGGCAGATAGAGAATTCATATCATTCAACGGATCTGTGCACAGGTTTTCATGGGAGTTGATTTTCAATAGTTATCTCTTGTTGTTCATAAGCAAGCACTTGTGGAGAATTCAAACAGCAGCTGGAATACTTACTTGGTTGCATTGGTTGTTTCATTTCACTTGATCAAGTGATGAATGAAACTGTTAGAGTAGATTTTGATGAATAAGCTCTACTTTGAGCACCATTTCCAGTTTGTCGGTTGTGTTTAAGTATCGAGTCAGTTTTTAGTTGAGTTAGAGTCAGTTTGTGTCATCAAGTCGTCTGTTTTCAATCATGCATTTCAGCTTGAGTTTTTGACTCCATTGCCCAATGGATGAAGGCACTATCTGCTTTCCAAACATCTGTAGTTCTTAGCACCTCCAAGGAGCTACCATCCCCATTGGAGCCAATGTTAGTTTCAGTCTTTGTAGCCTTCCTCCAGTGATCAAAGATGCTCTTACAAAGTGATTTTAAGGTGTCAAGGTCAAATTTTGTCATTTCAATGAGTCTTCAAGCAAAATTTGGTCACTAGGTATTAGGTCTAGGGTTTGATTTTACTCCTGTCAAAGTTGTCCAAATTTCGGTCCATGTCACCATTCAACTGAGTGTACCATCATTTACAGGGTTTTCATCATCATTTCAGGTTCCAATGGGTCATTTTACACCTTGTTCATGCTTCAGTTGCGCCTAGGTAAGGTTCATTTCTCTCTCCTAGGGTTTTGAAGGTAATTTCTATTGGATGGTAAAATCATCAACAAAACTTATATCCTGATGTTCATACACCTTCCCCTATCCTTAATGTAACTTCCCATCACTGATATCCCTCAAATTCCTCATTTTCGCACAAACCTTAGTTTCTTGCTACAACTTGACAATTTTCTAGGCTAGCCCTGTGTTTTTCCCTTTTGGACCCCTTCCCCTCACTCAATATTTGAAATTCCACTTACCCCTGCTTCCTAACATCCCTCCCTACTTCCCAAAATTTTCTCAAGAATCTATAAGCCCCTTATCCCCTTCACTTCACTTCATTTCGACAAATCCCCTGTTCCACACATCGGGATAGGTTTTACTTCAATGATGTTTCTGAGCAAGAAAAGATGAATTTTGGAAACCTGAGAGTTTTTTTGTCCCATATAGGCCAAGAAAGAAAAGCCTCCTTCACTTTTTACACAGGTTTCATGGTTTTAGATAAATGTCAAAAATACAGTTGCCTCAAGAGAATTGATACACCTCTATAGTAACCTTGGGAAAATAAAGTTTTCTCTTAGCTTGGTTGGCCAAATTACTTTCTTGATGAGTTAAATGATAACTAGAAACCAATATCATTCTAATGAGCTATTGTGAGCTCAATTTTGAGTTGAGAAAGACTTTCAAAAGTTGACTGCAGCAGCACTCTACCTTGACGGAGCCTCATTTTTCACATTTTAACCAGTCTTGGGAGATTTGGTTTTTGACATGGCAAATGAACTCCAAATTGAAAAATTCTAGTTGAGTTGGAAAGTATACTCAATAATATTTCCAACGAGCTATTCCATGCCCAATTTTGACACCAGGAAGGCCTCCAAAAGTCTCCTGCAAAAATCACGCATATTGGGTTTGGAGCGCGGCGCATTGAAAGGGTGCAGCGCATTGAAAGGGCGCGGCGATTGGGCAGTGCTCTGCAGTGTAAATTTTGAACGGGCGCGATGCATAGAGAAAGCGTAGCATGTTGGGTTTGTGGCACAGTGCATAGAGATGTAAGCCTGATTTCACCCATAAACTCTCTCAAATTTCCAAATTTGCTCAATCCTATGGTGTGCAAGTAAGTCAAGCTTTCTTCCCTTGCTAGTGAATGAGTTTTTCTTAAAATTTATGGTGGTTTAGTGAGACAAAACTCAAACCCTACCTCCTTGCAATTTTTGCTCAAAAACAATGGTCTAGGGTTTGCACTTGTGTTTTTTTCTACCAACTCCACAAAATTTCTCACTCCCTCACTCTTTCATTCTCTCATTACATTTTATCAAACCATTCCCCCAATCCCCATATCCCTAAGTCTACTAATTCTAAAACCCTAATTGCTATCCCAAACCCTAGTTAAAGATCCCCAAACCCTAATTGTTGTCCCAAGAACCTAAGTACTATTCCCTAAACCCCCTATTTCCCAAAAAACTTGTCAACAACATTCCCAAAACCCCTCATACACTTTCCCCTTCACAATCCCTCATACGTTCTCATCCTTGGTAGCAAAAATCTAAAGACACCATAAATCTCTTCATACTCATCAAGAAAACTCAAACATTGGCAAACGTGGAGTCTGATCCTTCCTATGACCGAGATGAGGAAACACTCAGTGATTCTCCTAGAGAAATGCATGCACCAAGGAGACCTCACAAGGGTGGTAAACATATACGAGATGAGCCCACTTCACTTGTCCAGTTGTAGTAGCAGAAAAACAAGTACTATCTCCACCCGAGGTGGAAAGGGTCTCATTTTCACCATCAGTAGAGCAGGTACAAGACAAGGGTAAGAAGCCCTTGCATGATGAGGGACCGTCAGGAGGTCAAGAGGAAAATTTCATCCTCATTCAGGATGATGACACAGATTTGGGCTCACAAAGCTCAAAGCTCAAAGAAGTCATTCGGGAGCAGCAAGATGACATTCATCATTTGTCTCTCAATCTAGAAAGAGACAAGTGGATAATTAACTATTTGGAGTAGAGGAACAAACAACTAGAAGATCAGCAAATCATCATGGAGCTCCAAAACATGAAGGCAAAATGGCAAGCTGCCAAGAAGAGGAAAACCCAGTTGACAACACTTGAACAAGAAATCCAAGCTGATCGTGAATCTTAGCTTGAGAGAACAAACTTGCACTTGGAGAAGATGTTGGAGAAGGCCAACAATGAGAAAACTATGTTGAGGCACATGGCCTACCACTACCTGGCGAGAAACAAAGTGTGCAAGGCAAGAATCAGGAATTTGAAAGCCAAGTTGAAGAAGGCATCATGGAGGCAAAAAGAGAAAGATAGACTTCAAATCTTGGTTGAGGCTTCCTTGGCCCAAAACAACACTTAATGGAGGACACTCAGCCCAAATTTCAAAAAATTTGGGACACGTTTTGCAATTTTGTAATTTTTGCCTTAAAAAACAAACTTTTCTACCCAATGCGTCGTGCCACCCAGCGCTCGCTTTTGATGGAAACCTCATTTTGAGGAAAGCTCAACATATTTAGATTTTTCATGGAAAAATATGCATGCTCACAAATGGACAAGTAATTTTGACAGGTTTTGAGCTTCCAAAAAGGTCAAAAACACCTCAAAAATGACCTTTCTGCCCCTTTTTTGACACACAGGAAGTAGTCTTGGGAGAGCTCATTTTTGGAGGGGGAAATGGAGGCCAAATTCAAAAACATTTCTTGTATTGGAAATTAGATAGTCAAACCTTTCCAACAAGCCCACTTGGAGAAAATTTGGACACCAGGAAGGCCTCCAAGATCAGCTGCAAAAAGGCGCTATGCATAGGGAAATTGGTGCAACGCATTGGAGGAGTTTTGCTCAGTTTGACCAAAAATACTCTGTTTTTCGCCTAGTTTCTTGAAAATTTGACTTTTCTTCTTCTAAATGTCAAACTCATGATGTAATTTAATGTGACATCATAGATTTTGATGTAATTATGCTAAAGTTTCACTCATAGAGGTAGATTCATCCATCAAAAGGTAGTTTGCAACTGAATGAATCAGTTTCCTAGTTTTTAGAGGCAAGCTGTTCCACTACCTAATTTTTAGTTCTCAGTTTAGATTTTGTTGGAACAGCTCCTAATCTTATGAGCTCGACCCCTAGAGGCTAGGATGAGTTGTTGGTTGCCTATATCTTGTAATTTTTCACCCATTAGCATGGTTGGACTTTTGGGAAAGCTTGGAGCTTATTGTATACTCATTTCAGCAGTTTTGGCTAAGGAATAGACCAGTGGTTTGCAGCACTCTATGGGATTCATGTGGCATGTTGCTTTGATATTGTGTTTCCTTCTGTAAATGTAAGTTTATATGTGTTTTATGTATGCCATTATCTCTATTGATTCTTCTTAACTAAAACAAACAAGGATAAAGGTAGAATCCATTGAAATTGTAGTTCTCTACCTAGAGTTTGCTTAGTTATTGATGTTTTCAGCTGTTTGAAGAGGATCCATGACGTTTTCTTGCCCTTTTCAAACCCTCACCTATCTAAATCTCTCCATTTCATTCAATTTGAAGTATCAAATCACTTGCCTATCTTGCCCCATTGAGACCTTTGCAAAACTGAGCCTCATTCCCAAGACCCAAAAACTGCCTTTCCATTTAAGCCAACAAAACATTATTATATTCAATCAAGCCATTTTTGCACAAATACCTAGCCTAAAATCAATCTTCATTCAAGTCATCTCAAGCCTCATTGATCATTTTTGCTGAGATTGACAGGAGAGAGCCCTCTCGCGACCTGGTAGGGCTAGCTACCAGGTTAAGCTTGGTTTGATGTTACCCTAGATCCTACCTTTCTCAGCCTGAGGTAGATTTAGGCCCTACCACCGTTCATACTTTGTTGCCCATTTTGGTCTCCAGTCACACTATCCTCATCCCCTCTAGATTTGAGTTAGTTTCTGCCAGGTCAACCATACACTTTATGCTCTAATAAGGGTAGTCGTATTTTTTTCCCTCAGTCCCACTTTTCCCCATTATCCCTAGTGTCAGTCCATCAATCACATTACTATTTTCCCTTGTGCTTTAGTTGATGATCCTTATTGCCTCATCTATCGCGAGCCCTATTCTATCAACATCAGCTCATTTATTCCAGAAGAATGGCCTAGAGGGTGGTGTATCTTGATTCCATCTTCCATTCTTGTTTGAAACCTTGGATCGAGCATAGGGTCTCATTATTTCCCTTTGACTTGGTCGTTTCATGTTCATGATCCATACACTTGATGGTCCAGTGATGCAGCAAATTTTACCAGTGATTCTCGGGTGTGTGTGAGATGTTTCAGACCTCATGAGGGGGTGGCCCTTCAGGTAGCCCCCCACATTCCCGGATGCATACCTACTATGCTACAACCTCAAATGCAGTTCCACAGAGTTGATGGATTCAGCTCCTACCGATCACAGTGTTCATTGCATGCACGTCTCCTCCATATGATCCATTTAGTTTTGCAGAGCCCTTCCTTGTTCAGTATGGATTCTCTAATTGTTCTACCCTCCCTCCCACCCATTTTATTGAGGAAAGGGTCATTATATCTCATGTACTTAGATATTATTGTATTGAGTCCTGACTCATGTTTTTACCAGGTGCAGTATGTATATGAGACACATTGTATTATTTTATGGCTTTGTTATGTCAACATGTCATGTACCATTCAGCATGTACTTCATTGCTTAGTTTCATATTTCTGGGTGAACTATTATTTTTGTACTAAGTTATCTCGGCAAGTATGGGTATGCCTCCCTCGCCTCGTTGAGGTCTAGTACCACAACATAAAAGAGACTTGCATTAGTCTCGCCCCCTCTATCACTATCCTCTCTCAGCTTCAGCTTCATTGGTCTCTCTCTCTCTCTCTCCTTGACTCCCCTGTGTTGTTGTGTCTTTACAACGTACTTCGGTCATATGTTTTGCTCCTAACACTTGTACATTGGGGGGCAATCTATTATCACCAAAAAATTGATCATCTAGCCTAATTTACTAGATGAATCGAAGTATACCATGTAAAGCCAATTTTACCCTAGTAAAATTGCTTTCACTATGAGAAATTACCTAATAAACCACCTTTATTAAGTAATTTATAGTTAAACCCATGAAGAATAATTAAATAAATCACTATTTATTTCATTTTCTTCTAGGAATAATTAATTAAACCATTGTTTTAATATTATTCCTTGTTAAATTTGACCCAATCATGAAAAATAAACAGATAAATCATTATTTTTCTTATTTTTCTCTAAGAATAACTAATTAATTATTATTCTTTGTTAAATTTGACTAAATCCCTTAGGAATAATTAAATAAATCATTATTTGTTTATTATTCCTTAACTAATTCCTTGAGATAGTAAATAAATCATTTATTTATTTATTATTTCTAAATAAAAGTTCAAATACTTTTTCCCTCCTAAACAAATATAATAAAATATTCCAAGTGGTAATTCCAAGAATGGGATCAATAATATTTTATTATTGCTCATTATTCGAGGATAATTCGATATTTTGTTATAAATAGGAGGGTTTTCCATTCATTATTCACTTTTGATTATTTTCATTGTCGCACTCATTGTTGTAACTCTGATTATTTTCATTGTCGCACACCATATTTTTGTTGGGTTTATGCATTATAGAAGAGAGAGACTCTAAAGAAGCTGGAGATGTTTGAGGATAGCCAAGAACCCATCCCGTAGAGGGGGACTGGTAACATTTATATGTTCTCTTCACATGTGCTATTATAAAATTATTCTTTACATATTTGGTTTCCATTGGATGTTTGAGGTTATTACTCTTTCTCTCACTGTTTAACTATGATCGTAGTATAGATCAGAATTTTGGCAGGTTTTGTTTCTATCAATAGATGCAGATCTACAATATTTAGTAATCATTTATATTGTTGAGATTGTTTGTCATCCACAATCTTAAGTGGGTTATTTTCGTACATCATTGAGAAGAAAACACAACAACATGGGGCATAATAATAACAACATGGGGACTATATGGGCACAATAATACAATAAGGTGGTATCACTAATAACAATAATGGGTTACACTAGTAGTATAGGGACCTAACATAATCCTTTGCTTTTCTCAAGATATCTAGCATACCTGGTGGACAATTGTTTATATCTCTCCATGTATCAGCACCGTATTTGAATTTTTTGACCATGAACTTCCCCTAGGAACCTCATGTGTCAACTATTTGTGGGGAAGATGAAACCCATGTTTCAATTGAGGCTATCGTTGTCTGGGTTCAAGGCACGCTCGTTGAATGCACATTGAATGCAAGAATACATGCTAACTCAATTGTGATGAATGCATGTTGAATGCAAGAATGCACGTTGAATAAATCATGAGGAATGCACGTTGAATAAATCATGAGGAATGCACGTTGAATGCAAGAATGTGCATTGAATAAACTGTGAGGAATGCACGTGCAAATGAGTTTTTTTTTTTTTTAACTTATTGCTTTATTGTTCTATAATTCACTTTTATAAAGAAAAGAAATTTCATTAAATGAATAAAATTGTTTATAAGGTTCTTTAACTTTGCTCCTTTACTCATATTTTTTCTCAGACACATAATTAAAAATTCAAATTTAATATTTAGATATAAGATATAGTTTATTAAAAATAACACTTTTAAAAATAGGGCTGCAAGATTTTGATGGCATGTAAGATGGCCATCATTTCTTTCTCATAGGTAGAATTGACAAAATTTCCATCATGCAACTAATTATTGACAAATGATAGTAAATTTCATTTTTTCATTAAAATGGCACCCAAATATTTTATACATTAAATTTCCTAACTAGGTCCCTTGACCTAATCTTACACCTAAAACCCTAAAAAATATGTACAATATAGAAAAACCCTAAAATAAACCTGGCAAATCCTATGTGCTTATATCTCTTTATCTATCCCTTGGCAATATTTAAACCTAATTACTACTAAAATAAGGTCATATAGCCTTGCTTATAGGGTTTTAACCAAGAAAATACAAGTTTCAACTATTAAAATCAAGTTTGATTTTTATTAGTCCATCCCCTTGTTCCCCAACATTCTTGGTGTGCATTTATTTGAGGCTCAGGAACCCTGCCTTTTTTTCCCTATGAAATCCATGCAAATTGGAGTATTCTTGAACAACATAAATATATACGTGAAAATTAAAAATATGTAACTGTATTAATGTTACCTATGAGTAAAAAAATAATCTCCAATTTGAATCATTCAATTTGGCTTTGAAATGAAGGCTAGGCGTGCATTTTTGTGAAGTAGGCCAAAATTGCCTTGCTTCACTAAAATGCACGCCTAGGATTCATTTATTGGCCAATCTAACTGATTCAAATTGCAGATTGTTTATTTAATGATTTTATACAATTTACATTGTTTTATCTTTACTTTGAGCTTAAATGTTTTTTCTTCGGATTTCATACAACATTCTAAGTTTTGCTTCGACTTACCTTATGTGAAAGTTGTGGATAAGTGGGAAAAATTGCTATGTAGAATATTTTTCGTACATGATGTAAGGTTATATCCTAAATTTAAGTATTGTACAATCAGGTCCCATTTCAAATTTCATTACCAAGGGTGTAATTGGTTTGGCTCGGGAGTGCACATTTGTTCTGACTTGAACATTGGCAGATATCATGAATTGCTACATTGGTAAACTTGGATTTTAGTGAGTAAGATTTATTTTAGGATAATGAGTATGATATGTTGTAGAAAATGTTTATATCTTTAGGATGGAATGATCATTGTTTCACTTCCAATTAATTATAGGTCTTGGTGTGCATTTATTTGAGGCACACAATCCCTGCCTTTTTCCCTATAAAATCAAACCAATTTGGAGTATTCATGCACAACAAAAATTTAATGAGGATGAGTTATTTTCCACCCAAATTTAATGAGTATGTACTTCATTCTATGTGGGGAGTCATGTTCCCCACACATTTCAAAGGTCTCTTAGGTCATGTATAAATAGGAAGAGACTTCTAATTTGTAAATCATAACACATTGGTGACAAGAGGAAGGAGTTCATTATCTTTTGCCTTCTGATTTTTCATGTTTATAATTCTATTGCTATTTAGGAAGAGTAGCTATATTGTGGAATTGATGCTCATGATGATGAAATTCGTTGGTTTATGAGTTACTATGTTGTTTTCTGAGATTTGTAATTTTTTCATCTTTTAATATTTGTTTAACATTAAAATCTCATGTATTTTCTTGAGGTGTTATCATGGAATGTTAGTACCCAAGTGGATCTTAAATACTAAATGCTAATAGAAAGGCCCTAGTTGATAGTGAATCCCTTAAGTTCATTCATTCTCTTACACCCTGGAATTCTAGTCACCATTTTCATGTGTATTGGGAACTACTTTTCAGGGCTTTTCCAATCGATGAGTGGCATTGAAACCATAGATCTACCTAAACTTCATTGCCAAAAAATAAATAAGAACTACTCCTATTCATCTCCATTATTTATCTTCAAACCCTAACTAGGTCACTTGACCTAATCTTAAACTTAAAACTCTAAAAAATATGTAAAATATAGAAAAACCCTAAAATAGACCTTGCAAACCCTAGTGTTATCTCTTTATCTATCCCTTGGAAACTTTTAAACCTAATTACTACTAAATAAGGTCATCCAACCTTCCTTCATTATATGGTTTTAACCAAGAAACTACAAGTTTCAACTATTGACATTCAAGGTTGATTTTTCTTAGTCCATCCCCTTGTTCCCAACTTCATTCCTGGTGTGCATTTATTTGAGGCACGCAAAGCTTGCCTTTTACTTTGTGAAATCCATAAAATTTGGATTGTACTTGAACAAAAAAAATACATATGTGAAAAATTAAAAATATTTATTTATATAGATGTTACCTATGAGTAAAAAAATACTCTCCAAGTTAAATCATTCAATTTGGCCTTAAAATGAACGTTGGGTGTGCATTTGTGTGAAGTAGAAAACAAATTCCCTACTTCACTAAAATGCATGCCTAGGCTTCATTTACTTGATAATCTTGTTGATTCAAATTGTATATTTTTTATTTAATGATTTTACACACTTTTACATTGTTATATCTTTACTTTGAGCTTAAATATTTATACTTTTGATTTCATACAACATTCTAAGTTTTTCCTCGACTTGCTTTACGTGAAAATTGTGCATAATTGGGAAACACATTTATGTAATATATTTGTTAGAAATGATGAAAGGTTATATCCTAAGGTTAGGAATTGTTCAATCATGTTCCATTTCAAATTTCATTATCAAGAGTGTAATTGGTTTAGCCTGGGAGTGCATATTTGTTCTGACAGTGATCATTGGAAAATATGATCAATTGTTATTCCAACAGACTTGGATTTCAGTGTATAACATTTCCTTTATGAAAATGAGTATGATATGTTGCATAAAATGGTTTTATATTTAGGTTGGAATGATCATTATTTCATAGTAAATTAAGTACAGGTCCTAGTGTGTATTTATTTGAGGCGCACAAACCTTGACTTTAACCCTACCAAATCAATCCAATTTGGCATGTTCTTGCACAACAAAAACATTTATGTGCAAAATTACCGTTAATTATGAGTAAAAAGGTGCTCCCTAATCTTAAACATTTAAGTTGGCCTTGTAATGAAGGTTGGGTGTGAATTTTTTTAAATTAGGCCAAAATTGCCTTGCTTCACTAAAATGCATGCCAAGGCTTCATTTATTGGAGAATATGATTGATTCAAGTTGTAGACTATTTATTTAATTATTTTACACACTTTTGAATTATTGTATGTTTATTATGATCCTTAAATAATTCTCCTTTAGATTTCATACAAAATTCCAAATTTTTCTTCAACTTGCATTATGTGAAAGTTGTGCATATGTTTTGCTTCAACTTGTTGTTGGGCAGAACAATTGTCCTTTTCATTTAGAATAATAATTCTAACTATTCACATTAATTGTCAATCTGGGTAGGTTTTGTTATTGCAACGCTATCACACAATGTATATGTAAGGGAAAATGATAAGTCATGCTAATGAATGTCAAACTCAATTGTTGTAATCGCACTCTCAGCAATTCAACACTTTGGCTATTACACTCTCAAACCTTGTTCACACTCTCAAGAAATAAACACACAATGCAGAAAAAACCACTCTGTCACATGGTATCCCTTATTCATAAAATAATAACACTCCTATAAACCATTCTCTTAAAAAATGATGAAACACACCTTCAAATGCAATGAACACACCATCAAACTGTATGAAGAATTAAATAACTTTCACACTAACAAAGGAATCGGTCTAAGACCTATGATGTTACACAATACAGAGGTTAGAATTTTACAATCATTAAAGCATGAACAAGACTAATAATAACAATAACATCAATCACACATGAATTATAATTTAGAGGAAATAAATCAAACAACTACAATACCTTCCTAACTAGTGATCCATATTAAGAAGGAGGGACCTTACTTCCTGGCAGTGGATGGTACACTACATAAAACACAAGCTAGTCAATATAAAGGTATGGTGCCACGAAGGTACTCTCCCCGTCTATCATTGTCTATCAGTTTATATGTCTATCTCAGGCGTGCAGAGAATACACCCCTTTATAATTTCATATTACAATGATAAGATCATCATGAGAATCTCTCGATTCTCATGTGATCTAATTTAAGAATACATATTAACAATTTGATAATAATTTTTGAGCTTAGGACAAATTTGTAACAACTTTTCCAAATTACAATAATTATCAATAGAAAATCCTAATTGTTTCAGTTGCATTGTCCATAAACATCTCCTTTGATAGTCGAACTGTCCTTTGACCAAATGCTTCCAAAATTGGTCTTCATAACTAATTGAAGGAAGTCAATGTGTCCAAAATAGATCTTCATGTGTAAAAATAATGCTCAATGAGTCCTTGTCCTATCCTTCGCGAGGAAAAACTAGAAAGTGCAATCTTGCAACAGCATCTCAATAGACCACAGACCCTATAAAATCCTAAGTTCCAATTTTATGAGAAAAATAGCCTAAAACAATAGTTCTCATGCCAAATTACAAGTAGAATTGGATCATAAGGATGACATATAAAAAGAGGCATACCTAGGTTGATAATGGTTGTTACAATGGAAGAGTCACAACTAAAACTAAAAACAAAAAAAAGTATGTATTTACATGACCATGAAAATTTTCGAGCCTATAGAAATAATCACATCTGGAAAGAAGGATGTACACAAATAAAAATATATATTAAAAAGAGCCTAGTATCGTAATGTATGACTGTATAAAATATGACTTTTTTTTTTTATCATTGTAGTATTCAATGAGTAAAATTGAAACAAGCTATGCAACCAAAGTGAAAATATTGAGTAATTCTTCATACAAAAGTACTTTGTAATGAAAAATATTTCCATGTAAATAACAAAACAAGCCCTAATTGAAAAGCATGAATATATAGAGTACTAAGTATAAATTGCGTGCATATGGTAGTTGTAAGTGAAGGAAGCTTGTGCCAAGACATTATAAAGGTGTTGGACAGTTGAGACCAAAAGTAATTTACCATTTTTGTATTTACAAACATCACATAACCTGGAAACATTTACTTTACATGGCAAAGGTATATATATGTATAAAATGGAAATTTTGTTGTGCATAAAATGGAAATTTTGTTGTGCAAATAATCATATAGGGAACATAAGCTCATACCATGATCCATATTAGTCTATGTTTGCATATTTGATAGGCAGAGGTCATAGTCAATTTTGATCAAAAGGTAACTGGCCCAGTATCAAAAGTCTTTCATTGTCAAGTACCTCTAGTTGTGCAAGGGAGTATATGGGAAAATGAAAGGTGGAAATGTGGTAGGGGGAGAATTAAAATTAGCTTTAATTTTTTAATAAAGGTTGAGTGTCACGACGAAGTCAAGCCTTCAAGATGGGGTGCTTGCATTTTCAAAAACAGCCACAAGTGGCTAGTGAGGAGCTCACGGAGATTTTCGTGGATGCCCTGCAACTAAATAAATAACCAAGTCATCTAATACATGTATAAAGAATATTTTCTTTGACAAACAACAGGCCCAAACCCACATGACTCAGCCACAGGAAAGGCTTGAAGCTTTTACGCAGACAACAATGTGGTATATAAGACTTGTAATTCCAAAGTGAGGGTAAATAAAGAGGTAAGAAATAACAGTTACAATGTGAAAGAGGTTTATCATATGCTGGGAGTAAAATTCCAAGCTACTAGAGCTCACGTTGGAGTGACAACACACATTGCAAGCAGTTGTTGAAATTAATTCAGAGTTTCTCTGCGTAAGAAGGGTACATAAATGTTTTAACCATCCAAAGATTAGTACCGAAACTTATCAGTTGGGAAGGAAATCATATGTTCTCTTCTATGTGCAACAATTTCATGGCTTTAGATCATAGAGATGAAAGCAATGAGAACTATGACTGATTAGGGTGAACCCCTCTTTGCACTAAATAATAATCTTTTTTCTAAAACCAAAAGATAACCCAGTTCAAAACACAGAATGGTGGGCATGCAGGGTAAACAATTACAGAAATTCGAACGAATATATATATATCATAAAATGACAAAGGGCCTAAAGGGGAAAGCACCCTCTTCATATATTCCTTCAACAAAACTATTACTATTTCAAGTTGGGTTTACTTCACAAGAAAATATTTAACAAAGTGAACAAGGCGAGCTCAATTTCATTACATTCTCACACTAACTAATTTGCATGTAAATAAAAAATGAAACATAAGAAAAGAAATGAAAACAATAGTAATTCAAATGAAGGTATTAACCCATAACAATGACTGGACTAAGTCATACAAACACATCACTTAAAAAACAAGCTATACAAGTGTAAAAATTTTCAAAAAAAAATATTTCTTTGCACAGATGTGCAAGAAAGTGAATTTATACTACTAATTGAAGTCCCAAAATGGTTCCCAACAATTTCCCTTAGCTGCTCACAATGCAAACTTGTCTGAAATAGGGTTTAAACTAGGTTGAAAACTCAATACATAGACTTAATCTCTAGAACAACATAAATGAGAAATGGTAAGTTGGTGGCCAGCCTTATGGCTCGTCAACTACCAATACATGGGATGGTATCCCAAGGCATTCCTTGGGATGCGCCTCATTAAACACAAATATTTTCAAATCTAGCAAACTTACCACATCAGTACATGCATCAAACCTTCCATAAAACGCTTTCAATGCAATGCCAAAATATTCAATGATGTGCTAACACCATGGATGGTAGCTACCTCGTGAGTCACCACCCATAGGATATGAAACCCATATAACCAAACCCATTTTAAATCATAAGAAACACTTAATAAACCATAGGGTATATAAAGCATAGAACAAAGCTTTCACTGAGCAAAATTTTTTGCACATGAGACCTCTAACTTTTCCATGGTGTCATCCAAACAAATAATATACTATGTATATATGTATTAGTTGAGTGCTAATCAGACATGAATATAATCCTTTCTAAATCACCAATCCAAGGGCTTGAGCCTATCAATTTTTTATTCCTTTAAGATGGTTTCCATTAGAACTTTTGTTGCATGGTGATCTCATACAAAGCATGTCAGTGCTTTTTTTTTTTACAATCCTTGAAATTAGTCATGAACCATGAAACATTAATTTAGGGCTTATGACAGCCCCAACCATGGTTCTCTTATGAAAAAACTTATGTAATATTCTTACAAGAAAATTAAAAATGGGTTGAGTCAAAGGGATAGAGATTCCAGAGCTGAGGAGGTTGCTTGCTTAGGATAGTCAAGGTCTCCTCGTGCAAGAAATGTGAAATTGTTTTGACAGCCATTAAAGGTTGTTTGGTGTGTTTAATGAGCTACTTTTATGAATTAATTGGGACTGCAAGAGAAGTACAAATGCATGTTTCCTTGGAGAACACTCACAAGGCAGGGAGAATAGAAATTAATGAAGTAGATTGTGTTGTCATCTAGGAGAGTGACAGTTAAACACTATGTAGGAGAAGGAAAAGAGGCAATTTAACCTGATTGAGGACATTAACATTCACATATACACATACTCATTCACTCGGAAGACAAAGGAGGATTAGCATTCAGCGGCAAATAAAGGAAGGAAAATTTCAGAAGAGAAGAGAAGACAAGGATTATTTTGGTTGGAATGATTGGCATGAATATGGTCTCTCCTTGGTGAGGAACAATGCCTCTCAAGTCCCTGTAAAGCCAGAGGGTGGAGATGGTCTTTCTCTAGATTCCCTTGATGGTGTGGGTGGAGGATTGTGTTTTTGGATTCCTGGTGGGAGGACCTATGAAGCCCTTCTTACTGTAATTTTACAGTGGGTTCTAGATTCCCCATAGTGGGTGGAACCACTGTGTTTAGGGTGGATACTTGCTTCTTTGGATTCCCTTGACATTCTTGGGTGGAGGAAGTTGGCCTCTATATTACCTGTGTGTGCATGGGTGGAGAGGAAGTCTCTAGATTCCATGTGTGTTTTAGGTGGAGGCAACTGGCCTGTGGATTCCCTGCATATTATTTTACTATTAAGTAGCTGGTGGGTGGAAGAAGGAGGTACTTTGGAGTCCCTATTTTAGCTAGAAGTTAGTGTTTTGATCCCTTAAGCAAGACCCTCAGTCTCTGAAATTTGGCTCAGGGGTGATAGTTGCAAGTGATCTTGGTTGCAGTTGTCTAAGGTTGGGTGGAGAGTTCTTGTCCCAGATCCAGTTTCCCGGATCTTTTTAAGATAAGTGTTCCTGTATACCTACTATTTTAATGAATGAATGCCACATTTCAGTAGAATGAATGCAATATTATTTGAGAAAATGTTATGATCATTATATTTGCATCTTACAGTAATCTGGCTTGGATAGGAGAACCCTCTTTAAAAGTTGACATATGAACTGACTATTAATGAATTAAACATGGCACTAAATCGCTTAAATTATGTATAGAGCACAATGCAATTAAAACAATGGAAACTATGTTAAAATGGTTCTTATGGTTGAACATTTCATTTACTGCTCTGTATTATGCATGATATGTGTGTATGTGTGTGTTTATTAGTAACAGTGCAGTAAGCACTGTGGAATTTTAAGCCTAATGGCAGTGCAGGTGAGCACTAGAGATGACAATATAACCTTTGCTGAGTAAATATCCTCTTAGCTGACTGTTTCAGCAAAAATGGATGATAAAGGTATCATGCACTCTTTGTTCAATTAAAATACTTAAATTCCATTGTTGCACTAAAATAACGGAAGCTTTGGCCACAACGGGTCTATGATCTATACACACACACACATCACAGTGGTGGGACAGAGATGACATGTCCCAAAGGATTATTCCCCAGAAGCCACCGAAGTGCATGCCATAGGAACATCAGGAAGGATGGAGCCAGGATGCCATGTCCCAAAGGCCCCATCCTGGAGGTGCGAGCAGAATAGGCTGGTGAATTGCTGGGAAGGATGGGGTTAGGATGATCTTTTCTAGAGGTCCCACCTCAGAGGCATGAAGGGGAACAGACGTGGAAGCGTCGGGGTGACGTGGGGAACCAATGCGACATGTAGTGGTGCCATGCACTAGTGCATGGAGGAAGTCAATGGGACATGACCCTGTGTGTCAATTGGATGGTGGAGGATCATCGTCGGATATCAACAGTGTGCACACCCCTTTGTGGTGATGTCAGTAGGGAGTGAACCCCTTAGACACATCATTGATCTAGGTTTTGGGATCAATAGTTGATATCTTAATGCACCCCCCCCCCCCATGACGTTAGCACAGGGATGACCCACTATGAAAACCATTGATTTGCCCCATCTAATCACGACCATTGGATCTATTAGTGGATGGCAGGGTCCACCATATCGGATAACGTGGCCAATTTCTATTAGCACCAGAGATTGGTGGATTGTGGGACCATCGAGATGCCAAAGCAGAGCAACGTGGCCGACTTCTATTGGTTGAGGGAGGAGGTCGAAAGTATGGGCCCCATTTTTTTCATTATGCACCATTAGAGGTATCGTCGGAGCCAGAAACCACCTACAGGGTTGCCTACAGCAGATTTGGGAAAAGGAGCGCGACCTAATGGAATAACCATAATCCATTTATCTAGTGATCGATGGTATTCCTTTACCTCCCATTCTGAGGGGTGACTCCCCTCATAAAGCTCATGCACATTACCCTATTAGAATAAGCATTTGATGGCTCAACTATTTAAATGTATGGGTATACACATGAAACCTACACTGTTGTTATGTGACGTCAACAGGGACCATCAAGGAAAGTGACGTGGTTGTTTTCTGTTGGTGCTAGGCATGCACATGTGGTGTGGTGTGTCAGAATTTCTCCTAAGTAAATGAAGTGTAGTGATAAAGATCTGAGTTTTATGCTCAGGTGAAAATGGGAAACCATAAGCTTAAATGAATAAATTTAAACCCTTAAAGGGGGATTGATAAGAAAAATGAACATAAACGACAAAAAAAATATAATCCCATTCTTATGGAAGGAAAAGTAGAGGTTGATTAGCAATAGTAGCCACCCCAATGGGGTAAATTGGGTGTGGTTGTTACAGGTGGTATTAGAACACCCAGGTTTAAGACTTAGACTAGATAGGCCCTACAATGGGCAAGTGAAGCATTTTTAGAAATTATCTAAACAAATTGTCTAGGTGTTAAAATTTAGTCTAAATAAATTGATTACGTGCCTAACTAATGCAATGAATTTTTAATTAACAAAGTACTTGAAACAACATGTTCCATTGCCATAAAGCAATTAACAACTGTGATAATTTGCGAAATTTGCAGACCTGTATATTACAGTTAATGATTTGTTGATTTTCTATAACCATGCACTAATTTGGATTGTTTGTTGTAGATGGACCATTACAGTGGTTGTATAAGAGCAGGAACATGGGCATAATTTTTTTGTTTAATTGTTAATTGTGGACTAATAATTGATGTTGTTGAAAATATGATAAAATATTGAGTATCATGGGTATACTAACATGGTTGTTTTGTCAAAGTGGAAATCTCCATGAAAACTCTATGAATACAAGGTTCATGATCATTATTGTGTTTATTTGTTTATCACGTGAAAAATATAATTGTGTGTGTGATTTATAGCACATCACAAGAAGCATAAGACAATGGCAAAGCATAAATGAGGACTGGAATGGTTCAATACATTTCTAATCATTCGCAACATGGAAGTGATGAGGTCGAGGCCAATGAAGAAAAAATATCAGTTGAATAAGGGAGATGGAATCACTCTCCATATTGGATGGATACCTTGAGGAGCCTAATGGTTGTATTTAGGAGCTTCAAGGTAGATAATGAGAGGTTGATAAGAGCTCAATAGAGACAAGTTGATATCAATGCAATCATTCTTCAAAGTTTCTCATATTTGTAGAGGCATAGGCAACCTAAGGTGGGGGCTAGTCATAGAGATAGAAAGAGCCTCCACGAGTCAAAGGAAAATACAAAAGGGGCAGATGGCAACAAGTACAAGAAGAGGCATAACCTTGAAAGTGAAGATATTGTGAAGGGAGATGCACCATTGAGCACCCCAAGAGGAGTAACCTACACACATGTGTGTCATTCTAGAAAACCATATAATTCTGCTACCAAGAGGAACCACCATCACTCTCATCATCACCATCACCATCATTCAAGATGCAAGGACAAGAAGTTCAAGAAATCCAATCCACCCATATTTGATGGGGAAATGAAGAAGTCGGAGGATAGAGAAGCATGGTTGTTGGGCATGAAGAAGTTTTTCAAAATCCATGATTATTCTAAAAATATGAAAGCTATAATTTCCACCCTCAGGTTGAAGGGAAAATCAGACATATGTTGGGATATTTGAAGAGGAATTCTTGAAAATGAATTAACTTGGGCATAATTTCAAAAGCTCTTCAAAGAGAAATATTTTTCTAAGTGTTATTATGATGTCAAGGCAAAAGAATTTTATGAACTCAAGATGAGGAAATTAACAGACGATGAATATGCCACCAAGTTCCTAGAACTATAGAGGTGTGTTCCATATCTCAAGGATGAGAAAGCTAATATCCAAATAGTTATTAGTGGGATGCCAATTGAGTTCAAAGATAAAATTGAGTTGTTTGAATCACTTACTCTGAAGGATGCTATTAAGAAGCTGAAGCATTGCTATGAGCAAGCCAAATGCAGACCAGAAATTAAGGGTAGCTAGCAGGCTAAGAACAACATTGGAAACAAGAAAAATTGGCCTAATAAAAACTCAAAAAAGAGGGAAGGTAAGCATCCAACCCATGCAAATCGATTTTAGTAGAAATATAATGTTGTTTCCAAAGGAAATTTGCAGTAGCCAACATCAAAGGAGCATAATTTTGAGGGAGGAGAGAAATTAAAATGCTAGACATGTGGTAAAAACCACAAGAAAAGGGATTGTCCACACCAGAAAAATGTTGGACCAAATTTTTATAGTGTGAAGGAGGCTTGCATAGTGGGTGATGTAGCTCAAACTCTATCCATAATTTATGCAACAGTAGACAACCACTAGGAATACCACTAGGCATCCATCATTGAGATGGAAGGTAAGTTGTGTGATCAAATTTTTTCTATTCTAATTGATCTATGTTCTAATTACAGCTATATTAGCCCATAGATCATTGAAAAATACAATTTCAGTAAGGAATTGCATGAAGAACCATGGTCGGTTCACTTGGAAACCAGAACCAAAAGAAGGCTTAATCACTAGGTGAGATTATGTACATTGAGCTCAGTGGCATGATTACAAAAGCACATTTGAATGTATTTCCATTGGGTGCATACCACATATTATTGGGCATGGATTAGTTGTATTTTCAAGGACCAAAGTTGATTGTTTTGAAAAGGAAATTGAATGCTTAGACAAACAAGAAAAATTAATATTTTTGCACGGCATTATAAAGCCTACTTCAATAAGGCTAATCATGACCATGCAAGCCCGTTAGAAAACCAAAAAGGTAGAAATATTTTCTTATGTTGACAATTACTTGTGATATTCTTGTATTCTTATTAACTTTATTTATGTTCTTATTTTATCTTCTTCTCATCAAGCAATCATCAAATCAAAACATGAAGATCAATGACACCAAATATAGGCACTCATCCAAGGCTAAAACCCCTATGAAGGGGAAAACCCAATCAAACTCTTCCACTAGTAGATTCAAATCAAATTGAGACAATCCAAGACCTTAGACCAGACCAAAAGACTTCCCTCACTCCACCAAGTCAGCCTTCCAAGATGATTAACCAAACTTTAGTAGTCTCTTCCAGTAAAACAACTTCAACCCAACTACCATAGAGAATTTCAGCCCTCCAGCTTCCAGAATTTTGGCTCTACTATAGATATGAAATTTTGGCCCTTCTACAGCAACCCAAAAACTCACACATGTGGCAGAAAAGAGAGAAATTTGTCTTCTTATTTCTTCAACAAAGTCCCTTCTTCATTAGAATTTTTCTCCCTCTCCTTAGGTATTTTGCTCTTTCTCTTCTCCAACAACTGCAGATCAAACTTTCTTGTCTTGTGTTCCAAATGAGGATGATTTGTTGCTTATATATAGTGTTTATTGGCTCCCTTTAAGGGTGACTTGTCTTCTTTGAGGCCAACTTGATGGAGGAGGCCTAATTGACTCAATTTATATTAAAATAATTTTATTTCTTGACATATAAAGCCCAAGAAGGGTCCATTACATTATGAAAATGACTAAGACTCATGAAATAAACCCTAGAAGCCTGCAATGGAGGATTTGACATAAAATAAAATAATAAAGCATGAAACCCATGCTAAAAAATATGTTTTCTTTCTTTTGATAAATATATTACATCATGACTTAAATGCAATTATGAATACTGACACTAGTTACATTCTTCAACGCTCCCTCTTAATTAGGGAGGTATTCATAATTACATATATACATGGGTACATGGATGAAATCAAAATGATATGATATATGAATAGTAACAACACACGTAATGTTACAAATTAGATACCTGACCAGCGTATCTAATTGGGTGGTACTAAGGTGTGTTCTAAGATTTAGCCATTCTAGGTACCATTAGGCTTCAGCTCTAACACCAACCCAGGGATATAGGTATCATATCCAAGGTCGAAGCTACACAAGACCAATAATAACCTCCCTACTTCAAGATCCATACATCATCACAGTGCAGCCATACACCCTCTCAAGAATCTTGTCACCCCAATATGCTTCATCTCTCCCAATTAACTAAATCAAATATATCCACCAGTCCAAGCATGCTTCAAAAGTTCAACCCTTTTATGGAGAGATCTGTCTGTACAAACACAACCCCAATTAGTAACAAACTTTCAAATATGTGTGTGTGTGTGTGTTATCACAAACCTCTGAGGTCCTTTGATGCTACTTAGGTCATCATAATATCCAAACTCATTTCTATGGAAGCTTCCTTCATCAACTTTTCTAGCAGCACCAAATTCAGCCTCAACACTTCTTAACACAACCAAGTCTTTGTTTATGACTTCATCAATCAACCATCTATAGTGTTTTATCTATTTTACAATTTCAATCTTTCTTCAAGGTATTTTACTATAGTTGTCACAATATACCCTCCCTCTTAACTGGGGAGATATACAAAAATATCTTTCTTCTAGCCACACAGGATCTTTTATTTCTATTATCATATCATCAAAGAAACTTCAACCTCTCAAAGCTTCATTCTTTCAGGAACATCATTCTCTCTTATGGCAATAGAGTCATCTATCCATTTTTAATGTCATCATCATTCTTACAGCTCCCCTTTTTTCATCATCATCATCATTATTGTCAAGTGATCTTCAATTATGAACATTTTCAACATCTTGAATATTATGTACCTACAAATATTCAATAGCAAGTAAAACCAATTACAAATTACACCAACCATATTAAAATCATGTCATTACAATGGAAGCACCACAATAATCAGCTTTAGAAATCAAATATCGAAACCTAGTTAAGTTCATAGTCAACAAGGGTTACATCTTTTATATTATGGGTTTCAACAACTTGTTAGGGTTTTTCCTATATTCCATCATTGAGACTTAAATCAACAACTAAATCAAGTTATCAATCCAACCATAGTACTCTAAATCTAGGGATTCAATATTATACCTTAGAGTTTCATTACTAGGGTTTTGTCACAAATCCCAGATTCCATTAATAAAACTAAATCATGAATATCAGTAATTAAGTTAGAATAATAGAATTTCATATACAGGGTTTTATTATTATTTCCTTATATCAACCATTTACTAAGGTTTTATTGAAATTCCTAGATACAAACATCAAACTCCAAAATTAGATATTCAACATTTTATTAGTAGGCTAGGGTTTCGATCATATAGAAGCACATACACCTTGATTTTCATTTCTAGGGTATTGTATTGACTATAGCAAGGGTTTTTTCATAAGCCCTAAATCACCAAACCCTAAAAATCTATATGATCTAGACATCAACAAAAAACCCTAAAAACATTAGGGTTCTACAAATCCTAATCATTAATAGAGAAGTATTTCATCATGAGATCTAAAGTTTACCAATAAACCCTAAGTAGAATAGGGTTTCATTATTGACATACCCTAAGCATCAAAAGGATAGGGTTTAACAGTGAACCCTAAGGTTAGGCATTTACCCAAACTAGAAAAAATGGAAAGAGATAGTATGACAAGGGTATATTCAATCTAGCGATTGATCACCCTAACAAGAATCTTTATGATTCAAAACTATAGACATAAGAGTGTTAGTAATATAATGAAAAATTCAAATGATAATGATCATACCTTTTTGTATGTAGAAAATCTTGCAACAAATCTTGTATCCTAAGACATACCTTGAGTTTTTCTTTAAAAAACATTGTAGGACATCATTTTCTCTAAAGGGATTTCTTTGCACCAAAGCTTATTTCATGATTCAAGTCTTTCTTTGAAGTTTCATTTATAATCCTTGTATATTCTTGCAAGTTTTCCTATCAAGGAAAATGAAAAGAGAGGATTATGAGTATGTAATACAAACAAATCTTGAAGTGTGGAGGAAATCAAACATGAAAGAGGAGACAAAGAACAATATACTTATCTTTTGCTAAAATGGTAGAGGCTCCCTCTTAATTTTAATCAATTCAATATTTCTTAAGGATACCTACAACTTATCAAAACAATTAGAGAATTTTTAACAAGACATATTGGATCTATGGGCTCTAGAAATCAAAATATAAAAGAAAGACTTTACAAAAAGTTAAAATAGAATAAGGATATGTTGGAAAAAGACTCAATACTATAAATCTTTGACTTCTGATTCTTCAGCCTTGTTCTTCTTAGGTGGAGCTTCATTAATAACTGTTGCATTTTCTCTCTCTCTTCTTGTTCTTTGGATTATCATGACATTAGTTCTTGTAATGTCCCATCTTATTACAATGAAAATATTCTACTTTGGATAAGTCAATCTTCTTCCTTTGTACCTTAAACTTCTTATATCCTCCCTTCTTCTTGTGATGAGCAAAGTATGAATTTGAAGTGTTGTTGTCTTCTTCTTCCTTCTTGTTACTTGTTAATGAGACGTTGCATTCTTCTTGATTGCATGCATTCCATATTTCTTCAAATGATGGTGTCTCTTTCCAACTGCTAATGCCTAATGCAAAGGACCTCCATGATTTTGGTAGACCTAATAGTGTTGGAATTATGGCTAATGTGTTGTCCTTGATGGAAACCTGCTTGACAAAGATGTACTTGATATCAACATAGTGATAATATGATATTAGGAATATTGGTACAGATGGGACAAAAGATATGGAAAATAAATGGCAGTTCAGTTACAAATGGATGAAAAATGTGAATCTTGAGAAAGTATACGCGACCCCTGTGAAGAAGAGTCGCATACATACACAAGTTCTGTGAACAAAATTCATGTACATAATCTAAACCATGGAAAATTGGATACCAAGGTTCATTACCATGGTCATTGTCCACAGTATTGTGTTGGAAACATCTACCTGATTCCATCAACGAATACTAACAACAACACCAATGGATTTACCTAAGGTATTGGAAAAGGAAAAACCTATATAAGGAGAAGGAGATCAAGGAGCTAAGTGTGCAATGTAATGGGTTATTTTATGTGTGATTTGATCTGAAATAGGTGTGCACCAGGGAGAAAGGAGAAGGCTCATATCTGAGAGATATGAAAGTGCATTAATAATCATATTTAACTGAATTGAATATCTAATGATGCATGATCTGTTTGAATGCGCTTGAAGTAATCTGTGATTTGACAGTAAGGTATGTGGAATATGTGTGGTGTTTGCAGCAAAGGTTTGATTCTATGATTTAATATTTGTACGTGTGTTTTCTTAAGTAAGGTCATGTACATACGTGGATCTTGTTCATTATTGTCATGTATAAATTTGTGATAATTTATTCAGTATGTTGAAATATATATGCAGATGTTATGCATGGTAGTCGTGTATATACTTATGGAAGTTGTGTATATGTACTATGGTTTTTAATTGCTACCTAATGATGACAATTGGTGATATATGTTTTATTTGTTGTTGTCTGCCAATGATGTCTTGATCATGAAAATCTCTATCTAACATTGTTAATTTGGTTGATTTAGTTATGGATTGGATTGGTTAGTAATGATGCTACAGAGTCTTGATTTGTGATTAGTTGCTACTGTGACTCAGTATGTCAGTAACTCAGTGGGTGATGCAGTGATTTTGTTTCAACATTCATTGAATTGTGATCTGTACACAAGTGTTATACGCAGTAAGTACATATATAAGTGTGTATACTTCAGAACATGCACGTATATATTCTAAAGTTAATATTTATTAGGGTTTGCAGTGACTAAATATTATTTCTATGATGTCTATATGTTATCCAATAGTGTGATTAATTAGTGAATGGTTAAATGGTTGAGGTGTGACAATATTACTTAGTATTACATTGATTTGACCTATTGTATTGATTGAGATTCAGTTCAGTTATTGGATTGCTTCAATATTCAGTGGTTTGATGCTTCAGTGATTCAAATTTTGAGATTCGGTATTTCAACTTGGCATATTGGTTTGGACTTATTGTGGGTGTGGGTCCAGTGTGAAAATATGATGATAGGTGGCCTAAAAGTTGTGTGTATTTTAATAGGTGGATCTAATTTGAAACATTATGAAATGTGGTCCATAAGGTGTTGAGGGTTGCAGCCTTCAGTGATGGGGTAGGAGCTCCCTTCTAGTAGGAGCCGGTAATGATATCAAGGGGTTGTATATCCCTTCCAGTGGGTGTTGGAGAATGAGTGGAGGTTGTATCCACCTATTGGTAGATGCCTGTGTGCTGGTAAGAGTCTGTACCAGTACAAGATGTAATGATGATTTTATTTATATATTAAGAAATAAGACAGAGACGATGGAAATGGTGGTTTTCTCCTACATTGGGTTTCCATACATTAGGTTTCCACCTAAAATATTGGTGTTATATGTGTGTTTCTTATGTGATGTGATTTATTTGTTCTTTTATTGCATACCAGATAGTTAATCAATTAATAATGCAATGGTTAATTTAACTCAATGATGGAAGTTATGACAAATTAAGTAAACTAGATATACACGGTTTATTTCACTAAAGTTGTGTACACATGTGGGTTGCATAAATGACAATAGTGTATAGAATTCTAAATATAAATTGAAAGTAAAAGTGAATTAAAAACATTGATTTGCCCCCCCCGCAAGTATTTTTTCTAACAATTGGTAGCAGAGTAGGTCGCTTCAACAAAATCTTAACCGCTTAAGAGTGGATAAGGGATAATGGGAAAGAAGCAAAAGAAGAAGGCAAACCAAAGGAGGAAGTTAGTTCAAGAAAATTGTGGTGGTGAAAGCGATGTATCAGATGCAATGATGGTTATATATGTCAACAAATATTCAGCTATAGGAACACCCCACTTATTTTTTTTATCAAGAATGAAGAAGATAGTGAAGAAAGTGACCAAGAATCATCAAGTATTGGTTTTTGTTTTAATTGAAGACGCAATGACCATTGTATGAAACATTTCCCATTCCCTTGCTCATGTAGTGATGATGATAATGAGTCATCTAAGATTTCTCTCATGGGTAAAGTGAAAATAATCATTCCAAAGAGAAAACATATTCAAAAAATAATGGTCCTAGATGCAAAGATTAAAAGTCTCACAGATGAATATAAATATCATTGAAATTTATTGCAATAATTTGATGAAATGGAGTGTGCCTAAAAATAAGATATTGTCACATTGAAAACATAGATGAAAGAAGGAAAGAGAATTGAAGAAGGAATGAGAAAGCAGTATAAGGAAAGAGAATATTAGTGTCAAAGTTTGGAGGATGAAGTAGCTTCATTAAGAAATAAATTCATAAATTTGCAAGAGGAAATCAGAAATGAAGAAGATGCAGCAATCAAAGAGCTTAGAGAAATAACCAATTATTGTGAAGGACTAGAAGCAGAGATTATCCCTCTCAAATATGATCTTGAAAAATCAAACAAACAATATGAGGAGATTCTTCAAGTATTTTAAGAACAAGGAAATAAGCTTAAGAAAGAGATCATTGAGTTGAGAACTCAATTGGAAAAGACTAGAGGTGAAAAAGAGGTTTAGGTAAGTATCTTAGAAGGTAAGTTAGTAGAAAAAGATAAGAAATTGAGATTTCAAGGTAGATCAAAGATATTGAAAAATATTCTTAGCAACCAAAGGTCTCCCTCCATTAAATCTAGTCTTGGTTTTCATGAAACTATAAAAGGAGAATCTAGCTCACAAGTTTGTGCAAGAAATTATGAGGTTAACAAATAAAACTCTAGAAAAACTGATAAAAAACAAAAATTCAACCAAACCAACAACCAAAGAAAGAAAATCTTCAAAGGAAATAATTTTCTCCTAACTATAGAAGTATCAATCGATTTTCTCCTCTAAACAATGATGTTGAATGTTAACATAGTTACCGATCAAATGGGAACTATTACCTCAAAATGGGTACTCGAGCCCAAAAACCCCAAAAAAACATGAAAAAACAACCCAAAATTAAAAGTGTTGATTTTGCATCACCATTTTTTTCAAAGTAAATTTTCAATATTTTTAAAAATTAAAAGTAAAAACAATAAAGGCCATTTTGTTTGGTACAAAAAACACATTGAAATTGAAAAGTGTTGATGTTGGTGTTTAGCCAATTTAATTTTCTTAAATTGTCACCATAAATTATCGACCAGGATAGGTATGCTGATGAAGCACAAGTGCATTAACTGTGCTAAAAGTTATTTTATGTCATTAATATATCTATGTTATTGTTAAGGTCTAATCTTAGAATTAATATGGAGATGGTATTACTGATTATATTAGAGTATTGTTCTTAAAGTTTTTAGTTGGTGTTGTGGCCACCAACAACCCCCCTCCTTCTTTAAGTATTAGCAATAACACTAAAGAAGTGGGGACCCTTAGTAAAAAATTCAAAAAAAAATTAAAAAAAATTTGTATTATACTCCTTAAAATATATCGCACGGAGAAGAGTAAAACATTTCTTTATGAGCACAATAAAAAACTGCGAAGAAGCGACGTGAAATTCATCGCATCGCATACATTAAGAAGTGCCCATAAATAAAACAAATCTCCGATGGCCGATATGCGACATCGCATATCGCAACATCGCATATCGCAACATCGCATAAACAGCACACAATAACTTAACAAATTGCAACGATCTATGATCTGTGATCTTGCGATAAGCGTGATCTGCGATCTTGCGATAAGCGCGATCTGCGATCTTGCGATAAGCGCGATGCTGCGATCTTGCGATAAGCGCGATGCTGCGATTCTGTGATAAACTGATCAGGAAACTCTGCAATGACACATCTTGATAATGCGATCCGCGATGCTGCGATGCGAGTCGCAGAAATCACCCATCGCAAATTTTCCTCGGCTCAGCATTCAAGAAAAGCTGTCCCTAAACCAAAAAATCGGGCGCACGCCTTAAAAGAAATTAATGAATGTACGCCAAAGTATTCATGAAGGACAGTTTTGTGTTTTTCGAAGAGTCAGTTCACTATGGGTGTCATGATTTTATACATTCGTAGAGCTTAGAGCTTTCGTGTCAAAATTTATTATCATTACTCTTTTCCTTTGCGTGAACTGCAGGAATAAAAAACAGGAAACAACATGAAGCAATGTGCAGGAAATATCTAAGGAAAAAGGGAAAGCGTCAATGCTCGGAGAACAGAGAAGAGATGTCCTCATAAACGGATACCGCATGCAACAGAAACGTAGATTTCAGAGTATTGCTGAACAAATGCTGATATCAATAGGCAATTCAACACTCAAGGTCAAAAGCTCACAAAAGCAACATGTTTACAAAATTCTGAAAGCTTATGCCCAGTAAAGGGAAAAGCGCTAAAGGCGGAAAACGCACCAGAAAGGCCCGGATCAAAGAACGGAGGCAGTTTTCGATGCGCGATTAGCGCCTAGCGCTAATCGCGCATCGCTAAGAAAATTGTTCGAAAAGCAAAGTCCCTAATTTTCTTAGTCATCCACGAGTCCAAAAACCAAGATAGCAAAAGCAGAAGCAATTTGAGAGAAATTTGGGTTGTTACCAAGTATATATGCAGTAAATTTGCCCAGCCAGAGGATGATTCCCAAAAATATCTTCTAGTTTACTAGAAAGTGGTGCCAGCGCTTGCCATTTCTATTTGCGTAGCTCAAGCAAAAGCAGAAAACAACCAGCCGACTCTTCCCAGGCAAATGTTGCATGCTCGCAACATTAAGGAGCAAATGCAGAAATAGTTAGGAATTAGATTCAATTTTTAGAAATAAGTTTGTTTAGGTAAAGGGCGGTCATTTAAACCGTATCCTAAATTTATGTAATTAAGTTATTTAGTTAGCAGTATTTAAACCCTTCTCATGCATTTAGAGAAGGGTCCAGAAATTTGTCAAAAACTTGTCCTCAGAACATGCACTTTTGCACCCTCAGAGGAGGTTTTGATGAATGAATGGATCAAGGTTTATTAATGTTTGCATTTGATATCTGCTACTGATGTTGCACTTCTGTACTCTTGGTAGATATTAGAACAAGTAGAGATAAATCATTGTTGCTTGAAGCTTATGAGTAGGACCAGTCATAAATGGTACTTTTATCTCTTGGCCATTTCTGCTTATATTCTTAAAGTGATATACAGTTTTTAGTTGTTTATATGTTATTGCATGAATGTTTGAGTTACCATTTGGCACTTTTGTACGGTGGAGTCATTTATTTATGTTTGATATATGAATAACTTATTATGCGATACGCTGTTCACAACTGTTTTGCCTAACTTTTTATGCAAAGTGGTTCATCTTCATTGATTTCCATTCTTATGATAGCTGAATGATCTTTATTACCAGTTATTATTTGAAATCTCTTTAGATCGCGTAATAGAAGAAATACATCCCGGGTTAGCATAGATTATATGTGTTGTTTTCATTAGATTACAATAGCATAGAATTAGATTAAAGTAGCTTAGATTAGAACTCTTAGATCAGCATCATCCAACTCTGCACACACACACACCCTTAGATTGGAAAACTGGTCCCATTATCCCCAGTCGGACCCGCTATACCAAATGGATAAGGAGCTGCCAACCAAGGTCCGGACCGGGCGGGTATCCCCCTTGTTGTCGACCCGATTTTCGGGGCTTCAACATATTTGGCGCTAGAAGGAGGGCCTGAACTATGACTGGCACTTAAATCAAAATCTAAATACCATTCTGAGAGTAAAACGCCCTCATCATCTCCCCCGACTTCTCCAGTATATTTAAACCCAGAATCAGAAGTCGCTTGAGTATCAATCGCTGCTACACGCCCTGATAGTTCAGACCAATCTACCATTAAACCTCCTGGAGTTGAATCTCTGATTCACAAACTTTAGGAATTTTCCATTTCTCCTCAAAGGTCTGATAAATCTCAAAGCAGTGTGACTTCGCAGTACAATCCTGCTCATCCCCTAACCAGGTTAAAGAGTGAAAAATTTGGCATCCAACCAACTGAGTTGCCTCTTCCCACCAGGAAAAGAGGGAGGAAATCGCCACAAGAGTCTGACAGTGAGACTCTTTCGTCTACATCACCCATTTCAACTACCTCACCGTGAAGTCAACCACCCACACCTCCATTCCAAACCATCATCCATCCGTCTACCGGGACTCCCACAACCCCTCTTCAATCATCTACGATCGTAGTATCCTCATCTTCCCAGCCACAGAGATCATCTTCTGCACTTTTCTCTACTAGCAGCTCAACAATGGCCCAGTCTTCATGGAACAACCCTGGGGCAGTTTTAATGCCCGCGCCCTTGAGTCAAATACCGGCCCATCCTGAGAAATGGCTGCCCAAATTCAATCCAGAAGCAGGCATGCTAGCGGAAGAGCACATAAACAATTTCATGCTTTCTATCAATCTCAACGGAGTTACTAACGAAGATGTTATTGTTCGGCTTTTTCCCTATACACTGCAAGGGACAGCCGGGTCATGGTATTTTTCATTACCCTCCGGGTCTATCACAAGTTTGGATATCTTCCACAATCAATTCCTTATCAAGTTTGGTGATGACAGATCAATGGCAACATTAATCAATGACCTATCAAATCTTAAGGCCCAAGCAAAAGAACCTATCAAAGATTTCGATTTACGGTTCAATAAAATTCTCAACAAAATTCCCACTGCTTCCCAACCCATCGAAGAAGTACAATGTGAATGGTATATTACTGCTTTACCATCAAACATAGCAATCTTCGTGGATAGAGCAAATAAAACAACCTTAGTTGAAAACATGACAGAGGCGATAACAGTAGAGAAACGCATAATAGCCCTGGAAAAGAGATCCGCGATAGAGGAACGCAAGTCTAAAAAAGTCACCTTCAAGGAAGACTCCAAGAAGAAACAAACAAAAGACCCTTTCGATTTGGAAGGATTGCAGAAAGTATTAAAGACCATGTCTAATGAGATGATTGACATAAAAAAACAAGTAGCAGAAAATTCTTTAAAAAAACCCTACAGAGCTTTTAAAAGAGGTCCTTCAACGGATGCAAGACCACCCAATGCCATCTCCAATGTTGAATCGAGGAAGAGGAAGAAGAAGAAAGTGCCACTGAAAGGCAGACTGATGACGAAGAAGTTGTGGAATTACAAGGAATGTGGGATTTCATCCTCCCACAAGAAGAAGATCAAGAAGTATTTCCGGTTAGCACACGAAGCAAAAATCAGCTTGATCCTCCCCAAACTACCCCTAAGCAGAAGAGCGCAAGCCCTACAACAAAAGATAAAGTCGCAACAAAGAAGACAACCACTAAAGCGACTCGATCTAGCCCAGTCCAAGCAGATCAAACAACTCCATCAAAAACACTGATAGTGTCGGATGAAATGGAGTACAATATTATTGACGACATGAAAAAGACTAGGGCTAATATTACCCTTTATGAATTGAGCAAATTGAAGCATCAACAGAAGATAATGATGAAAGAATTACACACCGTGCCTATTGTACCGTTGCCTACCGCTGTACTCTCTCAAGCTTCCCACAACATGGGAAGACCTCCAACTAATGCGATCAATAAGATCGATCCAAATGATATTGCCTTGATTGGAGGAAGATCAAGATCTCACACTCCCCCGTTTCTTCTCACTTATGAAATTTTCAATAAAAATGTGCACAATTGTTTGGTAGATTCCGGTGCTTCGTCGAATATTTTACCCAGATCAATATGTGCTAAGTTAAATGTTCAACCACAAAAATCCGTAGTACGCATAGTTCAGCTTGATCGATCTCAAGTCGAAGTGATTGGTGAAATTAATCAAGTAACCATAAGATTGTCATCTAACCCGAAGGTATGTCAGGTTATTGACATTCTAGTGGCTGATATCCCAGAATTCTATGGCTTAATTCTTAGCAGGGATTGGTCCGAGAAACTCCATGGATACTTTGCAACCGACTGGTCGCATATGTGGTTACCCTACAACGGTAAACCGAATCAAATAAAGGTTGAACGAGAGTTACACCAGAAGTACATAGTAACGGAATTAGAGGGAGAAAATGAAGTAGTATCGTATAACAGCAGTATCATAGGCAATTATTCGGTAGATTCTTTTCTCGGTAATTTCAATGCTCACCCATCACCTTACTTAGAAAATTCAGTTTTGTCCCAAGTCGAAAATTTTTCCCAAACTGATAGTTCAAAGTGTGTCAATTTTGTAGATGAACCTGTAAATACATCTTTGTTTTGGAAATTATATTTTAATGGCTCTAAATCTAACGAAGGAGCAGGAGCAAGATGCGTTCTAATTAGTCCAGAAGGAAACAAGACTATGCTTACGTGCAGACTCGAATTCAATTGCACAAAAAATACAGCAGAATATGAGGCCTTGGTGCATGGCCTATACAAAGCAATCGGGTTAAACGTCAAGTATCTTCAAGTCTTTGGAGGCTCTGAGATTATCGTCAAACAGGTACGTAACACTATACATTGCCTATCAGGTCATTTAAAACACTATCAATCTTTAGTACAAGATCTGACTGAGCATTTCATAGCATTTAATATCTCTTCAATCCCGAGACTCCAAAACACAAGCGTAGACCTTTTGGCTAATGTAGCCTCTAGGCTTATTCCCTCCGAAGATTTTAGTCCAGATAGATTCTCAATAGAATTAATCTTTAGACCATCCATCCCCGACAACATTAGAAATTGGAGAGTATTCAATGATGATCCTGATATTGTAAATTTCCTCACTTCTGAAGGATCCTACTCCAATCAGATAATTGACGAAGACCATCACGATTGACAAATACAACAAAATAGCACTGATAATGCTATACTTAAATCGGTGGTTAAGTTAGAAGACTTATACTATTTGAAAAATCGGTTTAAAAGGTCTACCAATTCAAAGCTCTACAGTTCAACTCTGAACTACGAATTAGTAAACCTAGGAACCGATGATAAACCACAAAACGTTAATCTAGGCATCGGCCTAGTCCCTAAAGAAAAACTAGCGCATATTCGTCTTTTGAGACAATATAAAAATGTTTTTACCTGGAATTACGATGAGCTGAAGACGTATGACACTTCTATCATTCAGCATACTATTCCTATGATTGACAACGAAAAACCTGTCCAACAGAAACTGAGAAAGATCCACCCCAATTTAGAAAATCAGATAAAAACTGAGCTAAATAAGTTATTAAGAGCCAGAATAATTTTCCCCATCAGACATTCCAAATGGGTCTCCAATATGGTACCCATTAGAAAGAAAAACGGAGATATTAGAATCTGTATCGATTTTCGGAATCTTAACAAAGCCTGTCAAAAAGACAATTTTCCTCTTCCACCTATGGAACAGATATTACAGGCAGTAGCAGGCTCAGAACTGATGTCTTTCTTGAACGGATTTTTAGGATATAATCAAGTGCTGGTGCATCCCAATGATCAGTTGAAAACCACATTCAGAACTAAATGGGGCACATATGCATATCGGAAGATGCCATTTGGTTTGATTAATGTCGGTGCTACATTTCAAAGAGCCATGGACATCGCATTTAAGGGTTTAGTCAATAAATCTGTAGTAATTTATTTGGATGATATAACAGTGTATTCCAAGAAGCGAAGCGACCATCTCAAAGATTTAAAACAAATTTTTCAACGATGTTTAAGGTATGGGATTTCACTTAACCCAAAGAAATCTTTTTTCGCATTAAGTGAAGGAAAACTTCTAGGATTCATAGTGTCAAAATCCGGTATTCACATTGATCCTGACAAAATCAAAGAAATCTCTGAAATATCTCTACCTCATAATAAAAAAGCCATGCAATCTTTCCTTGGTCAAATCAATTTTGTAAAGAGATTTGTCCCAGATTTTTCACGAATTGTGTCTCCTTTGCAAACCATGATTAAAAAGAATTCAAATTTCAAATGGGGTCAAGATGAACATGAAGCATTCAACCTGATCAAACAAGCTATTATTAATGCTCCATCTTTAGCAACCCCGAATTTTTCAGAATCTTTTGTTTTATACACATTTGCCTCAAAGAAATCATATGCTGCAATTCTAACTCAAGCAAATCAAGAAAAACAAAAGCTCCAATTGCGTTTTTTAGCTCAAATTTACAAGGTGCTGAACTCAATTATTCAGACGTGGAAAAACAGGCCTATGCTGTTTTCAAAGTGGTCAAATATTTCAGACCTTTCTTACTGAAAACCCATACTAAGATCATAGTACCGTTTCCAGTGGTAAGAAATCTTCTAATACAGAAGGATATGGGCGAGAAAAGAGCAAATTGGATCACTTCTTTACAGGAATACGACCTTGAAATCAAACCAGCAAACATTGTAAGAGGTCAAGGCTTCTGCAAAATGTTGGCTGGAGCATCGCAAATCTCTGAAATTTCATTCGAAGAGATACAAATGTATGAGGTAAGCCTAAACGATGCAGAATCATTGTATGCTGATATCATTCATTATCTTAAGAATGGGTATGCTCCATCACACCTAGATCACATTAAGAAAAGAGCTCTGAGATTGAAAGCTAAACAATATCAGCTCATAAATGATATTCTTTTTAGAAAGAATTATGATTCTGTTCTTCTTAGATGTCTTGAAAAAACTGAAGCTGAAAAAGTTTTGCAGGAACTCCACGATGTACCAGCCGGCGGACACTATGTTGGAGATGCTACTGCACATAAAATTTTACGTGCAGGATATTACTGGCCTACGCTGTTCAAAGATTCACACAGTTACGTGAGGAAATGTCAAGTCTGCCAAACTACTGCTGGAAGACAAAAGAAGCCGTCCCTGCCACTACAACCGGTAAACATCGAGCAACCATTCAGTCAGTGGGGCTTGGAAATAATAGGTGAGATCGTTCCTCACTCTTCTAAGCAGCATAGATACATCCTCACGGCAACAGATTATTTTACTAAATGGGTAGAAGCAGTTCCTCTCAAAACAGCTAATTCTGAAAATATTATCGAATTCATAGATCAATTTATAATCACTAGGTTTGGATTGCCAACGAATTTAATGTTTGATAATGCATCATAATTTTCTGGAAATGCAATGACTGAGTTTGCACTTAAAAGAGGGTTCAAACTAAAATATCCGGCCAATTACTACCCGCAAGGTAATGGGTTAGCTGAGTCAACAAATAAAAACCTAATCAGGATTATTAAAAGAATAGTTGACCAGAACCAAAAGAATTGGCATAAAGCTTTGGTAAATGCTTTATGGACAGATAGAATAACGAAAAAAGCTTCGATCGGCACTTCCCCCTTTAATTTAGTTTATGGGAAAGAAGTGGTTCTTCCAACTCACTTAGTCATTCCCTCTTTGTCTTTAATACAATACATTGATGAAGTACCTACTTCCTCCATACAACTAAGACAAATGGAAATAATTAAATTAGAAGAGCAACGAGAACAAGCTAAGAAAACCCATGCTCATCATCAAGCGCTAATAAAATCCTCTTTTGATTCAAACATAATGACCAGAAAAAATTTCAGATGGGAGATTTAGTTTTAAAATGGGATAAGGCTCACGAAGAAAAGGGTAAACATACAAAATTTCAAAAGATGTGGCTTGGTCCTTTTCAGATTGTTGAAGTCATAGGTCCATCAACATTTATCTTACAGGATTTAGCAGGTAGAAGGGATTCTTTGCCTGTTAATGGTCAAATCCTTAAAATATATTTTCCATAGAAGATTATTCTTCTATTTTGTAGAATAGTTTTGTTTTTCTTTTCTTTTCTTTTTCATAATAAAACCAGTTGTAAATGGTTACTACCGGTATTCACGAAAAGACACCAATTCTCTTTCAGATTTTGAGCTTTTCGCTTGTATAAATAGAAAATTTTTGAAAATCTGACCTTTATTATTGACAGATACAGTTAAAAACTTTAGCCTAGATATGATACTAGTTTCAACTTCAAAAAATTTGATGAAAGCAACCTTTAGCGAAGGAATTGTTTTATATCAGCACAATGAAAGGTATCAATAACAAAATAAAGGTTCTCTGTAAAACTGTTGTTTTCAAACTCTATTATTGTCGTCCAGAGCTTTCTTAAGGAAAACAATGATTTCCTCCCTGTTAAAGAAAATCGCAGCATTCAGAGGGACAATCCAAGAAACACTATATCTCAAAGAATAAGAGGTCTCGTCACGAGCCGGCTTATCATGATCACATATATTATAACTTTGCTGACTTTGCCAAACACTACCCATCAAAACAGGGCAATGACTCAAGATTGTTGAAATCAAAAGACAAGGGGTCTCATCACGAGCCAGCTTGTTCAGCAAAAGTGTAAATCAAGTGAATGGCTGTGTCATAATTTGGCTACCAAACCAAGACATTGTTCTTTAAGAATAAAAAAGGAAAAAGTGTCAATATGGATTTTTCTTTGAAGGTTGTAGATAGCCTTAAACAGGATAAAGGATCATTGTTGGGTAACAGGTAACCCTGTCGAGGCTATGGACGCCTACTGGCAGCAGAGGCTCTACCTATGGCAAACGAGCATATTTTAAAGCTAGCACACAGAGAAGACTTTATTTTATCTTTACAAGACCAAGTAATGGCTGATATAAATACAAGGACAAGCCTGAGGAAGCAAACAATTAGAATAGAAAGAGGTTGAAACAAAATATCATTGATAGAATAAGGCATAATGTACTCTATCTGTCCATAACAAAGTTTAGATTTATGAAAATTTTTCCGTTTTGGAAGTTTAAAAAAATTCAATAGAAAAGCAGAGATAACTGGTTCTTCCAAGTGAATCGCCATTGTTGTGGCCACCAACAACCCCCCTCCTTCTTTAAGTATTAGCAATAACACTAAAGAAGTGGGGACCCTTAGTAAAAAATTCAAAAAAGTTTTAAAAAAATTTTGTATTATACTCCTTAAAATATATCGCACGGAGAAGAGTAAAACATTTCTTTATGAGCACAATAAAAAACTGCGAAGAAGCGACGCGAAATTCATCGCATCGCATACATTAAGAAGCGCCCATAAATAAAACAAATCTCCGATGGCCGATATGCGACATTGCATATCGCAACATCGCATAAACAGCACACAATAACTTAACAAATTGCAACAATCTGCGATCTGTGATCTTGCGATAAGCGCGATCTGCGATCTTGCGATAAGCGCGATGTTGCGATTCTGTGATAAACTGATCAGGAAACTCTGCAATGACACATCTTGATAATGCGATCCGCGATGCTGCGATGTGAGTCGCAGAAATCACCCATCGCAAATTTTCCTTGGCTTAGCATTCAAGAAAAGTTGTCCCTAAACCAAAAAATCGGCGCACGCCTTAAAAGAAATTAATGAATGTACGCCAAAGTATTCATGAAGGACAGTTTTGTGTTTTTCGAAGAGTCAGTTCACTATGGGTGTCATGATTTTATACATTCATAGAGCTTAGAGCTTTCGTGTCAAAATTTATTATCATTACTCTTTTCCTTTGCGTGAACTGTAGGAATAAAAAACAGGAAACAACATGAAGCAATGTGCAGGAAATATCTAAGGAAAAAGGGAAAGCGTCAATGCTCGGAGAACAGAGAAGAGATGTCCTCATAAACGGATACCGCATGCAACAGAAACGCAGATTTCAGAGTATTACTGAACAGATGCTGATATCAATAGGCAATTCGACACTCAAGGTCAAAAGCTCACAAAAGCAGCATGTTTACAAAATTCTGAAAGCTTATGCCCAGTAAAGGGAAAAGCGCTAAAGGCGGAAAACGCACCAGAAAGGCCCGGATCAAAGAACGGAGGCAGTTTTCGATGCGCGATTAGCGCCTAGCGCTAATCGCGCATCGCTAAGAAAATTGTTCAGAAAGCAAAGTCCCTAATTTGCTTAGTCATCCACGAGTCCAGAAACCAAGATAGCAAAAGCAGAAGCAATTTGAGAGAAATTTGGGTTGTTACCAAGTATATACGCAGTAAATTCGCCCAGCCAGAGGATGATTCCCAAAAATATCTTCTAGTTTACTAGAAAGTGGTGCCAGCGCTTGCCATTTCTATTTGCGTAGCTCAAGCAAAAGCAGAAAACAACCAGCCAACTCTTCCCAGGCAAATGTTGCATGCTCGCAACATTAAGGAGCAAATGCAGAAATAGTTAGGAATTAGATTCAATTTTTAGAAATAAGTTTGTTTAGGTAAAGGGCAGTCATTTAAACCGTATCCTAAATTTATGTAATTAAGTTATTTAGTTAGCAGTATTTAAACCCTTCTCATGCATTTAGAGAAGGGTCCAGAAATTTGTCAAAAACTTGTCCTCAGAACATGCACTTTTGCACCCTAAGAGGAGGTTTTGATGAATGAATGGATCAAGGTTTATTAATGTTTGCATTTGATATCTGCTACTGATGTTGCACTTTTGTACTCTTGGTAGATATTAGAACAAGTAGAGATAAATCATTGTTGCTTGAAGCTTATGAGTAGGACCAGTCATAAATGGTACTTTTATCTCTTGGCCATTTCTGCTTATATTCTTAAAGTGATATACAGTTTTTAGTTGTTTATATGTTATTGCATGAATGTTTGAGTTACCATTTGGCACTTTTATACGGTGGAGTCATTTATTTATGTTTGATATATGAATAACTTATTATGCGATATGTTGTTCACAACTGTTTTGCCTAACTTTTTATGCAAAGTGGTTCATCTTCATTGATTTCCATTCTTATGATAGCTAAATGATCTTTATTACCAGTTATTATTTGAAATCTCTTTAGATTGCATAGTAGAAGAAATACATCTCGGGTTAGCATAGATTAGATGTGTTGTTTTCATTAGATTACAATAGCATAGAATTAGATTAAAGTAGCTTAGATTAGAACTCTTAGATCAGCATCATCCAACTCTGCACACACACACACCCTTAGATTGGGAAACTGGTCCCATTATCCCCACTCGGACCCGCTATACCAAACGGATAAGGAGCTGCCAACCAAGGTCCGGACCAGGCAGGTATCCCCCTTGTTGTCGACCCGATTTTCGGGGCTTCAACAGTTGGCTATCCTAAAAATTAATCTCTATTGAATCAGTTTTGTGGATGGTTTGAGAATGATCCTAAACTTTACATTTGTTAGATTGTTTTTTATTTTATCTTGAATTTTATGCTGCAGTCAAGTCTAGATTACTATGTGAAAGAGAGGTCTATTCTATCAAATTGAAAATGAATGATTTCTGAATTTAATTGCCAAGGAAAATATTGTCACTCTTTAACTCATTCAACCTCATCCAAACAAGAAATAAAACTAATAAATTGAAAAGCAACTAAGCTATGAAATGAGACAGTTGAACTACATGTTGGGTGTGAAGCCTGATTATCTTCTATATTCAAAGGTATCGCCACATAGGACCCCAGTTCGAAATGGGGGCGGCAACGCCACCCGTAAAATATTCGCTGCAGGGGGGGTCCGGGGGGGGCGGCTGCGACCTTTGGGAGCCCCCCCCCCCCCCCCCCTGGCGGGGGGTTTCGGGGGCAACGCCCCCGAAGCTAAAAACAGCTGTAAAATTGCCTTGTAAAAGTATAGTAATTTCTAGTCAATCTAGGCCGTTCATTAGGCGGATGATCTGACGGTAGAACTTATGTTTAGTTTAGGGTTTTTTGCCCTAGAAGGCAACCCCTCTCTTTGTATGAGGGTATTGTATTTGAGGCTATGTGATAGATGTGTATTCTGTGAGCGAGAAACAGAGAGGTGAGACTGTGAGAGAAAACAGAGGATATTATAGCGGATTTGCTGTAGATTGTGTCTCTTCATTTTGCTGGATAATAAAAAGGAAGGACTGGCTGTTTGGGGTGGACGTAACCCAAACTGGGTGAACCACGTATATCTGTGTCTCTCTTGTTTTGTGCATTTTCTGTGTTTATATTTCTGCAATATTTTATGTGTTCCATTGCTCCGTAATATATAATTTTATAACACTACACTAGGTAAAAAGAAAAGGGAATAATCGATTGTACCAAATAAAAAGAAAATGAAATAATAGAATTAAGCTAGGTATAAAGCAAAGGAAATTTCTTATGCAGACAATAGTTTAATCGTGAATTCCATTATACTGCATTTGAAAACACAAAACAGAGCATCCACAATTTAACTTTTAAGCAATTAGAGAAATCTATGTGCAATTGGTCAAATACCTATACTAGATGTAGGGGCCCTCCACGAAACAGTCGACAATCTTCAATCAACGCAGCATGGAAAATATGAACCAAGTCTATTACTCATAAACAAGCTTAACAAGATGTTCTCAGAATTTACATATATCGGCGCGCACCCAAAACACAGAGCAACCATTGCTTTTATAATATTTCTCTGAATAACAATACAAGATTTTTAAGCCTACATATATTTATTTCGATCTTATTAAACCAAAATATATCGCTAAATAATCTATTTGCTATTTTGAAAAGCAAATCGATAAGATTTCGTGAAAACTTAGACTTTGTCTCGGCAATAATCTTGTAGTTGACTTTGAGGTTGATCGTGTTATAGTGCGATCTTCTTGAAGGATTGGCTTGAGAGAATAGGAAAGAATCCATGAGGGGATCATTCCTCATCCATCCATATCTTCTTTTGCTTAGCTGGTGCACTCGAACCCTGTCAACAATGGAGGTAGCTATGGAAATACAGATTAGCTACAGAAACAGGCCAATTCCATAGCTGAATGCACACTTTAACAAAACAATAAGGTATATAGACAAATATGAAAAATAGGACATGTAAGTGCTTACCTTAAAAAAACCTTGTGTCTATTGCATTTATTTAGGTGATAGGTATAGGAAAAAGGAAGAAGTATAGGAAAAAAGGGTGTCAAGGTAAGGTAGTCCTTGGACTTTACATTCCCCCACACTAGAGGTTTTGTATGTCCTCATACAATTCATCATTGTCATCTTTTTGTGCCCTCTGATTATCACATTCAAGATTCACTTTCTTCTTCTTTCTAGCAACCATTGGCATTCTCAGTTTCTTCATGAGGATCTTATATTTTAGGTTGATGATTTGTCTTTGCATTGCCCTATTTTCCTTCTTCAACTTCTTGTTCTTTTTGTACCATAAACTCAAATGAAGAATAAGGTTGTCACTCTTTGCAATTTGAATCCCATTCTGTGCTTTCAATGTTTGATTTTCATTTTTGAGATACCTGTTCAATGTCTCCAGCTCAAAGATATCTTGCTTTAAAACATTAGAGGTTGAAGGTTCTTGTGGTTCATTGAACTGATTGCTTCCTTCTCCTGGACTTTGGATTGATTCTTTAGTTGTTGCTTCTTTCCTTTCTAATGACTCTATGTAGTCATAAATCTCTTGTTGAATAGGATCAACACCTGGACTGTGCATTGGACTTCTTGGAGGTGAACTGCAGGGTGGTGATGACACCCTTGGTGACAGTTTTGGTGATCCTTCTAGAGGACCTTCAGGGTCTTCAATCAACTCCCTCTCCTCAAGATCAATATACTCTGTAGCTCCTGAAACTGCTTGTTGCATTGTATTCAATCTGTTACTTCTCCTCAGTCCCGAGGTCTGTAATCCCTGTGCTTTCCTCTTTTTATCTTTTGGCTTATTTTCCTGAGGAAGGATCTTGGTTTGTGGTAAATCCTCTATTCTTTTGCTAGCTTTCTTTCTTCTAAGATTTCCCCTTTTCATTTTCTACAAAATATCCACTATGGGTAGTTCATCCTCTGATATTTCCTGTTGAGACTGGGGTTCTTGTTCTTTTATTGTTTCCATTGTTCTCTTCCTTCCCCTGAGGGTCCTACTACTGTTGGGCTATTCAGGAGCTCTTTCTTCAAAATGGTTCCTCACCAAAAAAATTTCCCAATTATCCCCTATACTCTGAAGGTAAAACTCAACCAAGATCTTTATCAATCCATGATGATACATGGTATTGTCTATGAATTGAATTTTCTTTTGAACATTCATGGACATTTTCTTAAGACTATGCAAGAGGAAATAAGGAAGATTCATTTGGTGCACCTCAAGAAAATTCATCATTATTCTAATGTGGTAGAAATACATGTATCCAAACTGACCCTCACAAGTAATAAATTTCTGAAGTACAAGGAGCAAGTTCCTCCATTTACTCTTAAGGGTTGTACTAGGAATACCTTTCTTGAAGACGATGGTGTCCATGTTTGGATTTTTCAGGAAGACTTTCCAATCTTCTCCATTGATTCCCTTGTTTTTGAACCATTTTTCTCCATTTCTGGGCAATTCAGTAGCTTCTGCTATCAGGGACTCCATTATGGTGAATTTGATGTCTCCTATTTCAACCTCCATTCCATCAAACGAACATGCAAAGGTCTTCGTCACCTCTTTGTGGAAACCGTCGAATTTCTCTATGAATTGTAGCCACTATACTTTCTGCAACAACTCCCTAGTCTGAGGATATCCTTCTAAGAATTTCTTCCCTACTGGCTCGGTTCAGACAATAACACCCATTATGGAAGATGCTTCGTCTCAAGGACTGCTCACTTGACTAGAAAAATGGTGTTGGTAGGGTTTTGTTCAATGGTGGAGAGACAGAGAGGCTATGTGAATTCAAGGAAATGGAAGAACAGGTGAATTATAATGAAGGTCATGGGAATGAGTTGACCAATGGAGCGCATTCAAAATAATGATTCGGTGACCGATTTGGAATGAGGACAATACAGGAGTTTAAGTGGTGGATTATGATTATTTTGACAAGAGACCATTACCCTCAACTTGCAATGATTTCGTTTTACTTTGGCAGTGTTATGTCCTCTTATTTCATATATGCAATACATTAATCCTCGTTGTAAAATTAAAGTATCACATACCTTTGATTAACTTGCTAACCTTAATTGTCCTTTGATATCTCCTGCAGGTACTTTGCACTGTCAATTATTCTTCAATTTGAATCACCAAGTGTTCCTGTCAAGTTGGCTACAAAAATTTTATTAGAGCTGCAAAAACTTGTCCTAGCTGCAAAAACTTGTCTGAGCTACAGAAAGTTGCTAATTCTGTAGCTGAGAAAAAAAACTTTAGGAAAGGGATTTTTTTTTTTTTTGGAAAGAAAATTTAAGGTGCCAACAGGAGTTGGTTTTCACTTCAAATTTTTTGTATAAGCATGCCAACAACATGTTGGTTTTCATGTTTATACCTTCTTCTTTTTTGAATATATATATATATATATATATATATATATATATATATATATATATATATATATATATATATATATATATATATATATATATATATATATAAGTAAAATTTCTAAAGTGGAAAAGAAGAAGAACTCTTCTCAACCATATTCAATTCTGAATTATCTTGGAAAATTTTGACAAATTCTTCTTTTGTCAATGGGTTAAAGTCTAAGTCAATGTCCATTCACTAAAACAAAAATTTTCTCTTCATCAATAGTCCTAATTCTAACTGCAGCATTGTCAAAAACATTTTCAACTTCATAAGGTCCAAGCCAGTGGGTTTGGAATTTTCCTTGGAAGATTTTGAACTTTGAATCAAAGAGTAATGCCCAATATCTTGGATGAAATTTTCCTTCTTTAATGTACTTATGATGCCATATGGATCTATGTTGTTGAACTAGGTTGGTCTTCTGGAGGGCTTCTTGTCTTATTTCATCAAGTTCATTAAGTTGTCCCATCCTTTGCTTCTGTACTTCTGATAAGTCAAGATCTAGCTGGACTGTTGTTTTATAAGTTTGGATCTAGAACTCTATTGGAAGTAAGACCTTATTCCCATAAACAAGTTCATAGGTAGTATGTCTTGTAGTACTTCTCCATGTAGTTCTATAAGCCCACAAAGCTTCTGGAAGCTTTTCTGCCTAGTCCTTCCTGTGTAAGTGTATAGTCTTGGTAAGGATTGCTTCAATCACCTTATTTGTAGACTCAACTTGTCCATTTTCTTGTGGATGGTACGGAGTGGAATTTCGATGTTTGATTTTGTACTGCTCCACAAGCTTCTTCACTAATCTGTATGTAAACTGTGTTCCTTGATATGTTACAATTTCTCTTGGAACACCAAAACGAGTGAAAATATCATAAAAAATAAATGAAACTACAACATTTTCAGTAGCAAAAGGAATTGATTTAGCTTCTACCCATTTAGTGACATAATCAGTACATACCAGAATATATCTCTTTTGCTTTAAAGGTGGGCTGATTGGACCAACAAAATCTAGTGCCCATTTTTCAAATGGTTCAATGAGTACATGTGGTTGTAATGTCATTTCATTTGAAAGAGTGGGTCTTCCCATTCTCTGACAACTATCACATCTTTTAACATATTCCTTGGTGTCCCTGAAAATGGAAGGCCAATAATCCTAAAAGTAAGACTTTATAAGCAATTCTTTTATCAAAAAAATTTCCTCCACATGGTTCATCATGGCAAGCTTTTGGTATTTCATCCTCTTGAACACATATTTTGATGATGAGATCTAATCATGTTTTGTATAACTCTTCGTTTATCCATGAATAAGATGTACTATTGTGAACTATCCTCCTCTTTTCTCTAGGAGAAAAATGAAATGGCATTTTCCATGTAGCTAAATAATTAGCAATATCTGCATACCAAGGTGATTTAGTAGATACTGCAAAAAGTTCTTCTTCAGGATATGTATCTTCTACAGGTTGATCATTATTATCATTCTGAATTCTAGATAAAGAGTGAGCAATTGTGTTCTATTTTCCGGGTCTATCTAGAATGGTGATGTTGAATCCTTGTAACAATAAGAGCCATCTGATTATTCTTCCATTAGTGATTGGTTTATTCATTAGGTATCTAATGGAAGAATGGTCTGTGTGAATGAAAGTTTCATAGCCAGTTGTATAATATATTGCATAAGGAATAAAGTCTTTCTGCCCTAAAATAGCTCCCAAGGTTGTATCTGAAGCATCAGTTGATATATGGAAAGGCAATTTCCAATTAGGTCCTTTTAGAATAGGTGCTTCAGAAATTCTTTTTTTCAAAGTTTCAAAGGCAGCTTGAAAATCAGAATCCCAATTGAATTCACAATCCTTGGTAAGCAGATTAAAGAGTGGAGATGCAATTTTTGTGAAGTTTTATATAAATCTTCTATAATATCCAGTAAAACCAAGAAAACTCCTAACATCTTGTTGACAATTTAGCATTGATAATTTAGAAATGACCTCAACTTTAGATGAGTCCACCTTAATTACATCTCCTGAAATATGGTGACCTAAGATAATTCCTTCGTTAAACATCATGAAACATTTCTCATGACTTAACAAGAGATTTGTTTCTATTCATCTTATTAAAACTTTTTCTAAATTTTCAAATGCTTCATTAAAAGAATCTCTATAAACTGTGAAATCATCCATATACACTTCCACACAATCATGAATAAGATTAGAGAAAATTCCAAGGACTGCTCTTTGGAATGTTGCCAGAGTATTTCATAATCCAAAGGGAAGTAGTCGGTATGCAGAAGTTCCCCATAGAAAGGTAAATGTTGTTTTATCTTGATCTTCAGGTGCTACCCGAATCTAGTTATACCCACTAAAACCGTCCAAAAATAAAAAATACTTTTTCCCTGCTAATGTGTCTATGACTTGATCTATGAAAGGTAGTGGAAAGTGGTCTTTTAATGTTTCCTTATTCAATTCCCTATAATCAATTCATACTCTCCATTTTCCATTTTTCTTTAGAACAATTAATAGGGGTGAAACCCGCTAACTGTCTGATATTGGATAAATAAAATTTACATTTAGCAATTTTTGCAATTCCTCTTTAACAATTTATTTTAGGTTTGGGTTCATTCTTCGTTGTGGTTGTCTAACCGGTCTTGCACTTTGTTCAATGTAGATATGATGTATGCAAGTTTTAGGATCAATTCCCCTCATATCAGTATACTCCCATGCAAAAGCAAAAGAATGTTTCTGTAAGACTTCTATTAGTTGATTCTTTTGTCTAGATGCGAGATATTCATTTTGACTACGTTCATAATGTGAGGAAGATTCATTATTTTCCAATAGATTTAAAATTTGGTCTTCCTCTCTGATTTGTCCAGTAGTGAAAACAAGTTGTATATCATCTTCATCATCTAGCCATTCTTCATTCTTTCTTTCTATTTTTGTTCTTACAAGAGGGTATAATGTAAATTTCATTGTAGAACTTCCATCTGAGATAAACATGTCACCTGATTTACAACCGATGAAAGCATCAGTTGTAACTAACCAAGGTCTTCCTAGGATTAATGGGTGTCCTCCTAAATTATTCTTGGGTGTTAAGACCATGAAATCAACAGGATATTCCCAAGAATCTAAGGATACACAAACATCCTCCAACACACCATCAGGTTTAATCATAGACCTATCTGCTAATTGTAATAGTGTTGGTGTGTATTGAAGGTTAGGAAGCCTAAGTGAATCCATGACTTGTTTACTCATTATGTTTATGGTTGCTCCTAAATCAATCAGTGTGTTTGGTATTTCAATTCCATTGATGTGAATTTTTACAATGGGGCTTCTTGGATCTAGATATTTTTGAATTGTCATTTTCCCCATCATGATGTTTGCAATTTTCCCAACTAATTGAATTATTTTTATGTCTTTATTTTTCTTCCTGATCTTTGAGTGCTTAATTCCCTAATTGTTTTTGCAAAAATTGGTATTTCTTTTATGGCTTGTAACAAAGGAATTTTGATACAGACATTTCTTAATTCATCCAACATATTATAATCAGGCAATGTGATTTGTTTTTCTACTCCATCAATTTTCAACCATTCAGGAAAAGGTGGTCTAATTGATGCCAACGGTTGTTCTATGATAGGAGTATTTATTAGAACATTTCTTGTTTGATTATTCTCTTTTGAGGGAGAGAGATCTCTCCTTCTTTAGATTTATTTTTATGTTTTTGAAGATTTGATCTTGTTTCCTAAATAACAACAAGGGGTTTTCTTTGTAACACTCTTCTAGACCTTAATTGGACATTATTTAGATCTAGTGGAGTTATTACATAAGTTTGAGGATTTTGCCCTTCCATGTTGTACATAGGTTGTTGTGGTATTTTATTATTAGGATTCGGAAGTGGTTGAGCGGGTAGTTGATTGGGTTTTTGTGTAAATGGTAGGGAGAGCTGTGGATTTTGATTCTGAACTTGGATTTGAGGTAGTTGATTAGCTTGGGGAATTTGATTGGATTGGGGTAGAAATTGTGGTGGAAGATAGGATGGTGAATATTATTGATATTGAGCATAAGCCCCATAAGGACTTTTCCATCCTTGATTCCAAGATTGTGATTGTGGTTGAGCCCAAGGCTACCAAGATGGATTCAAATTATTCTGTGAAGATTGAGCAAATTGTTGTGGTCTAAAGCCTTGTGGTTGATTTGGTTTGGAGTTTTTCCATGGTTTCTTGGCTATAAAGTAAAGAGAATCTACTTGTTCTGGTATTCCTTCATCATTAAATACATCCTTGAGACCTATTAAAGAAGGACTCTCCTTGGTATCATGATTATCTGCACATATGGCACAAGTTTCTATAGCTTTTGAATCCAAGGGACACTCTCTTAAGGCATGCTTCTTTTGACATCTAGGACATAAAATAGATAATGCAGAATTTTTAGATTTTTTCTTGTTCTATATTTTAAGGGTGTCTATCTGTTCACTTAGACTCCCTAAAATATCTGTCTTGAAGGTATCAAGCAAGCTTCCTAACTCTGCCCTACTGAATTTCCAAGCCGCAGATTTATTAATTCTTGATAAGAGAGGGTCTCTAAGACTCTTTCTAACCTGTGCTTTACCGCTTGAGATATGTACACATAGATCACAAATACCTACAAACGGTAATTGAGAAATATCCCATTTTCCTGTTAAGTTAAAGAGATGAATCCATTCATCTTTGATAGCTTTGAGCAGGAGGGCTTTCAAAGTTTCCTCATCCAAATTATCCTTTTTTTCTCTTTTAATATTGTAGACAAATCTCTCTACTAATTCTTCAAGATTTTCATCTTTCTTTTGTGTCGTTTTGAAGACTTCATCTTTAAGGTTACTAGGAATACAGTAATCTCTATATTTTCCTAAGAAAGCCTCTTTCATTTCTGCCCATGTTCTTATAGAATTCACTCCTAAACTCATGAACCATTTTAAGGTTGAATCCTTTAAGGTAGCAGGAAACAATTTCAGTTTTTTAGCATCATGCAGATAGTCATATGATCTGCATAATACCTCAAATTTGAAGAGAAATGTCTCTGGGTCTTCATTTCTTTTTTCGTGGAAATTAGGAAGAATTGAGAGTGATATATTTTTCATTGTGAGGGTTGTATCTTCATCAAAAATAGAAAATCCAAAAGGAGCTTGATTTCCTCTACCTCTACCACCTCCTCTATCCCTATCTCCACCTCCTCCTCTTCCTTTTCCTCCTCCAATCCTATTTTCCTCACCATTGACATTGTGTACCTCTCCTTCCCCTTCTCCAGCCATGATAGATTCCTCAGAACTAATGTAAGGTTCTTCTAATTCTTCTAGTTCCTCTATTAATGGGTGGTCAAAATAAGTTTCATGTTCCTCTTCTTCACTAGGAACTTCTAATTCTTCTCCCAAAATTTGTTCACCAGTGGAGGATAGAAAAACTACTCCTGTAGTTGGGGATGCAGGGTTTTCTTCAATTATAGCTTCAGTGGATGAAGTAGGTGAAGTTCTGGACTGGATTTCTGATCTTGAGACTTCAGGAAGTCTTTGTCGACCTGCAAATGGAATTCGAGTTTGAGTAGGTGGTGTGGAACTTTGAAGTCGTGGTGGAGTGAGTGGATTTGTGGGAATCAAGCTTCTTCCTCGTCCTACAAATCTACCTCTAGAGTCTCTATCCCTACGCATATCATGTTTTGAATTAATAATTTTTCTCCTTTTTTTTTAACTTCTATTTGTACTTCCCCGGCAATGGCGCCAAAATGTTTAGCCAATTTAATGTTCTTAAATTGTCATCATAAATTATCGACCAAGGTAGGTATACTGATGAAGCACAAGTGCACTATCTATGCTAGAAGTTATTTTATGTCGTTAAGATATCTATGTTATTGTTAAGGTATAATCTTAGAATTAATATGGAGATGGTGTTATCACTCAGGTTCTTCCCCAAAGTTGTAAGAAAGGGAATACGGCCGAGGTAACCACAGACCAATATTTTAGATACAGATTCTAGCCAATCTGCATCCAGAGAGGGCTCTCTCTTTATGATTTAGCTTTGTTTTGATATGTGTTAGGCTAGTTATGAAGTACAAGGGTTTTGTTTTGTGTTTGGTTGGAGGAATGGAGATTCAACAGAACAGTGAGGTAAAACTGAAGAGTTTCAGTCCATTGGGCATGATGGAGTCAAAGGAGGATAGCTTCCTGGATTGGGATTCTGAATAGAGAAAGGTGTCACAGAGCAAGGTACTCAAACATGGAACAATTTGTAGGCTGAAATCAGATGGAATGGGGCCAATGGGTGAAGGGCAATTAAGAATCCTTCATCATGTTGACAGAGGGAAAATGGCTGAGTACTGTTAAGGAGCAGTTAAGAATTCCTTAGCAAATATTCAAGATGAAAGAATCAGGGGAAACATGAGAAATTAAGAATTCACTGTTTATTCTAATTCTGAAGAAAACATTGATAATAACAAAGACTAAACACAGAGTGCAATCAAGCAAATTCTGAGTTATTCTTTCTCTCTATTATTCAGATCATGAAACATAGATGATAAAACATAGAAACTGTAAAACACAAGTTAGAAGGGACTTATTGATCCATAAGATGATTCAAGAATTCTGTAGCATGGTCCTTAGTAGCAATTCCTCATTTAGTAAGCCAGACAAAAATGGTTCCAACAGCCTTTTATTCCAAAAACTTCAGAATTACAGCAAAGTCTGAGAATGCTTCCCAATCAACCAACCCCAAATACTTCGTTTGGGGGGTATTTATACAAAAATATCAAATATCTTACAAAATATCTGAAGAAGATAATATCTGGGGATCATTAATGCGTTTTACAAAGATAGAGACAGACAGTCTCGAAAACAGGGGATCAATAAATTGATGTAATAAATTTGATGTTGTGCTGGCTGTTCCATCTTTATGAGATGTACTGGAGGTAGGTGCTACAAGTCGGTTCACGGCCGTCTTCTACTGATACTCTATGCTAGTTATTCTGCCTTGGCCGGACTTTCTTTAACTCTGATGTGATGCGCTTTGACCCGCATGACTGTGATTCATTTATGTTCTCCACATTATAGTAGATGATCCAAAATTTTGAATTGACCAAAGATAAGTTTATAGGATCTCTAACATACTTTGCCACCACTCTGGTCCTGGTAATTTATGTCTCTGAAGCTTCCTCAAAGTTTCGTCAGTCTCTGTGTACCTAAAGAAATTAGGTGGGATGGTGAATAGATGCTTCACCTCGTGCTCAATGTAGAACAAATTTTCCAGGCTGTCATAGAGGGCTTGGCCAGATGGAAGTGCCTTCTCTCCTGAAGTACTTGATGATGTATTAACTTGATTAACAGCATATGTGTTCAATTTATATACATAGTCTTTGTGTTTCATCAGATGATCATTACTTCCCAAAGTACTTGGCAAACCTTTTTGATGCAAGACTGTAAACTTTTATGCGAAAGAATCAATCTCTACTTGCATGTCTTGGCATCTTCTGTCCAAATTTTGCATTAGAGTTCTCATGGTTAGAACTCTCTTGATGTCTAGAATGGTGCTTGTTATGTCCCTAATTTCCAATGCTTCTAGTTCTTCACTGGTCTTGGTGTTCCAAAAATGTATTAGCCGGTTAGCTTGCTCAGGCATCTATCCCAATAAGGCTCTTGTTTTTTGAATCTACACTTGGGCCACTCTTATCAAGTCAATCTGCTCATAAATGGTTTGGATAGACCTCCACACGTCACTAAGTGATTGAGTGATGTTGGTCCACAAAATTCCCCTGATTTCTGCTAGAGGTTTATGCAGAGAGAGGTCCTTTTCTAATTCTCTCACCTTGTTCTCCAAAGTTTTGATCTCCCTTGTTTTCTCTGCCACATTCATCTTGGATTTATCATAACTCTGTTCAACTTTTGCCAATTTTTCTTTGACTTGCTTCAGCTCTAACACTTGGAGTTTCAATTCCTCCATGGCTTTTATTAATTGCTTTGTGCTCATACCTGTACTACTGCCTAGTGCTGTTGTTGTTGATGTTTCTCTTGTGATGACCTCTGTTGTTGATGCCGGGACAGTGGGAGGCAATGTTGTTATAAGTGTGGAGGGGGCAGTAGTTACTGTTGCAGCTACTTCAGGTGGTTGGGAGGTCGACTCTCCCTGCTTTTCTTGTAGAGTTGTCTCCAATGCCTGCTCTGTCTCACTCAATATTTCATTCAGTCTCATGAGCAGGTCCATCATGTCTTCTTCTGATTTCTGTTGTACAACATCTGCTATCTATGGATGCATATAAGGAGGCATTTTGAGCTGTTTTCTGAGGGCAGCAATGTCCTCTTCCTTTTTCTTCATTAGTGCTTTTATGCCTTTGGCATCTTTGGGATCATGTCCCAGTTCAATGATAATGTCTTCCAAGGATTTGATCCTGTTGTCCTTTGCTAGAGAAGAAGCTTTCTCCAAATCTAATTGAGCAGAGGTATTATTCAAGGAGTTTTGCAATTTATGAGCTAACATAGCTTTATCAGCTAGCGTGGAATATACCATCTCTCCAGTCTGTTTGTGTAGCTCAATATGGTCTATTGGATGAATGTCCTTGGCCAAGACCTCCAGATTTGTCCTGATATAATCAACTGCTGATTGTGGTTGCTGCACCTTGGGCTTGAAATAACTCATGATCATCTTCCCTTCTTTAATGTCATAGGCAAACATCAATCTTTGTTGTTTTGTGGGGGCCATTTTAAGATATTGATTGTAAATCTGCAGCCTTAGTGGATCATTTCTAGCCTTTATCTCTATGAATGTCCTTTTGATGTCAGAGGTTTGCTTACTTGGTGGCCTAGTGGATGAAACTTCCACACTATGCTGCCTTTCTAGCTCTTGCCTATGTGAGCTAGTTGATGTCTCTATCACTGGGGAGGTCTGTTGGCTAGTTACCCTCTCACCTCTTAGACTTTCTATTGTTTCTTCAATGATTTCCTCTTCAGACAGAGGATTCAGTCTTTGCCTTTTTGCACCTAGCTATTCTGCAGGTCCACTGATGGGTGTGGCCTCTTCTCTGTCTCTTTTCTTGCCTTTTTCCTCATTTAGAGGAGTCTGTAATGCAGGAATCTCTGTTGCTTTGGTCTGGACCGAAGGAATTTGCCCCTGCTGATTAGTCATTGCTTGCTGCTCCGTGCCTGCCACTTCCTTGCCCTTAGAAGACCTTGTAACTGGTGCACTGGTTTCCTGTACAGGCTGCTGTGAAGTTCCAGTAGAGGATGTACCCACTCCGGTTTGCTGAGGTAGCTTGAAAGATACCTGTCCAAAAGAGTCCAGGTCAAGGGTCTTTTCAAGATCTTTCATAGCTTTTTCCATTTTTTCTTGTTCAGTAATCTCTTCTATTAATGTACCCTCTACCCACTCATCCTAATTAGCAAATTGCTCTATTTCAGGGATCCTATGATGTTTATAGGCCGATAGCCTGTTTCTTACTTTTCTGTCACTTATAAAGCTATTTGGGTCATATGGCACCCACCAGAAACTTTTCTTCAATTTAAGGTCTTCCCCCAATATCTTATCAGCATCTTCCCATGCCTCCCTCTTGTTAATGATAAAAGGGCCTAACTGGTTTCTTATTCTCAGTTGAGCCTTTTTCTTTACATTGCAAAAGTGGGTTAAATCTGCATTGATAAGTTGCCTGAAATACTCCAGTGCAAATAGTCTCATGGGCACATATTTGGGCAGCTTATAAGGGCACAGTTCACAGCCATATATTCTGATTTCAGTATGATTCTGGTAGAGGTACCAGTCACCTATTCTGTAGTTTTTGGAGAGCTGTAAAATCTTCTTTATATCCCCAGAGAGCCTAGGAGGAGGAGCTCCTATCAATAAAGTAGAGGCTGGATGTATAAACAAGTCAATGAATTCATAGTAGCTATAAGGGGATTCACAAACATTGTGGAAGACCGAGGTCCAAAAGATCACAGACCTCCTCTCTCCTTTGGAATCCAATTTCCTGATGGGAAATGAAAAATTGTCTGGCTGATAATATAGCAGAAGGTGATATATGAATGAGGTGTACTTGAAGACTCTTTCTCTGTCTAGATTTATGAATTGCTCATTGATTTTATTGGCAATGAAAGAGGCATAATCATATTTGACAGCAAGGGGCTGTCCTGGAGTAAACATTGACAACATAACTAGGATGGTCTCATCAACAAACTCACTGGTTTTGAATCCCAAGATAAAGGATATCATGTCAAGAATAAGCCTGCCTGTTTCAGTGAACCAGGCATGCACATAGGGAGGTGGGCCTTGGGGCTGGCAATCTAGTTTCATGAATAATTGAGCAATCCGGGTTATTTCTGCACTGGGAAATTGAGAGCCTTGCTCAAGCAAAAATCCCATGGAAAGAGGAGCAAGGGGCTGAGCTAGATGGAAGTGTAACATCTCATTGATAGATTCAGCAGTTATGTAAAAGAGAACAGTTTGGGATGGGGTCATAACTGCTTTACTGATAGGGTCATAGTTGGCACAGCAATGGTGAACAATATCTGGGAACACATTGACTGAGGGAAGGTAATACCTGGGGAGATTGGATTCCCATATTCCAAAGATATCAGAGTTGCTCAGATAACTATTCCTAATTCGGCAAAATGCCTGGAGATGGTTCATATCACCAGATAACTCTTTAATTTGAAAATCTCTGTCGACCAAGGGTAATGAATCTAGGTCTTTATGAGGCGCATTGAGGGGCGCAACATTGAGGGCCACAGGGGCTTCCATGTTTGTTTGTTGTGTTTTCAAACTGGAGGTCAAGTTTCTGTGGAAAAAATGGGCAAAACAACAGTTCTGGGTGTATTTTTATGAGAGCTATAGATGGAATTTAGCTTGAATTCGGCTCTTTGGGTAAAATTCACAGAGGAAAAATGGAATTACAGGTTTGGGAAGTGAATTGGGGTAAATACCTGTTTTTTAGAGGCGAACAGTGCAATTGCAGGTTGACCGACGAGCTGCGGAGCAGGACGCTGGACTCTGTTTGGCCGGGTGGCGGATTGTATGCTCGAGCAATGAATTGGACGTAATTTGCATGAAAGTAGTACGCAGAGAGAAATGGGCGAAAATGACATTTTCTCGACTTTTTAACAAAAATTGGCTTTCGCGAGGCTTTTGGCGCTTTTTGGTCGGATGACGTCATCGGGATGTGACGTCTTGTCGTGACGCAAGGGTATGGGATGGTGACTCGGCAGTGACGTGGCGGTGACGTCAGCGGGCAGGGTCAGCGGGAGGGCGGTAAGCGGTATTGGCCCGCACCGCTTATGGGCCAGAGTGGTTTTGGTGGGGAGGGCCGCGAGCAGCGCGGGGATGCGCCACGCGTCCAAGGTACGGGCGGCAATACCAGAGTTCCCCATGCTTTAAACATCGGATGGAAGGGGGGGTGCGATATGATTGTGAGCCGTCCGATGAGCGGGCGCCGATCAGACGGTTGGCACTCATTGGAGGTGACTCAGGGTTACAGAGCGGGGCCCATACAATATATTTAAAGTTTTATATCGCATCGGGGTCACTTACCCTTGGTTTTCAAGGTTGCGGGGTCTTGACTGGGTTTGTTAATTAATGTGAGGTCAATTAACTCCTTATGAGCGCGGGGAGGGTTCTTAATGCATTTTAGATAAACCATTAATTCCCAATGAACAGCATTATGATTTATAATAAAATCAGGGCGGGATATTAATGTTTGGGGGTTATATATATCTATATATACATAATACGGGGATCGGGAAGAATTACAAGGGATTTAATATAATAACGGTTAATTTGTTAATATGAAGCCTTTTTGAAAGTAAATGCACACTAAGCATAATGTTGCAAAATTTAGGCAAAAGGGAATGAAAAGGGTTTTACACCAGAAATGTGGCTTTGCGCCTAAGCAAAAGATGTGATTTTACTTAAGCCTTTTATGCAATGAGATGAAGTGATTTAAGAGGGATATTAAGCAGATCTCAACACCCTGGGGAAAATTAGTAAATGATTTGGAGAAAGGATGGAGGGGAGTTAGTCATGCCTCACTTGATTTGTAACCAAACAGTTGCCATGGTACTTATGATAACAATAAGATGAACATCTTGAGAGACAAAATTAATCATAAGCATGCTTCTGCAACACCAAAACTACCTACCCAGCCTATTATACCTAACATTTTTTCTTCCTTTTTCTTTGGGTGCATTTGAACTGGCAAACCCTCAACAATCTTCTTTTCTCTGCATGATAAGCCTATCTAAATCAACACTTGTAACTTCCAAGGGCTCAGATTTAACTGTTGAGCTCCTTTGCTTCTCTACCTAACTATTTATCTGCCAAGATTAAACATTTTGGACAGATTTTATTCTCTATCACTAAAACAGGAAATTGAAACATGAACTAGCCAAGATTAAGTTGTTTGGCCATTCATCAATTGCAGCATAAAGTTCAACAAACTGCACATGAAACTTTTATTTACAGAACATGAAATAGTAGTGGCATTTGGACTTGCACACTTTCCTGGTCCTTTTTCCTTTGGGGTTCATTTCTTTCATTTTTCTTTTGACCATTTCATTCTTTTTACCCTTTGATCTTTCTTTTAGGGTATACCCTCTTTTCATTTTTTTATTTTTATTTTTTATTTTTTCAAAATGTGGAAAACCTTTGCAGCAGGGAAAGGATGAACATATTAGGGATTTTAACCAGTCAATCATTAAATATGACACCTATTGGTATAGGAGCATAACAGATGGTATTACTGATTAGATTAGAGTATTGTTCTTAAAGTTGTTAGCTGGCTATCCTAAAAATTAATCTCTATTGAATCAGTTTTGTGGATGGTTTGAGAGTGATCCTAAACTCTACTTTTGTTAGATTGTTTTTGATTTTATCTTGAATTTTATGCTGCAGCCAAGTCTAGATTACTATGTGCAAGAGAGATATATTCTATCAAATTGAAAATGAATGATGTTTGAATTTAATTGCCAAGAAAAATATTGTCACTCTTTAACTCATTCAACCTCATCCAAACAAGAAATAAAACTGATAAACTGAAAAGAAACTAAGCTATGAAATGAGACAGTTGAACTACACTAGGTAAAAAGCAAAGGGAATGATCAACTATACCAGATAAAAAGCAAATGAAATAACAGAATTAAGCTAGGTAGAAAGCAAAGGAAATTTCTTATGTAGACAATAGTTTAATCGCGAATTCCATTATACTGCATTTCAAAACACAAAACAGAGCATCTACTAGGTGTAGGGGCGCTCCACGAAACAGTCCACAATCTTCAATCAACGCAACATGGAAAATATGAACCAAGTCTATTACTTATAAAAAATCTTAACAAGATGTTCTCAGAATTTACATATATCGGCACGCACCCAAAACACAGAGCAGCCATTGCTTTTATAATATTTCTCTGAATAACAGTACGAGAGTTTTAAGCCTACATATCTTTATTTCGATCCTATTAAACCAAACTATATCACTAAATAATCGATTTTCTATTTGGAAAAGCAAATCGATAAGATTTCGTGAAAACTCGGACTCTGTCCTGGCAATAATCTTGCAGTTGACTTTGAGGTTGACCATGTTATAGTGTGATCTTCTTGAAGGATTGGCTCAAGAGAATAGGAAAGAATCCATGAGGGGATCATTCCTCATCCATCCATATCTTATTTTGCTTAGTTGGTGCACTCGAACCCTGTCAACAATGGAGGTAGTTGCGGAAATACGGATTAGCTACAGAAACAGGCCAATTCCGTAGCTGAATGCACACTTTAACAAAACAATAAGGTATATAGACAAATATGAAAAAGAGGACATGTAAGTGCTTACCTTAACAAAACCTTGTGTCTATTGCATTTATTTAGGTGATAGGTATAGGAAAAAGGAAGAAGTATAGGAAAAAATGGTGTCAAGGTAAGGCAGTCCTTGGACTCTACAGCTGGAAGAACATCTTTTTTTGAGGGTACATTTTCAACATTTTTTAATAATGACGTTAAAAATAAAATATCATGACTCTGAAAAACTTTAAATTTTCAACGATTCAAGCATGACATTAAAGATAAAATATCACGTCTTTGAAAAGCCTTAAAATTTCAACGAGTTTAAAGCATGACATTAAATTTAAAATATCACTACTTTGAAAAACTTTAAAATTCCAACAATTTTCAGGCATGATGCTAAGAAAAAATACTTACAACTATTTTCAACCATAGCATTAAAGATAAAATATCACGACTTAGAAAAACATTAAAATCTTGATAATTTTTCAACTCGAAATTAAATCAAATATTATGACTACAAATCAATATTAAGTTTTCAAAATATTTCAAACATGACATTATGGAAAAAATTTATGACTAAAAAAAAATTAAAAATGAACACCTAAATGAAAGAGTTATTGAAGACAGGAACTAAGAAGAGAAAAACGCTCCGGATATTTGGGGAGTTTGGAGAGCCGAAGTTGTGTACTTGCCTTCACTAGATATGGATTCTCCGAATGCCTCCGCCCCCTTAATTTAATCCATCCGCCACAGTGACATCGATAATCACCTCCAGGAATGTTTTGTTCTACAGCAGGGATCCTCTATCAAAGATTTCCTTCAAGTGGATCGGCCTTCAAAACCTAAAATGAAATCAGACCTAGACTTCAAAACGGGAAGAAAATGCCAAACCCTGCATAACCTGCCACCGTTTTCCAAGGACGAGCACACTTTAAACAGAAAATGGTGAATGGAGGCCTTTACTCATGTTTGGTCTCATATCGAGATTGCTAATAAGATCCTATCCGAGGTAGCAATGGAGAGTCAAACAAAAGTTTTCCTACTCGTTTCTATCAGGTCTGAACCTACCGCCGCGTATGAGGCCTCCACCTTTATGGCCTTTGTCTCTACATATGGGGTCAAAAATTCTTCACAAGCTGACAGTGCAAGATCCAGATGATCCAAACGAATTCTGACACATTTGGGGGATTATCACTTGCAATACATTTGTGAGAAGCTCGTAGAAAATGGAAAATATCCTTTGTTGAAACTAGGGTTTCAAAGAAGATCAGAGCTGGAAACCCAATCAGATCTGTTGCATGCAGGTTTTCCTCAGTCAGAGTTCTCAGATGGAAAATATCTGATTGGATTGAATGGGTTGACTCTGCCATTAAGGTGCTGGCAAATTGAACCCTCAAATTTTTGCTCTGCAATAGTGGCGGATAGAGAAGAAAATGCTTCCCTTTTGGGGTTAGAAAAGTTGTCTGCAAGTTTTTGCAAGGAAATATCCTACGTTGATTATAGGTTTCTTTGTTTTTATATCATATCTATTCAATGTTATTTTCAATATTTTGAATAGGAAGATGTTAAACAGGGTCAAAAGTCCAGAGGAGGCAGTAGAGGGGCAGATTTAGATCTAGATCTAGAGGATTCATATCATATTTTTATCAAGACTATCTCTAGGAAATCGATAGTGTTATGGGTCCGGAGTACGGATCAAGTGACAGATCTGAAGCAAAATGTTTAGAATGTTACAGGTATTTCTTCCTCATTACAAAGTCTGATCTTTTATGGGAAAGTGTTACAGGAAGAGATCCCTTTGAAAGACTATGGAATTCAAAGGAACTCTACTATTATCCAGAATGTACAGCTAAAAGGAGGAGCCCCAGGAGCAAGCACATCTTCCAGATCAGTACCAACAGACAAGGGCCAGGCTTCTTTTAAAGATGTATTAAGAGGGAAAGCTGGTACTCAGGACAAACAAAACCCAAATCTGACAATTCCAAGGCCATACATAGTAGAAAAAATGGATCAAGCTCCAGATCTAACCATAGAATTATCAAAAGTGAGTGGCCTCTTCAATACCTTACAAACAAAAGCTATCATTTGTCATTTTAATGGTTTCTGGCCTAAAGCTGAAGATCTAAGTGAGTGGATCCATCTCAACTGGACCACAAACTGTGATATTTATATGTGTGCAAAATGTTTTTTTGTGGTTCAATTTGATAATGAAAAAGACTAAAATCATTTTTTAGAAGAATCTTCGGCGAAAATCACATAGAGATAATTTTGTCGACACGTTTCGAACCAACCAGTGTGCTTCATCGTCAGGACAAGTTGAATGAGCAGATCTTGCTATGCATTATAAGTAGATCGAGCAGAATATCCAGGTAATGGCTAGAATCATGACAACTCGATTTGACCGGGAAACGGCTAGTTAGACCAAAATTTTTTATTCAATCAGTTAATTCAGTTATTAATTTTCTTATTAAAATAAACATAAATTGACCATTTTATAAATATATATTAAAATAAGTGAGTTAATATACTATAATCATAAAATAATCGAGTAATTAAAAATAGATAATAGTTAACTATATTTTAAATAAATATAAGTTAATTATATTTTAAATAAAATATTAGTTAAAGGGAGATTTAAATCCTAAAATAAATTAATTATAAATCAACGAGGTTATATAAATATTATTTAGTTGTATAAGATAAAAATAGAATATTCTATAAATAGTTAATTCTATTTTAAAATATATATAAATAAATAAATAAGTTTCATATTCATAGTCAAAGAGTATCCTAATAAAAATATTAGAGAATTAAAATATTACTTAATAGTTTTTAAAAAATAAATAAATAAAATAAAATAAAAATACCATAAATAAATAAAATTATTAATTTTAATTTAAGAATCAAAGAGCTTAAAATATATATATATATATTTTAATTTAAGAATCAAAGAGCTTGGCAAAAAAAACAAATAAATAATAATAATAATAATAATAAATAAATAAAAATTTTAATTTTAATTTAAGAATCAAAGAGCTTGAATAAAAAAAATAAAAATAAAAAATTCAAGGAAGAAAACGATTAGGAGGAGAGGGTTGGGACCCAGCAACCACTGATCTTCCAGCCATCCTCTCTATTGAGATTGTTCAGCGTTTTTTCAATCTCAAGGGCTTCCCTAAATTTCCAATGATGGAATTGCGACTCTAGCAATCACACTAGCTTCTTCGATGCAAACATGGTGATTGGTTTTCTCCACATGCTCTGCTAAAGCGGAAGAATTGGTTCTCATATGCTTGAGGTCCGTTGCGTGCTCACTAATCCTCTGGTTAATGGAGCGACCAGTCTCACCGATATAGGGGGTCCCATATGAACAAGGAATAATATAAACACCTTTCATGTCCTTAGGGTCGATAGGATACTTCACAGATCTGAGGGACTTACGAATGGTGTTAAGAGGTCTAAAGGTTGTGGGGACATTATTTTAAAACTATTAAGTAATATTTTAATTCTCTAATATTTTTTTCAGGATACTCTTTGACTATGAATATGAAACTTATCTATTTATTTATATATTTTAAAATAGAATTAACTATTTATAGAATATCCTATTTTTATCTTATACAACTAACTAATATTTATATAACCTCGTTGATTTATAATTAATTTATTTTAGGATTTAAATCTCCCTTTAACTAATATTTTATTTAAAATATAATTAACTTATATTTATTTAAAATATAGTTAACTATTATCTATTTTTAATTACTCGATTATTTTATGATTATAGTATATTAACTCACTTATTTTAATATATATTTATAAAATTGTCAATTTATGTTTATTTTAATAAGAAAATTAATAACCGAATTAACTGATTTGAATAAAAAAAAAATTGGTCTAACTAGCCGTTTCCCGGTCAAATCGAGCTGTCATGATTCTAGTCGTTACCTGGATATTCTGCCCGATCTATTTATAATGCATAGCAAGATCTGCTCATTCAACTTGTCCTGACGATGAACCACACTGGTTGGTTCGAAACGCGTTGACAAAATTATCTCTATGTGATTTTCGGCGAAGATTCTTCTCAAAATTGATATGGATCATAGAAGCCTAAATTCAATAAGACTACAATCATGTTAGAAACGACAAACCATGGTACTGGGGAAGGGCAGGGCTCTTGGTAACCCCATGTTTCCCTGGTTTTGATGCAATTTACTCAATGGTGGTCTCTAAAATGTCATTTTGGATTAGACTTCACAATCTTCCATTACCTTTTTGGCATCATCTAGCCTTAGAAGGCATAGGAAACTCCTTGGGAAGATTCCTAAAGCTAGATCGAGAAAGAATGGAAAAAGGGGTCTTCACATTTGCTCGCATCTGTGTAGAGATGGATTTAAGCAAAGGCCTTCCGGATTGTGTTCATCTGACACACAAAGATTTCAAGTGGACACAATGGTTAGATTTTGAAAACACTGCATTTAGATGCAGGGTGTGCCACCAAACAGGGCACTTGCAAAACACATGCATCCAAGCAAAGAAAAAAACAAAAAAGAGACCGCAGAAACCAAAAGGATGGCAATTTCCAGAACCCCCATCATCAGATGAGGAGGATGAAGAAATGGAGGGAACTCAGCAACAACCGGAGATAGAAAAACAACAAGGCTCTCAAGAGAAGGGAGAAGAAGAGGAGGAAGAACAGAAATACCAAGCAAAGAATTCAAATAGATTTATAACTGATCAGACCCTTGAAAACCCATTAGAGGAAAAAAAACAATCAAGGCACAGGTGGAGTTAAGCGAAATCATGTATCTGAAAGTTTTGATTCAGATAAAGAAGTCCCAAACATTTCCGAAAATAATGAACTGGCAATTGTCACTACTACCCCATCACTTGGAGTTTGGTAAAAAGTTCAAAAGAAAAGAGGAAAAAAAGAAAAGTCTAGCGCATCTAGCAATCTGTAATTTTATTTTCATTTTTTTTTCTTGGTAGCTCGGCTACAATGCTTGTGTATTGTTCACACACGGGTCCCTCAGGATGAATCCTGAATGCTTTATGCATATACTCAATGTAACTTTTCATTTTCACTAATAAAAAGTTACTGATTTTTTCTTTCGAAAGAAAGAAAGAGTTATTATACCAAAAGTAATTTTTTTAAATGCTAAATGTATAGCGATTTTAAAATATTCGCCTAAGACAACTTGATACATTACAAAAAAAAATTAAAAAGCAATTATCAAATTGACACGCAGTGTAGATGAACTCAACCCATTGTAATGAAAACTTAAAGACCAACCATGAAATTGACACATTGTGGGGGCAGACTCGATTCATTATAACGAAAAATTTAAAATCAACTATCAAATTGCACATAATGAGATCGGGTTGCTAGACAAGCATCGACACGGACCCTATCTATATATATATATATATATATATATATATAAGAAAACAAGGATCTCGTTTCGTTGCTACAGGCCCCTGACACCTGCTCTCTGATCTTCTGTCACTCTGGAACCTGCTGTTCTCATGGAAGAATAAGAAGCTGTCGATTACTCTGCTGATCCTCTGGAAGGCGTATCTATCTGGCGTACCCCATCTGTTTCACGAGGTATGTATAGCCAGCTCAAAAATCTGGCTTCTTATTCTATTGGGGATCCGTCGCTCTCTTGTCCGGCGACTCTTCCGATCCATACACCTTCCTGGCATGACCTCTCTTCTCCGGCGACCCTCGGATCTACGGTGGATTGCGCTCCCCCTTTCCCCCCTCCTCCTTCCTTCTCTGCTTCAGTTCCGGGGCTCTCTCGTACTGTACCGCCTCCCATCAACACTTTCTCCGTTTCTCTGTCTTCAGATCCCCTCCATGGCGGTCACCCTTGTAATCCTTCTCCCTCAGAACCGATATGCACCTCCGGCGGTTTCGCTATCCCCTCATCCTCCTCTGTCCCTCCTCCTGTTTCAGGAGCCTCCCCGCCACCGTATCGAGCTCGGAGTTCATCCCTGGCTCCAGACCCTAAAAGGAAAACCAGATGTTTTAAGTCCAAAGCAGAAGATGTCTTTCTCAGACTTGAGGAGGATGTCCAGTGGGGTGATATAATGGATCAATCTGACAAAGTCTTGGTGGGCCGAATCAGGGGTCGGAAATACTCGGCTTCTCGATTGAAGGCCTGGACTTCTGATATTTGGGGACACCATCTGAGGGATCCCCCCTTAGTACAGATTTTAGTAAGAGGATGGTTTGCTTTAAAATTTGTTCATGCCGACCACACTGACTGGGTCTTATCCGCTCATTGGCATTTTCAACATGCTCCAGTTCTCCTTAAATGATGGACTCCCATGTTTGACCCCGAATCTGAGCTGATCGGCATTGGGCCTATATGGGTTCGGCTCCCAGGCCTCCCTATACAGTATTGGTCTGAAGACATCTTCAGAAGAATTGGGAATGCTTTGGGCACTTTCTTGGATTATGATCGATCCTTCCTCCATTCAGGTGTGATGACTTATGCTCGTCTTCTCATCAACCTGGACACCAGGGGTGGCCTACAAGAACACATTACTATTCACTGGCGGGACTTGGTGCGTAAACAGATTATCGATTACGAAGGGATCCCGTATAGATGTCGCAGATGTCACCAAGTTGGACATCTATACCGGGATTGTCCTCTCCTTCTCAAGGGTAAGAAGAGATCTCAGGATGAGGCTACTGAACTCCCCCCTCACTTTCCTGATCAGCAAGAGTCGGAGGAGCCTTCATCGGAGCATAACCAGGCCACTGATGTTACACATGACCCTCCGGGCTGCACTATTGATCCCTCTCCTTGTACAATGTCAGACCAAGCGCACGATGTCCCTTATCAGATGGGCGATGGATCATCGGTCCCTCATACCTCCTCCCCTCCGGTACATCCGACATCTCCTTCTGTTGTTACTGCTCCTCATCTGAACCCTTGCCCTTCCGGACCTGATCCTCTCTCGGGGGTTCCCCCTCCCTCCCTCATTTGCTCCATTCCGCCACCTGCTCCCGCCATACCCCCGTGTTCGCCCTCCTTGATCACTTCATCCATATCCGCCTCCCTTGCTCCATCCCCCCCTACTTCCCCTCGATATGCCCTCAGATCCAGATCTAAAGACAGAGGTTGCGATGCTTTCGGCCTTGACATTATATCAGCTCCTATTCCTCATAAGCAATCTCGTGGTCGACCATCTCGTATTACAAAAGCCAGACACACTGCTGACGCTGAAGTTGCCATTGGGCGACAACAAACCATCCCCTGGGCCCTTAGAGCAAAGCAAGGCCCTGCCCCTCTTCCCTCATGAAGGTACTCTCATTCAACTGCAGGGGGTTTGCTAGTTCCCCCAAAAAATTAGCTCTCAGGAGATTGCTCACCATATCACAACCAGACATCATACTACTTCAAGAGACCCTCTGTCCTGCAGACACCCTACTCCAGTCCTTCAAATCTTGGATGCCTTACTGGACATTTCATGCTATTGACGCATCAGGGAGATCGGGCGGATTAGCTATTGGGATCCTCAACAAAGCAGTCAAGATCCGTAACATTTGGGGCGGCAGGGGCTTCATAGGCCTGGACGTCTATGTTCTCTCCATGGAAATGAACCTACGTATCGTCAACGTCTATGGTCCATGTACTAGCAGGGCTCCCTTCTGGAGTGCGCTACTTGAATCTGATCTATTGAAGGAGGACAATATTATGCTCGGTGGCGACTTAAACTTCACATTGGGTCTGTGTGAGTCATGGGGTCACTCTGCCCTGACAGACCCTTTCTCGGACACCATATCCAACCTGTTGGAGGAGCATCATTGGGTAGACATACCCTCTGCCAGACTACAGCACACCTGGACGAACAACAGAAGTGGAAATCAGAGCTTGGCTAGAAGATTAGACAGGTTTCTGCTTAAAGAATCCCTCTATAACCATCTCCCTCGCACAAGGCAATGGGTCGGCTCCGGCGGCATCTCGGATCATCGCCCTATCTTCCTGGAGACAGCCGACTTCTACGACAAGATCAAGAGCCCTTTTAAATTCAATTCTACATGGTTAAAGGATCCCTCCTATATTCACCTGGTCACCGAATATTGGCAGAACAATCCAATTCGAGAACATGAGGATCTTTCGGCTGGATTCGTGAGGAAACTAGCTGATCTTAAGCGCTTATCCAAACATTGGGCACACCAGAAGCGAGTCCGGGACGATCACACATTAAAAGAGGCTGAGAAAGCCATTGCAGCATATGAGACCTCTTCTGACGGCATCTTCTCTACCGCAGGGAGCAAAGAACAGTTCAACTCCCTCATTGTCGAGCGCACACAGATTCTGAAAAACAGAGAGGAAAGCTGGCGGCTACGCAGCAGGGCCATATGGCTTAATTGTTGGAAATAATACTGAGAGGGGGGGGTGAATCAGTATTATCACAATAATAAAAAATTTTCATTTCCATGATCAGATTCATATATGCTACTTCCACAACTTCTTATGATTAAGTTAATTGATCTTCAATGAGTGCATTAGAACATTATCAACCATATTATCAGCTAACAGATGCAGTAATAGAGAATAGATCATCACACATAAGGCACACACATGAACACCATGATATAAGGTGGAAACCCAATGCGGGAGAAAACCACCTGCTGCAAGTCATCAAAATCTTCTTCTTAATAAGAAAATCCTTTTACAATATTTGTACTGGTGCAGTCTTATACCAGTACGGGAGCTACAACCCCCTTTGCTCTTGTACTAGCCGATCCATTTACTAGTACGCAGGCTGCTACCTGCTACAATGCTCCAAAGATTTCCTTTAGCTCTTGTACTAGCTTAGATACTAGTATGTAGGTGCTGACCTACAATCTTCTCTCCTCCAGGTACCACATTTCATCAATTTTCAGACTGGATACACTGAAGCACAACACATAATCTGAAAGGCCACATTTCATCCAATTTTCATACTGGACCCAACAACAACTTTGAAGCTCATAATCAAACAACCTTCTGAATCACCCAATCATCAGATCCATACATATACAATGATATTATGAGAGTTATCAACCAGATCTAGTACATCATATCACATGAAGATAAGTCATTTTAAACCGATCCATTCATCCAACAAAACTGAAGTTAATCATAATCATTCACTCAATCACTGCTGTTATCTGAACATAATATCAGAACCAAACGTCACTTCAACAACCCAGATCATAAGAATGATAAGCAAAGATTTTAAGAGAAGTAAGCAGCTTCACCCATGTACTGCCTGCTTACAGTACTCACCCTGCTCAACTGCTCGCCTGCTTACGTACGCACCCTGCTCAACTGCTCACCTGCTTACGTACGCACCCTGCTCAACTGCTCGCCTGCTTACGTACGCACTGTAGTCAACTGCTCACCTGCGTACCTCGCTCTGAGTCCATTGAACTGCCTGTGGACCTCCGCACCTGCAACCCTTCTGTGCCTGCGTACCGGCGCACCTGAAACACTTCGTGCCAGCGTATATACGCACTTTTCTTTCACTGTACCTGCGTACCTCCAGGCATAGATGATTTCAAGACTTCAAGAATAACCCAAACAGTCAGATCTACAGATCTGATCATGCGCCAAAGAGATCTCAATCCATCAGTAGATTCGCCTTATTTAGATCTAGACATTACTCCCAAGAGATCATAATATTTCAAATCTAGCTCTCATAAGATGTTCAACCCCAAAACATGCATAAGCCAAATGATCTCCTTTGCTTAATATAGGAAATCTCTTCCTCAAATCATGGATCAATACCATGGGCCGACACCATAATAACACAAAAACCGTCGGCTAAATACCAAGGGTAAAACATAAGAAACCCCACATGTGAATTTCTTTGCCTTGAAATGTGTGCACTGGGGGTACGCACCTCTTGAACGGGATAACTGCGGGTATGTACGCACTTTATGTAACACCGACCTGCGTGTACGCACCTTATGTAAGGTGTACCTGCGTACCCCTTATTTTCTTCAATATTTGATAGCTGATCATCAATCTCTACTGCTGACTTGAAGTATTGTGATCTATCACCTGAATGGGTTGCCATCAAGGACAACACTTTAGCCATAATGCCAACAATCTCCCCCTTTGGACTTGATGGCAAAGCTTACTAAGAACTTGCCATTTGATTCCTTTGAGCTGTCCTGCATCTATGTATTATGTCACATCTGATATCTGAATGTATATAAGTGAGATGATCTTCTATGAGAGGGTTGCCATCAAGTACAACACATGCATCATAATGCCAACAATCTCCCCCTTTGGACTTGATGGCAACAACACCAAATCACTCTCCCCCTTTGACATCAAGGGCAAAGGGTTATGCTCCCCCTAAGAACATGCTCTATAAACCAGATCTGCTGAAGTCTCTGAATGAACTCCCCCTTTGTATATGCCATGGTGCTCCAATCTGATAATGCTCTTTCTGAGAACAAGCTGAGATGTCTGCTCTGCTATATAGTGTTGTTCATGCTCAAGCTCCCCCTGACTGCAAAAAGGTGTTCTAAGATAAATATCAGCAATCAACACTGTATGATCTGCTTCATAGTATCTATCAATATCAACTTGTATTAGTGCATGAATCTCCAAGGTATGAGAAACACCATAGCCATCCAGATCTGCATGAACTAAGAGTCATCAAATGGAAGTATCTGCATCAATCAATATATGAACGAAACCTATCATCATATAGGTAAGATCTCATCATCATCATGTCTCCAACAATGCAACTTTGAATAATCATCCATGTATCCAGCCAACAATCCTCATCCATATATGTGCCAAGAACAATAAAGACTCCATGCAAGCACCATTAGAGAATCAACCATAAATCTGATCCAAGAACCATGTGAACAACTCATAACCATAGGAAAATGAATCATAAGCATTGTCACCAAAGACCATAATGCCAACAATGCATTAAGAACATATGCTCCCCCTAAACTGGTGCCATCTGTCAGATCTGATCATGCATATCAATAAGAAGAGTCAGCCAATAAATGTCTTAAGACAGGTACGCAGTTTTTCTTTATCTGCCCTGCGTCGCTACGCAATTCACCTTCTGCTTCCTTGCGTATACACGCAGAGGGCCTTCTGCTGCACAGCGTGCCCACGCACTGCTTCTTCAACCGCGCTGCGTACTGTTAGTGCAGGTACGCACCCAGAGACACTATCGCGCCGCGTACTGTTACTGCATGTACGCACCAAGAGATACTATCGCGCCGCGTACTTTTACTGTGTGTACGCACCTGAACCTTTGTCGCTCTGCGTACCTACGCAGTTCTCCTTCTTCTGCTCTGCGTACCCACGCAGCTCTCCTGTTTCTGCTCTGCATACCCTCGCAGATCTCCTGTTTTTGCTCTGCGTACCCACGCAGCTCTTCTGTTAAACACTTGCGTACTTCTGATTAGGGCCGAATTGGCAGTCCACCAGAGTGCTACAGTTAGTCGGATGACCAGATCTGATCATGCGCTCGAGAGATCACCCTTCAAAGATCATCTTCACTTTCCCTACTGCCTTTCTTCAAACAATCATATACGCGATTGTGCAGTATCCAATTCGCGTATATACGCGACTTTCCTTTATGGAGTTTGCATATGAGATTCAGGACACTGAAGTTTTGTACTTTCAGCTCCCTATGATTCTGATATGTCTGTACATTGTGCTGTGCCACCTTTTTCAGACTGCACTTCCTTTTTCCTCCATATCTTCAAGCGTGATGATGACATTTTCTCCTTTTGATATGGTGCCCACACTTTGTTCCTGCATTCCTTAGCTATATGTCCAAGCTTGTTACATGCATAACATCTTACATGTTTCATATTCCTTCTGTAACAATCAGCAGCTTTGTGACCAAACATATTGCAAGCAAAGCAACATCCATAAAAGTATCTTGATTGAGATGAATTGTCTGCATAATGGTCTTGAACTCTTCTTCTTCTACATCTAGCTGCAACATGTCCAAGATTATGACATACATAACATTCAACATTATTCATAGGAGGAGTAAAGGATTTTCTTTGAGGAATCTCTTTCCTTGGTTGATGATGAGATTGATCTTTCATTTCTTCATTGATCACTTTAGATTTCTCTTTAGAATTCCTTGCCTCACCTTGTGAACTAGATTCACCTTCAACAGATTCATGGAAACCAAGACCAGTCTTTATAGCGGGAGACCTTTGACTACTAAGAATATCATCCAAGACTTTAGAGCTATCTTGAAATCGTAAAAGCTTATCCTTTTCTTCTATTTTACCTTTCAAGATATTTACCTCAACCTGAAGCTGTTCTTCCTTTTCAAGAGATTGCTTTCTCAAATCTTCTTCAGCTTTTCTTCCTTCTTCCATTTGTTCCCTTAGTTTGAGAATATCCTTTTCTTGTTCTTCATTCAGATCCTGCTGCATTTGACGAACTCGGAAGGCACATTCCAGCTGGGATTTTAAGCTGATGACTTCGTTGTCTTGTTTTTCAATTGCTTGGTGTAGATCTTTATTCTGCTTCTTTGATTCTTCAAGTTCTTCCTTTAGTGAGAGGATTGTGGCTTCAAGACTTTCATAATAACTGGATCGATCTCTGAGCTCCTTGATTGTTGTGTTCTTTTCAATGACTTCATTTCTTAGAGATGTTACTTCATCCTGCAACTTTTGATATTTCTCCTTGAATAATTGTCGTTGAGCCTTAGCAGTACTATCCTTTATGTTCAGAAGGTCTTCTTGAGTTCTAATTTTGCTTGTTAGTCTTATAAATTCTGCTTCTATCTCATTTCTTTCTTATTCACCCATAAGAGCTAATTCAGTAGTTTCGCTATCACTTTCATCTCTTTCACAAGGAAATATAGCTGGAACATCAGAGGATAACACATTCATACCTGATAATGATTCTGAATCTGATTCTGAATCTGAAGAGCCTCTTATGCCTAATCCCCAATCGATTCTCCCACTGTCATAGTTCTTCTGAGATGACTTCTTTTTCTTATGAGCTTTCTTCTTAAGCTTCTTTCCCATTGTTCCACGGATCTCCTTCAAGCGATCAAGCTTTTATCAAAGGACCTGCTCTGATACCAATTGTTGGAAATAATACTGAGAGGGGGGGGGGGGTGAATCAGTATTATCACATTAATAAAACTTTTTCATTTCCATGTTCAGATTCATATATGCTACTTCCACAACTTCTTATGACTAAGTTAATTGATCTTCAATGAGTGCATTAGAACATTATCAACCATATTATCAGATAACAGATGCAGTAATAGAGAATAGATCATCACACATAAGGCACACACATGAACACCATGATATAAGGTGGAAACCCAATGCGAGAGAAAACCACCTGCTGCAAGTCATCTCAATCTTCTTCTTAATAAGAAAATCCTTTTACAATATTTGTACTGGTGCAATCTTATACCAGTACGGGAGCTACAACCCCCTTTGCTCTTGTACTAGCCGATCCATTTACTAGTACGCAGGCTGCTACCTGCTACAATGCTCCAAAGATTTCCTTTAGCTCTTGTACTAGCTTAGATACTAGTACGTAGGTGCTGACCTACAATCTTCTCTCCTCCAGGTACCACATTTCATCAATTTTCAGACTGGATACACTGAAGCACAACACATAATCTGAAAGGCCACATTTCATCCAATTTTCATACTGGACCCAACAACAACTTTGAAGCTCATAATCAAACAACCTTCTGAATCACCCAATCATCAGATCCATACATATACAATGATATTATGAGAGTTATCAACCAGATCTAGTACATCATATCACATGAAGATAAGTCATTTTAAACCGATCCATTCATCCAACAAAACTGAAGTTAATCATAATCATTCACTCAATCACTGCTGTTATCTGAACATAATATCAGAACCAAACATCACTTCAACAACCCAGATCATAAGAATGATAAGCAGAGATTTTAAGAGAAGTAAGCAGCTTCACCCATGTACTGCCTGCTTACAGTACTCACCCTGCTCAACTGCTCGCCTGCTTACGTACGCACCCTGCTCAATTGCTCACCTGCTTACGTACGCACCCTGCTCAACTGCTCGCCTGCTTACGTACGCACTGTAGTCAACTGCTCACCTGCGTACCTCGCTCTGAGTCCATTGAACTGCCTGTGGACCTCCGCACCTGCAACCCTTCTGTGCCTGCGTACCGGCGCACCTGAAACGCTTCGTGCCAGCGTATATACGCACTTTTCTTTCATTGTACCTGCGTACCTCCGGGCATAGATGATTTCAAGACTTTAAGAATAACCCAGACAGTCAGATCTACAGATCTGATCATGCGCCAAAGAGATCTCAATCCATCAGTAGATTCGCCTTATTTAGATCTAGACATTACTCCCAAGAGATCATAATATTTCAGATCTAGCTCTCATAAGATGTTCAACCCCAAAACATGCATAAGCCAAATGATCTCCTTTGCTTTATATAGGAAAGATCTTCCTCAAATCATGGATCAATACCACGGGCCGACACCATAATAACACAAATACCATCGGCTAAATACCAAGGGTAAAACATAAGAAACCCCACATGTGAATTTCTTTGCCTTGAAATGTGTGCACTGGGGGTACGCACCTCCTGAACAGGATAACTGCGGGTATGTACGCACTTTATGTAACACCGACCTGCGTGTACGCACCTTATGTAAGGTGTACCTGCGTACCCCTTATTTTCTTCAATATTTGATAGCTGATCATCAATCTCTGCTGCTGACTTGAAGTATTGTGATCTATCACCTGAATGGGTTGCCATCAAGGACAACACTTTAGCCATAATGCCAACATTAATGAGGGAGATGCTAACACTACTTTCTATCACAAGTTCGCCAACGGTCGAAAAGCTATCAATTCTATTTGGGAGCTAAGGGATGAACAAAATCGGTCAATTACATCACAGAGGAACCTGGCCAGTTTAGCGATCGATCACTTCAAAGGCATTTATAATGCCCCCAGAGAGGCAAACATCCTGGAGATTATGAGAGTGGCAGAGCATTTTCCCAGATTCGTCCTTCAAGATGAAACAGAGGATCTCACAAAGGCAGTCACCATGGAGGAGCTAGAATCCACCATTAAGTGGTTCAAGAAGGATAGAAGCCCTGGTCCGGATGGTTGGACCATCGAATTCTACATCGCATTCCTTGATCTGCTGGGCAATGATCTCCTCAATATTATTGAGCAAAGCAGAAGAAATGGCAGAATATCATCCGCTATTAAATCCACCTTCATCGCTCTCATCCCGAAAGCCAATCTCCCGTCATCCTACAATGACTTCCGCCCCATCTCCCTCTGCAACTGCCTATACAAAATCATCGCTAAAATCATCGCCAATCGTCTTAAGCCCATTTTATCTCGCCACATATCCCCTGAACAATTCGCTTTCCTCCATCATCGGCAGATTCATGAGGCCATCGCCACCGCACAAGAGCTCCTTCATACTCTCCATACCAAAAAACAAAAGGGCCTGATTTTAAAGGTTGACCTGTCAAAAGCTTTCGATAGAGCCAACTGGCTCTACATCAGGCTTCTCCTGACTCATCTAGGCTTTCCCTATAGCTACACTAAATGGATAATGAGCTGCATCTCTGATGTGCCCTACAGCATACTTCTTAATGGTGAAGCCACATCCTTCTTTACCTCTGAACGAGGGCTCAGGCAAGGATGCCCATTATCTCCACTTCTATTCCTCCTTATCATGGAAGGATTGAGTCGGCTTATCATATCTGCCCGAGACAGGAATCAACTCAATGGCATCAACATCTCTGAGAATTTTCATCTTACACACCTCTTGTTTGTTGATGACATACTCATCTTTCTTAATGGTTGCACAGGTGACACCACTACTCTCCAGAACATATTTGCTCTCTTTCAACAGGCCACAGGCATGCAGATCAATGAAAGCAAATCTACAATCACGGTTGTAGGCTGCTCTCAACATGAATGTACTTTTGCTCTACAGCGCTTCCCCTTCATCTCTTTATCATTAGCTGACGGCATCAAATACCTGGGGTACAGATTAAAACCTCTTGGCTATCGGATTGCAGATTGGTCTTGGTTAATAGCAAAGGTGGAGAAAAGACTGCAGGTTTGGTATCACCGATATCTTTCCAGAGCCGGTAGATTGACTCTTATAAAAGCAGTCATTGAGGCCACTCCAGTATACTGGATGACCTTGGCATGGATACCTCGGGGCATCCTGAACAGATTACAAGCCATATGTGCCAAATTTTTATGGAATGGGCATCACACAGGGAAGCAATTTGCCTGGGTGAATTGGGCTACCATAGCAAAACCCAAGCGATGGGGCGGATGGGGCATCAAAAACCTCGACTACTTTGCCAAGGCGCTGGCTGCCAAACTTGGGTGGTGCCTCTTGACCACAGATAGCCTATGGGCTCGAGTCGCACAGGTTAAATATATCAAGCCAATGCACCTTATGGACTGGTTACGCCTACAACACAACCCGGGCCGAAACATTTCAAATATCTGGAAAGCTGTCCTCCAATCGTTGCCGCTATTGAGGGAAGGAATCACCTGGCGCATCAAAGAGGGAAACTGTGTTAGGATTGGAGTGGATCCGTGGGTCGGGTGCGGTAATTCGCACAGGTTACCTGATGAGTTAATAGCGCACCTCCATGCCAAAGGCATCTCACATATCAAGCAAATCGGAGACAGGGCGAACACCACCTTTCTGCATCAAGCGTGGGCATCCCCCCGTACCTTAGAGTTACCTGAACAATGGCATCAAGTATGGCGGGTTTATACCGATGCTCTGTCGCAGGCCCACATACGACTCACCGAAGGCCCCGACGACATAATCTGGGCAATCGCACCCCATGGTAACTATTCGCCCAGGTTGGGATATATAACTCTTATGGAGCCATATAAGCCCACGGTTATTCTCCCTGTCTGGAAAGAGCTCTGGAAACTGGACGCTGCCCCCCGAACTCGACTCCTTATGTGGAACATCTTAGCTGATAAAATACCAACAGGTACCAACCTCATGAAACGTGCATTCCACGGCCCGTTCAGATGTCACTTGTGCTGTTCAGGTGAGGAAAGCACAGCGCATTTGTTCCTCTTTTGTCAGGTCACTATAGCATTTTGGCAAAGCATCGTTTCACATTATCCATCCCTCAAGGTCTGGCAGGGACAGAATCTCATGGAAACATGGAGCGAATGGTGCCGATCTCACACAGGCAAATCCGTCAACATGCCCTTACTTGTTTGCTGGGCAATATGGATTGCCCGAAACCAGGTTATTTTTCAGAACAAGGAGCCACATTGGCCTGTCATACTGAGCCACACCATTGCTGATTTTGAATTACTTCCTACAGCTGTACCAAAAAATACCACGCGCACCTTCAGACATATTAACCTGGATAAATCGATGCCTTGGGCTTTTTTCGACGGCTCTGCCCAAGAAATAGGTTGTGGTGGAGGAGCGCTCCTATATCTCAGCGATACCCATTTCTATAAAATTCAGATTAATCTGGGTCGTGGTACCAACAATTTTGCTGAATTATGTACAGCAAAGCATATCATCCACTTTGCCATACAGAAACATTGCAGCCATCTTCAGTTATTCGGAGATTCACAAATTGTATGCAATTGGTTGAACGATACAGCACACTGCCATTCTTACTCTCTGAGCCACATTCTCCAAGAGACAAAAAGGCTGATTGCATCACTTGAATCCTTCAACTGCAGCCACATATACAGGGAACAGAACACTGTGGCGGACCAGCTATCCAAAGCAGCAACACAAATTCAAAGGGATGGCTGGCTAATCCAAGAGGAGATTGATGGATCATCCCATCAATACTACCACAGACCATTTCACGATATACCTTAGGACTGGGCTTGGTCCCACATATAACCAATGTTTTTTTTGTAGTTTACTTGACCATCTGTTTTATTTTATGTATAACATCTATGTAGCTGAACCAGCAACTGCTGGGCTCTCTGCGCAGAGCCGGAATGTGAGAGGTTATTTCAGGCATATTTCAGCATTAGCTGTTAGGACTCCCTATCAGAAGACATGATAACGAGGCTCCTACAGGATGGTTACCGTCCCACAATCATGAATGCAACTGCATCTGTAAAATGTAATTTCTCCATTAATAGAAGTTACGATTTTTTCCTTATGGGAAAAAATATATATATAAGAAAACAAAAATTCAAATATTGAAAAAAAAAACAATAAAATATATATATATATATATGAAAACAAAAATTCAAATATTGAAAAAAAAAATACAAAATACAAAATACAAAAGAAAACAAAAATTCAAATGTTGAAAAAAAAACACAAAAAATTAAAAAAATAATAAGTAATAAAACATAAAACACGTGACAAAAAAATCAAATATATAAAATATATAGAAAGGACAAAAAAAACCTATAAAATGTAAAAAAAATAAATAAATAACCATGCCATGTAAAATAAATAATAACAAAATAAAAGTAAAAAACAAATAAACAAAATAAAATTACAAAAATAAAATAAAACATTAAATAATAAAAAAATCTTCAGTCAGCCCGAGGCCCAATGGGCCGAAGGTGGCAAGGGCACGATTCATGACAAAAAATAAATCAAATAGCAAAAAATATACAAAAAAAAAAGAAGATTAAAAAACTTAAAAAACCATAAAAATGTAAAAAAAAAAAAAAAACAAACAAACAAACAAACAAACAAACAAAATTAACTTTGTAAAAATGAAAAATTTAAATAAAAACAAAAAATTAAAAAAAAAATTAAATTAAAAATATAATTTAAGGAAAAAAAATAATAAAAACCATTTTTTTAAAGTTAAAAATAAAAATGAAAACCTCATTTAAAAAAAATAATAATAATTAAATAATTACCAAAAATAAATTAAAATAAAAAAATGTTAAAAATAAATAAATAAAAAATTCAAAACAATTAAAATTAAAAAACTATATATATATATATATATATATATATATATATATATATATATATATATATATATATATATATATCTATCTATTGTTAAAAAAAAAAAATCCCGCCACCCACCACCACATCACAGCGATTCCTTCCTCCTTGTCTCCTTCGCTCCCCTCCCAACACCACCCCCCCCCCTCACTCCCCCATCCCCCCTCCCACGCACGCTGCCCAACCCCACCGTCCCCTTACCACCCCACCCTACCGCCCCACTCCCTCGCTCTCCATCCATAAGGTGTTGAGGGTTGCAACCTTCAGTGATGGGGTAGGAACCAGTAAACAAGATCAAGGGTTTGTAGCTCCCTTCTAGTGGGTGTTGGAGAACGAATGGAGGTTGTATCCACCTACTGGTAGATGCGTGTGTGCTGGTAAGAGACTGCATGAGTACAATATGTAATGATGATTTTATTTATATATTAAGAAAGAAGACAAAGACAATGGAAACGGTGGAAACGGTGGTTTTCTCCTACATTGGGTTTCCACCTAAAATCTTGATGTTCTATGTGTGTTTCTTATGTGATGTGATTTATCTGTTCTTTTACTACATACTAGATAGAATTAATAATGAAATGGTTAATTTAACTTACCAATGGAAGTTATGACAAATTAAGTAAACTAGATATATGTGGTTTTATTTCACTGAAGTCGCGTACAAATGTAGGTTTCATAAATTACAATAGCGTATAGAATCCTGAATATGAAATTGAAAGTAAAAGTGAATTAAAAATACTAATTCACCCCCCCCCCCCCAAATATTTTTCCTAACAATTGGTATCAGAGTAGGTCGCTTCAGCAAAATCTTAACCGCTTAAGAGTGGATCAGGGATAATGGGAAAGAAGCAAAAGAAGAAGGCAACTCAAAAGAAGAAGTCAGTTCAAGAAAATTGTGGTGGTGAAAGCGATGTATCAGATGCAATGACGATTATATATGTCAGCAAACATTCAACTACAGGAACACCCAACCTTTTTTTATCAAAAATGAAGAAGATAGTGAAGAAAGTGACCAAGAATCATCGGGTATTGGTTTTTGTTTTAATTGTAGACGTAATGACCATTGTATGAAACATTTCTCATTCCCTTGCTCATGTAGTGATGATGACAATGAGTCAACTGAGATTGCTCTCATGGGTAGAAGTGAAAATAATCATTCCAGAGAGAAAACACACTCAAAAAATAATGGCCTTAGAAGCAGAGATTAAAAGGCTCACAAATGAATATAAAGATCAGCGAAAGTTGTTGCAAAAATTTGATGAAAAGGAGTGTGCCTACAAAAAATATATTTTCACATTGAAAACATAATTGAAAGAAGGAATGAGAAAGCAGCACAAGGAAAGAGAAGATTAGTGTCAAAGTTTGGAGGATGAAATAGCTTCATTAAGAAATAAACTCTTTAATTTGCAAGAGGGAATAAGAAATGAAGAAGATGCAACAATCGAAGAGTTTAGACAAATGACCAATTATTGTGAAGGACTAGAAGAAGAGATTATCTCTCTCAAATATGGTCTTGAAAAATCAAACAAACAATATGAGGAGATTCTTCAAGAATTTGAAGAACAAGGAAATGGGCTTAAGAGAGATATCATTAAGTTGAGAACTCAATTGGAAAAGACTAGGGGGCTAGGGTTCGGTGGGGAGTGAGGGAAAGGGGGAGGAACGGAGGACGGCAGAGGAAGGGCGACGGTGGGGTGGTCGGTGGAGGGATATCTTCTTTTTTTTAATATTTTTTATGATATTTTTAAATTTTTATAATTTTAATTTTAAAAAAATTCCTAAATTTTATTTATATTTTTTATTTTTTATTTAAATTATTTAATTTAAATATTTTTTTAATTGATTTTTTTTATTTTAATTTTTTTTATTTTCTTAACTTTTTTTATTTTAATTTTTTTGGTAATTATTATTTTTTTTAAATGAGGTTTTTATTTTTTATTTTTTATTTTTTTAACTTTAAAAAAATTGGTTTTAGATTTTTTTTTTGTTCAATTTGTTTTTCTTTAAATTATATATATATATATATATATATATATATATATATATATATATATATATATATATATATATATATATATTCATTTTTTTATTTATCTTTTAATTTTTTTCGTTAATTCTTTATTCAAACTTTTTATTTTTACAAGTTAATTTTTTTATTTTTTTTGTGATTTTTTTTTAAGTTTTATTACCAACATGTAAATCGCCAACATTTAAAAAAATTTATCCACATTTAATACATTAGAATATTTAAAGTGTAAAAAATAAGGCCTCTAAACAAAAAAGGTTGATGCTCACTAGCACTTTTCAAAATCAAGATGAAAATCACTAACAAAAAAAAAATGTTCACACTTGGTACATAAAAAAAAATTGAAGTGTCAAAAATAAGCCCTCTAAAAAAATGTGTTGATGTTGCATGAACACTTTTCAAAATCACCATGAAAATCACTAACTTTAAAAAAAAATGTTCATACTTGATACATAAAAAAAATTTAAAGTGCCAAAAATATGCTCCAAAAAAATGGTGTATTCTGAATCACCATTTCTCAAAATCGAGTGATTTTTTGCTACCTCAAAAAAATGGGTAGTAGGTAATTTTCTCGTTTGATCGGTAACTATGTTTGTTTTATCTGTGATAACTTTGAACACTTTGCATCCAATTGTAGAAGCAGATTCACAAGAAGATCATCAGCTCCCAGGTACTCAGGTTTCTTTAAGAGATATTGTTTTTCTTGCAACATATTTGGTCACAAAGTTATTGATTGCATTACGAGGAATATGAAACAAAAATATTATGATTCCTCTAGTCCCTTTTCTGGTCATGTAAGATGTTATACTTGTAACAAGTTTGGGCATGTAGCAAAATAATGCAAGAACAAGTCAATGGATTCACACAAACAACAAGTTGATTTCCTCTAAGGCAAGCAACCAGACAAGAATATTGTTACCAAAAGACCTGAGAAAGATGGATCCACCAGCACTACTCAACAAAAGGAAGAAGAACAAGTTAAATGTGGCCTTTCTCTGTGTTCATTTGAAGATGAAGATGAATGGTACATAGATAGTGGATGTTCTCATCACATGTCTGGAGATAAGAACAAGTTTGAGTCTCTCAAGAAAAACAAAGATGGTAAAGTTATTCTTGGAAATTGTGCTCCAGCAAAAGTTCTAGGAAAAGGTAGAGCCAAACTTGATAAGTATACAAAAGAAGTCAATGCATTATTAGTTCAAGGGCTAAAGCAAAATATTCTAAGTGTAGGTCAAATAGTTGATAAAGGACATATAATTGTGTTTACATCAACTAAATGCAAAGTTATAGAAGAAGACACTGGAAAGGTTATAGCAAGAGGATTCAGAAATGCAGACAAATTATATGTGCTAGTAAAGAAGAATTCAGACAGAAATAAGAGGTATAGTTCCTCTTCCTCATATTCAAAGTAAAATATGGTCGTCACTACAGTTTGTTGCCATTATGACACAGGTTTGGCGCTATGACAGAGGTGTTGTCCTAGATGGCAACTCACTCAAATGACAGATCACAGTTCAGGCTCTCAAAATGAAGGAAAAAGAGATATACGCAGGTTCCTCTTAACCAAGCCGTGTATACATGTGGGATCGCCGATCAAAAGGCGTGTATACGTATGCACTCACTTTCATGCAAAGAAAAGCGCGTACATGTGGGAAAAATTATTTTTTGGTCCATGGTATTTAGTCCTTGGTATTTGAACCTATGGATTTGGACCATGGTATCTCGTCCGAAGTGTTAAACCCAGGTATTGGGTCCATGGTATTGGTTCTCTATGGTTTTGTACCATGGTATTGAGTAAGGCCTAAGACTATAAAAGGGGAAGGAGATCATTAGGCAAAGGCATTCACTCAAGCAATTGAATATCTTATGAAGTGCAAGATCTAGAATTGGGTTATGGTGCATAGCTGATCTGAACCAAGGAGGAACCTGAGCGCTAAAAGAAAGATAAGTTCTATTGATGGGTCAAGATCTTAAGGCTTGAATAGTAGTATCTTTGTGTGATTTTGATCTGTTATATTCAGTGCATGACTTGATCTATAAATCTGATAATCTGGGTATAATTGATGTCTGAATAAATGAAAAGGGTAAATTATCTTTTATAGATCTGTACGCAGGTTCGACACAGCAGAGACGCGTATACGCGCTGGTTCAATAAGTAAAAACAACGTATACGCTGGTTGGCCTTAATATAGAAGTGTATGCACACAGGTTCTACATATTGAAGTAGCATACGTCTCATGAAATATGTTTTAGCTGCGTCTGTTTATTGCTGCAATGCTCTGAGTTCAGGATTAGTTTTTGGTTACTGTTAATGTATTCTAGTTACAGCATTCAGAGAAGTAATTGTTTGATTCAGTTTTGATTGAAGCAAAGGAGATTGGTTGATGTTGATGTATTTGATGTTTGATTACTGTTATTGATGGATCCAGTCTGAAAATTTATGAAACGTGGTCCCTGAAAGAAAAGAGAAGGTTGTAGCCTTCCATAGGTCGGCACCTACGTACTAGTACATCAGCTAGTACAAGAGCTAAGGGGGTTGTAGCTCCCTTCTAGGAGAAGCTGGAGAACGAGAGAAGGTTGTAGCCTTTTGCAAGTAGAAGCCTGCGTACTGGTATAATACTGCGCTAATACAGAAATATTGTAAAAAGAAGTTTCCTATTGAAAGAAGATAGAGACGAATTACAGCAGGTGGTTTTCACCCACATTGGGTTTCCACCTTATATCTTGTGTCCATGTGTGTGATGATCTGTTCTGTTTTACTGCACCTGTTTACTGTTCTTATGGTTAATGAAGTTCTGATGCATTGATTAAAGATCAACATTTAATGAATCATAAGTTTACTGATATACGCTGGTTTCTTTAGACATAGTAGCATATATACGCAGTTTCCCATAACTGAAGTAGCGTATAAAAATCTGATTGTGAAATGAAAAATAATTGATTTGATAATACTGATTCACCCCCCCCCCCCAATATTATTTCCAACAATTGGTATCAGAGCAGGTCCTTCAGAAGAAGCTTGATCGCTTGAAGGAAGATCTATCATCATGAGCAACTACGAAAAAGAGGCATCTATCAAGCCACCAATCTTTGATGGGAGAAACTTCGTCTATTAGAAGGTAAGAATCACAGCCTATCTTCAATCTCTTGGTACAGAAGTTTGGGATATTGTGGAAGCAGTATACACATTTCCATCAGCGACTCTTACAGATACGGTTGGTAAGAAGCATTATGAAACAAATGCAAAGGCTGTCAATACTCTATTAGGGAGTTTATCTCAATCAGAATTCATCAAGGTTATGCAGCTCAAAACCGCAAAAGAAATATGGGACAAGATCGTTCTAAGCTATGAAGGAGATGATCAGGTAAAACGTGCAAAACTACAATCTCTTAGAATTCAATATGAAAATCTCAGAATACACAATGATGAAAGTGTGGCTAATTATTTCTTACATATAGATGAGATTGTTAATCGTATGAAAAACTTGGGTGAAGAGATAAAAGAAGTTACTTTGGTTGAAAAGGTTCTAAGATCTTTGTCTTCTAAGTTTGAATCAAAAGTTTCTGCCATAGAAGAAAAGCAGAATCTACAGAGCATTACCATGTCACAGTTGCATGGAATCCTAACTGCTTTCGAAATGAGAAAAAGGGAACCATCAGACAGGAGAGAAGTTGCATTCAAAGCTTCAGGAAAAGGAGATTACAATGAGTCAGGACATATGTTAGAAGGAGAGGAAGAATCAAACTTTGTCAAGAACCTTCAACGAGGTTCTGGAAGATTCAGAGGTAAGCTACCTTTCAAATGCTTTTCTTGTGGAAGAGTCGGTCACTATGCAGCCAAGTGTCCTCATAAAGATAAGCTTGACAAAGGTAAGGAACCAATTAGATGGAACAGAAAACATAATGTAAGTAAGAAGAGCTATTATACTCATGAAGACAGTGATGGATTTTCAATTAGTGATGAAGATGAGCAATGTAATGATTATAGACTTTTGATGGCTTTTGAAGATGATGATTTCTTGGATGCTATAAATGAAGATGATCTCTATGAAGAAATTTCTAAACTTAAAATCTATTTAGAATAAAAGAGTATGATCATAGATACTTTGACATTTCAACTTGCTAAAAGGGAAAAACATAATGAAAAGTTAGAATGTGAAATTGTGGGACTTAGAAAAGATATTGAGAAAACAAAAGCTCTTAATATTAGATTTGCTAAAGGATCTCAAACTTTGGATGAGATTATCAAAGTGCAGCGTTCTCCTCTAATCAAGGCAGGTCTTGGATATTCTGAAGAAGCATCTCAAGCACAGAAGCCATCCACCTCCATAAGTTATCTTGATGAAACAAGGAGAAGTGAATAGGTTGACAATCGCCAGCAAAGGCATAAAGCAGATCACCAGGTAAATCAGGGTCAATCTACTTCAAGGATGAATAGAGATCACCAAGTAAATCGGGGGCAATCTACTTCAAGGATGAACAGAAGCTACAACCAACCGCAGGTAAATCATTCTCAATTTGCCTCAAGAATCAATGTCTATCACCTGGACGGTAGGTTTGATAATCGCAGGAATTTCTTCAATGGCCAATGTTTCTCTTGTCATAACTTTGGACACAAATCAGCTCAATGTGTTTCCTACAAGACCATCATGACCAGAGAAGCACAAAATCAAAGGAGTGTGACTGGAATCATGAAAAGAACCTACAATAACTTTTCTGCTCTTGAAAATGAAATAGAATGTTCTATTTGTAAGAACTTCGATCATGAAGATTCTGAATGCAGGAGTAGGTTTCGGCAAACAACTCAGAAGGAGCAAGCTTCATTGAGTTCCAAAACATGGAGAAAGAAAGAACTACAACCAAAAAGATGTAGTATAGCCTTATATGCGGAAGGACAGGAAAATTATTGGTACATCAACAGTGGATGCTCGAAACATATGACAGGTGATAAAGAAAAACTTCAGTTATATAGTGCCTTAGAAAAGGAAAGGAAGGTCTCATTTGAAAATGACACCCCTGCACTCATAAAAGGTAAAGGTTCTATTCTTTTGAAAGAAAAGGTCAAAGCTGGAAATGTTATGTACATTGATGGCTTAGAGCATAATCTATTGAGTGTCAGTCAAATGTGTGATCAAGGAAATGAAGTAATATTTTGATCAAATGGATGTATTGTTCGTGAGCTTGATACAGGAGAAACAATGATCAAAGGAATAAGAACTCCAAATAATTTATACATACTCAAGGGAGGACAACAACAATGCTATCTAAGCAAGAATGGTGAACACTGGCTATGGCACAAAAGATTGGGGCATCTAAGCTTCTCTCAGATAAGGAAAGCATGCAAATATTAGGTGGTTTGTGATCTCCCTGACATCAGAATTCCAGACAATACAATATGCAAGTCATGTCAGTTTGGTAAGCAAACTAGAACTAATTTCCCTGAGAAGGAAGGATCAGCTAGTAAGCCACTTAAACTTGTCCATACTGATGTATGTAGTCCATCCAGGAAAAGGTCACCTCGAGGAGAAGAATACTTCATATTGTTCTTTGACGACTTTTCCAGGATGTGTTGGATAGGACTTCTGAAGCATAAAGACGAAGCTTTCGAAAAGTTCAAAGCATTCAAAGCCTTGGTTGAAAACGAATCAGATCACAAAATCAAATGCCTCAGGTCTGATCGAGGAGGGGAATTTACCTCGGATGAATTTTTTGATTTTTGTGAAGAACATGGAATAAGAAGGGAATTCTGTACTGCAAGGACTCCTCAGCAAAATGGAGTAGTGGAAAGGATGAAAAGAACGGTTCAATAAATGGCTCGTGCTATGCTTGATGAAACTGGAACTCCCACAACCTTCTGGGGTGAATCTGCATTCGCTGCCGTTACTATTCTCAATAAGACAAACATCCAGGTGAACAACACTCAAACTCCTCATGAACTTTGGTATGGTAAGACTCCTACGGTAAAATTCTTCAAAAATTTTGGAAGCAAATGTTACATCAAAAGGACTGATGAAAAGCCTAGCAAGTTTGAACCTAGAGCAGATGAAGGCATTCTCCTTGGTTACTCTTCCCAAAGCAAAGGATATAAGTGTTACAATAAAAGACTTGGAAAAATTGTTGAAAGTATTGATCTAGTGGTTGATGAAGAAGGAAACAATCAAAGGTAGGTAAAATCCAAAGATTTCAAAGATGATGAGGACTATCCTTCAACATCAAAGCAAACTTATGATGAAGAAGAAACCTATGAGGCACCAGAAGAACAAATAAGGGTAAAAGAAAAGACTCCATCCAGGTACGTTCAGAAGAATCATTCAGAAACTCAAATTTTGGGGCAGAAAGAGGCAGGTGTATAGACAAGAAGAACTATTTCAAAAGCTTCAAGCTATCTAGCATTGCTCTCCTCCACTGAACCATGAAATGTAAGTGAAGCATGCAAAGATGAATGCTGGATCAAGGCCATGAATGAAGAACTTGAGAAGATTGAAAAGAATAACACTTGGGAGTTGGTTCCTAGACCAAATGATAAGAATGTCATAGGGACAAAATGGATATTCAAAAACAAGTTGAATGAAAATGGAGATGTTATTAGAAACAAGGCCAGACTTGTTTGTAAAGGGTATGCTCAACAAGAAGGCATAGACTTTGAAGAAACTTTTGCACCAGTTGCTAGACTTGATGCCATAAGAATGTTCCTTGCTCTTTCTAGCTTTCAGAAGTTCAAAGTATATCAAATGGATGTGAAATCTACTTTTCTAAATGGAGACTTAGAAGAAGAAGTGTACATTGAGCAACCAGATGGATTCATCCTTGGGAATGATCCAAAACTTGTATGCAGACTCAAAAAGGCTCTCTATGGTCTTAAACAGGCTCCAAGGGCTTGGTATTTTCGGTTGGACAAATATCTCCATCAACAAGGTTTTTCAAAAGGATCAACAAATAGAAATATATATATAAAAATTGATAATGATAAATTTCTAATACTTGTTGTGTATGTTGATGATATCATCTTTGGTAGCAATGAAGAAACCATGAGTCAAAACTTTTCTTTGGTGATGCAGAAAGAATTTGAAATGTCCTTACTTGGTGAGCTCACATATTTTCTTGGTTTACAAGTCCAACAAAACAAAGATGGTATTTTTCTATCACAAACCAAGTACCTCAAGCAGATCTTGAAGAAATATGGGATGAAGGATTCGAAACCAGTATGTACCCCTATGGTAACAGGATGCAGCCTCAGCACAAATGATGAATCACAAACAATACATCAACCAACCTATAGATCCATGATTGGTAGTCTACTCTATCTGATAGGTACCCAACCAGACATCATGCATGCAGTGGGAATAGTTGGAAGATTCCAGGAAAATCCAAAGGAAGCACACCTTCAGGCAGTTAAGAGGATTTTCAAATATCTTCAAGGAACGAAAAATTATGGCTTATGGTATCCTAGAGATACAAATCTCACACTTCATGCATATACAGATGCAGATTGGGCAGGAAGCGTGGATGACAGAAAAAGCACTAGTGGTGGTGCATTCTTTATGGGTTCCATATTAGTATCTTGGTTCAGCAAGAAACAAAGCTCAATTGCATTATCTACAGCTGAAGCAGAATATGTGGCTGCTACATCTTGCTGCACACAACTCCTTTGGATGATGCAAACATTGCAAGATATTCAAATCACTTGTACTCCACCTATCTCCATTTTTTGTGATAATACAAGTGCAATCAGTATTTCAAAGAATCCAGTCATGCATTCGAAGACCAAGCACATACCTATCAAATATCATTTTCTCTGGGAATAAGTGCTTGAACAAAAGGTCAAATTGGAGTATGTTCCCTCCAAGGAACAGGTTGCTGATATATTCACCAAACCACTACCCAGGGAGACATTTGAATACCTCAGACAGAAGCTGGGAGTAGTTGATGCATCATCTTGCTGTTGAAATTATCTGTTTCAGAGAACAGTGGTTGTACATGAGTTGGATGAAGCTTATCTGTGTACATACGCCTATTTCTGTGGATACAGTCACATATATGTTGGTTTGAAGACAAACAATGGAGCTAGACTTAGGATGAAAAGAGTCTGATATGGGTCTGACAGAGACCATCTGGAACAGGTTCAGGGGGAGCATATACTTCTAATAATGCATTGTTGGCATTATCTTAGAAGATCTTGGTTCATTTTCTTTCAGGTGGAACAGGTGCAGAGGGAGATCATGGTTGTTGGTCTTGATGATGATTGACAGATGTTGTTGATGTTAGTTGTTGATGACTATCATAGTCTTGTCTCAGATATTTAGTCTCTATGTCATGTATTTGCTTTATTATCAAGGTCATGTAACGGCCTATCTTGGTTTCCCCACTATGCCTGGGATGGATGATGTAATGTTCTTGTTTTATCATGTGTAAACTTTTGGTGTATCCCCACTTGGTTGGGTGGATGAGTCAATATTGGTATATCCCCACTTGGTTGGGAGATGGATGTATGTATGAGCATTTCGTGATAGGAAGGTCATTTATGATGTATAAAGTCACATTTCTTCTTGTAGAACATCTTCTTGCAGACCATGCCTACTGTTAGGAGCAGCATGGATAACACAGCAGAGCAGAGATTTCAGCATGTACTTAGGGTGAGCATAACCCTTTGCCCTTGATGAGAAAGGGGGAGAATGACTTTGAGTGACTTGGGGTTGCCATCAAGTCCAAAGGGGGAGATTGTTGGCATTATGACACAGGTTTGGCACTATGACACAGGTGTTGTCCTTGATGGCAACTCACTCAAATGACAGATCACAGTTCAGGCTCTCAAAATGAAGGAAAAATAGATATACGCAGGTTCCTCTTAACCAAGCCGCATATACACGCGGGATCGTTGATCAAAAGGCGTGTATACGTAGGCACGCAATTTCATGCAAAGAAAAGTGCGTACATGTGGGAAAACTTATTTTTTGGTCCATGGTCTTTAGTCCTTGGTATTTGAACCTATGGTTTTGGACCATGGTATCTCGTCCGAAGTGTTAAACCCAGGTATTGGGTCCATGGTATTGATTCTCTATGGTTTTGGACCATGGTATTGAGTAAGGCCTAAGACTATAAAAGGGGAAGGAGATCATTAGGCAAAGGCATTCACTCAAGCAATTGAATATCTTATGAAGTGCAAGATCTAGAATTGGGTTATGGTGCATAGCAAGGAACCTGACTGCTAAAAGAATGATAAGTTCTATTGATGGATCTTAAGGCTTGAATAGTAGTATCTTTGTGTGATATTGATCTGTTATATTCAGCGCATGACTTGATCTATAAATCTAATAATCTGGGTATAACTAATGTCTGAATAAAGGAAAAGGGTAAATTATCTTTTATAGATCTGTACGCAAGTTCGGCACAGCAGAGGCACGTATACACGCTGGTTCAGTAAGAAAAAATAGTGTATACGCTAGTTGGCCTTAATACAGAAGCGTATGCATGCAGGTTATACATATTGAAGTAGCGTACGTCTCATGAAATATGTTTTAGCTACTTTTGTTTATTGATGCAGTGTTATGGGTTTAGGATTGGTTTCTGGTTATTGTTAATGTATTCTGGTTACAGGATTCAGAGAAGTAATTGTTTGATTCAGTTTTGATTGAAGCAAAGGAGATTGGTTGATGTTGATGTATTTGATGTTTGATTATTGTTATTGATGGATCTAGTCTGAAAATTTATGAAACATGGTCCCTGGAAGAAAAGAGAAGGTTGTAGCCTTCTGTAGGTTAGCACCTATGTACTAGTACATTGGCTAGTACAAGAGCTAAGGGGTTTGTAGCTCCCTTCCAGGAGAAGCTGGAGAACGAGAGAAGGTTGTAGCCTTCTGTAGGTAGAAGCATGCGTACTGGTATAAGACTGCACTAGTATAGAAATATTGTAAAAAGAAGTTTCTTATTGAAAGAAGATAGAGACGAATTGCGGCAGGTGGTTTTCACCCACATTGGGTTTCCACCTTATATCTTGTGTCCATGTTTTTGATGATCTGTTTTGTTTTACTGCACCTGTTTACTGTTCTTATGGTTAATGAAGTTCTGATGCGTTGATTAAAGATCAACATTTAATGAATCATAAGTTTACTGATATACGCTGGTTGCTTTAGACACAGTAGCATATATACACAGTTTCCCATAACTGAATTAACGTATACAAATCTGAATGTGAAATGAAAAATAATTGATTTGATAATACTGATTCACCCCCCCCCCCCTCTCAGTTTATTTCCAACACAGTTTACTCTACTTAATGCATACTTCTAATAGTGACTACAAAATAAAATGAGAGGTATATAACCTCATGGAAAACATGTGATGATTATCAGGTCCACAAGATCAGTGATGTATGATCTCAGGGGAGCTATGCATATGTATCTTGATAATGATTCCCTATGTTGTTTTGATATTCTTTTGGTGATGTGTATATTACTAACATTGCATTGATGAAATGAATGTGAACAAGAACAAAAATGGCATGTTCAAGGGCAGTTGTGCTTATGAAAAAAACAACATTTTACATTATGTACACATTCCGCCTGAAGGACAGTCGTGTGTGCACATGGTTTTTGACTTAAAAAATCGTGTATGCTTCTCTGTGATGAAAAAGAAGTGGCATAGATTCAGGGGGAGATTCTCATATGCTTCCATCAATTCATTATTAGCATTTTGGTTCTGATGTTGATTTATTGCATATTGTTAATGATGTTTATATATTGCTTAGGAATTATGTGTTCATGATAAGTTTATGAGTTGTTGCAAAATCTTATAATGTTGTTGATGGAATGATTATTTGGTGCACTTGTTGATTGATGAGATGGATATGATCATATTTGATGATGAATAATTGGAACAGGTTCAGGGGGGGGGAATCTTCTATGCTTCTAATAGTTCATTATTAGCATTATGGAATTTTGAGCATTCCTCATTTGCATGGTGTTTCCTATGATGAACTTATGGTTATTATTATTGTCACCAATCTCATTTCATTTTCTCCCTATTGAAAAGACATGTTGTTATCATTATGTCATGGGTTATTGATGATGCATAGATTTTATTTGGTGAAGTTATGGATGATGTCTATATGTTTCTTGAGTTGCACTTGGTGAAGTTGTTAATAGTTTGTTAATCCTACTTGATACACTTGATGAGGAAGATGTGTATGCTATGGTCGTTGTTGATGTTAATTGATGTCTTGTGATGTTGGAGGTTCTCTTTGTTTTACACATATATTGATTGATGCATGGAGATAATATGATGTTGTATATGCTACATATGGTGTTGTGGTACAAGAGATTGATATGTCTTTTCTATTTGAGGATTGTGGCTCCTCCTATATGTGGAGAGAGAGCATGTTGACCTTGATGACAAGGGGACGAGTTGCTAACAAAGATTTATTGCACAATCTTATACTTCTGCTAGAGTTTCTTGGTGATGCTTGGAAGCATTGCATATTTGGTCACATTGGAGAGATTGATGCTACATTGTCTTATCTACTTATTGCTTCATGATGATGAGGATGTTCATGTTGGTATTATCTATGTTGTTGTTGTCATATGTTCATGTTTTTGTAGCATGGTGGTTGCTGATGAGTATCATGGTTTTGCTACAAAGGATACTTCATAGTTGAGATCCTTGTTATGGTTATAAATGTCATGTATATCTCTTGATGTAAAGGTCATGTAAAGACCCATGTTGTAATCACTGTAAAATTCAGTCATGTATGGGCTATTATGATCAATTCATGTCATGTGTGGATAATTGATGTAAAATTGGGTTCAATGTATAAACCCAATACGTTGGGTGATTGATGTAATCATGGGAGCATAGAGTCATTGGTAATAGGAAAGGTAATATTTGTTTGAGTCATAAAGCGTTGTACTCTATTGCATGTATTCAGAAGGTTTGTCATATGCTTAGGGGGAGCATGGTCAATGTATAGATTTCATATCAGCAGAGAAGACTTACAGTATTGAGATCTACAAGGGAAGTAATTCATTCAGCATGATTCAACCATTTTCCCTTGATGTCAAAGGGGTAGAGAAGACTTGGTTTTTGGAGAGAAGACTTGGTGTTGGTAGATGTGTTTTTCAGGTGGTTTCCAAACACCAAAGTGGTTGCCATTAAGTCCAAAGGGGGATATTGTTGGCATTATGGCTAATGTGTTCTCCTTCATGGCAACCTGCTTGACAAAGATGTACTTGATGTCAACATAGTGATAATATGATATCAAGAATATTGATACAGATGGTACTAAAGATATGGAAAATAAATGACAGTTTAGTTATAGAAGGATGACAAAAGTGAAGTTTGAGAAAGTATATGTGACCCCTATGAAGAAGAGTCGCCTACATATGTAGGTTCTATGAACAAAAGTCACATACATAATCCGAACCATGGAAAAATGGATACCATGGGTCATTGCCATGGTAATCGCCCATAGTGATGATGCTACAAAGTGTTGATATGTGATTAGTTGCTACTGTAATTCAATATTTCTGTAACTCAATGGGTGATGCAATGATTCTATTTCAACATTCGGTGAATTATGATATGTATGGAGGTGTTATACACAGTAAGCGCATATATACATTGGTATACTTCAGAAAATGTGCGTATATATTCTGAAGTTAATATTGATCAGGGTTTGCAATGACTGCACATTGTTTCTATGATGACTATCTGTTATCCAATAGTGTGATTAATCAGTGAATGGTTAAATGGTTGAGGTGTGACAACATTACTTGGTATTACATTGGTTTGATCTATTGTATTGATTGAGATTCAATTTAGTGATTGGATTGCTTCAATACGTAGTGGCTTGATGCTTCAGTTGGTTTAGAGTGCTTCAGTGATTCAAATTTTGAGATTCAGTATTTCAATTTGGCATATTGGTTTGGGCTTATTGTGAGTGTGGGTCCAATATGAAAATATGATGAAAGGTGACCTACAATTTGTGTGTATTTTTTACAGATGGATCCAGTGTGAAACATTTTGAAACATGGTCCACAAGGTGTTGAGGGTTGCAGCCTTCAGTGAGGGGTTAGGAGCTCCCTTCTGATAGGAACCAGTAAACGAGATCAAGGGGTTGTATCTCCCTTCCAATGGGTGCTAGAGAACAAGTGGAGGTTGTAGCCTCTTACAGGTGTTTTCCTGTGTGCTGGTAAGAGTTTGCACTAATATAAGATGTAATGATGATTTTCCTTATATATTAAGAAAGAAGACAGAGACGATGACAATGATAGTTTTCTCCCACATTTGGTTTCCACCTAAAATCCTGGTGTTTTATGTGTGTTTCTTATGTGATGTGATATATTTGTTCTTTATTTCATAATGTATGGTTAATGAATTAATAATTCAATGGTTAAGTTAACTTACTGATGGAAGTTATGACAAATTAGGTAAACTGGATATACACGGTTTTATTTCACTAAAGTCGCATACACACACAGGTTGCATAAATGACATTGGTGTACAGATTTCTGAATATGAAATTGAAAGTAAAAGTGAATTAAAAATATTGATTCACCCCTCCCCCCCACCACCCCCATTATTTTTCCTAACAAATAGAGCAACAATCACAAGTTCTTTATCTGGTATGATTTCATCAATAGCTTGGAGCTCATCTCTTATTTGGGAGATTCTCACAAAATATGAAAATACAGTGCCATATTTTGTCATCTTCATTGTTCTTATTTCATTCTTGAGACTAACAATTTTTCCAGTCCTCTTGATAGTGAATAGTTTGGAGAGAGCTTCATACATCCCTTTTACAGTTTTTATATTGCATATGTAGGGGATTAGGTTGCCTTTTACTCCATATACAATTAGATTCATAGCTAAGATGTTTGTATCCTTATATTTTTCCTTCCCTGCATCATTGGTGGGTTCCTTCACCTTTATTTGAACAAAATATAATACATTGTGTTTTGGAAGGATGAGATCCATCCTCATCTTCCATGATCTATAGTTAGTGGCCCCTTCTAGCTTATTTTCTATCTTCATTGAAGTTACCATATATTTTTTAGATGTAGATTCTTCCCTTTAATAATCCTTTCTACTTATGATATTGTTTTCAAACCTTTCTTTGATCCTTCCTTATTTCAATAGAACTTCAAGCTACATTTTTCTTTCCTTCGCCTTAGCTTTGATACCATGTCAGAAAACCAGAAAGGTAGAAATATTTTCTTATGTTGACAATTACTTATGATATTCTTGTATTCTTATTAACTTTCTTTATGTTCTTATCTATCTTCTTCTCATCAAGAAATCATCAAATCAAAACATGAAGATTAATGAAACCAAATATAGGCACTTAGTCAAGGCTAAAACCCATATGAAGGGGAAAACCCAATCAAACTCTTCAACTAGTAGATTCAAATCAAATTGAGACAATCCAAGACCTTAGATCAGACCAAAAGACTTCCCTGACTCCACCAAGTCAACCTTCCAAGATGATTAATAAAAATTTGTAGTCTCTTCCAGTCAAACAACTTCAACCCAACTACAACACAGAATTTCAGCCCTCCAAATTCTATAATTACGACTCTACTACAGATATGAAATTTTGGCCCTTCTGTAGCAAGCCAGAAACTCGCACGTGTGGCAAAAAAAGAGAGAAATTTGGCTTCTTATTGCTTGAAGAAAGTCTCCTTCTTCTTCACTAGCGTTTTTCTCCTCCTCCTTAGGTATTTCACTCTTTTCCTTATTCAACTACTGCAGATCGAACTTTCTTGTCTTGTGTTCCAAATGAGGATGAGTTGTTTCCTATATATAGTGGTTACTGGATCCCTTTGAGGCTGACTTGTCTTCTTTGAGGCCGACTTGGTGGAGGAGGCGTAATTGACTCAATTTACATTAAAATAATCTTCTTTCTTGACATATAAATCCCAAGAAGGGTCCATTACATGATGACAAGGACTAAGAATCGTGACATAAACCCTAGAAGCCTATAATGGAGGCTTTGACCTAAAAATAAAATAATAAAGCATGAAACCAATGCTAATAAATAATTTTTCTTTCATACTAAAATTTATTTTTCTTTATTTTGATAAATATATTAAATCATGACTCAAATACAATTATGAAGACTGGCACTAGTTACATTCTTCAACAAATCCAAGTATAGCAGCAAAAGAGGGTGCATGTTATTTGTAGTGAAAATCTCTAGTAATGAGAGAGATGGCAGTGCTGTTGATAAGGAAGAAAGTGAACTACTGAAAAGGTACCTTGTTTTGCAGTAGTATGCAGATGTGTTTCTAGTAGAGGTTCATGGATTACCTCCTCACATAGAGGTAGATTTCTCTATTAAGTTGGTACATGGGGAAGCACTATCATCCAAGGCACCATACAGGATGAGTACCCCTGAGTTGGTGGAGTTAAAATTGTAGCTAAAGGAGATGTTGGACAAGGGCTACATAAGGCCAAGTGTGTCACCATGGGGAGCCTCAGTGCTCTTTGTAAAAAAGAAGGATGGGACCCTTAGATTGCATTCAAGGAAAGATATGGTCATTATAAGTTTGTAGCGGTACCCTTTGGGCTTACTAATACTCCTACCATGTTAATGAACAGTGTGTTGTGTCCCTATTTGGACAAGTTTGTCATTGTATTTGTTGACGACATATTAGTGTACTCAAGGACCGAGGAAGAGCATGTGAAGCATTTGGCTACAATTTATAGTTTCTAAGGGAGTACAAGCTCTATGAAAAGATCAACAAGTGTGACTTTCTCTAGTCACAGATACACTATTTGGGGAATATTGTCTCCAAGGAAGGGATATCAGTTGATCCAGAAAATATCAAGGCCATAATGGAGTAGCCAACACCAAAATATGTGAATGGTGTTAGATTCTTTAGGGGATTGGTAGGTTATCACAGGAGATTTATCAGGAAATTCTCCAAGATATGCCATCCTATCACATCCTTGCAAAGGAAGGGAAAGAAATTTGAGTCAACAACTCAGTGTGTAGAAAGTTTTGAGAAACTAAAGCAATTGCTCGCAAAAGCACTAGTGTTGAATATTGCAGATCCTAATAAGGATGTTGTGGTGTGGGAAGATGCTTGCAAGGAAGGGCTCAGTGGAGTCCTTATGCAGGAAGGGAGGGTAGTAAGTTATGACTCCAGGAACTTGAATGACATGAGGTAAATTATGTGACTCTTGATCTTGATTTGGTTGTCATTATTCATGCATTGAAGATGTGGAGACATTACCTCCTTGGCAGAAAATTTACACTTATGACAGACCATGGTGGGCTCAAGTATTTGTTTGAGCAACCCAGGTTGAATGCAAGGTAGGCTAGATGGTTGGTCACACTTAGTGAGTTTTATTTTGAGATAAAATACACCAAAGGAAAGGAGAATAGGGTTGTTGATGCATTTAGAAGGAGGATTCAAGTGAATCACTTGGTAGTTGTAAGCTCTTATAAAATGGACCTAGTAGAAAGGGTGAAAAATCCATGATAGTGTGATGAAAAGTATCAACAAATGAGAGAAAAGTTGTTACAAGGTGGTGGGGATGAGGAATCACTGATGACAACCTCATTAGGTTAAAAAATAGAATTTATGGGCCGAATAATGACGAATTGAAGAGGCTCATAATGAAATAGTTTCATGCCAAGCCTTATTCAAGCCATCCATGGTATCAAAAGACCCTTACAACCATTAAAAAATATTATTATTGGCCATATTTGGAGAAATAAGTGGTTGATTTTGTGGCTAACTGCATAAAATCTCAATAGGTGAAAGTTGAATGCAAGCATTAGAAAGGGTGAAAAATCCATGATAGTGTGATGAAAAGTATCAACAAATGAGAGAAAAGTTGTTACAAGGTGGTGGGGATGAGGAATCACTGATGACAACCTCATTAGGTTCAAAAATAGAATTTATGGGCCGAATAATGACGAATTGAAGAGGCTCATAATGAAATAGTTTCATGCCAAGCCTTATTCAAGCCATCCATGGTATCAAAAGACCTTTACAACCATTAAAAAATATTATTAATGGCCATATTTGGAGAAATAAGTGGTTGATCTTGTGGCTAACTGCATAAAATCTCAATAGGTGAAAGTTGAATGCAAGCATCCAACAGGTCTATTGCAACCCATTCCCATTCAGAAATGGAAATGGGAGATGATTTCTATGGATTTCATTATAGGTTTTCCAAAACAATCTAGGTAACATAATGAAATCATGGTAGTTATTGACAGATTGAGCAAGGTAGCTCACTTTATGGTTGTCAAATCCACTAATTCAGCCAATGAGGTGGCTCAAATTTTCATAAAATAAATCGTGAGGTTACATGGTATCCCTAAGAAAATTATTTCAGACTGAGACTCTAGGTTCACTTCAAGGTTTTGGAAGGAACTGTTTGCATGTTTGGGGACATAATTGGCATTTAGTACATCATATCATCCACAAATAGATGGGAAGACATAGAGGATGAATAGGATACTCGAAGACATGTTGAGAATGCATGTAATGCATCAGCCAAAGAAGTGGGAGGAGTACCTGCCACTTGTGGAGTTTGAATACAACAATGGATACCAAGAGTCCACTAAAATGAGTCCATTTGAGGCATTGTATGGGAGGATTTGCAATACTCCTTTCAGATGGGGTGATCTAGTGAACAGAGTGGATATTAGGCCTAATATGATCAAGGATTTGAGCAGCAAATTCAGGTCATAAAGAAGAATTTAAAGGTGGCACAACATAGACAAAAAAACTATGCAGATTAACATAAGGTGCATAAAGAGTTCCAAGTTGGGGAACATGTTTACTTAAGAATTGAACCTAAGAAGATTTCCTTAAGGATTGGGTCATGTGTCAAGTTGGCACCATGGTATTGTGGGCCTTTTGAAATCCTTGAAAGAATTGAACTAGTGACCTATAGGTTGGATTTACCTCCTTTAGTTAACGTTCATGATGTTTTCCATGTTTCTTTTCTTAAAATATATGTGCAAGATTCTAATCATGTGATTGATTGGTCTGTGCTACACGTGGAACCAGAGGGAGAGTTCCATCTAGAGCCATTGTGCATTCTAGACCAAAGGAGTCTCATGCTCTGGAATCATGCTCTGGAATCGAGCCATAGAGCAAGTCAAAGTGCAGTGGAGGAACTTTGGGCTAGAGGAAGCCACATGGAAAACGACTAATGCCATGAAGTCTAATTACCCATTTTTGTTTACTGGTTGAAGAAAATGTATATATCATTGTAAATATTGTATAGAGTTGTACATGTGAAGCTCCATGATGTGTTTTAATTTTGTTCCTTTTGTTGCATATGAGCAGAAAGTACACCGAGGGTGGTGTTCCCTAAAGGACAAGGGGTTTGTGACAACCCAGCCATGGTTCTCTCATGAAAAACGCAATGTAAATATTTTTACAAGAAAAATAAAAATGGGTTGAGTTAAGGGACATGGATTCCAAAGATGAGAAGATTGTTTTCTTGGGACAATCAAGGTTTCCTTATGTAGGAAATGTTAGAGTCGGTCTAGTAGCCCTCCATCAGCGATCAAAGCTCTTTGCATTTGCATAAGTAGGTGTCTCATCAGTGTCATCTTATTGCATTCCATTAGGCATGCCATAACCCTGATGGAGGAGCTGGTGTCTTTATTCCCCTCTTGGCACTGCTGGATCAAGTTGTTTTAGTCATTAAACTTTTTCAAGGTTACTTGTTTTGTCTTGAGGTCAAAATTCTAGGTCTAGGGTTTAGGTCCAATTTGTCTTCAAGGTCATGTCTCTAAAAGTCAATAAGTGCCCAGCAAGCCAGAGGGATGATTTTCAAAGTATTTCTTCGAAAGATTCTATCTTGTGCAGCTAATTTTCACCTTGGATTTAAAAACCTTGTTTTTAAAGCCAAGGTCATTTCACAAAATTTTGTAAAACTTGTAAAAATTCAAAATGATTCAAAGGACAGCATACAACCCTGGCTCCCTTGCCAAGACCCCTCAGAAGCTATCCCTGCAAAAAAAATTATCAAGGAAAACATCAAATCAATCAATTTCAGGACAAAAGGAAACCAAAAAGACAACAGCATTCAAAGTTTAAAAAGTGTCATGGAAAAACATTAGAAAGTGGGTTGTGACATGAAATTTATTCAAAGCAAGGCTATAAAGGCTCTATTTCCCTCCATCAAGCTCCATTGTGCACCCAAGTGATAGAGAAATCAGTTGCAAGAGCGTTTGAGTGAATTTGGTGAGTTTGGGAGGCGCGCGACCCATCAGGCAATTTTCACAATTTTTCACTTACAGCTCATGGATTCGCCCAACTTTTACTAGTTTTGACTTTTGATGGGATTTTTCACCCTCTTTGATGTAATTTATGTATTTTCATGTTGATATGACACTTATTTACCTTCTCTAGAAGATTCATTCATGAAATAGCATGCATTTAATGAATGAATTGGTTTCCTAGCTTATAGAGGCAAGTTGTTTTGATTGCCTAGTTTTCAGTGCTTAGTTTAGAATTGGTTGAAACAGCTCCTAGAAGGATGAGCTCGACCCCTAGAGGCAGGGAAAGATGTTAGATGGCCTATATTATGTACTTTCTTTCTCATTTTCATGGTTGGACTCTGGAGGGAGAAGCTCTTATTGTATTATTCACTGTATCTCTGCAATTTTTGGCAAAGGAAGACTAGGGTTTTGAAGTCCTTTTTGGGATTCTTGTGGTCGCATGTATTGATGGTGTGTTTCTCTTTGTACTTGTAAGTGTGTTATGTGAATCATTTCTTTACTTTTCCTTCTGCAAATTAGGCAAATGAAGTGTTAAAGTAGAATTCATGACTGTCATGCTCTGCTTTTAAGTTTGCTTAATATCAATGTTTTCAGCTGTTTAAGGGGAATTCAAGGTTATTGCTTGCTCTCCTTAACTCCTCACCAGTCATTCTCATCCATCCATCTCTATCAAAGGCATCAATACTGTTTCCTACCTCGCCCCAAAGAACCCCCTGCGAAAACTGCGTCCAATCCCCGCACCCGAAATTGCCATTCCCCAATTTTCCACCAAAACTTTAAAAATCCCAAATTTAAACCTCTTGATCAGTTTACTAGCCTAAAATCAGTGTTTCCCTATTGGTCATCTCGCCCATTGAAGATCTTTACTGAGATAGACCGGAGAGAGCCCTCTCCTGCCCCGTAGGGCTAGCTACGAGGCTAAGTGGTTTGATGTTGCCTTGAAGTTTACCTTTCTCAGCCTGAGGTGAAATTTCAAGCGCTAACATATTGGCGACCATACTGGGGAGAACAACTTGTCTGTGGATTGATGTGTGTGTTTCATAAGTCTTAGACGGAGCCTGAAGTTATGCCAGGTAGCCTTCGAAACGCTTTTGCTTTGCATAAGCGGAAGTAGATAAACGCTGCTTCAGTCAATCTCCGTGAGCTTGTGAATACAGCACTTCATTTGCATTTTACCCCAGTACATGTATCAAGTTCAGATCTGATTGTTGATGGTGGACAACGATCAGACACTGACAAGGCTGAAATCATTCACCTGGCGACTCTTTTCACTGAAGAATCCAGCAACCTGTGCTTCATGGTGACTTCACTGCAGAGAGATCAGTAGCTTTGAGCTTTTCAAGATGGATCGGATTGCAAGAAGATACGCTCCCCTGAGCCGAGATCACATCCCTGGTTTTCCAAATAAAATTCCGAAGGTAGATTGGTCAAGGAATTTGCCTACATTTAATGATGATGGTAAGAAGGATGCTGCTTTACATCTAGTTAGATTTCATATGCATATTCGCAAGTTGAAGGTGGATTTTCCTGAAGATTTCTTAATGAAGATATTCCTGGCCACTCTGGAAGGTGAAGCCCAATCATGGTATGAAAGTTTGCCGCCTGCTTGTATTTACTGTTTAAAGGATTTTCATGCTATGTTCATTGAAAGATATATGGACTCTTATCCATCATTAAATTTAGTTCAAGACTGTTGCAAGCATGCTTATAGTTTTATTGAAAGCCTTGAGAAGTTTTATGAAGATGATAATTTTATGGATGTTGAGATCATGGAGGCTCTGTATGAAAGTCCGTTTCAGCAGCACACATAAATCTTAGAGGATACTTGTCAAGATCAGCAGGCTAAAGATTTCCATATGGTTGAAAATGAGGAAAGAGCAAATGTTGTTTCAGATCTGTCCATAGAAGAAGACAGCATGCAGGTAACGCAGGAAAGTAATGTTCCAATCTCAGAAAGTGATGATGATAAATCAGATCGGGAGATAAATTGTGATGAGGCAAAACATGTTGTTCCGGATCTCATAAAAGAGAGTTGTATTGTCGCGGCTGCCTCAAATGAAGAAAATGGAGTAGCAGACCTAAATGCTCTCATTTCACCAACACTAGATCTTCATGAGGAGGTAGTTCATTGCCTCTGTGAAAAACAAGACAAGATCTTCGTTCAAGTAAGTGAAAAGGTTTCTCTGGATGAATCTATGATAGCTGATAGAACTGTTAGTGTTGGGTCTCACGAAACATCTGAAATTTCTTTCCTCATGATTGATGAATGTAATGAGAATCTGGCTATCATATCATATGAGGATGATTTACCATATATTCAAACTACAAAAGATCAGACCATTCAGGATTCCATTTCAGATTCTTCCTCATATGTCTCATGTTTTGAAATGTTATTTCAAGAGGAGATCTGCTCATCTACTTGTTCAGAATTTTTTGAGGACCAGGAACATACTCTTTCTGAAGCACATGATGAAGGCAGATCAGAATTTGAAACAAAGGACACCTTGATCTTTCAGCAGGAGGTGGCAATGGCAAATCTTCATGTTTTTTACGATCCTCTAGCAAGTTTGTTGTAGCCAGCAGTGAAAGTGTTTGTTGCAGTGTTCTGTTGCAGCCATGGTCAACTATGTTTTTGGATGCCCAGTGATAGGTTTGTATTGTTGACCAGAAGATCTGATAAGAAGAATCAATCAAGAAGGCATCTGCTTGATTGGTTGCATTGGCATTTTGATATAGTTTGATGTATATTGTCTTGTAAGAAACACAAGTGGTTGTCATCATGATTTCAAAACTTGATGGACTGCTGCCCTTCAATAAGCTTTGTAAGTTCTTGTTTTAGTTAAGTCAGTCATGAGTCATTTGTGAGTCAGTTTTCAGTCATGTAGGTTTCATAATTGAGTCGGTTTGAATCAAGTTTCAGTCAATAAATGAGTTAAAAGTCTTGTATTGTTTGTCAAATAATGACTCCATTGCCCAATGATTATAAGGCACTGGTCTGCTCTCCCAAAGTTCTGCAGTTCTTGGTACCTCCAAGGAGCTACCATCCCCATGGGAGCCAATGTTAGAGTCGGTCTAGTAGCCCTCCATCAGCGATCAAAGCTCTTTGCCATAACCCTGATGGAGGAGCTGGTGTCTTTATTCCCCTCTTGGCACTGCTGGATCAAGTTGTTTTAGTCATTAAACTTTTTTTCAAGGTTACTTGTCTTGTCTTGAGGTCAAAATTCTAGGTCTAGGGTTTAGGTCCAATTTGTCTTCAAGGTCATGTCTCTAAAAGTCAATAAGTGCCCAACAAGCCAGAGGGATGATTTTCAAAGTATTTCTTCGAAAGATTCTATCTTGTGCAGCTAATTTTCACCTTGGATTTAAAAACCTTGTTTTTAAAGCCAAGGTCATTTCACAAAATTTTGTAAAACTTGTAAAAATTCAAAATGATTCAAAGGACAGCATACAACCCTGGCTCCCTTGCCAAGACCCCTCAGAAGCTATCCCTGCAAAAAAAATTATCAAGGAAAACATCAAATCAATCAATTTCAGGACAAAAGGAAACCAAAAAGACAACAGCATTCAAAGTTTAAAAAGTGTCATGGAAAAACATTAGAAAGTGGGTTGTGACATGAAATTTATTCAAAGAAAGGCTATAAAGGCTCTATTTCCCTCCATCAAGCTCCATTGTGCACCCAAGTGATAGAGAAATCAGTTGCAAGAGCGTTTGAGTGAATTCGGTGAGTTTTGGAGGCGCGCGACCCATCAGGCAATTTTCACAATTTTTCACTTACAGCTCATGGATTCGCCCAGCTTTTACTAGTTTTGACTTTTGATGGGATTTTTCACCCTCTTTGATGTAATTTATGTATTTTCATGTTGATATGACACTTATTTACCTTCTCTAGAAGATTCATTCATGAAATAGCATGCATTTAATGAATGAATTGGTTTCCTAGCTTATAGAGGCAAGTTGTTTTGATTGCCTAGTTTTCAGTGCTTAGTTTAGAATTGGTTGAAACAGCTCCTAGAAGGATGAGCTCGACCCCTAGAGGCAGGGAAAGATGTTAGATGGCCTATATTTGTACTTTCTTTCTCATTTTCATGGTTGGACTCTGGAGGGAGAAGCTCTTATTGTATTATTCACTGTATCTCTGCAATTTTTGGCAAAGGAAGACCAGGGTTTTGCAGTCCTTTTTGGGATTCTTGTGGTCACATGTATTGATGGTGTGTTTCTCTTTGTACTTGTAAGTGTGTTATGTGAATCATTTCTTTACTTTTCCTTCTGCAAATTAGGCAAATGAAGTGTTAAAGTAGAATTCATGACTGTCATGCTCTGCTTTTAAGTTTGCTTAATATCAATGTTTTCAGCTGTTTAAGGGGAATTCAAGGTTATTGCTTGCTCTCCTTAACTCCTCACCAGTCATTCTCATCCATCCATCTCTATCAAAGGCATCAATACTGTTTCCTACCTCGCCCCAAAGAACCCCCTGCGAAAACTGCGTCCAATCCCCGCACCCGAAATTGCCATTCCCCAATTTTCCACCAAAACTTTAAAAATCCCAAATTTAAACCTCTTGATCAGTTTACTAGCCTAAAATCAGTGTTTCCCTATTGGTCATCTCGCCCATTGAAGATCTTTACTGAGATAGACCGGAGAGAGCCCTCTCCTGCCCCGTAGGGCTAGCTACGAGGCTAAGTGGTTTGATGTTGCCTTGAAGTTTACCTTTCTCAGCCTGAGGTGAAATTTCAAGCGCTAACAGGAAATCTGAAATTGTTTTGACATCCATTAAAGGTTGGTTGGTGTGTTTAAAGAACTAGTTTTATGAATTAAATGGGACTGCAAGAGATGTACGTAAACCATGATGCCTTGGAGAACACTCACAAGGCAAGGGGGGCAAAAATTAGTGAAGCAGATTGTGTTGTCAGCTAGGACAGTGATAGTCAAACACTGCACAGGGGAAAGAAAAGAGGCAGATCGTCCTCATTGATGACATTCACATTCAATTACACACAGGCTCACTCACTCGAGAGATAAAGGAGCATCAACATTCAACAATAGAGAAATGAAGAAAAATTTCAGAAGAGAAGAGAAGACAAGGATTATTTTGGTTGGCGTGAATGGCATGAAGATGGTCTCTCCTTAGTGAGGAAAAATGCCTCTCAATTCCTTGTAAATCCATAGGGTGGAGATGGTATTTATCTAGATTCCCTTAATGGTGTGGGTGGAGGATTATGTCCTTGTATTCCTAGAGGGATAACCTATGAAACCTTTCTTGTTGTAATTTTACAGTGGGTTATGGATTCCCCAGAGTGGTTGGAACCACTGTGTTTAGGTTAGATATTGTCCTCTCTCGATTCCCTTGACATTCTTAGGTGGAGGAAGTTAGCCTCTAGATTACTTGTGTGCATGGGGGGAGAGGAAGCCTTTGGATTCCTTGTGTGTTTTCAGTGGAGGCAACTGCCTATGGATTCTCTACATATTATTTGAATGTTGAGTGGCTGGTGGGTGGAGGAAGGAGGTCCTCTCGAGTCCCTATTTCAACTTGTAGTTGGTGTTTTGATCCCTTAAGCAAGGCCCTCAGTCTCTGGAATCTGGCTCGGGGATGACAACTGCAAGTGATCTTGGCTACAGTTGTCTAAGGTTGGGTGGAGAGTCCTTGTCCTTGACTCAGTTTCCCAGGTCCCTTTAAGATAAGTTTTCTTGTATATCTACTATTTTAATGAATGAATGTCTCATTTTGGTTGAATAAATGCAATATTGATTGAGAAAAGATTGTGATCATTATATTTTCATCTTATAGTAATCTGGCTTGGATAGGAGAACCCTGGTTAAAAGTTGGCATATGAACTGACTGTTAAAGAATTAAACATGCCGTTGAATTGCTTAAATTATGTATGGACCACAGATGTAATTAAAAGAATGGAAACGCTGTTAAAATGGTTCTTAAGGTTCAACATTTTGTTTACTTCTCTGTATGTATGGATATGTGTGTGTGTGTGTGTGTGTGTGTGTCAATAACAATGTGGTAGGTACTATGGAATTTTAAGTGTGATGACAGTGAAGGTGAGCATTGGAGAGGACAATTTAACCTCTACTGAGTCAATATCCACTTAACTCACTGGTTGAGCCGAAATGGATGATAAAGGCACTGTGTTCCCATTGTTCAATTAAAATACTTAAATTCCATTGTTGCACTGAAATAATGAAAGCTCTGGCCATAGTGGATCTGTGAGAGAGCAACCCACTTCACGTCTCCTTGTTGGATTCTGTAGTTCTATGCCTTCCTTCCATACCGCAAACGTGATTTTGGACATGTGTGTGTGTGTGTGTGTACTCAGATAAGTCTTACAGTCATAGGACACTATCAACATATGTGTGTGTGTGTGTTTATATATGCACATTACAGTGCTGGAACCGGGATGACATGTCTGGGAGGATTAGTTCCCAAAAGCTAGAGAAGTGCAATTTATAGGAGTGTCAAGAAGAATGGGGTCGGGATGACGTGTCTAGGAGGCCCCATCCTGGAGGTGCGAGCGGAGCAGGTTGGTGAATTGTGGAGAAGGATGGGGCTGAGATGATGTGTCCTGGAGGTCCCACCCCAGAGGAATGAAGGGGAATAGGCATAGAAGCGTTGGGATGAAGTGTCAGGGTGACGTGGGGAACTGATGCGACATGGAGTGGCATTATGCACTGGTTCTAGGGAATGGAGGAAGTCAATAGGGTGGGACCCTATGCATCAATCGAATAGTGGATGATCGTTGTTGGAGATTGACTATGCGCACACACCCCTACAGTGATGTCATCGGGGAGGGCACCCCACACACACACCGTTGATATAGGTTTTGGGATCAACGATTGAGATCTTGGCACCCAACCCCCCCGGTGACATCAGCGTGGGGGTGACCTCCCATGCAACGCTTTAATCTACCCCATCTAATCACAATCATTGGATCTATTAGTGGATGGTAGGGTTCGCCAAATCGGGTAATGTAGCCAATTTCTTTTGGTGCTAGAGAGCAGTGGATGGTGGGAACGCCGAGGCGCCAAAGGGGAGCAACATGGTCGACTTCCATTGGCTAAGGGAGGAGGTCGGAAGTATGGGACCCATTTTTTTCATTATGCACCACTAGAGGTTTCACTAGAACCGAAAACCGCCTTCAGCGTTTCCTATGTCAGATTTGGGAAAAGGAGCTTGACTCGTCTAAATAACCGTGAGTCATTGAGATGGTGATAGATTGTATTCCTTTACCACCCAGTTAGAGGGGTGAACCCCCTCATAAACCTCATGCACGTTACCCTATCGGAATAAGTGTGTGATGGCTCTATTTTTTAAATGTGCAGGGATCCACCCAAAACCTGCATGGTTGTTATGTGATGTCGACAAGGACCATCAAGGCAAGCGACGTGGTTTTTTTCTATTGGTTCCAGGGATGCACATGTGGTGTGAGGGTCACCGTAGGCATGGCACCTGGTAATATAATAATCAGGGGGATTATATATATATATAGATATAGATATATATATATATATATATATATATATATATATATATATATATATATATATATATATATGTAATTGTCCATAAGTAAATAAAGTGGAGCGATGAAGATCTGAGTTTGATGCTCAAGTGAAAATGGGAAACCATAAGCTTAAATGAATAAATTAAAACCCTTGAAGGGGGAATGATAAGTAAGATGAATATATAAGACAAAAAAAATTATTATTGTTAAACACACAAGAATAATGGATAGCCAAATAGGATAAACGTGAATGCATTTCCCTTAACAAAGATGTACATTAATATTACATTCCTGTGACCCTTGGTTTTCATATACTAAGTGGTCTCTTGGACTCCAGTGACTATTCACATTCCACACCAACCCTTAGCGAATTAGGTGTCCAACATTCCCCCCCATAATCCGAAGGGGTACATACGAGTCCAAGAAGAGAGCTCTAATACAAAAATAGAACAATTCATGATAACAATAAGCAAAATATGTTATCTAAGCTAATGGCATAAGGTGGGAGAACTCGAAGTATCAACCGACGATGGTTTAAGGATTACCACCAACACTGGAATGCTTAGTGCAGTTCTTGGAACTCTTCCAAATCTGGCAAGAAACTGAAGTCTTCTGCTAGAGGAAGTGCTCCTTAATGCTTTGGAGAGGGAGACCTTCAACCTGGAAAAAGGGAGGTATGCAACCTACAATGGTTTCAGGAAGACCACCAACCAAAGGAACATAGTGTGTGATTCCCGGAACTCTTCCAAATCTGGCAAGAAGATGAAGTCTTCTACTAGAGGAAGTATTCCTTAATGCTTTGAAGAGGGAGACCTTCAACCTGGACTAAGGGAGGTCTACAATGTTGAATTTTCTAAGTCTATCCTTTAGAAAATTAATCTGTATTATGCTGGTTTATTTCTTCTACATGTTTAAATTCGAACAACTTATTTAAAACATTTAAATACTGCAATAAACACAATATAGTCACAACATCTTCAGGTCAACAACTGAAAGAAAATAAACACATAAGTGACACCATTATTTTTGGACAAATGTCCACGGAAAACCAAATGCAGGCAAACCGGTGCAACTATTCTGAGGGTATATTATTATGCAGTATTTCGTTGAGTACAATTGGGTTCCTAACAGGCTCACCCGATAGAGAAAAAATACACGGCAGCAATACCTCTTTATTCGGAAACAGGTATTCAGAAAACCTGTCCCATGAAACTCTCTTCAGCGTCTCTGAAGCTTTGTGCTAGCCCTTCTGGGCTCTGCATCAGCCTCCTTGAACTCTGCATCAGCCTCAGACCCCTCTGTTTCAACCCTCTGAGGCACTGCACAGCCTCTAGGACCCTTTGTGTCACTCCAGTTTCCCTTTGCATGGATGACGCAGTCCCCCTGGGTTCTATGATGTCTCTGATGGGCTCTGTGTGGCCTGCTCTGGCTGTTGTTTCTCGCTCTCTGCCTCTGTGCTGGTCTCTCGGCACTGTCTCTACCTCTCTATCTAGTACTCACTGCCCCTCGTTGTTGATCACTGATTCAAATTGTCTTAGCAACCTCGCTCTAGCAAAACGAATCACTGATCACTCTGGTGTGTTCTCCAACTGACCCTTAAGCCTCTTCTTATACTTTTCCTGTTGGTCCTTCTACTGCCGAGATTAAGTCTCTAGTCAATGGCTAAGATTATATTTGGCTTGATCCATGACTTTTGGAACCTTCTAACCCAGTTTTATATTAATACCCATTAATATTTTATTTTTCCTAATTTTAGACTTAGGAACTCCATTAATAATATTAATTATTTTAATATCTCCCAAACTGGTTAGAATCTGTCCAAACCATTTCTGGGCCTTGGAGATCTCATGTGATTTAGACTCTCCACCAATTTTCATGGCTAGATCACATCTGATGCTACCCCAAATCAACACTCCATCATAGCGAGGATTGTGCTCCCTTAATACTCCACATTGAGCATTGCTCTTATTATACGACACCGGTACCTGTGTTGATGCTAGGCCTCCCCGCCCAACATCCTCTGCACTGTTGCATCCTGTACTGATGCCCATGGCCCTGCCAGAACCACTACTTCATCCGTACGGCAGCACCCTCTGCATCCGTGTTGCTGCTGGTCCATCCTCCCAACACTGCATTTGCACTACATCGCCCTCTCATCATGTTGCATCGTGTTACTGCACTTCAACTTAGTTACTGAGAAGTAAGTAACTGATCCTCCCAACTTCTGACATCCCTATCAGGCTAGAAACACTCTCGATGATGAATCTCTCTCTGCCTCTAACAAGTGCTCCCTTTACTAACCTTTGCTTTGCTGCAACAATTCCCTGTATCTCGCACCATTGCACACCTCTCTATGTCATCTTGCATTGATGCAACACTCTTTGTGCCTCTTGCACTGTTGCAGCCTGCTAGCCTCACGCTGCCGGGGGACTCCTACACTGGAGCATTCTCTATCACTTCATCCGCATCCGTCACTACCGACATCTGCTAGTCTTGCTACTACTCTCTTCGGGGCTCCCGTAGTAATGTATAATCCAAGAGGTTGGGTACCTCAAGGATCCTTCCACTCATCATTTGTCGTCCTCCTAACTACATCTCGATGTCTACCCACCCCTTCTCTAGAGGTACATGAGCACTCATGGCACAATCGTCATCCCCCTTGACCTCCTTCTCTGCCTTTGCTGGCGCTGCCTTAGAGTCAGAAGCCTCTCTCTTACTCTTCTTCCTCAGACATTGGTTCGCATAGTGACCCAGTTCCCCACAATGGAAGCACTTGACCTTAGAGAGGTCCTTCTTCATCCTCTCCTGCTTTCCCGCAGATGCCAGAGTGGCATCCTCTTCCTCTTCCTTCCTGATCCTAACTCCCTTCCTGCTACTTCCCGTCTTTCTCAAACACCTGATCTCCTCTTGGCGAAGAGCTACCCACAATTCTTCTGAATCTAGAAGATCCGCCCTACCCAGTATGCTCTGGACAAATGTCTCCCACTCCTCGGAGACTGCGTTAAGTGAGGTCCTCACCAAAATCTCTTCATTCGGCATGGCCCCTATGGAAGTCAACTGGTCTCGGATCTCCTTCAACCGACCGAGGAAGTGATTCATCTGCTCCCCCTTCTGCATCTGGTATGACCACAGTTGATTCTCAAGTAACATCTTCCTCTGCACGAAAGTATGCTGGTACAATTTCTTCAGGGCTTCCCACATTTCATTTTCCATGTCCTTCTCAGCAATATGTTGGACCACATGATCCTTGACCCCATCAAGGATGATGCACTTTGCCCTGGCCATTGCCTCCTCGTACTTTTCATTTTCAGTCAAGTCAACTGGGATCGCCACTATTCTCAAGACGAAGGCCTTGATGCGATGTTTGTCTAGAAAGGACAGGATCCTAGCCTTCCAGACCACAAAGTTGGATGCTCCGTCCAGCTTGTCCTGATCCCTCAGCCCATTCACGTCCATCTCTTTGCTCTTCTCTCTCGACTCCTCCGAGTCTCTCTACTTCCCGCCTGGAAGTTCTTTGTTTGACTCCTACTAAGCCTACTACCCGTCCAGAAGTTCTATGTTCAACTCTTGTTGAGTCTCTCTACTTTTCGTCTGGAAGTTCTCTGCTAGACTCCCTCTAGGTCCTGATTTCCCTCCTCGAAATCCTTTTACCAATCGTCAAGTTGCCCCTCTCTGATCGTCTAACTGCAACACTGATCCGAATTCCTTGCTAGGTACTGTTCTGACCCAGTTCGCATAGTGACCCAGTTCCCCACAATGGGAGCGAAGCTAGTGGGGTACTGTGGTCAAAACACTACCCCACCAGCTTCGCTCCCACAAACTGCCCACAACTTCCTATGCCCTAGCAACTGAAGGACTGGGCCTCTAGGCTCTGTGCAATCCCGACACTGGAAAAACAGCTCCCTCAACCAACTGCGTCAACCCTCCTAGTCTCTGTGTGGCTCTGCGTGAGCCTGTTTCTACCCTCCTTAGCCTTTGTGTTGGCCTCTCTCTGTCCCGGACTAATGACGCAGTCCCTCTGCGTCAACCCTTCCTTTGTCGCTTTTTGCAAGGATCAACTTATATCACTCGGGACAGTTGATTCTGTTGCAAATGCTCTACTTAGTTGATGCCTTCATCTCTCCTATGATCTGCAACCACGCTCTAATACCATATTGAATTTTCTAAGTCCATCCGTTAGAAAATTAATCTGTATTCTATTGGTTTATTTCTTCTACTTGTTTAAATTCGAACAAGTTATTTAAAACATTTAAATACCGAAATAAACACAATACAGTCACAGCATCTACATATCAATAGCTGAAAGAAAACAAACACACAAGTGACACATTATTTTTGGACAAATGTCCCCGAAAAAACCCAATGCAGGAAAATCGGTGCAACTATTCTGATGGTATATTATTATGCAGTATTTGCTTTAGTATAATTGGGTGCCTAACTGGCTCACCCAATAGAGAAAAAATACATGGCAACAATACCTCTCTATTCGAAAACAGGTATTCAGAAAACTTGTCCCACGAAACCCTCTCCAGCGTCTCTGAAGCTCTGCGTTGGCCCTTCTAGCCTCTGCGTCAACCTCAAACCCCTCTGCGTCATCCCTCTGAGGCACTGCGCAACCTCTGGGACATTCTGTGTCACTCTAGCTTCCCTTTGCGTGGATGACATTGTCCCTCTAGGCTCTGTGATTTCTCTGATGGGCTCTGCGTGGCCTACTCTGGCTACTGCTTCTCACTCTCTGCCTCTGTGCTAGTCTCTTGGCAGTGTCTCTGCCTCTCTGTCCAGTACTCACTTCCCCTCGTTGTTGATCATTGATTCAACTTTGCTTAGCAACCCCTCTCCAGCAAAACAAATCACTGATCACTCTAGTGTGTTCTCCAATTAACCACTTATACTTTTCCTGTTGGTCCTTCAACGACCAAGATTAAATCTCTACTCAATGGCTAATATTAGATTTGGCTTGATCCATGACTTTTAGAACATTCTAACCCAGTTTTATATTAATACCCATTAATATTTTATTTTTCCTAAGTTTAGACTTATGAACTCCATTAAAAATATTAATTATTTTAATATCTCCCAAACTGGTTAGAATCTTCCCAAACGATTTCTGGGTCTTGGAAATATCATGTGCTTTAGCCTCTCCACCAATTTTCATGGCTAGAGCATATCTGATGTACACCAAATCAACATACAACCTACGTTGGTTTAAGGAAGGTCAACAACCAAAGTCATGCTTAGGGGATTCTATGTCTCTGGCTACAAATTTGAATCTAGGTATGGTTGTCTCTGGTTGTAGACTCAAGCAACAAGTTCACGTTGTGGCTTAGGGTCACTTGATGTATCTTTGAAACTTGTAGATGACCATTGATTCCCCCTCTGTTAGATACAAGGTGATAAGATGAAAAGATCTCAACTGCAAGACTTTTCAATACTCGTGAACAAATTTTGTGATATGAGAGAAATATCTTCTTGGCTATTGAAGCCCATTGCCAAGAATCGATCCATCCAAGGTGAATATTTTTTCTTACAGGAGGCTTGTTTCTGAAGCATCTATTTGAAGAATGAGTATGCTGACTGAAGTGCTTGAACTGATGAAGATCAAAACAATGACCTTTCACATGGCCAACTCTCTCACAATGTTGGCATTTGACAACTTTTGGTTGTTGTGTAAGAGGACCAAGATCTAAAACAGGCGTATGTGAATCGTCCTAAAGAAATCCAACACTCTGAATTTTTATGGGCTTTGAGTAGTCCGGAGTATGAAAGAACGCCTCCTTGTCATATCCAAGACCAATTATGTTTATGTTGTTGATAATCTCTTCCCAAGCTCTGATGGTGGGCTTGGGAAGTGGAACCTAAACTTCTGCATCTTTAGACAAAACAACTCCTGAAATTGGCACGAGATCTAAATGAACCTCAGGGTTAATTTCTTGTTGTTGATAGGAGTCTGTTTCAATCTCAAAGAGAGGATTGTTATAAACAATATGTCTTTTATTCTTTAACACCTTGTTATAGTTGTGATTCAACCTTCAAGAAATTAATATTCTCCTGTGCATTTTTCGAACAAGTTCTAATATCAGACTGAGTATCCTTGCTAATTTTAATTGTGTTGTCCACAACAGATAGGATTAAAGTGTTTAGTAACTCTAATAAACCTTGAATTTTCACCATTATTCAAACAACTGAAGTCAACAAAGACCAAAAAATGTACTAGTAAAAGCAGAGAGTTAGCAATGCAATATTCTTCAAAATTAATTGTTCCCAATGATAAGAGGGAAATCCATTGAAGAGAAGGATAATCCCATTACTGGTTGAAGACTCCTCTCAAATTCAAAGAGAAGGAAACAATGTTACCAACAATACCATTCTTCAACACATTTCATGTCTTCCTCCAGGCTCTGAAAATAAGAGGAATTGATATTCTAACCACTTTTTCCACAATGGCTATATCCAAGCTACACGTTATCCAACATATTTATGTATGCAAAGAATACAAAACCCATAATCCACCAAGTGGCATACCCACATTTTCAACCACACTAACATTCACAACTTCATGCATAGTCAAGAAGTTCACGGTGTTCAACAACGACGCCAAAGTTTAACGAACCAACTCAGCATATAGAAAGAACGGTCTTCAACGCACAACATTCATAGCATTCATTTTTCTTTACTCAACCCAGTAGGGAATAGTGCATAAACCAACTCAATACAACAACTTTCCGACATATAAAAATTTCACACATAATTAACTCAGTTTTACTTATCAATGTTGTCAACCCATAGCGAGGAGCCAATATTTGCTTGCATATGACATACCACATAATATTGCAGGAGTGCACTCATATAAGATACCACAAATCAAGAATTACCCACAATAGTACAACCAGCCCATCAATATGAATGACCATTATAATAAAATCGACCGGAAGTTCATCAACGCCCACTACTAGACCTAACAACGTCGCTCCAATGCTCATACATAACACGACTTTCAAAACAACATATGTGAAATTATAAAATAACACAGGCATTCAATATATTATACCATGCAATATATCAGACCAACACAGGTTCATAATTCATATATGTCAAAATATATGTCATTGAAAACTTCAACGAACACCAGCACGATCTTCAAGAAAAGAACTCAACGTATACCACTTGCATAACAACTCAACCCCTTAATTCAACATAGGATTAATTGCACCATAAAACCATCCATACACATCATAGTCCAGCACTTCAACACATTTACAACCTTCAAAGACCATTCACAGGTTCCAACAGAGCGCACAACAACATACAACATTCAGAATTGTTCAACGCACAAAGCCTTCACGATTTGTAGAGAACATAAAACATACCAACACATTGCTATATTCACACTAGATCAACCTCATCGCATTCCATCGACCTTCAATTCAACTTTCAATGCACAATTCAATGCTCAATTTGACCATCTCATCATCGCATCATCTCCCTTCAATTCTTGATAACGAAGATTATGAATCCATTCACCTGCATGGACTGCGAGGGCATGAAAATCCTCATGAACAGAAATCCCAACCAGATTTTAGAAAAAATTGTGCTAAAAAGATAAAATGACCCACTCATTGACAGTGGGAAAAAAATGATTTTTTTCGTTCTCAAAGCACAATAGATGAAACGTAGGAGAAGTTGCAACAGAAATATTTATGAGGCAACGTGGAGATAATATGGATTCAAATTATATTATGAATATGGTGGAGAGAGGAGGAGGGAGCTCTACTATGCCACACCAAGCTACGATACGACACTACACTGTAGAGAATCTCAAACAAAGAGAGAGAGAGAGCACAACGCATATATCTTATGACGTATTGCAGGAGTTATAACACATGCATAGAGAATACACACAAAGATAGATCCAACATTTTAGATTATATTCAATACAACACACGAACCATCGACTTTCTCAAAACGCAATCACACAACTCACACTCTCCAACCAACACATATAGCCATATAACGTAGAGGTTCTGAAAATTGCAGACCAGAAGAGCAGAGGGCATGATTACCAAAATTGGAGACCTGAAAATTTTAGGGGTCAAACATATAGAGAGAAACAACCATGAATGAAAGGAGTTACACCAGGTCTGACAAGCTCATAATGTTGGCCAAATATGCCGGTGAAATGTGGTTGCCTACAAATTCACAGAGAATATAATTGAAAGAACAAAGCGTCTCCAAGTCAGTGAAACACATTTCTAAAATGTTTGGTGCACCTACAGGGAGGATCAGAGGTAGGAGTTGAATTCGCTAACGAACAAAGATGGCAGGGAGTGTTTTTGAATTGATTTTCAGAGTTGTATGCAACACAGGCCAACGATATTCTGATAGTAGGGCACAAAACCTAACGCATAAACACACAATGAGGAAGAAGACTACCCAATTAGTGGTTGAGAAACCCATGGAGAAGGCCACACATCATGGCTTTGATACCATGTTAAACACACAAGAATAATGGACATCTACATAGGATAAATGTGAATGCATTTCTATTAAAAAATATGTACATTAATACTACATTCTTGTGACCCTTGGTCTTCATATACCAAGTGATCTCTAGACTTTGGTGATTGTTCACATTCCACACCAACCCTTAGCATATTAAGAGTCCAACAATTATTATCCCATTATTTTGACAGTACAAGAGGAGTTGGATTAACAGTAGCAGTCACCCCATGGGGTAAGTTGAGTGTGGTTCTTACAAGGCTCGAGTAGTACACACGTCACATAAAAGTTTTGCACATATTTACAATGTAAAACCCATCTACTATTTAAACAAATTGATAAGTAACCCATTACGTAGGTGATGAGATGATTAAATGTATATTATCATTGCATAACCAAAGGTGGAAGATGAAATATCAAATATGTTAAGTGCAAAACTATGATACTAGGTCCATAGGCATTCATATTTAGTCCAATATATCTAAGCAGACCTGTAAATTGTTGTCATGCATCTTATATCACTAGAAACATCATGAATCACTGTGTAAAAAGCATCCATAACCATGAAAAATCAACAAAGAGAGAACAAATCCTTATTCCTCCTAGGGACCCCACCTACTAAGTGTTTTTTATTATTTAATTATTGTATATTTCTTATATTTTAGGGAGAGAAAATGAGTGCAATGGTTTGTGCAATTTTTATAGGGGTGGATCATGAATCGAACATGAGTAAAAAAAAAACTCTAAACAAGAACCAAAATCTTTCGACTCCAAATGGAACACATTCACCTTGAACAAGGAAGAAGGGGGATATCAACTAAGTGACCTAATAATATATACTATATGCACACTTTTTTGGAATTCGAAATACATATACTAGAAGCCAAGTCACAAAATATTCATGAAAGAAATTCATATGCTACATGGATTTCCTAAGGTGATAGTAAATGGTAGAGATCCAAAATTATTAGGCAATTTTTGGAAGGATTTGTTGACAGTAACAAAAACAATATTAGCCACAATTTCAACATATCATCCACAAACAAATAGTCAACAACAATGCTAAACAAATAATTTGAGGATTATCTTAATTATTGTTTTTCAAACAAATAATTCTAATGGGTCAAGTTGCTTCTTCTAGTAAAATAGAAATTTTATACAAACTAACAAATAACTATTAATGTGCCACTATTTGAAGCTTTTCATGGATATCTAACTCCTAGTATCACATCTTATTTGCAATATGATTCAAAAGTACATGAAATATACTTACATATTGAAAAGACTCAAAAAAACCTTGGGAATAATTAAATAAAACCATTAAATAGCCCAAAGCAAGACGAAAAAACAAGCAAATGAACATTGCAGTGGAAGATAATTTGAGGAGGTAATTCATTGTATCTATGACTAGGATAGTATAAACAATCCACTCTCAAAGAACAGAAGAATAAAAAACTAGCTCCAAAATTTTATGGATCATACGAAGATCCTTCACAAAATTGGAGTCGCGGTTTGTGATTTAGATTTTCCTTTTCCACACGTTCATAACATTTTCCATGCATCCTACCTATAAAAGGTTATTAGAGAGACTATTCAAGTACAGATTAAACTCATAGAATCAAATGAAGGAAATTGATTGTTGAACCAAAATTATTTATGGATTTGTGTTATTTATCTCTTTGAAATAGAATCGTTATAGATCCCTTAATCCAATGGAAGAAGATGCCTCTAGAAGAAACTACAAAAGAGTATGAGCAATTTATAAAGCAATGCCCTCAATTACAAACTTGGAGGGAAATAATTTTTGAAAGAGGGGGACTATCGTATGAGTCCTAGCCCTCATTCACTATTACTATATTAGTTATAGTTATAATGGCCTAGAGTGTACCTCACAACCTCTTTATCTCCTATTTATAAATCAAGGAAACTCATTGAAATAATAATCTCATATTTGTGCATTTGAATATCTTGTAAGATCTTGTAATTGGAGGTTACCCCCTCAAAAAGGCTTATATTCACTCATTCACTTATTCTAGGAGTGGCATAAACAAAAGCAATGATTTTAAATGCCTCTTGAGTTATTTCACATATAATATTGACTTACCATGTGAACTTAATCAAGACCTGTATCTTGATCAAAACTCAATAAGTTAAACCAAACTTGACTAAACTCACTAATTAACATAAACTCACATTAAAACATCAAACTTAGAAAATGTTTCCTAAAAATGGCTCAAAATTGATGCCAAAATCTTGTTGGTGAAAATGAGTATTTTATATCATCTTTAGGAAAATTTTGAATGTTCTATATATTTTAAGTCAGTCCAGCTTTTGTGTAGTTGTGATTTGACACTTGTTGTTTTCGACTCGTCTAGATATTAACAAAAGCAAATAAATCATTTATAACTTTGATTCATGTGACATTGGCTAGGTCCACTACCCTTGTTGTGTTTTTTCCCTTTCACTTGATTATTATTTGCTAAACTGCTACATCCCTAGGAACATGACTAGCACTACTTATAAGGGACTACACATGTAGGACCACTTCATGTTTTTTCTTAGCATCCCAATGCTAGTATCCAGCTCCATTTTTCGCAGCCACGTAGTTGTACTTGTATCTAACACTTTGCCCAGGCATGCAATCCTCTTTGAATCTTTCCTCTCTCTGTGTGTTACACCTCAAAGACGTTCAAAACCTTTGTCACCTTGTGTCTACTCCTGCTCTTAGTTATCACATCAAGAACATTTCAAAAAGCAGCTTTGTTTTCTTCTTTACCACCTCATGAAAATTAGTTTTTTTTAACTTTAATATCTATAGAAATGTCAATTTAAATATTATTTTTTGGAGAAATTTTAACCTCTAATTTTTTAGTCGAGAGGCTTATTCTACAGTCTAATATGAGGGTGATGTGTAATTATGTCCATGGCTCAACATGGAGTCGACACATCCCTTTTAAAATTAAAATAAAATATTCTTAAAAAAAAACAAAAACAAAAACCATTTTAATATCCATGTTAACTAATTTATTTAAGTATCAACTTTAGAAAAATCATAAACATATATGTACATATATGAACCCCAATAAAATATTTCAATATATAAAGAGAAGAAGTGAATGAAAATAAAAAGATTCACATCCTTCCTTATAACAATAATAAGAAAGATGTGTAATTAATTCAATTCTTAATATAAAATTAATATAGCATTCAAAAAATATTAATAATAATTCAAAAATTCAAAATGCTTCATAAATAAAATATTTCAATATATAAAATTAAGTAATATTGAAATGTGTTCAAAAACATATTAATAGAAAAAAAGCTTTAATGTGGATAATGTAATCCATAAATAAAACATCTTCATGCTCATGTTAACTAAATTATTTCAATATCAACGATTTATACATGTTCAAAATAATAATAATAATAATAATATGCCTATATATTATATAAAGTAATTGAAAAATTGATTTTTTATTGCTAAAGCATTTCAAGTGTCATTATTTTACATTTTGACTATTTTATGGCTTAGGGTTACTTTCGAATGAAGCAAATATTTGTTGGAATTGCATGTTTAAACTATTTTATTCCATGTATTCAAGGAAGGGTTGAATCTATTTATGCATTAAAAAATGAATATATATAGAGAGAAAGAGAGAGAGATTCATCTTAGCCATCATCTATCAAGTCCCTAGAGGGATACAATCTCTAGATGTACAATTTTTTTAAGTTTTGCAATAGGTTTTGCACCTCAAGAGATTTGATCTCTCTCAATATATATTCATTTTTTAAATTGCATTTTGTAATACATAAATAGATTCAACCCCTTGAAAATCCTTGAATACATGGAGTTAAATATTTTTTAAATTAAAAGGTATATCATTTTAATATCCATTTTAACTCATTTATTTTAATATCAACTTTAGAAAAAACATAAACATATATGTATATATGAACCACAATAAAATATTTCAATGTGCAAAGAGAAGAAATCATTGAAAGTAGAAAGATTTAATTCTTTCCTCTTTTTTTCCCAAAAAAAAAAACGCAATTCAGTTTTCATTAATTATAAGAAAATTGCAAGTTGTATCTAATTTGATTCTTTCCTTATAACAGAGAGGTGTAATTATTTCAATTCTTAATATAAAATTAATATGCTACATTTAAAAAAATATTAATAATAATTAAAAAAATCAAAATGCATCATAAATAAAATATTTCAATATATAAAATAAAGTAATATTGAAATGTATTTTTTTAGTGGACAATGTAACCCATAAATAAAATCTCTCAATCCTTATGTTAACTAAACTATTTCAATGTCAACAACTTATATATAATAATAATAATAATATGTCTATATATTATATAAAGTAATTGAAAAATTAAATTCTTATTGTTATAGCATTTCAAGTATCATTATTTTACATTTTGACTCTTATTAAGGGTTAATTTTCAATGGAGCAAGTATTTGTTGAGATTGCATGTTTGGGCCATTTTATTCCATGTATTCAAGGGATTTTCAAGGGGTTGAATCCATTTATGCATTAAAAAATGGAATTTAAAAAATGATATATATATATATATATATATATTAAGAGAGAGAGAGATATTCATCTTAACCATCATCTATCAAATCCCTAGAGAGATGCAATCTCTGAAGTTGTAATTTTTTAAAGTTTTGCTCTTGAGATTTGGTCCATCTCTTCTCTTGCTAAATCTGTGGTTAAAATAAATCTATACAAGTGGTGATAAATTATAAATTAAAACCATGGTGATAAATTAAAACCATCTAAATGCATGTTGTTTTTTCTCTCTCAACAAAATGGTAAAAGCAACCTGAAGAACCAATTAGATCGATCACAATTTGCTGAGACTCTGCTGCCCTGGTTATGAGAAATTAAAATTTATAATTAACTATCAATATATACTGTCTTGTTAAAAATATTACAGCTAGACATCCCAGCAACGGGCACTTTTATTTTGTTTTATTTGTAATATTAAGTGGTAAGCTGAAGGTTTCTACTATCCAGTATTTGTATATATATGTTTATTATGTGTAATAAAGGCAGTGCTGCAGAGTTTATTATGTATATTTTCTCAATGTGGACTGGCCACATTTCCGTGGGTCTTTTCTTGTTCTTTAAGAACTTCATTTATCGGACTCATTGGAGTGGTTGCAGAGATGTACCTCTGAAGCCTTCCACATCTAGGACCATAAAAATGTCTCCATTAATTTCTTTTGTCACTTTGCAAAACACTGGACAAAACTCCAGCTCTTTTGATTTGTCTTATTAAGTTTGGAAAACTATGCATTTATCAGTATTAAAATATGAATAAGAGTCGCAAGGGGTGCAAGATGCCTGGAGACTGGCAGATATTTAGGTGAACCGATTAAAGCATTGGCACGAGGTAGATCATTTGATTAGAGCTATTTGCAGAAGTAGTAGCTAACCCTTGAGCATAAAGGACATGGGTCTTAAAATAATAGTCCAAAGTAACAATTAAGTTTCACATGTTACACACTAACCCTTTAGGCTTTATTACATATGATCGGAAAGAAAATGTTGCAATTTTCACCATACAACAAAGATTCTCATATTCTCTCAACAGGAAAACCTTGGACTGGCCTGACTTTTGAAGCAGTTTCACGAAGCTCCTTCACCTCTTCTTCTGTTAAAGTCCACCCAAGAGCTCCTGCGAATTCTCGAGCCTGAAAAAAATCCACATTTCAAAATCTATTATTATGACAATCCTGAATGAAAATGACTAAAGTGAGGTATAAAAAAAGAAACGTTAGGTAGATATCAAACTTTGACAATGTAAGTGCAGCTACGAAACCTGTTCTGCTGTTTTGGCTCCTGGAATCGGTACCACATTCCCCTGGGCTATTAACCAGTTAAGTGCAACCTGCATGGCATCTAATGATAGTCAATGGGAATATCATAAAATCTACAGAACACCATAAATGGAAAAGAACATGTCTACCGAGCAAACAAGGTATAAAATTTCATGCTTAAAAAGCATCTTATCAGGAAAAGGAACATTTGTCGATATAAAAGACAATAATTTGGACTTGACAATCAACATTCAATAGTATTTACTAAAATGTCTCTTCTACATGGAGTGAGATGGAAGGTAACCTGTGTTGAGGTCTTGCCATAATTGCCTCCAATCTCTTTTAATCGTTCGAGAAGCGGTTTAACCTATGCATTTATGGAAGAATAAGAAATCAATTAGTGTTCCTCATTGTATGCTAATTAACGGCTAAATAGCTTACCCTATGCATTTATGGAAGAATAAGAAATCAGTAAGTGTTCCTCATTGTATGCAAATTAATGGCTAAACAGCTTTTGAATGGAGGAACGAGAATAATTAACCCAAATATATATATAAAATATATATAAACTTACATTTGTAAGGAACTCCTTATTGTAAATTTGACCTCGTGGACCACTTGGAGGATTTTCTGGCGTATACTTTCCACTCAAAACTCCTGAGAATACATAAAATAGTAGCTATATTAAAAACATATAGAAGACTTCCTAATAATAATTAAATGTTATATTAACTTTTACATGAAAACATATATTATTATAAACAGAAGCCAAATACAAAATGAATATGCCCGGAACCCAAGCTTAGGATGTAAGGCAGAACAAGTTCTACTGCAGACGAGCAATATTTTATGATATTATAATTGCTGCAAGCAACATTCCTTCCAGTTATTTAATATAGAAAAGCTAGTGTTTGCACTGCAACTAATCCTTGTCTATGCTGTCTAGAAGTTATGATAGTTTCTTTGATTTTCTCTATTATAGCAAGAAACTAACATGCACAAAAAGACTTGAATATTTTAACATCGTATACCTTCATCACCCATCTTAGATAAGTTCCATTCTAGCCTCATAGTGATGTATTTATTTTAGTCCTATTTAAGATTTACCTTCCTGTTTTACCCTTTGTACTCTCTACTTTTATTTCATTTGTATTTCTTTCTTTCAGAATATAGTAGTGTTTCGCATTTGTACATCATTAAAATGATTTATTCTCCTTTCTAGTCTAGCTGACCTATTTGACCACTTACAAACTATTAAAAATTCTCTCTTTTAGTAATCAATGTGTCCTGTTACTGCCCAAATTGTGCCCAAATTGTACCTGCACGATAAATGCCTCAATCCAAAATGCACAATCTGATGGGAACCTTTTAGAAAGGTCATGCTTTGTCACCTCAGCAACCTATCCTCTCATTTTAGTCTGGCTCTCCTCCGACTCAAGGGGGGCTTCCCTACTAGGATCACTAAGGCTTAGTCAAAAGAGCATAAGATGATGTCAACGATAGCCTTAGTGAAAATTGTTTGGTTTTTGTGAAAAAGGGAAAAAGGTGATGGAGGGATATGAAGATTAGTGCTAATATCGTACTCAGGATATGGAGTCAAGAGAAATCAAGTGGTAAGATGAGATCAAGAAGAAAACCCCTATAGGCCAGTTATCTAGTGCTTGTGGATTAAGGAAAGAGGTTAGAACTTAGAACCCAATAGCTAAATTAACCCCTTGGCTAATCAAATCATGGCCCAAGTAGAAAGGATCCATCCAAGGGGAAATCCTTCAACCACAAGATCAACTATGTATGAAATAGAATCAAAACCCTTACTAAGAAACTTCAAAGTGTGGACTAGTAAGGAGGATTTAACTTACCCCAAACCAACAATGGAGAGCGTGTGAGAATGGCCTTTAGAAGTCCTCCCTCATGTTGGAAAATCAAGGTTCTTGTATATTATGTTTGACTTTCCTTACTTGATAATTACTTGTGATGTTAGTTGGCCCTTTATTACTTTTATTTCTTGTTCATCAAGCAATTACCAAAACAATGAATATCACACAGAGACAAAGTACACAAGATATAGGCTCCAAGCCAAGGCAAAACCCTTCCAAGGGAGAAACCCAAGAATACTTCTCTTCTTGTAGAATCAATTCAAAATGAGACTTCCAAGACCTAAAGACCAAAGCCAAAATTCCTCTTCCAAACAATCCAAATTCTTCCAAGGTTAGCGAAAGTCAAACTCGGTCCAAGCAACTTCAACTTAGAATCCTGACCCTGCATTAGCCTGCAACTTGAGTCTGTGATTTCGGCCTGCAACTTCAGCGCTGCGACTTGCACAGAAACCCTAGACAACTTCACACATGTGGACAAAAAAAGGTGTTTTACCAAGAGATCTTCCTTCTTTCGACTTCTTCTTCTTCTTCTTGAATTCCTTGCTCTTCTTCCTTCTTTGCTATTGCAGATCAAACTTTTTGTGAGTGAGTGCGTCAAATGAGTCGAAGTCCTTATTTATAGCCTTTTTGAGGGGTTGAATAGGCCTCTTTAGGCCGACTTCATCATAGCTAGGTCGACTTGGTCTTGGAGGAGAAATTGACTTTCTTGACTCAAAAACAATTATTTTCTTTTGTTACAATGAGTCCAAATGGGACTATAATACATGAAAAAAATTCCTTATTGACCTAGAAAGCCCTAGAAGCATGAAGAACATGCTTTGACCTAGACTAGAGCATGAAACCCATGCTTTGATAAATAAATTTATTTTTCTCTTTTTATATATACAAAATATACAATGTCATGTTTACAAAGGTCATTATGAAGACCGAATCTAGTTACATTCTCCAACACTCCCTCTTAACTAGGGAGGTATTCATAATCCCATCATGAAGTACAAGGAATCTCAAATTGAAGTATTCTCATAAGAAGAGTCAGATTGATAAGCCATCTTTTAAGCATCTATATTACAACCAGCATTGTCAACAAGGCCTTAACTTGACAAGCTCAACTTTTATGAGAGCATCATGTTGGGAGGCTTTACGTGAGATACCACACTACCTCTAAAGGCACATACCCCATCCAGATGTTCACTAGGTATGTCCTTTTAGGACTATTCTTATCTTGGATTCCCAATCCTCAAAGAATATTGGTCCTCTTCGACTACTCTTATCTTGGATGCCCTACCTCATCCTCAAAGAGTATCAGTCTATAGGTTCACTTCTATCTTGGATTTTCTAATCCTCAAGAAGTTCCAATCTCAGATGCTTATCCAATCCTCTAGACCCCATTCTTCTTCATGGCCTTCACTAAGACTTATGGTTATTAGTCCTGGTCTAGTGCATGACACATAAAGAAAAGAATATATTGTCCATCATCACTCCCTCTCAATCAAGGAAGAGATATCTACCAAACCAAGCTTGCTTCTTAAAAACTCAAGCTTCTTGTTTGGTAATGCTTTTGTCAGAATGTCAGCTACTTGTTCATATGTAGGAATATAATGTAGCTTCATGACCCCATCTCGTACTAGGCTTTTGATGTAGTGGTATTTGTTATTTATATGCTTTGTCCTAGCATGAAACATTGGGTCCTATGTCAATCTAATGCAGCTTTCATTGTCATAATGTATACATGTAGGGCTTAGTGGTCCTTCAAATAAATCTGATAGCAATTTTCTAAGCCAAACAACTTCACTTGCAACAATGTACTCGGCTTCAACACTACTCAAAGCAACAATGTCTTGCTTCTTGCTCATCCATGAGATCATAGAAGATCCCAAACTAAAGCATCCACATGTAGTGCTTCTTCCATCTACCTCACTGCCACCCCAATCAGAATCAATATATCCCATGAGTTGGATTTCATTACCAGCATTCCACGCAGATATCTTAGGATGTTTTTGGTTGTTATCCAATGGTCATGCTTTGGCTCCATTTGAAATCGACTGAGGACATTTACTACAAAACAAATGTCAGGTCTAGTATTCACAAGATACATTAAAGATCCAATCAATTGTCTATAGCAAGTAGGATCTATCAAACTAGAATTTGAACTCCTCAACTTCTTTAGATTAGTAATCATAGGACTTGTCATTGCCTTGTTATCCATCATGCTAGAATTCTATAGTATCTTGATCATATATTTTCCTTGACCAAGATATATTTCACCTGGTTTTTGCCAAACTTTTAGTCCCAAATAGTAATGCATGAGCCCAAGATCCTTCATGTCAAATTCGGTTGCCAACTGCTTCTTACATTCCTGAATTTGATGTTCCACACTAGTAACAAGAAGATCATCCACATATAAAAGTATGATCATTGGTTCATCATTGAGCAGTTTGATGTAGAGGTTGGGATCTGCAGAATTCTTGACAAATCCAAGTCTCAATATGTTAAGTTATGGTATGTTCTATGCTTATAACAGTTTACTTCTTTTCCTTATTATATTCCAAAGATTAGCAATCACACGTACATAAAGTAAAGTGCAGATAGAACATTAAACGATCGACAGAAAACAAGCCAAGACAAGAGACACAAGATGTGGCGGCTAGCCAGGGACAAACCCCACAATGTGTGGGGAAACCCTTTGATCAAATCTTCTTTTATCTTCAATAATTCAGCAGAGAGAAATAGTACAATAAATCTTATTCATATCAGTAGTAACAAACCCTAGATCAATAGCATCAGCATTAGCGGCTTCATTATCAAACTAGGGCAGACAATATCTTGCAAACCGTTCGTCAGATTGACTTCATTCCACCACCAAAAGTTGTGGCTTTCAGAGGAGGTTCAGATGAACCTACAGCGCAGTTCCAAAGAGGAGATCTTCTAGGCCACGCAAGTCAATCTTTACTTTTGCAGTTGCAGCTTCAGTTTCAGCAGTTTCCGGCTTCAAGCTAGGGCAATCGATATCTTGCAAACTGTTCATCGGATTGACTTCATTCCACCACCAAAAGTTGCAGCTTTCAAAGGAGGTTCAGATGAACCTTCAACGCAGTTCCAAAGAGGAGATCTTCTAGGCCACGCAAGTCAATCTTTACTTCTGCAGTTGCAGCTTCAAATTCAACAGCTTCCGGCTTCACATGTGTGAGAGAGAGACCCATTTCAGCGCAGTAGTGAAGAGACTCATTTCTGCGCAGTAGAGAGAGAGAGAGAGATGTGATGAGATGAGTGAGTCCAAATGAGGAAAAGTCCTCTTATATTTATACACAACGTTGGTGGGTGAATAGATGCGACTGTTGGGCTTCTGAGCCTACATGAGTTGTAGGTCGGCTTGATAATAATTCCATAATCAAAATAAATGCATATCTCCATGAATACTTATTGGAATCGGATGATCTTTATATCAATCCTACACCTCTCGACGAGAGGAATCTAATAAAAATATTATCAGCCATGAATAAGATGACCCACATGAAGTTTTGCCCTGGTTGCCAATTTTAACACTCCCTCTCAACCATGGAGAACTTCATCTGCAATCTGTCTATCAGTCGTTACTATTCATCCATCAAATGCACTGCCCTGTACAGCCTGACCCTTGCCCTGCTCTGCTCTATTCTGCCTGTTCTGCTTTGTCTTGTTCTGCCCTGCACTGATCTGTACTATTTTGCTCTGTTCTGCTCTGCTCTTGCATTGTTCTGTTCTGCTCTGCTTTTGTCCGAATTATGAAGAAGAAGAAATGATCGAGGATGTATCATACTGACTCAAAGTCAGTCTCAGAGTATGTACCACTGGTCCCAGACCAGTCTCAACCAACCCGAAGTCAATGTCATAGTGAGTACAACTCCACTGGTCCTAGACCAGTATCATCCTCCACTGACTCAAAGTCAGTCTCAGAGTGCGTACCACTGGTCCCAGACCAGTCTCAGCCGACTCGAAGTCAGCTTCATAGTAAGTACCACTCCTACCACTGGTCCCAGACCAGTATCACAGTCTCAGAGAGTGTACCACTGGTCCCAGACCAGTCTCAACCGACCCGAAGTCAGCGTCATAGTATGTACCACTCTCACTGGTCCCAGACCAGTACTGCACTGACACGAAGTCAGTCTCGGAGTATGTACCACTGGTCCCAGACCAATCTCAACCGACCCAAAGTCAGTGTCATAGTATGGTACAACTCCTACCACTGGTCCCAGACCAGTATCGCAGTCTCAGAGAGTGTACCACTGATCCCAGACCAGTCTCAACCGACCCAAAGTCATCGTCATAGTATGTACCACTCTCACTGGTCCCAGACCAGTACTGCACTGACACGAAGTCAGTCTCGAAGTATGTACCACTGGTCCCAGACCAGTCTCAACCGACCCGAAGTCAGCGTCATAGTATGGTACAACTCCTACCACTGGTCCCAGACCAGTATCATTGATCCCAGATCAATGGAGGTCATCCTAGCATAGGGAGTACGGTAGATACAACGATGCATCCATCGGTACTACTATGGTCCCTAACTTCATTTCCCTGCTCATTGATCAAATGAGAGGTACTTCCCATGAGTCCCAGACTGCATGGGTAGGATGCCTCGACAGGAGAACTAATCAATCCTGTCCTCACAGGAGAACACATCAATCCTGCTACAATCGCCGTGGAGAACACATCAATCCAGGTTGCCATGGAGAACACATCAATCCAGGCCTCACAGGAGAACTAATCATCCTGCTACACAGGAGAGCGAATCATCCTGTTCCACAAGAGAGTGAATCATCTTGTCCCACAAGAGAGCGAATCATCTTGTTCTAGTGTGCACCACCAGGGGAGGGTGAGTCACCCTGTGGTCATATGTTGCTCCAGTAGGAACCGCAAGCCCTCAGAGCTCCCAGAGCTCAATGTATGCAACATGCAGGACCCTTGTACAAGGGTTTCTTGCCGACTCCAAATCGTTTGGGAAAATCACAGATTAGATCTTTCCTCGGGGCTTTGACAAGGTGTATCAAGTTGTACATCATCTTAATGTGATGGAGCTTCCTTGCTCATCGACTTACCATATCCCAGATGATGTCTATCTACTGGAGCAATTGATGAATAAGGGATTCCTCAATAATCGAATTCCACCTCTGGTTGTTACAGAGAATCACAGTGGTATCCAATGTAAATCCAAACAGCTCACTGAAGAGCTTTCGCAACCAGACTGCCTCACACGAGGTTATGCTAGCAACAATATATCCTGCTTCGGCAGTGCTCAAAGCCACCGACTTCTGCTTCCTGCTCATCCAGGATATCGAAGCAAATCCCAAGGTGAAACAGTACCCGGAAGTGCTCTTACGGTCCACCACACTGCCTGCCCAATCAACATCAGTATATCCAAGTAGTCTCACATCTCCAGCAGTGTATCTTAATCCATGAGAGATTGTGCCCTGAAGACATCTCAGAAGATTCCTGGCATCAATCCAGTGAGGCTCAACCAAATATGAGCTCACAATGCTAACTACAAAACATATGTTCGGACGGAGGTTCACCAAGAACATCAATGCGAATGAGTTTTTGAAACTCAGAGGCATTTCCCAAGTCTGGTCCGACATCACTACCATATAACTTCTAAAAGTTAAGATCCTCGAGGTAGTCACAGGCTTGCAGTCCATCATACTGGATCTTTCCAATATATTTACCACATATTTTCCTTGAGATAGGAAAATTTCCCTTGGCTTCTACCACACTTCAAGTCCTTGGTCCTTCATTTCAAATTCAGAAGCCATCTCCCTCTTACATTTGTGAATGAGAGGGTTTGCACCTGTTAGAAAGAGGTCATCCACATACAACACCAGTATGAGAGGCTTGTCATCTTCAACCTTAAAGTAAAGGTTAGGATCAGCTTCACTCCTAGTGAATCCCAGCTTCATCAAATAGCTATCGATCCTCTCATACCATGCTCGAGGTACTTGCTTCAGCCCATAGAGAGCCTTCTTCAACCTGCATACATGAGATTTTCAATCATAGATCTCAAATCCTTCAGGTTGCTCCACATAGACCTCTTCTTTGATAGAACCATGCAAGAATGCGGTCTTAACATCCATCTGATGTAGGTTCCATCCTTGTGAAGCCACAAGGGCTATGATCAAGCGGATGGTCGTATATCCGGCAACAGGTGCAAATATCATAGTCTATACCTCCCTTCTGGGATAAACCACGAGCAACAAAATGAACCTTATACTTTTCCATACTTCCATTTGCTGCATGCTTTATCTTGTAAAGCCATTTTGAAGTAACAATTGTCTTCTCCAGGGTCTGGGAACTACTTCCCAGACATCATTCTCCATAATAGACTCATATTCTATGGTCATAGCATCCTTCCATAGTTAATGCTTGATGACATCTGAGAATGATGAATGTTCATTTTGTATGATCGTGCTCATGATGGTCAGGTATCCCTGATACCTGTTAAGTTTCTTACTTTGATGGAAGGTTCCTCAGGGTGCAGCATGTCCTTCAGCATCATCAAGTATCCCCCTAAGCCATGAAGGCCTCTTCCTAGAAGAGGAAGGCTCATGTGGATGAGGATCAATCAGATCCATGGGTTCTTCTACATCAGGCATTGATTCATCATCCTTTTCTTTCGGTTCCCTGGTGTCGGCTTCTTGAGAGCTACTCAAAGTCAGCAGATTGTCCACCTTGCTGAGAGCCATATCTTTGTCAAAGGTGACATCATGACTAATCACGACTTCCCTTTGACCGGTGGTGAACATTTCTTCAGGAGTTTAGGAACCCAATGGTTGATGAGGGCATCGATTTTGTACATATACGGCGGTGATTGTAGTTTCAGCCCATAGAAACTTTGGAAGTCTTTGATCATGTAGCATGGCCTGGACAGCTTCCATCATCGTTTGGTTCTTCCTTCCCACCACACCATTTTGCTTAGGAGTATGTGGTGTAGTAGTCTCCCTCTTAATGCCAACCTCAGGTATGCCTGAGTAAACCAATTGTAATATATCGGAGGTCTTGCTTTGGCTTGAGGGGAATGGTCCCCTTTTGAGCTTTCCTTTGGCACATCCCAGACATACACCTTCTTTCTCTACTTGGAATTTGGGCATCCCTGTTACCATCTATCTTACATCGGGTAGAGCTTTGTAATGAAGGTGGGCAAACCTCCGATGCCAAAGCCGGACTAAAGAGTTGTGTCACAAAACATGACACCTAGCGGACTTCCATCGACCTGATATAATGAATCAACACTAAACCCAAGAGTAAAGGCATCTTTAACATTATTTTTCCATATACATACCTTGCCATTGCTGAAGGTTACCTTGTAGCCTCTGTCTTCCATTGCCAAGATGGACACTAGGTTTCTTTTGAGGTCGGGTGCATTTAATACATCCTAGAATTTCTAGCCTTCTTGAATGCTTGTCCTCTTCCTTGATTCCCAACTCTCCTCTTACCTTTGCTGTTGAATTTGTCATTCCTTTGATTGCCATCAGAGGGATTTCGAGTTGCACCACTGCATACTGTACCATGCTTCTCTAATCATGATTATCATCATGCTGCCCATGTCCATGATTTTATCCATCATAATGCTGCTCAAACTAGTGTGCATCATCATCATGCTATCCTATATGTCCATGATCTCATGTTGCCCTTTATGTCCATGATCTCATACATAGTGACTTGCTTTATCGCAAATGTAACATCGTCATTTTCTTCTAGCCTTAGGTCCAGCCTTTCCTTTTGATTTAGTCCCGGAATTATTTCTTTTCTTTGCATGAGAAGAAAAGGTAGCAGGAGGACCTTTAGGCATGGGCATTTCTTGCACTTCTTCCCTTGTTTCTTCTTGAATGCATCTAGCCATTAATTCCTCGAAACCAGGAATTACATTATAGTTCAAAAGAGTAGTCCTGAACACATACCATTCAAATGGCAATCCTCCAAGAGTTGTGAGTGCCATTTCTCTGTCAGTAATAGTTTCCCCAATAGATAGGAGATCGTTCTTGATCTCGGTGATTCTTAAGAAGTATGCTTGCATACTTTCATCTTTACCCTTCTTGATTTCCCTCAGCTTATTTCTAAGAAACAAAACTTGATTTGCATCATTAACTTTAAATAAACTCACCAGTCTATCATAGATTTCCTTAGAGGTGTCCAGTTTAGAGATGTAGGCCACCAAGTGCTTGTCGATAGAGTCCCGGATGATCTTCTATTGTTTTGACTTCTCCATTTTTTCATTTGTTCCAGGCAGCAGCGGATGCATTTGATGGAGGCTCAACAATATTGCCTCTCACATGATCCAACACTCCTTGATTCTCAAGGATTAGATCGATAGACATCTTCCATCCGTGATAGTCAGCGTTCTCACGGAGCTTGTCTTCAGCAGGAAAGAGTGTTGAGGACCCCATAGTTCTTTTAGGATAGCCTTGCCAATATTCTCTTCAATGATTGCTCTTGCTCTTGCTCGGGCTTTGTCTTCACCTCAGCGCTGATACCATATTAAGTTATGGTATGTTCTATGCTTATAACAGTTTACTTCTTTTCCTTATTATATTCCAAAGATTAGCAATCACACGTATATAAAGTAAAGTGCAAATAGAACATTAAACGATCGACAGAAAACAAGCCAAGACAAGAGACACAAGATGTGGCGGCTAGCCAGGGACAAACCCCACAATGTGTGGGGAAACCCTTTGATCAAATCTTCTTTTATCTTCAATAATTCAGCAGAGAGAAATAGTACAATAAATCTGATTCATATCAGCAGTAACAAACCCTAGATCAATAGCATCAGCATTAGCGGCATCATTATCAAACTAGGGCAGACGATATCTTGCAAACCGTTCGTCGGATTGACTTCATTCCACCACCAAAAGTTGCGGCTTTCAGAGGAGGTTCAGATGAACCTACAGCGCAGTTCCAAAGAGGAGATCTTCTAGGCCACGCAAGTCAATCTTTACTTCTGCAGTTGCAGCGTCAGTTTCAGCAGTTTCCGGCTTCAAACTAGGGCAGTGGATATCTTGCAAACCGTTCATCGGATTGACTTCATTCCACCACCAAAAGTTGCGGCTTTCAGAGGAGGTTCAGATGAACCTACAGCGCAGTTCCAAAGAGGAGATCTTCTAGGCCACGCAAGTCAATCTTTACTTCTGCAGTTGCAGCTTCAAATTCAACAGCTTCCGGCTTCACATGTGTGAGAGAGAGACCCATTTCAGCGCAGTAGAGAAGAGACTCATTTCTGCGCAGTAGAGAGAGAGAGAGATGTGATGAGATGAGTGAGTTCAAATGAGGAAAAGTCCTCTTATATTTATACACAACGTTGGTGGGTGAATAGATGCGACTGTTGGGCTTCTGAGCCTACATGAGTTGTAGGTCGGCTTGATAATAATTCCATAATCAAAATAAATTCATATCTCCATGAATACTTATCGGAATCGAATGATCTTTATATCAATCCTACACCTCTCAACGAGAGGAATCTAATAAAAATATTATCAGCCATGAATAAGATGACCCACATGAAGTTTTGCCCTGGTTGCCAATTTTAACACAATAGGTATGCATCCATTCTAGCACACCATGCTCTAGGTGCTTGTTTTAAGCCATATAGATCCTTCTTCAGTCTGCAAACATGTGTCTCCCTCTTATGGACTTCAAATCCTTGAGGTTGCTCAATGTAAACCTCCTCATCAATGGTCCATTCAGAAAAGTTGTTTTAACATCCATTTGATAGATATTCCATCCCATAGTAGCAACCAAAGAGACAAGTGATCTAATTGTTGTATATCGAGCAGTAAGAGCAAAGGTCTCTTCATAATCAATACCTTGCTTTTGTGAAAAACCTCTTGCCACAAATCTTGTTTTATACTTCTCGATGCTCCCATCCACTGCATGCTTTATCTTATATATCCATTTGGAAGTGACAATAGATTTGTCACTTGGTCTAGGAACAATCTCCCAGACATCATTCTTCATAATTGACTAGTATTCTTCTTGCATTGCATTCCTCCACTCTTGATGTTTAGTTGCCTCTTCATAGGAGGAAGGTTCAACTTCAATGAGCTTGGTCATATAAGTTGCATAACCAGAATACCTTTTAGGTCTTTTACTCTCTCTAAAGGTTCCCTTAGCTGCTGCATGTCCTTATGCCTCTTGTAGAGTTGTCCTCAACCAAGCAGGTCCCTTACAAGTTTCTGGAATAATAACATGCTACACAGGTTCACTAGGTCCTTCAACATCTTCTTGAATTGATGTAGGATCTTGAACATTTTCATCCTTAGAGAGATCTTCAAAGATGGGTATCTCTTCCTCATTAGAATCAACAAGAATGTCTTTGGATCTCTTGTAAGATATATTTTCATCAAAGATGACATCACTGGTTACCTCAATATGGCATTCCTCTTTTATGTAGATTTTGTACGCCTTTGATGAAGCACTATAACCCAGTGTTGCAAAAATCGCGATTAATTGAAAAAATCGCAGTTTTTTGGTTTAAACGATAATATCGCGTGATTTTTACAAGGTTTTTTTTTTCCAAAAAATTGCGATACAATGGGAAAAAATCGTGGGGCACGGGGACAGCGCGTTTTATAAGCAAAATTATGAGTTTTATTTGTCATTTTTAGCAACAGCAGACTTTTTTGAGAGCTGAGGAGGAGAAAGGCGTCTACTAGAGCGGATGAGGAGAAAAACGGGAGATTTTAGCATCCCAAGCAAGAGAACTTCGTGTTTGGACCAAATTTCTTCAGCAAACCGTAGTTTCCAGGTATGGGCACCAAATTTGGCCATTTTGTTTTGGTTTTTTTCTTATTTTTGCTTGGGTTTTTATAACCCATTGATTATCAATGATTTTTGAGTGGATTTGATGGTGAATTTTTTTTTTCATTCTTGTTGCATAGAGTGGAGAGGGTTCATTTTAGTCAAAAATGCAAAAACTTGATTGTTAAATTTATTAATTTAATTTTTTCTTGTGCTTTATTTTTTTCATAATTTTTTATTGGGTTTGAATGTGCATTTTTTCTATTATTGTTCGATTGAGTTGAGGTTTTTTTTTTGTTGGTCAAAAATTCAATGTGTTGTGTCATGTATGTAATTTTTTTTTTTAACTTGCAATTCTTATTGTACCATAGGTTCAACTTCAAACTTCATCTTACATTAAAACTCAAGAGTTCAACCAAGTTACAAACATGTGGCAAGCAACCATGCAGCAAAATGATCAAATCCATGTCCATCAATTTTGGCAGCAGCAATCCCCTCAAGCTTTTCATCTCTGGCGAACAGTTAACACCTGGCAAGCTAACTGGCAGGAGGAAACCTATGAAGAGATCGATCAAGAGCTCAATCTCAGGAAAATTAAACTCTCTGATCAGAAGGACAAGGTGCGATGGGGATATACTCCCAAAGGTATGTTCACTACCAAGGAAGCATACCATCTTCTCTATCAACCCACGCAGAACATAAAGGATCAGCTATGGGATCAGGTCTGGCAACCAAGTATCTGGCCTAAGGTCTCCACTTTCCTCTGGCTACTAAGCAAAAAATGGATCCTCACTTGGGATAATCTACAAAAACGAGGATTCATTGGGCCTTCCAGATGTCCCAATTGTAATCTTCACACTGAGACCATCTTGCATCTCTTGGACACCTGCCCATTAGCAGATCAACTTTGGGGGAGAACAGCACAGTGTAATAGAAGAACGGGCAGATGTGTGGGAGATATTTCAAATACCATCAGGAATTGGCCCTGGCATCCTTTCCAAAGTCCTCTACTCAATTCCCTCTGGAACCTTTTACCAGGCTTTGTCTATTGGATCATTTGGAAGGAAAGAAATAACAGAATCTTCAAAAATCTTAGCAAGCCCCTAGACACTCTTTGGCTACTTCTCAAGCAAAACCTTCAAGAAACTCTAGCTCTAAGACATTAGAAAGACTTAGATATACCAGTTTCACCCCAGGAATGCCTCATTCTTGCCAATTGGAACCTGGATCTCTCCTTCTTAGCTCATATCAAACCCCGCTCCTCCATCCGCTCTGAGTCCCTCCACTTCTAGTCCCCTCCTGCCATCCACCCTTACAAGATGAACTTTGACGGAGCTACTAAGGGCAATCCTGGGCCGGCTGGTTATGGTGGTATCTTCAGAGATGCTGCAGGCTCTGCTCTGCACATATATCATGGTTCGCTTGGAAGAGACACCAACAACGCTGCCGAACTTGAAGGCTTATGGAAGGGCATCTGTATAGCAGAAATAAACAATTTTTTCCCTCTAGAGGTGGAAGGGGATTCTCAAGTTTTAATAGAGGCTGCCATTCGGATTCAATCAGGCTCTTCAACAGCAAAGATCGCTTCGAGCTGGCGGCTCCTAAGCAGACTGGAACAAATTGAAGAATGGTTCAGGGCTCCACGCAGCATCACCTTCAAGCATATTCGGCGAACAGCCAACAAGGTAGCAGATAGACTGGCAAATCAAGGAGCCGATCAGCAGCTCCCTTTCTTCTCTGGCCCATTGAACAGTTCCAATGATATACAACTCCAACGAGACTGCACTCTCCTGGTGCAACAAGATCTATTGCTCCCGAATCCAAGTGTTTAATTGCTCGAATGGTACGTGGGCAGCTATAGGGGTTGGCACATGGCTCATCACCACCGCCACTCGGCCTCGCACATTTACAGTTTTTAATGCTGCATTAACGCAGCCTGTCCCTCCCTATCTGCCGGATCATTCTTCAATCATGCCGCCCCTTCCTGGTTTCACTTGCGCTCCGCCTTTGCGCTCAAGTCATTCCTTCACTGTTGCAAAGTTGAGCTCCTAGACCAGGCCTGGGAACCGTTGGGTTCTGGATCGCTGGGTGGAATTATTGCTAGCCCTTCAGGTACCTCTCCGCCATTTCTGCATTTGTAATAACAGCTCGTCCTCTGCCCCTCCCACTGCCCCTCTGGGTGCTGAAGCTCTGCTACTCTTAGTCCCCATCTGCCTCCTCAGTATTGCAGTCATTTCCGAACCTCCTGCTCTTCCCACTATGCCCAGACTGCGCCAGAGAATGAGTTGCAGGAGGGGAAGCTCCCAGGAGCAAGTTAACCGCCAAGCCTCCTCCTCCACGACGGATCCCTCGTCATTCTCCTCAAACTCCTGCTTTGTCCGTTATATGGTTACCAGGAGTGGTCGTGGACAGGGCCATGGGCAGTTCAATTTGGTTGTGCACTCTCTCAATTCTCCTCCTAACACAGCTCATTTTCAGTTCCCCTGTTCGTTCAGCAATGTCTCCTTTTTAGCCTCTGTCACCATCGAGCTTAGTGAGGTTACCTCTAATCAGGATGCCATGACCTCTGGGGCGAATCTGGAGATGAGGGCCGAAGACAGGCATGGCACTACTCAATTCGATAACAAGCAAAGCAAGGCTCCGGGTCTAGGTAAATGCAAAGCAACCCAGGTCAAGGATAATCAGGTTGGTCCGAGCGCCCCTTTTGGTGGTGGTTCTTCAAGCAAAGAGGGCCATCCCTCCGAGGACTTAGATCTCTACAATTATGGCTGCCGCATCATTGAACAACATCCCTCCACCTCTCATGAAGCCAAACCAGGTCTGCATTCTATGGTTTTTGCCTTTCAATGGCTCGAAGGTGCTCATTTTCCTCCTGTTTTATCGCCATGATATGCTAAACAATTCTCATGTTCAGTCCTTGGTTCCAAAGTCCAAAAGCCGGTTTCCCCTGCGTGGGTGGCATTGTTCGAGCAATATGTTTTGGTCTGACTTCATTTTTGTTCTGGGCAGCGCCTCTCTGGTTTCTTCTCTGAGCCCAGTCATCTTGTTGTGGTGGTTGAATTTCCATGGGTCAGTCTTCAATTTTAGTCGTGATAATGGTGTTTTTCTTGGTCATGTTCCCAGAAGCCCTTCTGGCTGGTCTTCAACAAGTTTTTGGGATAGTGTTTGGCTTTGCAATGTAAGCATGCCGCATCTCTGGGCTAGACATCTCGAGGCTGTGGCCTCTCTGTAAAATTTTTTGTATCAATATAGGAGTAGACCAATTCAGAAAAGTAACAAACATGCCAAGGAAATTAGACCCTCTGCGGGAATTTGGTGAACCTGATGGAAGGTTTTATAGAATGAACTTGTCTTGCAAGTTGTGTGGGCAGCATATGTCAAGGGGGGTTTATAGATTGAAGTATCACCTTGCACAAATCCCTGGACATGATGTAGGGCCTTGCACTAATACAAATGTGGAAATCATCCGAAGAGCCATGAGATCATTGGAAGAATTAGAGCAAGACAAAGTGACCAAAGCAGATCTGAAGAAGCAACTAGCAAAGAGAGTGTTAGGAAGTGAATATGGAAGTGGCACTAGTTCTACTTCAGCATCAATGTCTACAACCAACCCTGTAGCTACCTCAACATTTTGTGTTCCTAGAACCATGCCTGGTTCACAACCATCTATCACTTCAATGCTTAAAAAAATGAGAAAGAACAAGCTGACAAGTTGTTGGGCAAGTTTCTCCTTTGGAGTGATATTCCTTTTAGCATTGCAAGGAATAATCCATTTTTCCAGCCCAGGGTACAAAATCCTTTCTTATGATGACTTTAGAGGCCGCATTCTTCAAGATGAAAAGGTTGACTGCACCAAAAGATTGGAGGATTTTAGGGCATCATGGGCACGAACAGGATGCACTGTGATGTTAGATGGTTGGACCGACCAAAAGGGAGAACCCTTATAAACTTCTTGGTTAGTTGTCCCAAGGGGACAATGTTTATGAAATTTGTTGATGCATCTTCACATATCAAAGATGCAAAATTATTATGTGATTTGCTGGATGTGTTTATTTTGGAGGTGGGTGCAGAACATGTTGTCCAAGTCATAACGAACAATGCTGCAAATTATGTTGCTGCTGGCAAGATGCTTATGGAGAGGCGTCCTACTTTATTTTGGACACCTTGTACTGCACATTGTATCGATTTGATGTTGGAGGACATAGAAAGAATTTCCTTTGTCAAAGTTATTGTTGATTCATCAAAAAACATTACAAAATTTATATATAATCATGCGTTTGTGCTTAGCTTGATGAGAAAATTTACCAACAACAAGGAATTGGTGCGCCCCGCCATTACACAATTTGCCAGCAATTTCATATCTCTTCAATCCCTCTTGAATTCTATGTGGGATGTGAAGAGAATGTTTCTTTCAGAAGAATGGCGTGCTTTAACATTTAGCCGCAAAGCAGAAGGAGAGGCCATATCCAGATTAGTTTCATACCAGGAAAACTTCTGGGCAAGAGTGCAGGAGGTGTGCACCATTGCTGAACCTTTGGTAAAGGTTCTTCGATTAGTTGATGGTGAAAAGCCCGCAATGGGCTATTTGTATGAGGCCATGAACAGGGCCAAAGAATCCATTCGGGCCTACTATGATGATAAGGGAGATGAGCGATTTGAGAAACAACTCCTCCTATGGGAAGTGATTGATAAATGATGGAACAACACACTCCATCATCCCATTCATGCTGCAGGAATCTACTTGAACCCCGCATTTTCTTACCCATGTGGGTTCTTATTTGATGCTGAGATCATGGATGGATTCTTAACCTGTGTTCAGAGGATGGTGCAATCTCCAGTAGAACGTGCAGAAATCTCCAAAGAAATGGAGATATACAGGATGGCAGGTGACACATTTGGCTTTGAGATGGTTGTGGTTGATAGGAAGACTCAAATGCCAGGTGTTTTTCAGTTTGTTTCAAATTTCATTGTCTCTTCAAGTTCACAACTTCATAATTTGCTTCAACTTTCAAATTTCATTTTTTTCTTATGTTTATCTTATTTGTAATTTTGTTGTAGATGCATGGTGGATTCGCTATGGTGCCAGAGTACCCCATCTGCAAAAGCTTGCCATTTGAATCCTCAGCCAAACATGTAACTCCTCAGGATGCGAGCGCAACTAGAGTATATTTAAAACAATACACAACAAGAAGCGCAACAGGTTAAACTTAAAGCTTAAAATATTCCAAATTTCCAATTAATTTTTTGAATTCATTAAATAATATATTTTTTTATAATTATTATTTTATGATCTTTGTACAGGTTGGAGTCCCAACAACTTAATGACATGGTCTATGTCTACTACAATCTTCGATTGTGGGTGAGGCAACTTGAGAGGATACCTAATATGGATGCCATCTCATTGGATGGGATTGACACCACTGCTGCATGGAGGGTTAAGGCCGAGAAGCCTCTCATGGAACCTATCAATGATTGGTTAGAGCAGGAGGTAGTGGAAGATGTAAAGAGGGAGGAGAAGGAGGAGGTGACACCACCTACCCAAGCTACCCCTGCCACCAGTAGAGGACGTGGTCTACCTCCTCTAGCTCCTACTTCTTCAGCTTCTAGAGCACAGCAGAGTCCACTACCAACTCCATCAGCATCTACATCTAGAGGGAAAGGGAAAGCTATTGCATTTTCTCGCAAGAGGGGCAGAGGAAATCAGTAGTATTAGTTATTTGGTTCATTTCATTGTATATGACATTATGACTCATGATATGAGATACATTATTATATTTTTTGTTGATATTTTGAGGCTGAGTTGGGACTCAGGAGTCAGGACTTACTATTTAGGACATGATTCACTGTTATGTGTGATGTAGCACTAGAAATGATATTACACATCTTATATATTAGTTCTTTTATCATATTTATGTGTCAATGTATTTATTTTATGTTGTAGATGCTTTAGATATTAAAAAAATTGAAAAAAAATGAATATTTTGTATTTTACGATTTTTTCTGATTTTTTCCCCTCACAAATTTAATCCCAATAACGATTTTCGCAACATTGCTATAACCAACAAATATGGATTTTGTACTGGTAGGATCCAACCTCTTCCTCTTATCTTTTGGAATGTGTATGTAAATTGGACATCCAAATATTCGAAGATGATCCACACTAGGCCTCCTTCCTATAAATGCTTCTCCCCATAAGAATTGAGGGAGATCTTGATCATGTAGCATGGCTCTTACACATTCTTCAATAGTTTTGTTCTTCCTTTCAGCCACACCATTATGTTCATGATTATAAGGAACAATTAGCTCCCTCTTAATCCCTGCTTCCTTGCAAAATGCTATAAGCTCTTTGGAGGTATATTCTCCACCATTATCAGACCTTAGAGTCTTGATCTTCCTTTCTGTCAGATTCTCTACTTCATTCTTGAATTCTTGAAACTTCTCGAATACCTCATATTTGTTCTTGAGGAGGTATAACCATGTTTTCCTAGAGAAATCATCAATGAATGTCACATAATATTGATGGCCTCCAAGAGATTTTACTGCCATAGGACCACACACATCAAAGTGTATGAGATATAAGATTTCCTTTGATCTAGTATCACTTCTTGGAAAGGGTTCCTCCACATTATTGCCTAGAGCACATCCCTAAAAGATTCCTTCATGATCTTCCTTTAATTTAGGGATGCCAGTGACCATTTGATTCAGAGATGGCAATACCTTTTAGTGAAGGTTCCATACATTATATGCCATAGTTCATAAAGGCTAACATCTAAGTGTATTAGGGATTGAGGGAGAGGAGTAAGAAGTCTAAGGAGGTATTCATAATTGTACAACCAATACAACATCATTCTCAGACTGAAGAGTTCTCATAAGAAGATTCGGATTGATAAGCCAACTGTAAGCATCAACATCATAATCAACACTGTCATTGAGGCCTAACTTGACAAGCTCAACTTCATTCGAGAGCATTATGTTGGGAGGCTTTAGATGTGATATCGCACTGCCTCTAAGCCACATGTCCCATCCATATGTTCACTAGGTATGTCCTTTTAGGACTATTCTTATCTTAGATTTCCAATCCTGAATCCTCAAAGAATAGCGGTCCTCTACGACTACTCTTATCTTGGATACCTGTCTTATCCTCAAAGTGTGTCGGTACCTTTCCTTTCTAATATTATCTATCCTCAAGGAGACCATAGATGCTTATCCAATCCTTCACCATTCTCTCTTCATGGCCTTCACTTAGACTTACAATTGTTGGTCTTGGTCAAGTGCATGACATATGAAGAAAAGAATGCACATGTGATGTTCACATCACTCCCTCTCAACCAGAGAGGATATCCCTATTCCCTCTTGATCAGGGAATAGATCCTTGCTCCTATTGAAGATCGGTGACTTCTTTTCAATATGAGAAGCCATAACCATAAGCTCTCTAGCTTGTTTCCATAAGAAGATCAACAACTTGTTCTTTTTGGAGATAGCCACATGGCTCCCCCTTTCCTTCGTATCTCATTATATCGAGCTTTCTTCTTTCTTGGGTATCATTGAGCCATTGTATTCCATTCATTTTGTGACAAGGTCAATCTTGCACATCACTTTCATCTTGTCATTATTAATGAAGGAATTATATTGAGCCTTATCAATCTTCAAGCTAATCATATCTCTTCCAAGAAAGTGATCTTCTTTATATGAACTTGAACTTCAGGTTATCTCTTCACACCATTACCTTTCAATTCCAGGATGATGTTGCAAACATCTTGACTATAGGATTGCCAAAATCATATATTCAATCCATACAATAGAACTTGCCTCAACTGTCATCGTGTATCCCTGTAATATTCTTCCAAGTATCAAAACAATATGTTAGCCAAATAACAAACAAGAAATATTAATATTATACTTACCTCATCATGATGACCTTCTCATCATCAACATCCTCATGGTCCATCTTCACAAGAGTCTTTCTTCATGCATCAGAGTGGCCAAGGATCAAACTTGATTACCAAGTTACAAGTTATTATGTCTTCTTCATCAAGCAATTATACAAATGTTCAAAACATAAAGATCACAATGAGACAAAGGACACCAGAAATTAGGTCAAAGGCCAGGGAAAAACCCACAAAGGGAAAACCCAACAATCCTTCTCTTATAGAATTAGATCAAAATGAGACATATCCAAGACCAAGACCTAGACCAAACTGCCACAAAGATCCAAGTCAAACCCTCCTCCAAGTCTCCTCAAACAAGTGAAAGTCAACGCTGGTCAAACTCCTTCAAATCTGGTCAACGTTAGAATTTTGACCCTACAATTACCTCAGAAAATTTGCACATGCGAGCTACAGTAGGGTAGAAAACTTCGACTTCTTTCTTCTCCTTTGACTTCCTTCTCTCTCCTTTGACTTCAGCCTTTCTTCTTCTTGTCTAGGTGCAGAAAATGATAGATGATGTGATGAATGAATTGGTTCTCCAAGAGGTCGAATTGTCTCTTATATATAGTTGTCCAGGAGGGTCGAATAGGTGCCACTAGGCTGACTTGTCCAAGGAGGGTCAACTTGGTCTTCTTGTGGACTTATGACTCAAAAATAAAATTTAAATTCTTTTTCTTACAAATGTCCAAATGGGACATGACTCAAATAAATTTTCTTTTGACTCATAATAAATTATTTTTGACTCTTTTGACTCTAAGCATGAAGAACATGCTTTGACAAAATATAAATGAATATAATCTAAGTCACCTGACACAGGGACACGAAGGACACGAGGATTCGAGTGTCCGACACAAGCACATTGACCCCCCAGAACAGGACATGTTAGGACACATTATATATTATTTTATATATATATATATATATTAAAAATTAGATATTTCTTCTCATTCATGATACAAATTCATTGATTCAAACATAGATCTTCATCTAGATATAAGTTTTACAAAGTAACATTATGCATACAAATACAATTGTGAGTCGTGACATATTCATCAATGATCCAATAAGAGAAAGACAAGATACAGCAGTTTTCTCATTAAGTCATCAAAATCAAAATGTGTTACATAGGTAGTAGCAATGCCAATGCCAATGCCAAATAGAAATAGCAAATACAAAACAACTACAATCCTCAAGGCAATAGGTAGCTCATGAGTCGTCAATCCTCATCATCAAAATGAGCATCACTGTCATCATCATGGTCACCACTTCTCTCCTCTGTGGCATCCTCCTCCTCTGTATCCAATGTCATCTCTACATCTGCTGGTGTGCAGGATGACCCCTCTATAGTATCACCATCATCAAAAGTGACAGGCTCTAGCACTAGCTCATTAAGATCCAAGTTGGCCAATGCCAACTCAACACTGTTGTCCAGACCCATATCATCAGGAAAGTCATCCCACATCTTTGTCTTTCCCTTCAACCACTCATCCCTCTGACTATAAATAAGACGAAGGATGGTTTGCACATACACCATTGTCTCTGCCATGGACTTCTCAAGCCTACTCTTCTTGACACTATACAAATTCCCATATGTGCTCCAATTCCTCTCGCAACAAGAGGATGAAGTCACCTGAGAGAGGAGCCTCATGGCTAACTGTTGTAGAGGAGGGCTTGTTGCCCCATGAGTTTCCCACCAAGAATAGGGCTTCTTAGCCCCCTTGTCTCTAATCACATCATATCCTGCAAATCGACCAATACTAGTGGAAAACTCTGCAAAAGCACCCTCCACCTCATCAAGGAATGCTCTATCCTGAAAAATCCGCCTCAATGAATCTTTCCTCCCCTATGAAATTTCACCATGCATGTGAGGAGGGAATCTACGGGAAGGTCCACCATTCAGCCACTCATGGTTGTAGTATTTTGGGTTCAATGAGTGAACCAAACAATGCAAAGGTGTGCAATTCTTGTCCCATCTGCTGACAAGAATATCTTGTATGGTGGTGAAGAAGACCTTTGATGATGTCTCATACTCGGGGAACTCACTCTATAAAATAATGCTCCTCACAAACTCAATCATGGAATCCCATCCCCCACAAACCTCTCCTAGGATTGGTTGGTTTGTATCTGCAAATCATTGAAAAGAAATGATAGGGTCCATGATCTTAATAAGTAGATCTACCCTCTCCCACCAAGCATCATCTAACATTGTGTCCTTCACTCTTTTTTAGACTACTTGATCTGTTTTTCTCCAAAAAGACCAAAACTTCTAAATAACCATGGCCCCAAGAGCGGTCTTGACCTCTCTCAACCTCTTCAACATGATGAATGAAGAGGAAAACCATGTATCCGCAAACTTCAATAATGATAGATTGGTGTACTCCTTGTAGATGGTGAGGGCATTTGTATGATTTTGAACAAAGTTGCGGATATGTCGTGCATCCTCAATAATACTTCCAATCCAAAGCACATCAGAAGCAATAGATTTGAGTGCTAAATTCAAAGAATGGACAATGCAAGGTGTCCAAAATACTTGTGGATATTTAGCTTTCACAATCATGCCAACGGCCTTGCAAACAGGTGCATTATTGGTAATAATTTGCACACAAGAATCAACAGCTACATCTTCAATAACTTTAATGAACAACTCACCCATATATTGTACATCCCTGTATTGTCCAAGTGCATCCACTGATTTCAAGAACACTGGACCATTCAAGGAAGACACCATGAAGTTGATGAGTGGGTGGCATGCTGGATCTATCCATCCATCAGAAACAATACTAACCCGAGATGTGGCCATGCTGATTTAATAAGCTCAAGCATTTTGTCCACCTCTTTCTTTCCCTTCTTCAACAATGTGGTTCTAAGCTTCTCTCACCCAGGAGGCACATACCCTGATGGAGCCCCTTGAATTAGAGCTCAACACCTCTCAATAAATAAAGGTAAGCGTGCAACATTAAAGGATATGAAGTTCTGATAGAAAAATAATGCAATGGTGAGATCAAGCTCTTCCTGTTTCTCTTTCTGAAAAATCTTGTCCAATAGACCAAGTGCCACTGCCTTTTTTTTGCGGCTTGTCCCCCAGCAAAACTCTCAAATGGAAATTTGTTGCTACTTTTCTTCAAGAATGGAAGGGGATCATCATTCTTGTTTTTTTTAGATATTGCAGCCACCTTTGCCATACCAACATTGGCCTCTTTTTCCATTTCTTTCCTCTTAGCCAAAGACCCCTGTGTACATGCTGCAATTCCATAAGTTGTTAAAGCCAACAAATGAGATTTCACAAGGTAATATGGTTGTTGCAATAGTTGCATGTCCAAGAAACATTGCCTCCTCCCTTCAACTTGCTGCCTGGCCCTTGCTCTATTGTGACATATTTCCACAAGGGATATTTGTTATCTTGAGGCTGTTGTCTTCCCTCAACATTTATTGTTGTTGCAACCCCACTTCCAATAGAGGGAACACTTGCAGACACTGATGAAATTGGAACAGGAGGGGCATCTCCAATGGGGACATTCTTCCCCTTCCTTTGCCCCTTCCCTGCTGCCCTTGATTGAGCCATGAATGTTGTAAAAAAATAAATAAAAAATGCACAAATTTGTAAAAAAAAATTCACATGCAAACTGTTGTAATAAAAATGAAAAAAAAAATAGTGACAAAATGCACTTCCCTGTTCATTGAATCACCTACAAAATGCTCCCACACCCTTTTCTATTCGCTCCCACACACCCACAACAAACCCACGGCAAGAGAGAGTCAAATGTGAAGTTGAAATGGGCCAAAACTGTTAATTTTGCAACTAGGGTCAAATTCCACATTGAACAAATCAAATGATCAAGATAATATGTTCATTAAATTCCTCTTTTCGAGAGGACCAAAATCGACCTAAAGATCACCTAATTCGGTTAAGAAGAAATTAAGTTTTGAATTATTTTATTCATGCATACATTATGGAATGTGTCAGACCTAACCACATGAGTAACTGCTTGGGTCAATCTTAACCCCAAGTAAACCCTCAAAAAAAACTATAAAAGGAAGAGACCTCAAGCTCATTTGGACACACTCAATCAAGGCATGTTTTATTCTTCTATTTTGTTTTGGCTCACACAGGTTCATCAACAGAAGTTCGTATTGGGTCTGAGAGTACAAGCATAAGGTTCACTCTGGGTTTGGGTATTCTGGATCTCAGTCGTTGTCACAGATCAAAAAATTTTTGTCCACGATCGCAAGCACAGAGAGGTCAAGAGAGCGACTTTGGCTCTCTGGTCGCTCGCACACAGTTTAGAGGGAGCGACTTTAAGTTCAGAAGGTTTTGGTCCCTGGTCACTCACACCAGGAAGCCCTGAGAGCGACCCTGACAGTGCAGTCGCTGGCACCGCTTAGCCAGAGAGCAGCTTTGGCCTTCCTGATCGCTCGCACAGCTCCTTAAGGGTGCGACTATGGGTTTTTATAGTCCGAGGCCAAGGTCGCACGCACAGTGACCTCCTAAGAGCGACTGTGCAATTTTAGTCGCACGCATACCGTCTTCATGAGAGCGACCCTAAGGTTTCAGTCACCCGCAAACAGTGTTGATGAGGGCGACCCAGTTCAGATCTGAGTTTTTGGTATCTTGGCTTCAGTCATCTTCAGTGATCTAGTAAATCTGAGTTCCTCTACTGTTATTACAGATCTGTAAATCTGTAGATCTGATCTATTGTTTTTTCCTGCAAATTATATGTATTGGGCTCATTGTACTGTTGTAAACTTTTCATGACAATCTACTAAAGAAGAAGATTTGAAAGGGTTTCCCCCTAGTGGGGTTTTTCCCTGGTCTTGGACCAATCTGTTGTCTCTTATGGTTGTGCTGTTGTCTTCTCTATCATTGCATATGTTGTTCTTTCTTCAGTTACATTTATGATTGATTATACCACTGACAAATTGGATACATTGTTAATGAAAAGATAAATTGGGCTAAAGTAACTAATACAGCATAGAACAATCTGAAAATTTTTAACAAAAACTGCCCTTTATGGGCCGCACGGCACTCAAAAAAGCAGACATGTTTCACAGAATCGGGACATGATCGTGTCTTGACGGGACACGATCCAAAGGACACATGTCCCACCAAATCATGTCTGATTCGACCGATTTGGGACACGAGGAGGCTGAGGAACGAATCTGGTTTCTTAGAATATAATAAATACATCAATGATAATTTTATATTATGAAGACCAACTCTAATTACAACTTCAATGACTACTATACCATTTCAACCCAGTTGAACCTCATATTACTGCCACATTCTTCCATACCTTGATTAAATCCACTAAAATGTGAACCAACCTTCATAAAAATTCCTAGTGAAGTTGAAGAGAATAGTTCCTCATAGTTGTTGTATATTGAATATCTACATGCTGGCCTAGGTGTTGTGTCAAAAATAGATCTAAATACCTATGAAAACAATAAGTTAGGAATGATGTTATTTAAAGGACTTGATTATTGACCCCTATTGTCACATGCTCCATCTATCCAAATTTAGATAAGGATTCTATAATGGCCTTTGCTCCATAAAGCATCAACCTAGTCGACCAATTTCCCCATGATACAATCTTGTTGACTTATTGGATACTGCATGGTTGAACTAAAGTGATGTTCAGGGGAAGATCTCACCCACCTAAAACACTAGTTGGTAATGCAATGAAAATTTGATGCACTGAAGAAGGAAATATGATTATCCATCCCTTCCACTGCATGATACTATCGATATGGGCTATCCTAGTCGAGAAGCTCCATCGTTATTTCTAACTCAAAAAAGCATATAACACCTACAATTTAAGTTGACTAACATCTCTAGGATGCAATTAGCTACCCTACTTAGCATTACTCAACCTTAATGAGAATATATCACTTGGCAACACTACTAATGGCCTTTCAACAATGATAGAATCAATTTGAGACAATACTCCCAAGTTAGGTCACGAGTTGCCCAAGTTTTCTTATAGTGGATGGCTACCATTTATTGTTTCCCCATATAGGTCCTCCTTGATTATTCTCTTCATCTATTTGGTTGAAATAATCCTAGTGGCACCATTGGTCGTGCCTCTCAGGATTACTTTCCTACCATCCTTGGAAATGAATTCCACCTCCATGGTCTAGTAATCTTTCCATTGCTTCCCTATATAGATCAGCCATTGAATGCCAAATACCATGTTAGTGTCTACTAGCTTCACCACATAGAAGTCATTGATCATGGTGTAATTTCCCATCTTTAGTTCTTGTTGTTTTTCCATGGCACTCAAGAATCTAGTTTGGGTCTTAGAATCTCAAACACAAACACACTCAAATTACATAACACTTTAACTTTGCACAGCGGAAAACAATAATAGTGAATAAACTTGTACACAAGACACAATTTTTCAACATAACTTCATTATATTAACAATCTTTAATACAACAATCTAGGGCTCCTGTACTAGATATCATAGCCTTGTTACCCACCACTAGTGGGTGACCCCATAGGAGAAATTTTTCTCCTATATTTGTCTTCAGCCAATAGCCAACAGCCCCAATAACACTAGTGTAGCCAATGTGTGCCAGTTTATCTCTGCTCCCTGAACCAATCGTATGTCCTCTCGCCCATCTATCGAGATCGTATGTTTGAAGGCAGACCATCCAATCCTAAAGGTATGTCTTTTATTGTGCAATCAGGTGCTTATGCTTGTTTTTCTTGGGCACACTTGGGTATGGATTATTGGGTGACATGGAAGAAGGAAGGGTTTCGACTGTAGTCTTGTTCCCTCACCTTAAATAGGGGGTTAATCTTCAACTCTAGTCCTGTGGGATCTCCCCTATTGGCTTGCAGCTTTAGGATGGGAACTACTTGGGAAACCTTGATTCTGGTAACGTGGTCTCATTTACCCGTTCCATATTTTTCACTGCCCTCCACACGTTACATGCCCTATTTCATCATCTTCCCTCTCTAGTTCCACATGACCGTTGGGTCCATAAGGCTCTGGTAATCCCCCTCCCCTGGTGCACATGTTTGGGTCAAGCCTAGAACGATGCCCCAGAGGTTGATGCAGCTAAAAAAAAAAATAAAAGCATATCATAGCCACATACAAAAGGAAATAATACCACAAAATGCAAAAGATGTTCGGGACAATAAATGTTAGCATGTGGGAAAAAGCCAAACATGAGCTCCACCCTTTATCATTATGACCATCACCCTGGTTCCTAGGGCCCCTGTGAGTGCCCCTTGCATCATTAACGAACCCATGCATGTCCCAACCCCGGTGGGCAATGAACTACCCCACCTTAAGGGGGTAATCAATGTTATATCATACACAGCATGCTCTCATCCCCTAGAGCCCCGAGCAGTAAAATAAAAGAAAAAGGCAAACGAAGAAGGTTGGAATAACTCATGTAACCCAATTTCTCCCTCCTACATTCATACACCCAAATGTGTGGACATCCCTCATCATTACCACCCTTGTGATAATGGCATTTGGCCTTGAGACCCCTATGTCCCAATCCACCTCATCATTATCCATAGGACACCTACCACTTGAAGGATGTACCTTGGACATGTCCTTCCCTTTAGGGGTTGGGAAAACCTAATAGGGTTGTTTATTAACCACCCTTACCTAGGGAGGTAACACATTACATGCTCAAAGCCCCAAGTTTGGAAGGGAAACCCACTATGAAGTCTCATTTGTGCCCTGGACTAACAAGATTGATTCACTTAGATGCACTAATGAATTATTGTACCTGAATGTGAGGAGATGCATTAGATCTTATACAGGATTAGCAAGTGGTTTCATCATGGGTTGGGCAACTTAACTGGGGCCCAAGCCCACCAGAGGATCATATTGACATTTGTAGGGGATGCATTGAGAGCCATGGGTTTCCATCATGTGAAAGAGCATTATCTCATGCCATGGGCAGCCTCGGCACTTTCAGCAGCTTGTTCATTGCCCCACATTATATGAGAGATGATGCACTTGGACTAGCAATGCCAGTGCCCCCAGTTGGCTTAGCAATATACATGGTTTAGTAGCTGATTCGAGGCCCAAAGGAGGTTTGTTTCATCCTAAAGACATGGGAGGGAAAGCACCATCTTCTGTGCCCCCATTTGGAGAAGTCTACAAGCTTATTTTTTATCAGGAGACCCATGAGACCACTACTTGTGCCCCAGAGCCACTTTGGAGCAGCACATGATGCTTTGCTTAGAGATCAAGGATCCACCCCTTAACCATCATTCATGGAGCCCTCTTCTTCATCATGGGACCTTGAGGACTCATTTAGGCCCCTTCAATCAACCCTTCTACACTACTATTTCATCATTTTCATCTCACTTTGGATGGCTTCTTCATTACATTATGAGCTACTTGGTGGGGTTGTTACCAAGGATATGTTATTTTGCACAATAAAATAAGTTTAGGGGCATCTTAGGCTAATTCGAACTCTTAGAGGATCATATAAATAGAGATATCTCCCATTCAGAGAGATAATCATCATCACACTTGGATCTCTTTGTAAAAGGAATTTTGCACTTCTTTCTCTTGGACGAAATTGGATTTCTTTGATGCATTTCGATATTTTTGGGAGCTAGTTTCACTTTCTCTTGTAGATTCTTTCTTGTTTTTGGATTGGATATGTTACCCACCATTTTGTGGGTGATATCCCTGGGAGAAAAAATTTCTCTGAGATGGTCCTCAGCTGGCAACCAGCAACCTCTTACAACCACCAACTAGGTCACTGTTGTGAAAATTCCAACACTGGAATCCTATTGCAGCAACTGGAAATTATTCTCCTAATTGTTAATTTTATTTAACAATTTATTTTTTGTTTGCTATGGCAAATACTGAATAAATCACACTACAATCTACAAAAATAAAAATGCAGAAGAATAAACGCTAGAAGAAATGCTAGCACACACATAAAAATAACAATTATTTTTGGACAAAAGTCCCCAGAAAAACCCAACTTGGGAAAACTGGTGCAGCAGCTGAGGGTTTTATTATTAAGCAGCAGTGAAATAATCTAAGTACAATCTGGATGCCAAATATTGGCAATCCTGCAGAGAAAATACTAGCAAAAATCTAGTGAGGAATTTTCCTCACCCCACAGGCAAATCTAGGCTCTGACTGCAGCTCCAAGTGAGTCGTCCAAACTGCCTCTGCGTTGGCTCTGCATCAGCCTCTCTGTGGCTTTTCTCCCTCTTTGCAAATGCACTCACCGAATCTGGAAATCTTCCTCCAGCTTCATTGTCTCTGCCCCTCTCTCACTACTTCGATCTTTGACTCTCTCTCCAGCCACTGACCGCTGCTACTCAGGAAATCGATCTGCCAAGAAATCGAATTGCTCAAGTGTCTCCTCCATCACCACATCGACCTCCTTTTATAATCCTCTGTTGGAGCACCAACGACCAAGATTAAAACATAATCGATGGCTAGGATCATCTCTGGATCGATCCGTGTGAGTTTCTAAATAATTCTCGCCTTGACTTAATTAATATTGATTAATTAACCATATTCCCTAAATTTAGACTTAGGAAATATTTAAAAACTGGTTAATAATCTAATTAAGTCATTTCTAGGCGGAATTTCCATAAACGATTTTTGGGTTTTGGAGATCTCATGTATTCTAGTCTTTCCACAAAATTTCATGGCTAGAACACATCCAATGCTACAAAAACTAACACTCCCTCTTAGCGAGGAATGCGTTCTAATGCTACTGCACCCCCTATAGCAACACCCTGTCTCTGCATCATCTCCTGTCACGTTGCTGATGTCTGGCCATACTATCCACCAGCCCACTACGCAACTTTGATATACCCTGCATCTGGGTTGCTGCTTGACCCTTCCGAACTGTTGCCAACACTATCTCTGCACTGCAACTAGCTCTTATATGTTGTTGCTGCAACTGCAACATCTGCAACTGAAAGCATTCAAAATACTAAATCACCTGTGATCAGTATAATGCATCTATCACTAGAGTCTATAACTCTTGCTAGTATTTGAACTATAACTGAAGAATTTGTGTTGTCGCTGACTTTGCACTACTGCCAATTCTGCATTGCACTCCCCAGCGTCTGACTGCTACTAGTCTCTGCAATTGTAACTTTGGCATCTGACTGCATCAACTATCACTGATCCATCCTACTACTAAATATTGTGGGCCCCTGTAGCAAGGTATTGATCCATGAGGTGGACTCCTCAAGGATCCTGCCCATCTATAGCGCTTTGGGGCTACAACACCAAGTCACCCCACTTCACTCCTAGAGGTATATCAGCAAACATGGCGAAGCCTTCCTCCAGCCTAGAGGATAGCCTATTGATCTCAGCTGAAGCTTCATGTTGGTCCTTCTTCTCCTCCTTGTCCTTCTTCCTAAGAGGACACTAGGTACTGTAGTGACCAAGTTCACCACATCTGAAGCACTTGACCTTCAACAAGTCCTTCTTCCTCTGCTTCCCCTGTCCCTAACTGGGACCCTTTGACGCGAGGGCCACATTCTCCTCCTCCTTCACCTGCTTTGATCTGTTGTTGCTGCCACTGATGGAGCTCTTCAAAATAGCTCGTCTCAAATCCCCTTGCTACAAATTGACCCACATCTTGTCCCACCTTGGCATGGTATCTTTGCCCAAGATACTTTGGATGAATACCTGCCACTCTTTTAAGACATTGTTGAGTGCCAATCGCACTAGCTCCATGGGTTGAGGCGTTGCCCCAACAGCTGACAGTTGATCTCGGACTTCCTGAATCCTAGTGAGGAAGGGATTTATGCCTTCCCCCTTCAGTATCCTAATGCGTCTCAACTTCTCCTCTAAGTACATCTTCCGTTGCTCAGAAGTACACTAGTATAACATGGAGAGAGTCTCCCACATATCATTGGCAGTATCTTTGCCAACTATATGTGAGACAATATGATCCTAGACTCCATCTCGGATCAACCTCTTCGCCCGTGCCATCTCCTTTTTGTACTCTTTCAGTTGATTCGCATCTGTGAGAACTGCTACCACTGCATCAATATAGACTTTCAGGGCATATTCATCTAGAAGGAAAGACATCCTTGTGTTATGAAACCAGCTCACATAAAGATAGAAAAGATAAATCAACAACTTAGAAATCAGCCTCTTCGATGGGGCAACCCCCTTTACATAAGACAAATGAACAATTCTTGGATGATACAAACGACAAAACCTCCTTTCTATATATAGGAGTCTAAGGGGTCACAATATAATCAAATCCGACATAACAATAATAATATAAGGGCACAAAAATAACAATAGTGGGCTTTTATGGGGCACAATAATAACAATATGGGGACAATAGGGGCACAACAATAATAATAAGAGCTACAATGACAATAGTAATGGGGGAATCACTAGTATTATAGGGACCTAACATGCCCCTCTCCTTCAAAAAAGTGTTGTCCTCAACACTTGAGTAGTTATGGATGCTTCTGTATAAAATTCTCTTCCTCCCATGTGAAATCTTCAACGGGTAAGTTCTTCCACTTGATGAGATACTCTGAAATTGATCGATTTCGTAGTTGTCAAGTTCTTGTTTCTGTGACTGCTTCAGGTTCCAATATGATTTTTCCTTCCTCATCAAGTTCTGGCAATATTGTTTGAACTGAGAGCTTGTCACCTATAACCTTCTTTAAGCATGAAACATGGAAAACTGGGTGCACTCGGGAAGCTGCAGAAAGCTCCAATTTGTATGCCATAGTACCTATCTTTTGCAACACCTTGTACGAACCATAATACTTTGGTGATAATTTATTATCCTTCTTAGCTTTCTTGAGGGACATTTGTTTATATGGTTGTAGCCATAGGAATACCCAATCACCTACATCAAAACTTCTTTCGCTGCGATGTTGATCTACATGTTGTTTTATTCTATTCTGCGCCAAAGTGAGGTTATCCTTTAAGAGTTGGAGAACTTGTTGTTGTTGCTCAATGTGATCTTCCACTGCTTGAACCTTAGAATTTTCTCTTAAATATGATGTGATGGACGGTGGATGATATCCATAAAGTGCCATAAATGTGGTCATTTTTGCTGCAATATGGAAGGAAGTGTTATACCACCATTCAGCCAAAGGCAACCATTTGACCCATTGTGTATGTTTATCAGATACAAAGCAACAAAGATATCCTTCCAAACATTTGTTTACTATCTCAGTTTGCCCATCAGATTGAGGATGATAAGATGAGCTCTAAGCTAACTAAGTACCAAGACAAAAAAATAATTATGTCCAAAAATTTCCTATGAAAATGGATCTTTGTCGCTTACAATAATCTTTGGGTTTCCGTGTAGCTTTTGAATTGTTTCCATAAATGCAATAGAAACTGTACTCGCTTTAAATGGATGAGATAATGCACAAAAGTGTGCATACTTGGTAAGTCTGTCAACTACCACCATGATAACACTCTTTCCTTTGAACTTGGGTAAATCTATGATAAAATCCATTGAAACCTCCTCCCAACATTGGCTTGGAATGGATAAAGTTTGTAATAGACCTAGGGTCTTAATTGTTTCAACTTTATTTTGTTGGAAAACCAAACATTCTGCCACAAACTTTTGAATATCCGATTTAAGGCCATCCCAAAAAAAGTCCTTAACCCTGTGGTAAGTTTTTAGAATCCTGAGTGCCCTCCTAAGGGAGAGGTGTGCAATTCCGTAAGAATCTTTTGTTTGAGTTGGGAATTCTTACAAAGGTATAAGTTATCTTTGTACCATAACGAATCGTTTTTCCATCTAAATGTATCAAATGTATTAGGATCTTGTTGTAACTTTTGAATGAGTGCCCACACTTTTTCATCATTCTTCCATTCATCCCTTGCTTCGTTTAACCAATCTGGTTGGATAATAGAAATGGTGCAAATAAATGCTTCCACATCCTCATCCTTTCTTGAGAGTGCATCTGCCGCAACATTTTCATCCCTTTTTTGTAGATAATTTCAAAGCCATAACCCAACATCTTTGTGACCCATTTTTGTTGCTCTTCTAAAGATAATCTTTGTTCTAAAAATTATTTAAGACTATCATGATCCGCTTTTACCTTGAAGTGTCTTCCCATTAGGTAGGGTCGCCATTTCTTAAGTGCATGTAGTATTGCCAACATTTCCTTCTCATAAATAGCTTTGTGTAAATATTTTCCTTTGATTGGACGACTTTCGAAAGCAATGGGTCTTTCTTCTTGCATTAAAACAACACCATTTCCATTTCCTAAGGCATCACATTCCACAATAAAGGTTCTTGTGAAGTCCAGCGTAGCTAAGACCTGTGCTTGGCACATTGCCTCTTTAAGATGTTCAAAGGCCTTCGTTGCTTCTGGAGTCCATGAAAATGCATCTTTCTTCAATAATGTTGTTAGAGGTGTTGCAATTATCCCATAATTCTTAACAAACTTGCGATAATACCCTGTCAACCCGAGAAATCCTCGCAGATGCTTTATAGATGTGGGGATTTTCCATTCCTTAATGGTTTTAATTTTGCTAGGGTCTACCTTAACACATTCATGAGATACAATATGACCCAGATATTCCACCTCTTGTACTCCAAAGAAACATTTGGAGCTTTTTGCATATAATTGTTTCTCCTCCAATAGTTTGACAACCCTGACAACATGTTGAACATGATCCTTCCAAGACTTGTTGTAGATTAGTATATCATCAAAAAATACTAACACAAATTTCCTAAGAATGGGTTTGAAAATGGAATTCATCAAACTTTGAAAAGTAGAAGGTGCATTGGTAAGGCCAAAAGGCATGACCGAAAATTCATAATGACTTTCATGAATTCTAAATGTTGTTTTCAGAATGTTTTCAGTCTTCATTTTGATATGATGATACCTTGAACGAAGATCCAACTTGGTGAAGTAAATTGATCCATGTAATTCATCCAATAACTCATCAATGACAAGAATGGGAAATTTATTTTTAATAGTGAGCTTGTTGAATTCCATATAATACGGACACATGCACCATGATCCATCCTTCTTGTGAACCAATACTACTAGAGCAAAGAAAGAACTTTGACTAGGTTGAATTATACCAACCTCTAGCATTTCTGCAACCATATGTTCAATTTCACTATTTTAGGCATAGGGATATCTGTAAGGCCTGATGTTTGGAGGAACACTTCCTGGAATCAAATGAATAGCATGATCATGATCACGGATAGGTGGGAGGCCTTTGGGAGTCTCAAATACCTTGGAATGATTGTCCAAGACTTTTTCGAGATCTGGAGAAATAGATGATTTCGATGTGCGAACCTCTAGCGAACATAATTGTGCAATTACGTCTCATTGTTCTTTCTTTAGAAGCATTGTCATTCCGTTAGAGCTAATTATCTTTTCCAGTTTCCCTGCAATACCCCTTAATTCAACTTCCTTTCCTTCTGAAGAAAATTTCATGAAAAGTTCTTGAAAATGAAAAGCTATTGTACCCAAGGATTGTATCCATTAGACTCCTAGTACAACATCAACACCACCCATTGGAATGGAAAGCATTGGGCTGTTCAATACATATTCTCCCATGGATAGCTTATATTATTATCGCAATTTCCAAAGAAATTTATGGTTCCTCCACTTGTAACCATCACTTGACACTCTGGTACTAGATATAGAAAGCAATTCAATTCCTTCGCTATCTTACAATGAATAAAATTATGGGTACTGCCCGAATCAATCAACACTATTATCTTTTTCTTCTTGATATGTCCTTCTATCTTGATACTTTGAGGAGTGGTAATTCCGGCAAATGCATTATAAGATATCGTCAGATTCATTTCTTCTTTCTCTAGGGTTTGTTCCTGGTGTATATCCTCTTCTTTTGATGTTTCTTGTTCCTTTTCTTCCTCATCTTCACAATCTATGTAAAATAATTTCTTCTCATCACACTTATGATCTTTAGTGTATTTGCTATCACAACTGTAACAAAGCCCTTTTGCTCTTTTTTCTTCTAATCGTTGTGGTGTCAACCTTGTAGGTTGTGGAAGAATAGGGGCAACAACACTTCCATTTTTATAATTGTGAGTGGTAGGCTTCTTTGTTGCCATAATTTTGCTTTCCATTTTTCTTGCCAACCTGAATGTCTTTTCCAATGAATCAGGTTCCCAAAGGCGAACCTCATGTTGGATGTTATCCTTTAAAGTCCCTATGAACACATCAATCCTATGCTCCTATGGAATATCTTTTACCCTTATATTCAATTTTTGGAAGTCCTCAATGTGCTCCATTATTGAACCCTTTTGTTTTAGATTTATCAATTGGCTAAAAAAAGTGTTGCTTTTTGTATCCTCATAATGTGCTATCATTTCATCTGTAAAAATTGCCCAAGTGACAATTTGTTTACAGGAGCAAAGTCATCGATACCATACAAACTGATTTGGTTCCAAATATAAAGTTGCAATGCATACCTTTTGTGTGTTTTTCACATTATGGAGATCGAAATATTGCTCCATGTATAATATCCATGTTACAAGATCCTTGCCATCAAACTTCCTCATATCGATCTTTCGAACATGGTGGGTCTTTGATCCAACGTTAGAGTCTATGAAATCATGATTAACATTTATTTTGTTCTCATCATGAGTTTCCTTTACTACCCTTTCACCATTAGTAAGCATTTCTTGTAGAAACTTTGTCAAATCTGTCTTCAAATCTTCCATGTTGCCTTTAAATTTTTCTTCTAAACCATCCATCTTATCTTCCACACCTGTCTTTAAACCATCCATCTTATCTTCCATGCCTGTCTTTAAACCATCCATCTTAGCTTCCACGCCATCCATCTTAGCATTTTAGCTGCCACGTCATTCATCTTAGCTTCCACGCCATCCATCTTAGCTTCCACGTCTTTCTTTAAACCATCCATCTTAGCTTTTGTTACTTTTTGTGAGAGTGAATTTTGTTGCACTTGGTCTCGTAATTTTGATATATCATGTTGCATTTCTTCCTCTTCTTCATGAGTCATGCTAGAGCTTTCAGGTTGCTTACTAGGTGTTTCCATTTTCTTTCTTCGGGGCATCAATTAATGATAATTATGCTTCACTATGCCCTTTGAATTCCTTGAAACTAATTTTTCAAACCAAACTTATGCAAAATTTAAAAAAAAACTACACACATTTTTTTCACTTTGTAGGAGCTCGATATTGTATCTGATGTATCTCTGAAATTTCGGATCTCCAAGGTCTGAAATTGTGAACTGTGGTATCACTCTGAGTCCTCTTTCCAACGCCACAAGTCTGATCGAAATTGGATTCTCCAAGAAAACGTTATGCCCAAATTTTCCCTCTGCATGTGCTCTTCTCTCTTCCTCCCGACACTGGCTATGCTCTAGTGTACTATTGCAAAACCTTTGCGTCCAGCTAGAGATCTGCTCAACGAAAAAAATTGAGTTGCTCCCTCTGCCTCTGGAATCACTCAATTTGGTAGGATCGAATTTGTCTGCCCCTCAATCAGAAAAAATCAAACCTCCACAAGTAACTCGGCCTTCTGGCAGAATGACTGTGTTGCCCTTGGGAATTTCGGCCTGTTGCCCATAATGAGCAGCGAAAATCCTTCTCTCTTCGCCTCTGAACTCTTAGGCTGATCAACTACACTCTGATACCATGTGAAAATTCCAATACCAGAATCCTATCGCAGCAACTAGAAATTATTCTCCTAATTGTTAATTTTATTTAACAATTTATTTGTTGTTTGCTATGAAAAATAATGACTAAATCACACTGCAATCTACATAAATAAAACTATGGAAGAATAAAAGTTGGAAGAAATGCTAGCACACACACATAAAAAAATTACACAATTATTTTTGGACAAAGTCCCCCGAACAACCCAACTTGGAAAAACCGGTGCAGCAGCTGAGAGTTTTATTATTAAGTAGCAGTGAAATAATCTGAATATAATCTAGATGCCAAAAACTAGCAATCCTATAGAAAAAATACTAGCAAAAATCTAGTGAGGAATTTTCCTCACCCAACAGGGAAATTCGGGCTCTGACTGCAACTCCAAGTGAGTTGTCCAAACTACCTCTGCGTTGTGTTGAAATTTCTAAGTCTAACACGTTAGAAATCCCTACTGCATTATCTGGTTTAATTTCTTCTACTTGTTTATTCCATTAACAAGTTATTTATAATTATAAATACTGAAATAAACACAAATGCATCCTTAACTCATATACAGATCAGCGACAGAAATAACTGAGACAAACACACAAGGGACATCGTTATTTTTGGACAATCGTCCCCGGAAAAACCCAATGCGAGGAAACCGGTGCAGCAGATATGAGGGTTTTATTATTATGCAATTTCTAAATACATCTAGGGTGCCAGAAATGTCTCACCCAACAGGGAACGCCCTCGACAGTAGTACCTCTCCTAGGAGACAGATATTCCAGTTAATCAATCATCGGATGAACAATCCCATAGCAACAATTGCAAATCCTTAGCTGGACATCGAAAGCTGCTCCAAGCTTCTCTGCAGCTCTGCGTCACTCTACAGGGACTGCGTCACCCTTCCCGGCTCACTGGCACTCAGTCTACCCCACGAAAATCTTCTGGTGCTGCCTCTTGGCCCTGTGTCAGCTCTGTTAGCGTCTGCGTAGCTACTGAAGCCTCTGCGTTAGCCCCTTAGCTCTCTATGTCAGCTCTCAGACCCTCTGCGTCACCCACGCTGGCCTCCTCAGCCTCTGCATAGCTCCTAGCTGCCTTTGCGTCATGCTCTCCAGGCTCTGCATTGTCTCTCTGGTACTATCTCTGCCTCTCTGTTATGTATTCTCAGCCTCGTGCCGAACTGCCCCTCGCTGCAACAGATCATAGCTCGATTCTCTCAGCAAAAACCGCTCCAAAAAATTGCACTGACTGATCAATTTTGGTGTGTCTCCAACTAACCCTCAAGCCTCCTCTCATACTTTTCCTGTTGAGTTTTCAACGACCGAGATTAAGTCTCTAATCAACGGCTAAGATTAGATCTGGCTTGATCCATATCATTTAGAACATTCTCACCCAGTTTTATATTAATACCCATTAATATTTTAATTTTCCTAAGTTTATACTTAGAAACCCCATTAAAAATATTAATTAATTTAATATCTCTCCAACCGGGTGGAATTTTCCCAAACCATTTCTGGGTTCTGGAGATCACATGTGCCTTAGCCTCTCCACCAATTTTCATGGCTAGAGCACATCTAATGCTACCAAAAAACAACACATTGGCTCTGCGTCAGCCTCTTTGTGGCTCTTCTGCCTTTATGCAAATGCACTCACCAGATCTGGAAATCTTTCTCCGGCTTCACTGTCTCTTTGCCTCTCTCACTGCTTCAATCTCTGCCTCTCTCTCTAGCAGCTGACTGCTGCTATTCAGGAAATCAATCTGCCAAGAAATCAAATTGCTCAAGTGTCTCCTCCATCACCACATCAATCTCCTCTTATAATCCTTTGTTGGATCACCAACGGCCAAGATTAAAACATAATCGATGGCTAGGATCATCTCTGGATCGATCTGTGTGAGTTTCTAGATGATTCTCGCCTTGACTTAATTAATACGGATTAATTAAACCATATTCCCTAAGTTTGGACTTAAAAAATATTTAAAAACTCGTTAATAATCTAATTAAGTCATTTCTAGGTGGAATTTCCAAAAACCATTTTTGGGTTTTGGAGAGATCGTGCATTCTAGCCTCTCTACAAAATCTCACGGCTAGAACACATCCGATGCTAAAAAACTAACAGTTCTGTCATTTCTCCGTTACGTGAGCTAGCCATGTGGCCCCACACCCATCTGTCATGATCGTATGTTTGAAGGTGAGCCTCCCGAACCTAAAGGTATGCCTTGTCATTGCGCCGAGAGGCGCATTCTACAGCCCAGTATGACCCCAATGTGTAAGTATGTCTATGCTCAAAGTTGAATTTTAGCTAATGTCGGCCAACATAAAAATAAAAAATTAGAAATCTAAATAATGTTTATGTTCATCTCTCCAAGAAATAATAATAATGAAAATAGAAACAAATAATGTTGTATAACGACCATAAACTGAAATTCGGAAATAACCAGAACTAAATACAGTAAGAACAAAACTGAACCGGAACACAGTAAAAGAATTTGGACACCTACCTGAACTGTTGCTTGCTCTGGTGTTGCTCTGGTGATGTTGATGGTGTTGTGGTTGCTTCTGATGCCAATTACCGGGAAACCAATTCCACCCAGCCTAGACTGAGCAAAGCCTGGTTGCTCAATCCAGTAAGCTTCCCACAGAGGCTTACTGTCCCCCGTGCCCAGAACCTCAGACTGATTATAGCTCTTCTGATGGCAAAATCTCCCTCACTGCTGAATTCCTCCTCTGGTTTCTCCTGTGTTCTCTCCCCCCCCCCGTTCTCGGTTCAGTTCTCCGGTTTTTAACTACGGGCGTGGCGGTGGCCGCCCTCCTACCTGCAACCACCGCCTTCCCTCCTCCCGACACGCCTTGCATGCATTCGAGACCATCAGATATTTGTACTGATCATTCACGCTTTATCAATCTGTTTTATTATATTGTTCATATATGCATTTTGATTATATAGCAAGGTTTGATTTATGTGTCCTTTTTTATATAAGTTTTAAATTAAATTTTTAATATAAAGTTTAAATTTTATATTTATTATAAAGTTTGTTTTATGTTTATTTTTATTTTTTTCTTTATATGAAGTTTATTCATATAAAGTTTAGAACTTTAATTATTATAAAGGGGTCGTTACATACACTCCCCCTTAGAAAAACTTCGTCCCGAAGTTAGAGTTTTAAGTTTATGATTTTGATGGACAAATTTTACCCTATCCAAGTTCCCAAGCTATTCTAAAATCATCCTATCCTTCCTAATCTCTTCCGCTCCCATCCTATCCGTCCTCTACTGGAGTATGCCATGGCGTCAGTTTTACTGACCTAACCATTCATAAACCCTAAGGTGGCAGCGTCGATTATACCGACCTGATTCCCAGTAGGCATCCGGCAGTCATCATTACATGTCTAGGGGAGCGTGATTCACACAGTCCTCCCATGACTCCAAGGTTCGGAAGATAAACGGTGGGCAACACCTCCACCCCTCTCAATAGAATTCAGGGCTAACACCCTATCATAGAATCACTTGGAGCTTTAATTGTTCTGAGGTTCTGTCATCACGTGGTCATCCCGGTAACTATCTATTACCTGCAATCGTACGCTTATCCATGCATCCGTAAAATGTGCATCAGCATATTCAAATAACTCACATATTATTCCTTTATTAATTCATTTTTGATACTACGATACAGCATATTTTCTATATTCCACGGATGTCTTTTGCCTTTTATCTAGAATGTATTCACTTCCTGATTTCTATCCCATTGATCATATTGACATGTATAAATAAATCAGATCTATAATATCTTGATTTCTATCAGAAGTAAAATCATTCAACTGTCTTAACTTTACTTCAACATTTATAATTTAGTAAAATGAACCACATATATTGTTTTGGTATCCATGTACCTGCAGGAATTAAACATATATTATGCCCCAAAATTTCACGTTTATCCATAATCATTCAAAATGTTTCTGAATCTCTGATTGTAGTGAAGTAAATATATACTAAACAAAATTTAAAGTTCTTCAAAATTGACATAGATTAGGGTATCTTTGGCATATGTCCGCTGTATCTTCCCAAGTTGCTGATCCAGGACTATACTTGTCCCATTGGACCTTAACTTGGTCCACCAGGCGGTTCCTCAGTTGTCGAACCCTACGTTCCAGTATACGTAATGGTTCGACCGTTACAACTCCCTTGTCCGATACCTGCAATTCCTTCCATTGAAGGTTATGAGATAGATCAGCTATATAATGCCTTAATACAGAAACATGAAATACATTATGAATTCTATGCAGGTGGGGTGGCAGGGCAAGACGATAGGCAACAGGTCCAACTTTTTCCATGACCTTAAATGGTCCAATAAATCGAGGTGACAACTTTGTCCCTTTTCCGAATCGAATAGTACTTTTATTTGGTTTGATGCGGATGAAGACCTGATCCCCTACTTCATACCTCCTATCAATTCGGTGAGCATCCGCATAACTCTTTTGTCTATCCTGTGCTTCCTTTAATCTTTGTCTAATTTGTCTTACCTGCGCTTCCATTTCATGGATTAATTCTGGCCCTATTATCACTCGATCTTCTAACCTGTCCCAACTTAATGGAGTTCTGCAAGGTCTGCCATATAAAGCTTCAAATGGGGGCATCCCAATCGAACTGTGGTAACTGTTGTTGTATGCAAATTCGACTAAGGGTAAGTACTTTTCCCAATGTGATTGCTGATCCATCACATACATTCGCAACATGTCTTCAAGTACTTGATTTACCCTTTCAGTTTGCCCATCAGTCTCAGGATGGTAAGCAGTGCTTAAATTTAGCTGAGTACCTAAGGCTGTTTGCATACAAGTCCAGAATCTAGAAGTGAATCGCGAATCTCTATCAGATATAATCTTTTTAGGTACTCCATGAAATCTAATAACTTCATTTACGAACACTCGAGCTACGTCAGCAACATCGTAAGTATCTCTTACGGGAATGAAATGGGCGCTTTTCGTTAATTTATCCACCACTACCAAAATGGCATTGTGTCTTTGAGAAGTAAGAGGTAGTCCAGTGATAAAATCCATCGAAATGGTCTCCCATTTAGACATAGGAATGTCGTGGGGTTGTAAGAGGCCCGCTGGGTGACAATGATCTGCCTTTACTTGCTGACATTCCAGACATTTTGCAACAAATTGAGTGATATCACGCTTCATGCCTGCCCAAAAGAAGAGTTTCTTGGTATCCGCATACATCTTCCCTACTCCAGGATGAGCACAATATACTGCTCTATGGGCCTCCCCAAGGATGGTATCTCGAAGATCTTTATCATTAGGAATATACATCCTTCCATGGAATCGTAAGATCCCATCGCTTTCTAATTTATATCCCTCAAATTTAGATTCTTTTACCCTATCACCTTCAAGACCTGCTCTTACCTTTAAATACCAGCTGTCCTTTATAAGATGATCCAGTACTCGTTGTCTTAAGTCTACTTTAATGGGTATGAGAGAAAATATCCGAGGTCTTCTGCTTAAAGCATCTGCTACCACATTCTCCTTTCCCTTAATGTATGATATTTCGAAGTCATATTCACTTAGGAATTCGCTCCAGCGCCTTTGCCTGGCATTTAAGTCTCTTTGGGTGAACAAATATTGTAGACTTTGATGGTCGCTTTTGAGTGTAAAACTTCGTCCTACTAGATAGTGCCTCCAAATCTTTAAAGCTAGCACTACAGCGGCTAGTTCTAAATCGTGAGTAGCGTAGAGTTCTTCATGAGGTTTTAACTTTCTGGAAACATAAGCTACCACTCCCTTATCCTGCATCAATACTGCACCTAGCCCTTGTTGGGATGCATCAGTACATACAGTAAAATCTTTGTCCATGTCTGGGACTCTTAGGATTGGTGCACTGGTGAGTAGTCTTTTGAGTTCAGAGAATGCTTTATTACATTCCTCGGTCCATTCGTACTTAACACCTTTACGCTGAAGGGTGGTAATTGGCTTTGCGATTTTGGAGAATCCCTCCACAAATCTTCGGTAATAACCGGCTAAACCCATAAAGCTTCGTATCTCATGTGCATTTTTCGGTATTGGCCAATCCATGATCGCTTTTACCTTCTCAGGATCTACTGAAATCCCTTCACCTGATATGATGTGACCCAAATAATGAATCTTTTCCTGAAAGAACGAACACTTGGATAGTTTTCCATATAACCGATGTTCTCTAAGGCAAGACAATACTATCTGCAAATGATCTTCATGCTCTTTCTCATTCTTGGAATAGATGAGAATATCATCTAAAAAGACTTGCACAAATTGATCAAGATATTCACGGAAAACACTGTTCATAAGATTCATGAATACGGCTGGTGCATTTGTTAATCCAAAGGGTACCACCGTAAATTCATAGTGTCCAAAACGTGTCCGGAATGCAGTCTTAGAAATATCATTTTCAGAAATCCTTAGCTGATGGTATCCTGAGCGAAGATCAATTTTTGAAAAGACAGCAGCTCCTTTCATTTGATCGAAAAGATCATCGATTCGAGGCATAGGGTACTGATTTTTTACTATAGCTTGATTCAAGTCTCAATAATCTATGCATAATCTTAAAAATCCATCTTTCTTCTTCACAAAAATTACAGGAGCGCCCCAAGGTGATGAACTAGGCCGAATATGCCCTATATTCAGTGGTTCCTTTAATTGAATTTGCAATTCCTGAAGTTCTGGAGCTGTCATTCTATAAGGCGTTTTAGAGATTGGTTGGGTACCTGGTTTTAATTCAATAGTGAGATCCATTTCTCTTACCGGGGGTAATCCAGGTAGTTCTTTTGGAAATATATCCGAGAATTCGGCTAACACCGGATATTGTTCTAAGGATGGCCCTTTTCCATGGCTTACTTCTTGGATTGCATAAGCCTGACAACCTTTCCTTAAACAACGCTTCATCTGCGTTGCTGAAATGTAGCGTAAGGAAACTTCCCTCCTGATTCCTTGGATTTGGATTACTTCTCCTTCATCATTTATGCCTAGGATCCTTTTCCCATAACAGTCTACCCAAGCTTGGTGAGCTTCTAGCCAGTCCATACCTATGATAAGATCATACGTTCCTAAGGCTGTGACATAAACTTTCAGTTTAGTCGCACAGACCCCTAGGTCAATTTTGCATTGATCCACACTCAAGCCCACGGTTTGGAGTTCTCCTGAGGCCAGTTCCACTTGGTGGAAATCATTTTGTCTACGAGCTGCCAGCCCACATTTGTTTAATGCATATGATGAAATGAAACTATCTATGGCACCAGTGTCAAATAAGATTTTGAGTTTTATACCATTAATAATACCTGAAGATTCCACTACCGTGGATTGATGTGCTGCTTGGTCGTTGCCGACTACTGCGTGAATTCTATGATTACCTGGGTTGTTTGATATCGGTCCCTTTCCAGTCCTATGCAATATATTCAGTGAAGCTTCTGGGCAGTCACGTTGAAAATGCGGTCCCCCACATCCCCAACAATTAAGCTGCGTTGACCCTCTTGAATCGGGACGTGAATTTCTAGAGAACGAGTTTCGTCCTCTCATGTTGATTCCTCTCGAATTTCTTCCTCTAGTGGCAGCCCCTCGAGATGTCCACGGACTGGTGTTTGATGATTCCGCGGCTATAGTGTTTACTGCCATGGAAGCTCTTGTCCCCACATTTCTTGGGGTAAACCTGTTACCGTAAGGTGACCTCGAGCCACCTTCTCTGAAGAAGTTTCGGGGTGTCTTTCCTGGAAATCCTGGTTGGATAGGCCCTGTTGGCCCCATATCTTTTTTGATTCCAAGATGTTCTTCTGCATAACGACCACATTCGACTGCCTCGGCTACTGATGATGGTTTCCACATGCTTACCAAGGCTCTGATGCGAGGATTTAACCCAAATATGAAGCGTTCAGCTTGACGTTCATCAGAGTCTAAGTAGTGAATGTATTTTACCAGCTCCATAAACCTTATCTCGTACTCTTCCACCGTTTTACTTCCCTGAATTAATGTATGAAAGGCTTTGGCTTGCTGTTGTTGAAAGTATGGAGGTAAATACTTTGCGCAGAACCTTTCTTCAAATAGTTCCCAAGGGACATTATCCGATGTAAGGTGTAACTGCTTCTCCAGATTTCCCCACCAAATCAAGGCGCTTTCCTTTAATTGAAATACGGCAATTTTTGTTTTTGCAGAAGAAGAATATTTTCTTAACCTAAAGCACCGGTTCATTCCTTCTAACCACGCTTCAGCGCGCTCACCTGCTCGACCTCCTGAGAATTCTGGGAGTCTAATTTTCTGAAGCTCCCTGGAAATGTCTTCTTTCGGTCTTCTGGGCTCATAATTATTTGGTTCTGCTGAACTGGTGGCTACATGCTGAAATTCCTCTTTGGTTTTAGCCTTAGTTGATTCCTTTAATGTCTCCAATAAGGCTTCCAAAGAGTTCATTATCACAGTCAACTCTGGCGCTGGGGCGTTTGATGTTGATAACGGTCTAGGTGGTGACGATTGTGATGGGGATGATGATGGCGACGGTGGCGGCATTAATGGTGGTGATGCTGCCTGGTCACGTCGTCGTCGCTCATACGTCCTTACCATTGTAATGGTCCCTGAACACATAATAAAATTTCTATAAAAATTTGAGGTAGACAACCGAATTTAACACATAATTTTCTTTTGCAACTTCACATTTGTAAACGGGTATAGTTTTGCTATTTTTATCCGCTAGGCGGATCTTACTGGTACCGAGGTCAAGGAGGGTGGTCTCGCGACCTCCTTGTCCTAATGCAGGGTATTCGATCCTAATATGAATAATGCAGAAGTATGGTTATAGACTCCTAACGATTGGGATAATTTCTCTGTCTGGGATGATTTGCTTCAGTGGAGGAATCACATGTATAATACTGTAATGAATTCATTTAAAGATTTTTCAAATACAAAACACCCAGATTCCTCAACTTGGATATGGTGACAAGGCAAGGAGCATTAACAAGCTTGCTCGTTTGGCCCGCAAGCAAGGTCTTTATGATGTGTGTCACTGAGCTGAACAAAATGCTGGCTATTTCACACGGGAGTTCAAGCACGAAAGATTTGTGAAAATAAGAGAACAAGCAAAAACTTATTTAGAAATGAGAGGGGAATTAAGAACTGGGATCAATTTAATTAATAGTACCAATCTGGAAAATTTTCCAAGTCAGCACCGGGCAGAGATTTTCTGCCTTAAGGGAGAATATTTCCAGAAAATGAATAACGGTACCTATGCTAATGAAATTAAGATATCTGATCTTGTTTCTTGATAAAATATTTCTGGTTTTAACAATAATTTCTGTTATCATATGATTTTTGTGTTTTAGATTTTACTAGTTTTGATTGTGACTCTTGATTTTAATTTTGTCACATATTTGATATACATACATACATATGACACACTTGGGACACCTACTAACCTGGATTTTAAAATTGGCATCCCCATATATACCCATACGGCCATCAATGGATTTCGACAGCCTTGGGGATTTATAGGACTATAAAATATCCTTATCAAAGTTATATTATGTGAAACTCACTATTTATGATAAAAATGTGGTTGTGCATGCTTGTTTATGCAGTGTCCGCATCCTTCTAACTGTATTTTGGAGTTTGCTTGTCAATTAAGTTTTTAGGGGGGTCTTGCTCTTCCACTGCAGTAACCATTTCCAACGCAATCGATTAATGTATGATAGAGCACCCGAGTTCCAGTTGGCATATTTGGTTTAGATCTAAACCAAATGGAAAATAACTATTAAAGTTTTTGGCTGGAACTGGTTCTAACTTCTTGGACATGATTGCAAAAGTGCAAATGTTCCTGTAATTTTGGATGTTGGAGGCATGGAGGGCCCTATTCCAGATGATCTCCTCAAGTGCATTACTATTCTAAGTCCAAATGAAACTGAGCTTGCACACTTGACCGGAATGCCAACTGATACCACTGATCAGGTTATTTGTTTTTCGGATGAGATTTATTTCTTCACAAACAACATGTCCCATCCGCTTCGTTGGTTTGTCAACTGCTTTAGCCAATGCTCATGATTTGGCTGAATGGCTGGGTATTGATGAAGTTGGTCTTTTCAACTTCAAGCCGAGTGTAAGGCCAGTACCTCTTGAAGTTCACATTCAGGGATACCCTGGAAAATTCTACTGCCCCCGGATGAATAGTATGAAAAGCCATCATATGCTGCTATAACCTCCCATTCACCTTCGAAGCCAGTGCTTATTTTTGTTTCATCCCGTCGTCAAACGCGGCTTACAGCTCTTGATCTCATTCAGTTTGCTGCTGATTTTTCTGGTCTTCATTGCTTTTATGTATCGAGCCTCTTGCGCTGAGTTGGAACTTTTAACATCCCTAAAGAGACCATCAACAGAAACTGTCCTCTCAGGAGAGATTCCAGAAAATCCTAAATCAGATTCACCAAACTGAACACTCACAAAATAGTTGTATAGCATTTCTGATATGTCCAATACCTCTACCCATTCCGCACGAAAATCACAATAGGGTGCACGATAAAGCTTCACACGATTATCAGTTGTGCAAACAGCGAGTAAACAACCTCCATTTGGAGCCATTCCTTGTTGGGACCAAGCAATAGATCGAACATAAGAGCGTACATCTCTTGACAAACAGGTGGGCAAAAGGCATCCTGTCAAAAGATCATCCTTTTCAACTACTCCAATATCAAATGGTGGGCTTGCAGAGATGGTAATCAAACCTCGAGGCCCATCCAACTGAGCTGGATTCAGAATGGTGACCAAATGGCCTGTAGCAATGGCCAACAAATTCTCCTCTGACCAGACAACTGAATTTGAAAAAAAAGGCGATGCCACCAAAGGCGCAAGCTGAAAATGTGATGCCATCCTAATTCCAGCTGTGCATGGCAAGCGCTTTCCTCTCACTCTGGTCTCGGAGACAAATATAATTGTTCCCAACAGGAACAAAGCTCTAAACTAAATATTCTGTAAAACACGCAGTTTTGGGCGCGCCTTCTTTTTTCTCATAACCAAATGAATAATATACAGGGGAGACCTCCCATTTACATCGCTGGGGTTCGAATCTCCGGGCCCTTTACCCAATGAAGCGTGAACGCCATGGCCGGTCGGAAGTCGGGAAGGTTTAAATAATCATCCGCTAAAATAAGCTGAATTTTCTGGGTCCATGTCTATTAGTAACCTCCAGTATATGGTTTTCTACCGAATCCCGTCGTATGTAAAAAGACGACCCACCGCAGATCACAGTCCAGTCATAATCGGAAACATTTATAGTATCGGGCTCTCGGAAGTGGCCCGTAGGTAGGTATATCCATGTATATAACAAAATTTATTAATTAATATGCATCAGGCAGCGGTGGCAGGGACTTGAATCTCCGGTTCTACCACGCGCGGCTCAGCCTCCTGAATTACTGTAAACACCGTAGAGACTCACGCGTCGAGGGTTTTATGGTACACACAATGCTCGTAAAGATTGCTGGTCCAAGAACGAATTAAATCACAGCAGAATTAAATCACAAGTGTACACGAGCGTAGGGCCTGGGAGGTCCCGAAGGTTTGAACACGGGCTCCGATACCATGTATAACGACCATAAACTGAAATTCGGAAATAACCAGAACTAAATACAGTAAGAACAAAACTGAACCGGAATACAGTAAAAGAATTTGGACACCTACCTGAACTGCTGCTTGCTCTGGTGTTGCTCTGGTGATGTTGATGGTGTTGTGGTTGCTTCTGATGCCAATTACCGGGAAACCAATTCCACCCAGCCTAGACTGAGCAAAGCCTAGTTGTTCAATCCAGTAAGCTTCCCACAGAGGCTTACTGTCCCCCGTGCCCAGAACCTCAGACTGATTATAGCTCTTCTGATGGCAAAATCTCCCTCACTGCTGAATTCCTCCTCTGGTTTCTCCTGTGTTCTCTCCCCCCCCCAATTCTCAGTTCAGTTCTCCGGTTTTTAACTACGGGCATGGCGGTGGCCGCCCTCCTACCTGCAACCACCACCTTCCCTCCTCCCGACACGCCTTGCATGCATTCGAGACCATCAGATATTTGTACTGCTCATTCACGCTTTATCAATCTGTTTTATTATATTGTTCATATATGCATTTTGATTATATAGCAAGGTTTGATTTATGTGTCCTTTTTTATATAAGTTTTAAATTAAATTTTTAATATAAAGTTTAAATTTTATATTTATTATAAAGTTTGTTTTATGTTTATTTTTATTTTTTTCTTTATATGAAGTTTATTCATATAAAGTTTAGAACTTTAATTATTATAGAGGGGTCGTTACATGTTGGCCTGAAACAAAAATGAAAATAACCATATAGATTAAAAAAATACTACAATACAATTATCTCATGCGTTTAGATAAAAAAAATTACAATACAATTATCTCATGCATTTAATAGTTCTTTTATCATATACGTTGAATTTGAATGGATCATAAATTTACTTTCAACAAAAAAATTTACCACATTAAAATTCCAAATTAGGTAAAATTTTAAACATATTTACTCTTTACTAAAGTCACTACCATTTCTTAAATCAAAGTAAAAAGGTTAATTCAACACAAAGAATCCAAAATCTTGCTCTAAAATCTTTTAATATTTCTTTTAATTAATTATTTGTAAAATAAATCTTTAAAAGGAAAATCATATCCTATGGATATATTAATCTATACACAAAAATATTTCCACATCAAAGTTGTAATATTCGAAAATATTCATTTGATGTAGTTTTATTATAAATTTTGTTATCATGCCATGTAAAAAACATCATTAAATCTAATATTAATATTGAAAGATTAATATTCATATTAATATTATTATTAAATCTAATATTAATATTAATATTATTCAACTTAATAACTTTTAATTAATACAATATTAAATTTTATATAATATTAAATTTTTTATATTATAATATATATTAATATATCATGATATATATTAACTCTAGATATATATGGGAGGGAAGAAAAAATGCATAGAGTGATAGAGGTGGAGAGATAGAGGAATAAACGAAAGGAGAGAGGGAGGGATATAGAGATGGAGTTGGAAGGAGAGAAAGGGAGGGAAGAAGAAAGACATAGAGAGAGAAAAGTGGAGAGAGAGAGGGAGTGACAAGGAAGAGATGGAGAGAGAGTATTTATGCTTGAGGGTGATATGGAGAGACAAAGAAGGAGAGATGGCGAGAGGAGGGAGAGGGAAAGGTGGTAGGAGAGAGAAGAAGAGATAGAGGGAGAGTGCCAGAGTTAGAGGGCGGAGAGAGAGAGGAAGGAAGAGAGTGAGGGTGTGAGAGGGAGAAGGAGAGAGGAAGGGGGGGAGAGAGAGAGGAAAGACACATAGAGAGGAAGGTGAAGAGAGTGAGAGGGAGTAATAAGGGAGATGGAGAAAGAGGGAGAGAGGAGAGGAGGAGGGAAGAGAGATAGGAGGGAGAGATGGAGAGAATGGGAAGAGAGAGAGTGAGGGAGAGAGATATATATGGAGAGAGTGTGTATGTTTTTGGGGTGATATAGAAAAACAAAAGAGAGACAAAGGGAGATAGAGATATATATGTGTTACACACACATGGATAGCAAGACAATGTGAAAGATAAAACATGCAATCCATTTTTTATTAACAGAAGATATACATTTATAGTACATTATGTGACTCTTGGGTTTCAGATCCCAAGGTCTCTTGGACTGCTTTTGTCCATTCAACTTCCACACTAACCATTTAGGATTAGGTGTCCAACATTCCCCCCCTTAATCCGAAGGGTTATGTATGAGTCCAAGAAGAGAGCTGTAATACAACATGTGCAACAAATGCATGGCAGCACTAGGCTGAATGTGCTCTATGAAATGTTGGTAAAAAGGGCGGTGGTTTAAGGATGACCACCAACACTGGAACGCTTAGTGCAGTTCCTGGAACTCTTCCAAAACTGGCAAGAAACTGAAGTTTTCTGCTAGAGGAAGTGATCCTATTGTTTTAAAGAGGGAAACCTTCAACCATAAAAGGGAGGTCTCACCCCGCATAAAAGGTAAAACTTCAACCTGAAAAGGGAAGTCTCAACCTGTGATGGTTTAAGGATAACCAACAACTTTGGAATGCTTAATGCAATTCCTGGAACTCTTCCAAAACTGGCAAGAAGCTGGAGTCTTCTGCTAGAGGAAGTGTTCTCAATTGTGTTCCTGGAACTCTTCCAAAACTGGCAAGAAGCTGAAGTCTTCTGCTAGAGGAAGTGTCCCAGATTGCCGACTGAAGGCATGTTCACGGGCATCTTAGTCTCTAGCTACAACTCTGAAACTGGTGTGGCAGGTTGTGGCTCAGGCTCGCTTGATGCGACTTTGAAGCTTGTAGATGACCATCATTTCCCCCCCTGTCAGATACAAGGTGAGAAGATGGAGAAAACTCAACTGCAAGACTGTTCAATACTTTGGAACAAGTTCTGATATGTGTTTGGAATATCTTCTTGGCTGTTGATGCCCATTGCCAAGAAGCGATCCATCCAAGATGAATCTTTGTTCTTGCAGGACGTTTGTTTCTGAAGCATCTGTTTGAAGAATGACTGGTTTTATGACAGTGCTTACATGGATGAAGATCAAAACAGTGATCTTTCAGATGGCCAACTCGGTCACAGTGTTGGCATTTCACGATCTGTTGTTGTTGTTGCTGTGGAAGAGGGGCAGAATCTGGAACAGCTGAAGCTGAACTGTCATGAGGAGTAGGTGAACTGTCATGAATAAATCCAGCACTCTGAAACTGAATGGGCTTGGCATAGTCTGGAATATGAAAGGACAAGTCCTTGTCATATCCAAGACCCGTTCTGTGCTTGTTGTGGACAAGTTGTTCCCAAGGTCTGATGATGGGCTTGGGAAGTGCAGACTGAGTTTCTGCATCTGCATATACAACTGCTGCTTTATTTGAATGAACTGTAACATTATTAACATGCTGCTGATGGGTGGTTGTCTCAATGTTCTGAACAAAAACAGGTTCAGAATGGTGTCTATTTTGATGTAGCTCTTCTTGCTGTAGCTGTGATTCAAGCTGCAAAAAATCGATCTTTTCTTGTACATTTTGCAAGCAAGTTTGAATGTTAAAAAGAGTTTCCTTACTGACTTTTACCATCCCATCAACAGTGGAAAAGATTAGACTATTTAATAACTGTAATGCATCATCAATTTGCTCCATTTAATGACAATGTTGCACAAATATCTCACACAATGCCAAATAACCGCAACTTTAAAGAATATAGATAGCCCCCAATGCTTATGAACATTGAACTCTATCGTTCCAATTAATCCTTCAATTGATGAGGGTGCCCTTTTAACAGCTCAGACCACATTAATAGAAATGTCTCAATTCTTTGATGGAATGGATGAGGATGGAAATCTTCGAAATACCAATGGACATGACAAAGATGGAGATGCTGGTTATTTGAAAAATAATGCAAAGTGGCACCTTCTAGTAATGGCAAGCAGCAATGTTATAAGGGAAGGTGCAATCAGTGCTCAGAGAAGAATGGTTGAACGAATGCTGGGATCTTTAATTTCTGCTAATTTTTCTGTTCAAAATTTTGCCAGAAAATAAGCCATTTTAATTTTTCAACAAATTTTACCTTAATTGCGAACTAATCTGTTGAACGCTTGCTGCCTTCAAAGCAAAGGGAAATTACAATCTGGAACTCATTTTCTTAGTAGATCCAAGACATTTCAGCTCCCTTTGGTTGCATTGATGAGCTCTCTGAATTCAATTCTGATGCCACTGCGATGTTGTATGCATAACTCATGGCTTTGCTTCCAGGCTAACCTGCTTGACGCTCAAGCTATGGAGAATACGGATGGATGCTTGGTTGTATTTCCTGACTATGTTGATCAACTTCATACTACTAGAAGCCCCGACTTTCTGGTTTTGAGCTCTAGTCATGGGATATGACCACTGTCACATTATGCCGATGGTATTATCATGGGCGTTCTCGATACAGGAATATGGCCCTCCTTGCCGTTCTACACTCGACCTTGTTGCATCTGAACTGCGCCATGGATTTCTTTTCCGCAATGAAAGCATATTGGTAAATGGGGATTTCGTAAGGTTTACACAGATATTCACCCTAGACGCGATGAGGAAATCACAATCAAATGTATAACAATCTGTGGGCGACATTTATTTTCTGACCATCATTTCTCACAGAAAGACTCTTTCTGGGTTGTGTCCAACAATATGGAAGGTGAAGAGAGGGAAGAAGAGAGAGATAAAGAGAGGGATACATAGATAAATATGGAGAGATAAATCATTTGTGTTTGGGGGCTGAGATAGAGAGAAAAAGAAGGAGAGATGGAGGGAGATATATATATAGATGGAAGGGAGAGAGAGGAAAGAAGAATTATTGCACTAGATGCATTGATTCCAGTGTTTTCTAATCCTATTTGATTTCTTGCACTGAAGGAGATAAACTAAATTAGAGAGGAGAGGACGAATGAAGAGAGAGAGGAGAGGAGTCAAAGAGGGAGAGAAGGCTAATAGAGAGAGAGGGAGACACAAAGATGGAGGGGGAGAGAGAGAAGGAGAGAGGGAGGGAGATAGTGACAGGGTTGGAGGGAAGAGAGAGAGAAAGGAGAAGAGGGAGGAAAAAAGAGATGGAGTTGGAAGGGGAGAGAGGGGGGAAGAAAAAATACATAGAGAGAGAGAGAGGGTGATAAGGGAGAGATGGAGAGAGTGTGTGTATGTTTGGGGGTGATATAGAGAGACAAATAAGGAGAGATGGAGGAATATATAGATATAGATGGAGGGGGGGAGATAAGGAAGAAGATTCCTTGCACTAGATGCATTGATTTTAGCATACATAGTGATTTCTAATCCTATTTGATTGCTTTCACTAGATGCATTGATTTCAGTGTACGTGTTGATTTTTAATTATATTTGATTGTTTGCACTAGATGCATTAATTTCAGTGTAGATATTGATTTCTAATCATATTTGTTTGCTTGCACTAGATGCATTGATTTTAGTGCAGATGTTTTCTAATGATATTTGATTTCTTGCACTAAATGCATTGATTTAAATGTAGATGTTTTCTAATTCTATTTGATTTCTTGCACTAGATGCATTGCTTTAAGTGTAAATTTTGATTTATAATTATATTTGATTGCTTGCGCTAGATGAATTGATTTTAGTGTAGATGTTGATTTTTTATTATATTTGATTACTTGCACTAGATGCATTGATTTCCATGTAGATGTTGATTTCTAATCCTATTTGATTGCTTGCATTAGATGCATTGATTTTAGTGTAAATGCTTTTTCTAATCATATTTGATTGTTTGCATTAGATGTATTGATTTCAGTGTAGATATTGATTTCTGATTTGATGTAACTGGATATATGATGGTACATTAATCTTAAAGTGATTGGATTAATAGTGTGATTTATTTTAGTGTAAGCACAAAAACATTATTGACAATGTGCATTGATTTTTGTGTTCTAGTAATTCAACCTATTAATATTGGATACCAAAAGAGAAAAGGTAAGATGTTTAATACAATAGATCGAGTTAAAGATTTGAATGGTTTACAATTTCAACTGCACTTTTCATATAATCAATATGAAAATAGGGCAAAACTAACAAGGGTGACCATAAGAATAGTAGAAGAAAATAGTTTGAAATTGATCACAATGAAGATTATTTTTAATTGACTACATTCTTATTATTTACATTTTTTTTCATTCAACACTATTACATTGTCACTTTACATTCAAAATTTTTATTTCATCATTTTTCATAATTAAAGTTATTAACAATATCTATCATCTCAACAAATTGAGGTAACTAAGAAAATTTAAAATTAAAACTAATCTTCAAGATATATTTAGTAATACCTAGAGGGACACTATTAAGAATTAATTAATTGTCAAAAATTATGATACCTAAAATTAAATGAAATAAATGTGCAATATCAATCCTCCTGCAAGCTATTGACAAGATTGTCTTCCTTCTTCATCACCAACTAATTACGTACACATAGAAATATAACACAAAAATTGTAACATTCACAAACATTACCATCCAAATCCAAACACATAAACACGCAAATCAACACACACAAACCACTCAAAATATCCAAACACAGATGTACAAACCATTCAAGGCAAGCAACATAGACTAAATTAAAGAACAAAATTATATGGTCATGTCAGGAAAAGAAAACATAATCTAAATTTTAAAGTATGAAGTTTATCTCAAACATATACATAATAATGATAATCTAAAATATGACATTGTTGCCCTCAGCTTGAACCAGCGTAGATCCATCTAACTTCAGATCTATCATGTGCCGAGAGGGATCAAATTCCTCAAGGTGCAAACCTTTCCTCAAATTGTACACTCCGAAAAGAAAGTTTGCACCTTGACGGATTCGATCCCTCACGACACATGATAGATCCGAAGTTAGATGGATCTAGGCTGGTTTGGTAATTGAGTATTGTAGTTTTCTTATCATGGATACTTCTGGGCATGGATTAATGGGGGGATTCGACGGAAAGAGTGGGCTAGGTTTGTGCTCTTTTCCCCTAGACCTCTTTTGGATGTTAACCTTGGACCCTAGTCCTATGGTATCTCTTTTACTGACCTTTGGACTCTAGGGAAAGTACTACATGTGAAACCCTGATTTTGGTTGCATGGTCCCACTCCATCATCCACACATATCGTTCCCCTTCCACTCATTATAACCCTACTCATTATTTTTCCCACATGGGTCCACATAGGGTTAGCCTTCCCCCTCCCCTTGCCCACACCTTGGGTCAGGCCTAAAATGATGCCTTGAAGGTTGATGCAACTGAAAAGAAAAGTAAAAAGCATAATTGGCCACATTCAACAGGAAAATGTACCACAAAATGCAAAAGATGGCCGAGACAAACACATTTAGCACGTGGGCAAAAGCTAATACATGAGCTCTACCCCATTATCATGGCCATCACCCTGGTTCCTATAGGCCCTAGATGAGCCTCCTTTATCATTCAGGAACCCATGATTGTCCCAACCCCTGGTGGGCAATGAACCACCCTACCTTAAAGGGGATATCCACTGCTATACCTTACACATCATGCTCTTATCCCTTGAGCCCCGAGCAATTAATCAAAGAAAAATCATAAAAGGCAAAAGGCATATAAAGAAGGGTGGAAAAATCAAGGTCGAGGCACCTCATGTACCACGATTGCTCCCTCCTATACATTATATACCCAAGTGTGGGCTTCCCTTTTATTAGCTACCCTTGTACCCCAGCATGTGGCCCAGGGTTGCCCCTTTCATTCCCTACTCCATTCATCTCTTTATCACATGCCACCACCCTTTGAAGGATGTACCTTGGACATACTATCCCCTTTAAAGGTAGAAACCACCTAATAGGATACTTGGTTAAACCCATTTGGAGCTTGGAGACATTAGCACATGCCAAAGCCCACTATGGAAGGGCATGCCATTATGAAGTGCCCACTTATTTTCCATGGTTTGTAAGCTCTTTAACTCAATTTCCTTTGATGACTTGTTGTACTGGAAGGCTAGGGGATGCATTGGATCTTATGCAGGATTGCAGATGGTCTCCATTTTGGGTTTGGTCTCCCTATACGGGATCCTAACCCTCCAGAGGGCTACATTAGCACATGTAGGGTGTGTGTAGAGAGCCATGGGCCTCAACAGCAATAGAAAACACTCCATGGACCCCTAGAGATGTTCAAATATTACTCGAGATTCACCTATTGGATGAGGAAGATGCACTTAGTTCACCATGCCCAGTCGGCCCCACAGTTGTACCATGCACTTGGCAGATGACCCAGGAATTGTATGTTGATGTGGCATCACTTACACCATCATCTAAGTCCTTACAGATGGTCTACATGCATCTTCGATCTACTTGGAGACCCATGAGGTTACTTGTGTGCCCTCACACCCATTGGGAGCACCACAGGTTTATTATTTGGAGAACAAGGGGCCAACCCCTTGTCCACTACTTTTGGGAGTCTTATTCATCATTGTGGAACTTATGGACTTCATCAAGCTTCTTAGAAGGCCCAACGACATGTATTATTGATCATTCGACCTCTTGAGAGGCTTATTCTTTTGTTTATGAGCTAGTTTGGTGGGCTTGTCACCAAAAGTTAGTTGTTTTGCACATTATTTTATTTTAGGGGCTAATGTAGGCCCAAGTAGCTAAATCAAACTCATTAGAAGTGTATAAATAAAAGTGATGAAGATTCATTTTATCATCATCACTTGGATTTGGAACTTGTATCTCTTTAGAGATTTTCACTATCCTTCTTGGCGGATGCACTTTGGAGCATGGAATGAATTTGATGTTTGGATAATTTGCATATGTCTTGGAGCTTCTTGATGGCAAGTTTTTGGATGGTTGGATATACTCTTATACATGTAAGTACATTTTAATGCTATTCTTTCTTTCTAATTTTGTCACATACATTGTTGTTGGGATTTCGCTATACTAGGGCTTATTTGTTACATCTCTTATGCGAAGTTGTGGAAATTTTGTTTTTGGATAGTGAATGCTTCATGTATGGGCCATGTATAATGAATGAATGTTCCTAGGGATGTTTCATTACTGAAATTCATCTTGATAAGCCATCTATCTTGCAAAACGAAGTATAAAGTCTTTGAAGTTGCTTTTGTTGTTGCCCTAGTGCCAAGCGAAGTTGTCTTTGAGGCCTCCTTGACCTAGAAAATTCAAAGGTCCATAGTCATAATTCTACCTGACTCCAATCTCCCCAAAGGATTAGGCACTGGTCCACCAAAGGTGATCACCTTAAACCTTTTTCATCCTACTCCCTCTCCTTTTCTAGGCCTAGCCCATTAGGTCCCCTAGGGCATCATCTATCTTGCAAACCACCCATCAAAAAAATTCAATCTCTTGGCCCCTACTGCGTTGGTGTGTCTCCTAGGTGCCCTCCAATTTTGAAGAAATTCCGACAGTGGGATTTTGAGATATCTCAAGCCCTAGCCTCGAGATTGAATCTTGCCCTTGGTTTCCTTAGGCTAGAAGCCTCATTAGGACCCTCACATTGTCTTGCATTAAAAATTCTGTCTTTGGTCCCTTTCTCCCCCCGGAATAGGTCAAGCATATCATTGGTTGCTAAACCCTACCCGCTTGACCTACCCACAGGTCCACTTAGTCCCGTGTGGTCCCATTCACTATTAAGGGTGATTCTTCAAGGATCACTGAGAATCCAAGATTTCACAAGAATTTCAAAGTCTAGGAATCCCCATTATAAAATACATACCCTAAACCTAAACCTTGAAGTTCCCCTTAAGCCCTTCCTTGAGAGCTTTAAACCTTGCCTCCAAATCAAGAAAGCCACATATTTGAGCCTCTCTTATGAATAGGCTTCAAGGATCACCCCTCACCCTATCAATGGTATGTCCATTTAGTGATCCTCATCATAATGGGTCTCCTCCCATCGGTGAAAGTCCGTAAAGAGCATGGAGCCTTAGCCGAGGTGACAGTGAACTATTGCTCCATTTGTTGCCCTTAGCCTAGTAGTATCCCTTCAAGGATCCCCTTCTAAGACCCCTGCTAGTTTGAGAGGTAACAGGATATATCTCTTGTTATATTGTAAGTGATTTTTGTTAAAGATTTTTCATGAAATAATATCTAATGTGTGGGAGTATTGCAACTAGCTAGTTCTTTTGTTACCTAATTTGTTGAAAATCATTGTAAAGGTTGTTATATTGTGAAATTACACATGTTACTCATTGAATAACAATTAGATGAATGTTCCTACTGGATTGAAATTTGATTTTCTTCCATGAAACTCCATAGACCTTGAGTGGGTAATTGTTGAAAAGTAAGTGTTAGGGCATCGCTTTTTAGCTTCCTTGAGGACAAATTTAGCAAATTTTGAATCATCATTGACTCCATAGCCAAGGGAAGTAGGCACTGGTCCAAGGAAAAATTGGTGGTCACCTTCTTTTCTTCCCTTTTTCTCCTCTTAAAATTTTTCGGCCCTTCTCCTAAACGGCCTAGCTAGGACTGCATGAGAATTACATTAGAAGAGGTGTCTTTCAAAACCATTTCGATAAGCATCTATAATGGTGTGTCCTCTAGTGATCCTCCAAATTTGGAGTAATTCCCACGATTGGTTTGTGAGAAAACTCAAGCCCTAGCTTGGACTTTGAAAGCCTTTCTTGAACGTCATAGGTTGAGAGGTCTTCTTGAGGGTCTTTTGCACATAAACTCTAAGAAATTGATCATTTCTTGACCCTTTCTCTACCCTTGCTTGACCTAGTGATCATATTGGAGGATTTCCTCCCACAATTACTCAAAAACCCTAGGTCTCGCTTGGTTTTCTTTCTAGGTTTCTCTAAGTGGAGCGAAAACCCTATTTTGAAGAAGAATCATCTTGCAAAGCCCCTAGAGAGGTCTTGCCTCACCTTGGAAGTCTTGATCCTAGACATACTCATCATCATTGAATATTCATAACCCTAGGTCTTGACTCTCTTGTTAGGTTTTTCTTAGGGAGTCTTTCTTTCATCAAGCATAATTGAGCCTCTCCTTTGAATGGGCCTCGGGAATCATTTCATACCTAATCATTGATCCTATCATTTCAAGTGATTTCCTCCATACCGAGACTCCTCCCATCAGTGAAAATCTGTAAAGAGCAGGGGACACTGACTAAGGTGACAGTGGGTCTTTGTTCCATTGTTGTCATCTGGTCTAGTAGTTGTCCCTTAGGTACCCCTCCTACGACCCCTACTAGATTGTGTGGCAATAGGCCCTTTACAATCTACCCTAATACAAGACAACTAGGGCTTCGTACCAACAACAACTATGATAACCAATCTACGCAGAACAAAGTACAACTAACCTTCTTTTGTTGGTGCGCATCCATATTCCTTTCGGTCCACGTACCTTGAACACTTTTGGTTGTTCTTTGCCTAACAATTTGCAGATCCTCAATATTCCTCTATCAGTGAACATAGCTCCTTTATGTCACTGAACTTTGGCCCAATGTAATCTTCCCTTTAGTTGCTCCTTAGTCCATCAGGGATGCCAACACTTAGGGTCTTCCACAATGCTGCCCACTTTTGCCTCTCTGTTGTAGCCTACTACAATGATGATAGACCTAGGACAATGGAGGTTTCCCACTTTCCACTGAAGATAGATTCTACAATTCCACTGAACTAGGGCTTGATCACAAGCCCTCTTGGTTTCCCTTTATTCCCTTCAAAGACCAACCCTTAGGCTTCAATACTTTTTCCCTCCTAACTGCCTGGTAGTCCTTCACCAAGACTATATTTAAGGCTCTTCTAGCAATTACCTAACATCCCTCCACCTATACATGAACTGCCAACCAAACTGTCTCAAAATAGACCACCAAACACCAAGCAATACATTAATCACAGAAAGACACAAAGCACACCTCAACCAGTAGACTTCCTCTGCCCTTCTAGGTCACAGTCCTGTGCATATACTCCTGAGATTTCGACCTGGTTAGGGAACATAAACAATCCTCCAATTCTGGTCCAAAACCTCCATAAGAGTTGCGTTAATCCTCAACTGGAAACCCTCTATCCTTGCGTTATTCATCAAGTAACTTGACCTTGATATGCTGCCCAAACTTTGCTCCATAGAAGCTATGTCCAGCAACTTTACTAGGGCTCAACCCTTCTCAAATAGCACAGAGAATGCGGCCCTTGTTCACAGAGAAAAAAACCCTCATGGATGCACAAAACTCCTTATCCAATCAGCTAGCTCTGCCTAAACTCGGCCTTCAAGCACAAAAAAGATAGACCACAAGTCCGTCCTTCCTTCTCTTGAAAGATGCTCCTATAAGCTATGGCTCCTCAGATCAGATTTCCTCCTCTTTGATGTATCGCACTTGTGATTGTGCTCAAATGAGGTCTCCTTCCCATCTATTTATATGTTTCCTTAGGTTCAATAACCAACCCTTCAAGGGACACCATTATAAGCCAAGCCGACTTGATCTTTAGGTTGTTTAGCCCATCACACATAAATAAATAAAAAATCTCTCACTTGAGCAAACCCTCCATGGTTTCCTTAGTTGCCCCTTTCTCCATTAAGGGTGCCACACATGCAACAATGGTCAAACCTCTAAAAAAATGCTTAGTTTCATGCCCACAACTTTGGGTGCAAAACCCACTGCTTGGGTACTTCACCCATAAAGAGCTTGTGTGGTGCCAACTCACACAAGCCCAGTACCCAGGGCTGTGGAGTACCTCCCAAGCTACAAAAAAAATCAACACTTCCTCTTAGCTAGGGAGGTACTTACACCACTAGGAAGTATCTCATCATCATTATCACTACTGGTGACGCTAACCCAAATCTTGGCGCTCACCACTCCAACATACCCTGAAGAATGAACTACGCTAATCTCAGTAATGTCTCTACCACGAGAAGCATCCTACTTCTTCTTCTCCTGAAATTCTTTCAGGCCATCCCATGATTCCTTCTTGCCAGCTGTAGAAGTACCCTTACTCCCCACTGACCACGCACTCTTCTTGGGCTGCACATTCTCCCTCTAAACCTGCAAACTCCCGCTAGAACTTGGCTCCCTTTGAGCCTCAAGAACTTGCACCTGCTTCTGCTTCTCATGATCTATAGGCTTGCTCGTCAGCCAGTATAGACCATGCTCCCTAACTCCGATGACCACTCCAACAGAGTTAGAGCCTTTGGGCCTGAGCTTCACTTTCCCATCCTAGAAAATCACGTCAAACCCCTTCTGCTCGATCACTAATACAAACAACATGTTATATTTGAGCTCTGGTACAAATAATACATCTTGAACTCACATCATCTGACTTGACTCCATCCTGAATGGCACGACACCTAATCCTCTAATCTCTTTCTGACTCTTGTCGCCCACCATCATGTGCAACTTCGAGTCCCACTCAGTTAGAGTCTCAAACACATCACGCGAACTTGTCATATGCTTCAACACGCCACTATCCACATAGCACATAGTCCCGTCGATGGTACCCTCAAAGAAATGAGATACTAGAGAAAAATATTCACTCTCCAATCTTCTTGAGAGATCATCCAGCTCAGAAGAAGTGGCGACACCTGCTACCTCCTTCCCCTTCTTCTCATTATCTCCCTTCTTCTTCGTACATTTCGTTGAATAATGACCATACTCGCCACAGTTAAAACAATTCAACTTACTTGAGTCTTTCTTTTGCTTGCCCTTCATTCTCCCTCAAAGAGCCACATTATCATCTTAAGTCTTCTTCTTCGTATGAAGTTCGTCGTCTCACATTTCCTCCTGAATAAATTCATCCCACAACTTGTTCCAGTATGGCAACTTCTCTCCAGAAACAATCCCTTTGATGAAGGGCTTCTATTCCTCAATGAACCCTTTCAAAGCAATCCTCAGCTCACTATCTCAAAATCGGTAACAGTCTCATAGATGACAGCAAGCTCATCTTGAACCTAAGACAATCTCTTCAGATACGACGCCACTACTCCATCCAACATCTTGGTGCTCTTCAACTTGTCCTTCAATACCAACAATCGGTTCTCATTCTTGTTCTGGAACAGATCCTAAAGAGCTTTCCACATATAATGGGTACTTCTCTTCCCCGACAAATGAGATATCAAATGATCCATGACACCATCTAGGATGATCAACTTGACCTTTGTATCCAACTCTTCGTGCACTCCCAAGTTCCAACTCCTTAGGGTCAATCGGTTTCTTGATCTCTTTGTTGGCAAAGTCATAGATCTTGTTGACTATCAAGACCAACTTGATCCTTTCCTTCCACAGACTATAGTTAGATAGTCCATCCAACCTGTCCTCATATCGTAGACCAACTGACAACTTTGCCATTGCTATCAGTCCTTCAACAACAATGAAACCAACTCCCTCTTGAGTTGTATGCTATGCAGTGCACACTCCGATTCACTAGCCCTTCAAAGTATCTTTGATACCATGTTGATTTTCCACAGTACTCAAGAATTTAGTTTGGGTCTTAGAATCTCAAACACAAACACACTCAAATGCCACAACACTTCTACTTTGCACAATGGAAAACAATAGCAGTGAATCAACTTGTACACAAGAAACAATTTTTCAACCCAACTTTGTTATATTAACAACCTTTAATACAACAGTTTAGGGCTCCCGTACTAGGGATCATGGCCCTTTAAAATCTGCCCTAATACAAGACAACTAGCGCTTGGTATCAACAACAACTATGATAATCAATCTACGATGAACAAAGTACCACTGACCTACTTATGTAATTGCGCATCCACAGTCCTTTCAGTTCACGTACCTTGAACACTTCTAGTTTTCCTTTGCCTACCAATCTACAACTCCTCAATCTGCCTCTATCAATGAATACAACCCCTTTAGCGCTAAACTTTGGCCCAATGTAATTTTCCCTCTAGCTGCTCTTAGTCCGTCGAGGATGCCAGCACTTAGGGTCTTCCATAATGCTGCCCACTTCTGCCTTCTCTGTTGTTACAATGACGATAGACCTAGGGCAATGGAGGTTGTCCACTTTCCACTGAAGATGACTTTTGCAACTCCACTAAACTAGGGCTTGATTACAAGCCCTCTTGGCTTCCCTTTCTTCCCTTCAAAGACCAACCCTTAGGCTTCAATACCTATTCCCTCCTAACTTCCTTGTAGTCCTTCACTAAGACTATACTTCGAACTCTTCTAGCAGTTACCTAAGAGCCCTCCACCTGTACATGAACTACCAACCAAACTGTCCCAAAATAGACCACCAAACACCTAGTAATACATCAAGCACAGAAAGACACAAAACATACTTCAACCATCAAACTTCCTTTTCCCTTCTAGGTCACGGTCCTGTGCATATACTCCTGAGATTTCAGCCTGCTTAGGGCACACAAACAATCCTCCAATTCTATTCCAAAACCTCCACAATAGTTGTGTTTATCATCAACTAGAAACCCTCTATCCTTGCATTGTTCATCAAGTAACTTGGCCTTGATAAGTTTCCCAAATGTTGCTCCACAGAAGCTATGTCCAACAACTATACTAGGGTTCAGTCCTTCTTAAAATATCACAGAGAATACAGCACCTGTTCACAGAGAAAACAACCCCCACGGATGCACAAAACTCATCCTTATCCACTCGGCCAGCTCTGCCTAAACTCGGCCTTCAAGCACATAAACGATAGACCATAAATCCATCCTTCCTTCTCTTGAAAGATGTTCCTATAGGTCGAGGCTCCCCAGATAAGACGTCCTCCTCTTTGATGTATCACACTTGTAATTGTGCTCAAATTAGGTCTCAATCCCATCTATTTATATGTTTCCTTAGGTTCAACGACCAACCCTTCAAGGCACACCATTACAAGCCAAGCCGACTCGATCTATAGGTCATGTAGCCCATCACACATAAATAAAAAATTATTTCTCTCACTTGAGCAAACCCTCCATGGTTTCCTTAGTTGCCCCTTGCTCCATTAAGGGTACCACACATGCAACAATGGTCAAACCTCCAAAAGCATGCTTGGTTTTTGCCGCACAACTTCGAGTGCAAAACCCACTACTTGGGTACTTCACCCACAAAGAGCTTTTGTGGTGCCAACTCACACAAGCCCAGTACCCATGGTTGTGGAGTACCTCCCAATCTACAAAAAAATCAACAGTTCTAGTCATGGAGACTTTCTAGTGCATGTCATGTTGAATTCACCAACCACCTCTACATCAAAACCCCCAAATTATTTTGTAGGGATTCCTCTTCTGGCTATTAATGTTGAGTCAAAAGAATGTGGGTTGACCCACTCTCAATTAGGACAGTAACACGCTATTCCTATGTTATTCCTTTGACCCTAAAGGTATGGTAACTGGGAACACCTAAAAGTGTGGCTATGGTGCCACCCCTAGTCTTCAAATGTTGTTTCTCATTGTTTGTACCGCTATGCTCATTGTCCTGAATCGGTCCTATCTCTTCTTCCTTGTCACTATCGGAATGTACCTCTATGTAGTGCATTCTGCCTTTTCCCTTGCATGCACCAGTATTTGGGTTCCCAAGGCGCCTTGCAATTGAAATAGAGTTTCTTCCTCAGTTCATCTCAAGTCTTTCCACTATTGCACTCAAATTGTCAAAGTTCCAGGGAAGCGGAAGTACCAATTATTTCAACAAAGATCGGATCACATATCAACAGTGCATGTGTCATAGTTATCCCATTCTGCAAGTTATGTAATGTAAATGATCTTAGTAAAACCTTGAGTCTATGTAACATCCTAAGTAAGCCTATAATTTTGATGACGAATTTCATCCTAGGAGGTTTTTTAACCTCACTGATTACCTGTGTTTCTCAAAACGGCTAATCAGATTTTTTTTCCCTCCAGCGTAAACCCCAAAGCTAGGGTAAAATTTATTGTCGAATTATTAGGTAAGTCATAGTGTTTTTAGTCAAGTCTAATGTAAAGTGGTTTGGGAATAATTTAAGCTAGTTGGCTTAATTATTTTAATACAAATCACTTGGTTTACTAGATCATATTGTGTCGCAGATGGGTTGTGTGTCTTGAAGGTCTAAGCCAAATGTATATTCCCTCGAATCTTGTAAATGAAAAATCTTATGTATTAAAAGTTTGGAAAAATAATTAAATCCCCTCATGTGTAAATTAATTAATTTTTCTAGCAAAATAAAATTAAATCCTAAGGAAGAAAATTAATTAATTAGAACCAAATTTAAAATGTCTTAGGAAAATAAATTATCCAAATGGAAAATTTCATGGGTATTGAAAGAGTCAATTTTTAAAGGTCCTCAACCAAGAGAATATTGTATATTTCAAAAAAAAATGGACCTTTGGACCTTGGTGGTTAAGTCAAAGCCAATTTTTTGAGGAAGTTAGCTCAAAATAATTAATTTTGAGCTAAGCTAATTAAAATGGAATTAAATGATAAATTCGACAATTCCTCAAAAAATAAAATTCAAGGGCCAAGATTAAAAGATCTTGAAGTGTTTATCAATAGCCAAAATTATTTTGACAAGGATCAAAGGAACTAGCCTTTATTTTTCCATTTGGGGGATTTATCTATAAATTAGAGAGTCATTTGAGTCTCTAACATCTTGATCTCTGGTTAGAATATCAATGCTGAAGCATTTTTGTAAACTATTGTCCCACTAGGAACTATTTTTTCTACTATAATAAAAGACTTTGGGGTGCAACTCGAGGTGTTCTTGTTCGTTGATCTGTGGTATGTATTGACTATGGGCTTCCTATGTTGTGTTTTATGTGATTATTTTGAGATAATACATAGTGTTTGCAGGTACTCAATCCTTGGTCTCCAAGTTCACAGACTGTGGGCAAGGATCATTTTTCTTGGATCCTTAGTTTTTATATGGTGGATTAAATCTTTGCTAAGGCTATAGTGAGCATAAATTTTCTAAAGCATTTCTAGTCATTCTTCAAAGGAAAAAACTCCATAAAAATTTTTTTCTCAAAAATTTAAAATTTTCAAAACCCTTGTATATTTGTAAATCTTGTAAATTATTTTTTCTAACATGGGTTTTGAGGATTTTTAGTATTTTGTATATATTTGGGGTTTGGTTGTTTTATTTTATTTTTGCAGGTTGGATCAAGTGAAGGAAGAGCTAGATCTAGGCCCTTGAGGGTAAGATCTAGCCTCTTGAAGATTTTGCAGGGCTACCTATTGAAGATTATTTTCGCAAAATTCAAATCCAAGGAAGAAAAAAATTTCAAGACAAGGGTTTCACTTTTCCAAGCCTCCCGGGCCTAGATCCAGCTCCTATAGGCCCAACGTCCTCCCTCCTTGGCCTGCGTCAACCTCCAGAGGCCTTGCGTCATCTTTTCTAAGCCCTCTAGGGCAGGTCGTAGCCCCTAGAGGCCTCAACCTCCCCTTCCTAGCCCAGCGTTGGGGCTTTAGGGCCTTAAAAGGCCTAGTCATGGGCCCTAGGCCACACGGCTGCCCTCCTCTTGCCCAAACGACTTCCCTTTAGGCAGGCGTCCTCTTTTTGGCCCTAATTTGCCTCCTAAACCCCAACGTCAAGCCTTTTTGGGCTTTCCTCCTCCAGCGTTGCATTTTTCCAGCCTCCTCTTGCCTTTTCTGCCCCAAATCTACCTTTCTAACCTCCTTATCCCCAAATGTTGGCCTTCCTTGGCCTAGTGTTGCCTTTTCTTGGCCTCTTTTGCCCTAATCTACCCTAAAACCCTACATCTGAAGTTTTGAACTGAATACTTGGTGGTTTTGCAAGTTTTGAAGCTCAAAAATTCTATTTTTCAAGCGACAACTTGATCCCAAAGTTTCAACAAATTTTGACCAAGGGATCTTCAAGGCCTTGGGCCTAGGGTTTGACCTCTAAACCCTAGTTTTATCTCTGTTTTATTACAGCAATTAAATCAGTAAGAATTAAACCCTAAAATCACATGCTACATGGTCAAAATTGTTTAAATTTGCAAAATTTTCATTTTTATGAATTTTGGCCACTTGGACATTTCAGATCTAGCTTTTAAGTTTGCTGAAATTTATTGCATAACTAAAAATTTTAGATCTGAAAATTTCTGAAGCATACACTTAATAAGGGTCAAAATTTTGAATTTTTCAGTTTCCGGCAAATTTTACTATTTTTAGGCATTTTGGGCATTATCTTTAGTATTGTTAGCTTGCTGATCTGTCATTTATTTACTGCTGTAATAAACATATCAGTTCTGAAATTTGCTGAGTCATACTCTTTTAAAGCCCTAAAAATTGAATTTTTCAAGTTTCAGTGCATTTTGGCTATTTTTGGGCATATTGGTCATCTATTTTTGGTATCATTAGCTTGTTGATCTGTGGTTATTTATTGTTGTAATTAATATTTCAGATCTGAAAATTTACTAAAGAATACATCTTAAGAAGGCTAACATATCTAATTTTTCAGTTAATCAAGATTACTTGGCATTTGGGCAAATTTTGGCAAGCATAGGCATTATTGGATTGACATTTATTTACTGCTATCATAAATTGTTTACTATTGTCATAAATTGTTTACTACTATCATAATAGTCACTTGCTGCTCATCAAAAGATCATAGGAACATAAAGTGCCTAAGTGTCTTCATATTTTGTTCCTAGCATTTACATTGTGAAAGTGACTAACATTTTGTGTCTCTTGTGAGTTTACATGCTATAAGAATTCATACTTCACACTCACTTAAAGCACTTAAGTCTCTTGGGAATATTGACATCTTGTGAATCTAGTTTCATATCTTTTGGGCATTGAGTAATAAGATCATGTGTAATCTTGTTTTACATCTTTGATAACTGTGATTGGCATCTTGATTGATAAGTGGATAAGTTGGTTTAATTGGTTAAACATCTATGGAAATTTCTTGAAGATTGCACTTGTATCTTTCAACATCTATCTTGTTTAAGATTGTATCTTAATATTGTCAAGTACTCTTGCTTTAAGACAAATTCACAATAAGTACTTAAGTAACATAAACAATTGTTGAATTGAGGCTTCTGTGATCCATAATAGTTATAAGTAGAACTTCAGCGTAAATCACATAAAGAGAGACATTTGTCGACGCGTTTCGAACCAACCAGTGTGGTTCATCGTCAGGACAAGTTGAAGAAACAGATCCAGCTTTGCATGCTAAATAGTCTGAGCAGAGCCTCCAACGACTATCTTGACCAACGGCTAATTTTGACTTAGGGACCGCAGTCAAAAAGTCAAATTGATAATTTAATGGGAGTTAGTTATCATACCTTAGATTATATAAAAGAAATAATTATAGATGTTGTTTACGTTATTAGTTTATTAAAAATTGTAACTTATATGGGAATTAGTTAGATCAAGGACCTAACTTCTATATATATATATATATATATATATATATATATATGTGTGTGTGTGTGTGTGTAAGGTAATTTTAGGATGATAGTTAGTTATAATAACTATATATTACTAGAAAGTTAAAATTAAATAGAAAAATATATATATATAAAATAATAGAAGTGAGTTAAAAGGTATAATTTAAAAATGTAAATTAAATGGGAATTAGTTAGATTAAAGACCAATATATATATATAAATATATATAAGATATAAGGTATGTTAGTTAGTTATAATTACTAGAAAGTTAAAAATAGATAAATATATATATAAAAATATATAAATGAAATAATTTTATATCGTGATTACGTTATTAGCTGGTTAAAAGGTATAATTTAAAAATTGTAAATTAAATGGAAATTAGTTAGATTAAATACCTCACTTTCATATATATATATATATATATATATATATATATATATATATATAAGGTAATTTTAGGGTGATAGTTGGTTATTATATATTACTAATAAGTTAAAATAAGATGGATAGATAACTAAAAGATACACAAAAATAAAAATGAATAAAATCCAATTAAGAACGTAGAATAAAAAATAAATAAATAAATAAAGAATAATAAAAAATATATATATAAATATATATATATATAATAAAAATAAAAATTAATAGACCTTACAAAAAAAAATAAAAAATTAATTAATAATAATAATATATAATAGTTACGATTATATTCATTAATATCTATTAGGAAGAAATAAATAGAAAGAGCGACCTAACATAAAAAGGAGAAGGACCAAAAAAAGTCCAAAACAAGAAGGATAAATGCAAATGTCTCTCTTTATGTGATTTACGCCGAAGTTCTACTTATAACAAAAACAATCATAACCCAAGATAATCTCACTATTAAATCTCTTTCACAAGCATCCTAGATCTAGCTTGCATTAATAATTTACCTCCTAGCATAAGCTAGGTTGATAGAAATATAGGGCAACCCTTCTCATCTAGCTTGAGGGGCCTCAACAACTCTTCAGTGGTTAACACAGTGACCTTGCAGTCGTCAAAGCCATAGTCTCTGCAACGCCGGAGGCATCGGGTGATAGGAGCACAACAGAAGGTATCGTTAATCAGGCCCTAGCCTGCTTCCTGTTGGCCTCCTTCCCACAACCTACCTTGGAGCCCAACTTCAAAATAGTTAAGGGAAGGTTACACTTAGACCAGGCATATAATTAAAATTAACCAAGATCACTGCATCTCACATAGGTCCTAGGACTTGCATATCATATAGGTTAGTCAATCATCTCAAGCAGCAAGTGTCCATCCGGTCATTTGGTTCCAATTTACTATAAGCAAGAATTTGTGACTCCATTAAGGCACTGGTCTCATACTTTAAAATCTAATCTAACTAATAATCTTTCTTAAATTCAACCAAGTGGCTAGGCCACTCATTCGTGTCTCCCAAACAAGTTGGTTTCTGACTTGTTTTCCATCACCTCATTCCATAAGGACTACCCCCCATAGTCTGTTGTTGGGAGGCAACGAGAACGGAGTGGGCGGGGATCAAAGTGACAGCCCCTGCCTTGAGCGTTGTCACGGTGCCTATACAATTTGGGCGACAACACCATCCAAACTACTTCTCCCAGAATCCTCCTTCTGGAAAGGCTTCTTATCTTTATTCTATTGGGAAAGTGAGGTTTTGGAAGGGACCTTTTTTGGGCACTGCATCCTTCATTTCCCGTGTCCTAAAGATGGCATCATGTAAGGACCTTAGCTTGAAGGCCTTAACCCAACCACATAAAGGTTTAGTTAGTCCCTTAATGAATAACATGACCAACCTATGCTCTAACACATCAATCACCATGACTATTGATCTCTGAAACTCATAAATGTATGCATCAGGTGTACCTGTCTGCTCGAGTTGTACCAGCTCTCAGAAGTGTAATTTCGGGTTCTTCTCGTCAAACTGATCAATCAATCTTTGTGTGAACTCCAAGTAAGAGGTGAAGATAGAGTGTCCTAAGGTGATCATCCCATGGTACCACCATTCATGAGCTTCACCTTCCAAATTTAGTGTATCTTATTATATGGCTTTTGTCTCTATCATAAGGTTGAGTTGGAAGCATATATTCAACTTTTGTACCCATACTCTGTCTATGCAACTAGATGATCCATCACAAGAAGGGATGGTTATCTTCCTTGATTTCCTTGGGAGCTCATAATTTTGTGACCCTCAATTATAATCTCTAGGCTTATTCTTGTATTATATAGTACATAAACTTGTAGGGACATTGCTAAATGAAGCTCCTCTCCTAATTCCTAATACTCCCATAGATAATCAGTAAAATCTTCACCTTTCCTTTGTTGTCCTTGGTTCTTTGTTGGCTGCTCTTCCAAAAAAATTGGTAAGAGGCACCTACGTGGTATTTTGATTGATGACTAAGGATTATATTGGGTTGCATTATAATTTTTGCTCACCTTAGTTGTTGCCCATGGTGGCCATTCGACCCTCTTGCGCCACTACTATTGGCTTGTTGATTTCCCTAAATATTGGCAATAGAATGAGTGAAAACATGCACGAACTCTTGTTGTCCTTTTTCCATAGTATGCAACAGCTCCTACTATTCTCTTGCCAAGTCGTTTAGGGGATTCATGACACTCCCAAACTGTTGATTATTTTTGTCACCCATTTCTTCTCCTTTTCTTATGATTCAAAGTGAGGAAGATCTATTCCTTTACTTCATCTCCTATAAGTAATGTATGTGAATGGCTAAGTAAGGTATTTCTTCTATGAATTAGGGCACAATTCTTTATGTAAGAGGAATAGCGTAGTGTGAATGAAGCCTAAAAAAGAGTACTTGATACCAAGGGTTTCAAAGAGTAGCTCAAAAAAAGCATATCTAGGCAAGCAAGCAAAAGAAAACGATTTTCCTTGAAGATATTATCAATAATAGGAGATGGTAAACCTTCAAATAAGCCCTAATTTGAAGTCTTATATAGTATTAGGGTTTATTAGGGCAATAATTACCTAGGGTTGATGATGTCAGCCCTATAAAAGCAATTTTCACCATGAAAGAAGTTATATTTTGAGCGTGTGAAGTCAATCAAGGTGGAAACAAACTAAAGTGGCTCCAATTATTTGATTCCTAAATCCCTAGTTGAATTTGACTCTTTCCCTAACCCTAGCAGCTTGCCTTAAAAAGAAAAGAGAAAAGGATAAAATTTCAAAGAGTTTCGTCTATCACGAGGATCCCAATGCCTTTCCCTACTTGGGTGATGGAGTCTTAGAGGATGAATTTAAGAGAGATTAAATTCATGCATGGAGTAAGGGGAAAACCCTAGTTTTCACTTGCAAACCCTAACTATCTTTTTATGAGGGGTGAAATCAACTAGAGGAAATCTCTCTAGGAGGTCTTCCATGGAATTCAAGGAAAATAGATCTAACATGCAATAATTCACCAGGATTTTCCAACAAAAATATTCATTTAAACAAGGAACAATAGAAAAACCTAGCAATATTTCATCACATGTAAAACCATAAAAGATAAGCAATGATACTCAAAAATTTTCAAAGAAATTACGTTCATTCAATCCCAAAAAGATTTCCCCAACACACAAACTAGTCTCCAATAGCAATAGCTCCACAAAAGATCACATCTTCACAAGCACTGAAATACAAAGGCTTAGTTGAGCTCTCTCTAAGGCGGACAAAATCCATAAAGATGATGATGATCAAATGAATGAAGTGATCCTCCAATTATAGGAGGTCTATCACTTCATTAGTCCAAGTAAAGCCCCTAAACAAGTTTAATTTTGAGTAGACATAAACTAAATGGGTTACAAGCCAACCCAATAGCTCAACAAAATAAAATATGCAAACATTTTCCCACACGTGTGAGCCATAAGGCCTACATCATGCCCCCTTTGAGGGCTAAAAATGCAAAGTGCAATGCAAGGATTGGATGTGTCTCTAAGCATCATGATCAACCTAAATTTGAGGAAGCGTCCTCAAATCAAGATGCGAAAAATCTACATGTGTCCAAAATCTAGCTTTTGATGCCCTGCATCATCTCCAAGGGTGCCATCTAGACAACGTAGTGTACTCTATCTCCAGCACTGGGGCTCCATGAGGCAATACAACCCCTCCCTAATCATCTTAGGGATGATTATCATCATCTGGGCTTTGAATCAAAGCATGTCCATCCTGTTGTGTCAAGGCCAGCTTGGGGGACATGCTAGGTCCACTAGGCATATCATCAAGAATCCTCAATGCCAAGCAAAATGAGCTCAACTTTCTGGCATTTGAGGGTGCTCTGGGGTGTCCTTCAACTACCAAGATCATCAAAGTGTTGAATGCTCTATTGTAGGAGGGCAATGTTGCATATGCGAGGTCATCATTCTCTCTGAAAGAGTAGTACGACCTAAGCACCATGTGGAATAGGAGTGGAATAGTGTGCCCTCAAGGCCTCAACTACTCTATGCAAAACCACCTGGAAAAACCATCTTAAACTTTAGTGAAAAAAACCATTCATTAGAGACAATAACCATAGATATATCTAAGTGGATCATACATAACTATTAAGGGCATAATAATACTTCAAACCAAGATCACCTTCAAATATCTTGTTGGAATTTCTAAGTCTGACACGTTAGAAACCCTTCATGCACTTTACTGATTTATTCCTACCTACTTGTTATGTTAATTAACAAGTTATTTACCATGTAAATACTCGAAATAAATACAAATGCATGCTCAACACATTACAGATCATCAACTGAAGGAAATAGAAACAAGCACACAAGTGACACCGTTGTTTTTGGACTATTGTCCCTAGAAAAACCCAATGCGGGAAAACCTGTGCAGTTATCTGAGAGTTTGATTTATTAAGCAGTTTCAAAATACAATCTGGGTGCCAAATCCGGCTCACCCAACAGAGAAAAATCTCGGCAGTAGTACCTCTCTACTCGGAAGCAGATATTCTGGCTAAAACCCCGGATAAACACTCTGGCAGCTCCACAGCTCCAACCTACCCCACGAAACCCCAACGTCATCCTCTCTCTGGCCCAGCGTTAGCCCAATGTCACTCCAGCTTGGCCTACGTCAACCTCTGGAGGCGTTACGTCAACCCTCTGGCCCTCTGCGTCACCCACGCTGGCCCTCTGAGGCATTGCACAACTCCTAGCTGGCTCTGCGTGAACCTTTGGTTGCTTTTGCGTCCCTCTCTCCGGCTACTGCATTGATCCTCTCGGTGCTATCTCTGTCTCTCTGCTTCTGTATTCACTGCCCCTCAGCTGCAACTCTGATCACTCTCTCAACTTTCTCAGCAAACCCAGCCCCAGAAAGTTGAAATCTTGATCTCTTGGTGTGTTCTCCAAGTGACCCTCAAGCTTCCTCTTATACTTTTATCGCTGACAAATCAACGACCGAGATTAAGTCCCTAATCAATGGCTAAGATTAGATCTGGCTTGATCCATGTCTTTTGGACCATTCTAACACAACTTTATATTAATTCACATTAATATTTTATTTTCCCTAAGTTTAGACTTAGGGACTCCATTAAAAATATTAATTATTTTAATATTTCCCAAATTGTTTAGAATCTGCTCAAACCCTTTCTGAGTATTGGTTATCTCATGTGCCTTAGCCTCTCCACCAATTTTCGTGGCTAGAGCACATCTGATGCTACCCCAAATCAACATATCTAACTAGACCAAGTCCCGTAAAAGTGTTCTCCACCTTTGTAGAGGTGGCTAGGTAATCAACCCTATTAGATGCTTCCAACCCCTAAGCGAAGGTGGCATTTCCAAGGTCAACCCTTCAATTCATAGGTTTTAGTGACAATAGGTGGCAACGAAGAAGAAAGACTTCACGGCTAAGTGCCATGGCTAGGGGACCAACTAATGGAGGTCCACATCTTGAGTGTATAGATGCAATGGAGGGACCAATCATAGAGGCATGAGTTACTCCTTTCCTCAACCTACTTTTTCCACCCCTCTGGTGCACCTTTTACTTCTTTTTCATAACGTTTTTATATGGCGCATAGCTCAAAGATCAAAGATTACTCTTTATGATATAGCATTTACTTTACCCCTTAACATGAGTCAATTTCTTGCTCATTAGGGTTGGGACATGCAATGGTTCTTTATGATAAGATGGAGCATCAAGTGCTTAGGAACTAGGTGATGACTAATGAGGAGGGTAGAGTTCATGCTAGGCTTTTTCCCACTCGCTAATTATGTCCCAGCCATCATTTGCATTTTAACTTTTCTTTTTCTTTTGTTGTGACCATTTTATGCTTTTTCATTCTTGTAGCTGCATCAACCTCCAGGGCAAATTTTTTTGGCCCTAGTCAAAGACATGGATGTTTGAGTGTCAATTCCCCAATGACAATTAACCTGAAGGATGGATGTGGTATCAAGGGAATCATGAAAGGTATTATGTATGGAATGGTAATGGACACGCTACTTCAATCCAAGTATTCCAAGTAATGCCCCTCCTATAACACTAAGGCCTTAAAGGAGGTCCCACTGGACTAGGACTAAAGACAAACCCCCCTAGTAAGGTAAGCGAACAAATTTACAATCAAGATAGGTCAATCATCCATATCACCACTTTAGCCATGTTAAAATGCTCAAAACATTAAGTAAAAGCATTTGATTGCAAGATGGTTAAAGTACCTGCCAAGTGATATCCCACCATTCAAGAGGAATGCCGGATGGTGAGAGGTGCATGACCAGTGCAAATGGCAGAGGAAAGTGGCATATCATCATCACTGAGCAATGTGTAGGGCTGCTAGCTGGCTGGCTGTCCAGGAGAGGAGAAAACGTTTTCTCATATAGGGTTACCCATTTTGGTGGGTAACAAGTACCCAATGCCATTCTGTTTGGTAAAATATTGTTTATATAGATCTCTTCTAACAATTCTGCTGTAATGCTTGGTATGTGAGGAAATCCAATTAGAGAGTATTCCACAAGTTAAATTGGCATACCTTATTCACTAATTCATCCAAAGACTATCTGTCATTTATGTAGCATCTGCATTCTATTTAGTGTTTAGATTAAGTCAATTTCTCGATCTATTAGGTTTCCATTTTCTTTAGTCATTGATTAGTACCCAGTGTCATTCTGTTGGGTAAAACGTTGTTTATATAGAGCTTTTCTGACAATTCTGCTGTTAATTATTTAGCTACCAATGGCTGCAGTTACAGAGTATAGAAACAGTATAAGAGCCATAAAGAAGAAGTTGATGACAGACCTTGACCAATTGGAGAATATGCAATCAGAGTGATGCCTAGCTCATCACATGCTGCCTTCACTCCATTCTCCTCTGGTGCTCTGTATATTAAGCTGTAGTTTACTTGATTTGAGGCTAGTGGAATCCCTCTTTTCTGTAACTGAGCATATGCATTTCTGAGTCTTTGTTCTGATATAAGCCAAAAATCCCCAATATCTAAATGTCAACCAAAGAGAAATAAGAAATGAAAGGAATAAAATATGAAATAAAGCATCAATATTATCTATTTCATAAGCTCTGTGAGAATGTGTAGGTTCTTAGAAGAAACAAGCCTCTCAGTGGTATTTAAACATCCAGTCCAGGACCAGTTCTGCAGTATTACCATTGTAATTTGATACTCCAACAGCCTTAACAAGACCTTTCTCAACAGCATCTCCAAGACCATCAATGTATCCTGCAAGTTATATAATCAATAGAATTTTTTCTTTTGCTGTTGCTTTGTTGACTAAATATGCCAGCATTTACCAGGATTTGAGCAACATTGATAATAATCAAGATGTAAACAAGCACTTCTAAAATATTTCTCACTCTAAACTATAAGAAATAAAGGTTGTTTACTTTACTAACCTTCATTTCCCCAAATTCCTGGCCTGCACATAATGAACATGATGCTAATTATGTTCCTAAAACAATGCATTCACATGAGAAGATAAAGCAATCTCAAGCTCTGCCAAAAAGAATATAAACATTACCAATGGAGTTGATAGACATCTACTGAAGAAAGACCTAGACGGTTTAATGAGTCTTTGAGGGCAGATATGACACTGCCTCTACCCAGTCTCCATGGTAGAGCTGCAAATTTTGTTGCAACCACTATTTCTGTTGAGTCCCTCTGTTTTCTTTCTTTGATGAACCTGGACAGAGAGAAAAGAAGTAAAAGAACACATCAGTGTCCTCAAGTGATCGAAAACATTCAATGGATAAAGGAGTTTCCACATAGATAAACAGAACAAGAGAGTGCATAAGGTATGTCCATTCTAGTATAATCCTACAATCAAGTGAAACTAGCAACAAAATGAACACTATATAAGCAATACCACTTAAACAGTGTCACTGTGGAACAAGACATCTACTCATCACATGCAACCACTACAAGTCTCCAATAGTTTAGTGCAAAGTGTTATCTTAAGACATGGGACTCTCCTATGATTGAGACCAATGAACTATCTCTCCTACCATTTTAGGTTGAACTTTCAAACTAGTAGTGAAGAACCCAGCGATGAATCATAGAAACATCCATTAGGCTGTCCAGACCTTGAAGCTGTTATCCTAATGAGAATGTTTAGGAGGTGGGATTTGTTTTCCTGTAGCCTCAATAAAAACATTACAAGGACATAAGATCTTTGTATCAAAATAGTCAAAGTTCCTTGTTGCCCCACAATGGGTATCTACTTCCAGAGGCACCCTCACAAGGGTGTTGTGTTGCTGATTGCAAGAGCTCTCTTGCTCACATTCTCCAAACTCGACAGCTATCTCGATTTTCCCTTTAAATATGTAATTGTGCTAGCTCATCCATGGCATATCAAATCCACTCCCTCACACCTTCGATAACAAATGCACTTGTGGACGGTACATTATGTTCTACTTAATATTCCATGCATTGCTTTGAAACTTATTTGTGGTAATATAACTTTTGAGTTAGTTGAGAAAGTGTTAGATAATAAACAATGAAATGAGATCTAAAACATGTCATAACATTTACAATTTTATTATTTGCCTCATCATACCCTAGGGGGCATAATTATCCTTTAGAAGTGTCACCATTTCTTGGATTACATTGTACTACTAGGAAACTGGTTTAGGTAGTGAATTCCACGTCTTAACCATACTTAACACTTTCCATTGTTCCCATTACATGCCATTCCATCCATAAAAAAGATAATCCTATTCATGTTTGACTTGCCAATTGTTATGACCCAAAAAACTTCTAACTAAGAAAGCCTAAGTCAAATAAAAGACTAGGGGTGGAGACCTAATGGAAGCGAAAAGCAAAATATGTAAAAATTGGGCTATGCCTCCTCCCTACGAGGCTAATGCCCCTAGTCCCATGCTTGTCTATGAATATCTAAAAGAAAAAGGGCGCTTGTTCAATGAAAGTGAACAAATAAAGAAAGATACAAATAAAAGGGTTAGAGACAAATAATGTTGAGAAAAGGCAACTCAATGCTAAAGCTCCCTCTTAAAGGATTCCATATGAAACCCTAGCTCTTGAAAGCTAGTTAACAAAATTATAAGACAAGTACAGCATCTTCTATGACATTGAGGGTCATCACGTGAAGTTGTCTCCTACTCCTTTCCATAATTATTCATAACAATACCTACCTTTTACCTAGGGACTTAGGAAATACTCCTTGTCCTAGGATGTGACACATGTACAAGGGTTAAGGTTGTTCCCCCATGATTTAAAATGGGGAAATTCTAGAAATTAACTTATGTTATGTTATGTTAAAAGAAATCACTAAACATGCCTCAACTAATGGCTTACAAAGGGGTTGGACCTGTTACCGCCCAAACTAGCAAGGTTCCTAGGAGGGGATCCTATAGAGAAACTACTAGGTCAAGGGGCAACAATGGAGCGATAGCTCACTCTCACCTTAGCTAAGGTTCCCTTCTCTTTACGGACTTTCACTGATGGGAGGAGTCCTAGTATGAGAGGAATCACAATGATGAATAGATCAGTGATCGGATAAGGAGTGATTCCTAAAGCTTGTTCACAAGAGAGACTCAATTAAATGGCTTACTTGCTTTGGAAGCAAGGTGATAGGCTTTCTAGGAAGGGCTAAGGGGATACCTAAGCCTAGGTTTGGAGAATATCCTTTGACAAGATGTGCCCAAGACCTAAGAATCCTTGAGGAGAAGTGGCTTCTATGTGATTTTTGTAGAATTTTATTTACAAGTTATGGGACCACAGAGACCCAAAGCAACCCAAACCAGGTCAAGGATGTGGGGTTGATCAACACTAGAGGAGCTTGCCCTGTTTATGGAAGAGAATAGGATCAAAGGAATTAGATTTCTCTTGAAATGTGTATGCAATGATCCTTAATGAAGCCTCTAACCAAAAGCAAACTAGGGAAATGCTTGGGATATTTCGAGATTCCACCGTCGGAATAGCCTCAAATTTGGTGGACCTCTAAAGGACTCACCAATGCAGCTCTAGACCAATTTATATCATTTTTTTATGGCTACAATGAAATTTGTGTGATGCCCTAGATGGCCTTCTAGGTTAGGGCTTGGGAAAGAGGAAAAGGTGTAAAAGATATTCGTTTGGTGATCACTTCGAACTAGAGCACTGCCTAGCCTATTGGGAGAATGGAGTCAATGTAATCCAATGTTTAGAGATAACTTATACCCAATCAAGGAGTCTCCTAGCAACTTCGCATGGCCTAGAAGCAACAACTAGGTTACTAGGAAAGTTTATACTTTGTTGGTGTTGCAATTGATGACTTATCAAGGTAATAATGACAATCATATACCTCTAGGACATTTATTCATCATACTTGAACGTGAAACACATGAAAAGCCTCCACAAAGACAATTTTTGACAAATTTGCATTTCTTAAAGGCAGCCACACCAACTTCATGAGAGAAATCATTCATACATTACACAAGTGACAATATATGTAAATTAAAACATGAAAATGACACAAGTATAGCGAAAATCCTCTAATCATCAATGTGCAAAAAAATTTAAGCTCCAAGATAAAAGATAAGCTTTTCCAAACATCAAAATGCATTATACTTCCAATTCTTCCATCAAAGAGGCTAACTGAAATTCTCAAGAAGAGATAGTCCAATCCAATGTGTGATGAGAGAAATAAATGAGCCTGTCATCTATTTATACAATCCATAAGGGGGTTCAAATAGCCTAATTAGCCTAATAATGCCCCAAATAATAAAATAATGTTCAATAATGACATGACTTGGTGACAAGCCCACCAAGATATCTCTGAAATAGAAATATAAGCCTCTCAAGAGGGCATAGTAAACATAATGAGTTGTTGGGCCATTGAGAAGGCCTAGTACAGTCCAAAGTGTGCCAAGGTGAGAGAATAGACTCCAAACATATTGAATAAGGGGTTGGCCCCTTGAAATCCAAGCAAGTCACATGTGTTGTCCCCAAGTGGGTGGGGGGGCTCTTACCCACTACCTGTGGGTAGTATGCAAAGGAGAAAATTTCTCCTAGGTATTCCTCAGCCGACAACTAGCAGCCACTAGATGCTGGATGTGCCATTGTCTATGCCACCTGAGCCAACCATGTGGTCCCTCGCCCATCTGTTATGATCATATGTTTGAAGGTGGGCCTCCCGACCCCGAAGGTATGGATTTTTATTGTGTAGTTGAGTGATTTTGCTTACTTATCATGGATAGTTTTGGAGATGGATTGGTGGGGTGATTTAGCGGAAAGAGTGGGCTAGGTTTGTACTCTTGTCTCCTCTGCCTGATTTGGTGGTTAGCCTTATATCCTAGTCTCGTGGAATCTCCTTTACTGGCCACTAACTTTAGGGCTGGCACATGGGAAATCCCGATTTTGGTTACATGGTTTCATTTCCCAACTCCATATACATCACTCCCCTCCACTCATTTTAACCCCATTCATCACTTTTCCCATCCAGATCCACATAGGGTTAGGCTCACCCTCCCCTTGTCCACACTCTAGGTCGGGCCTGAAACAATGCCCCAGAGGCTGATGCAGCTAAAAAGAAAAGAAAAAACACAATTTGGCCACTCTCAACGGGAAATGTACCACAAAATACAAAATATGGTCGGGACATACAAATTTAGCACGTGGGCAAAAGCCAACATTAGCTCTACCCCTTATTTATGGCCATTGCCCTAGTTCCTATGGGCCCCGTTACCACTCAAACCATCAAGGGACCTAAAAGGGGTTCCTAAGAGGGAAACTGCTAGGTTAAGGGCAACAATGGAGGCTTATCCCACTGTCACCACAGCTCTCCCTGCTCGTTACAGACTTTCACAGATGGGAGGACTCCCAGTAGTGTAGTGATCACTTGTAAAGTATATGTCAATGGATAGGTGGAAAGTGACCCTGGAAACCCTTTCCCAAGGATGGAGTGAAGAGTGGAACTTGCTTGCTCTTTAAGCAAGGGACTTGGTCCTTCAAGGGTAAGGGTTGAGGATTTGAGGGTTGAGGGAGAAGGAATAGGCTTATAGACGAGGTTCTCAATCACTATAATCCTTAGGAAACTTGGATTCCCAAATGGTCCTTGACAAATAATCTTTATTGGGAAGTAGGACCACACGGGGCCAAATGGACCCAGCCCAGGCTCGAGGATGGAATGCAGCAACCAATGATGTTCCTATCCTGGACAAGGTGAAAGGAAAGGACCAAACAAGAATATTTACTTCAAAATGTTGAATTGATCTTGTTGAGGTCTAGCCTTGGGGATGCCTAGGCAAAATTCGATCCTAGAGCTAGGGCTTTGGATTCCCAGAGATTCCACCGTTAGAATTGCCTCAAATTTGGAGGAGAGGGAGGGGACCCACCAGCACAGTAGCCTGTAGGAGATTGAAGTTTTTCCTTGGGTCAATTCCGGGAAATTGATGCCCTAGGTGACCTTTAAGGGCTAGACCTGGGAAAAAGTGGTAAAAGGTGAAAAAGGTGAAGGAGATGACCACCCTTTTTAGGGATCAGTGCCTAATTCACTTGGGGATATGGAGTCAAGGATGATGATGAGTAAGAACTTGGTTTCTTGATCAAGGAGGCTTGGAAAGTCAGTGTCATCCAATGTTGAGAGAAAGAAAAGAAAAGTGACCTTCAAGCATTTATACTTCAAAGAAAATGATGCAAGCTTATCGAGACAAATAATCTCTAGGACATTTCATTCATATAACATTGGCCCATACATTAAATTAGCTAAAACATGCTTAATTCCACATTTCAATTATGCAACAACTAGCCCTAATTTTAGCAGTATGCAACAACAAGAATAACAACATTAAAAATTTCTTACAACGTTATAGAGTATATCCAACTAACATTTCGTTTGCAAGACAAAGCTCCAAGACAAGAAAAATAGCCCAAATCCATACATCAAAATTCATCCATCTCCAAAAATATCCTCCAAGGAAAAAATGTGAAGTTCTCTATGATTAGAGAGATCCCAAGTCAAGTGATGATCCAAATGAATGTATCTAACATCAATATATAGCCTCCTAAGGAGTTTGAATTAGCCTATGGGCCTACATTAGCCCTAATGATAAAATAATGTGCAAATAAAACCCCTATTGGTGACAAGCCCACCAAACTAGCTCACAAGTGGAAAAATAAGCCTCACAAGGGGCCAAATAATAATATGTACATGTCATGGGGCCCTCCAAAGGCCTAATAATGTCCTGAAGTGCCATACTGAGGAATAAATTCCTCGGAATATGATGGATAAGGGGGTGGCCCCTTGTTCTCCAAGTAGTAGACCTCTGGTGCTCCCTGTTGACACCTAATCGTCAGGATTGGGTGAATAAGTGTAACTGATGTAAATAAATAATGGAAAATATGAAGAGTCACCAGGAGATGAAATGAACAGTCTCTCCCTCATGTATATAATAAAGACCAACCTGAATGAATATAACGAATTAATTTTGAGGAGTTACTGCCTGGTCTGGCAGTGGGTCTAAGGGCACATAAATGACCCCATGGGTATCCATATGAATTGGAGATGCCTGTAGATCCTCTGCAAGGGTCTAAGTAGTGGAATGAATGCTTCCATGACGTCGTACAAGCCCTAGGACACCTGCCAAGAGTGTGGGTCTCCTGTGGGGCCCTACTAGGCATAATGTACCAAGCATATCACCATCATCCCAAAAGTGGATCGAAAGTAGACTCTGAGCATTGATGAAGATCCGTGGAGTGTTTTCTACTACTGTGGAGGCCAATGGCTCTCTATGCACACCCTATATGTGCCAATGTAGACCTCTGGAGGTTAGGATCCCATATAGGGAGACCAAAACCAAATGGAAACCACCTGTAATCTTGCATAAGATCCAATGTGTCCCCTAGGCTTCCAGTACAACCAGTCATTAAAATAATCGTGTAAAAGAGTTTACAAACCATGGATAACAAAGTGGGCACTTCATAATGGCATGCCCTTCCGTAGTGGGCTTTGGCATGTGCTAGTGTCTCCAAGCTCCAAAGGGGGTTAACCAAGTACCTTATTAGGTGGTTTCAACCCTTAAAGGGGATAGTATGTCCAAGGTACATCCCTCTAATGGGGGTGGAAAGTGATAAATAAGTGGAATGGAGTAGGGAATGAGAGGGGCAATCCTGGGCCACATATTGGGGCATAGGGGTAGCTAGATAAGGGGAAGCCCACACCTGGGTATGTAATGTGTAAGAGGGAGCAATTGTGGTACATGAGGTGCCCCGGCCTTGATTTTTCCACCCTTCTTTATATGTCTTTTTCCTTTTATGAATTTTCTTTAATTAACTACTCGGGGCTCAAAGGACAAGAGCATGATGTGTAAGATATAGCAATGATTACCCCCCTTTAGGTAGGGACGTTCATTGCCCTCCATGGGTTCCTAAATGATAAAGGAGGCTCATCTAGGGCCTATGGAACCAAGGTGATGACCATGGATTAGGGTAGAGCTCATGTATTGGCATTTGCCCACGTGCTAATTATTTTGTCCTAACCATCTTTAGCATTTTGTGGTACAATTTCCTGTTAAATGTGGCCAATTATGCTTTTTTCTTTTCCTTTTAACTGCTTCAACCTTCGGGGCATCATTCCAAGCCTGACCCAAGGTGGGGGCAAGGGGATAGGAGAGTTGGCCCTATGTGGACCCAGAATGGAAATGTGGACCCAGGTGGGAGAAATAATGAATGGGGTATAGTGAGTGGAAAGGGAGTAATATATGCCAATAAATGAGCGGGACCACACACCCAAAACCGGGGTTTACCAAGTAGTACCACCCGAGAACCAAATGGTCAATAAAGGACATCCCATGGGACTAAGATCCAAGGGTAACATCCAAAAGAGATCAAGGGGAAAAGAGCACAAACTAAGCCCACCCTTTCCGCCAAATCCCCCCATCAATCCATACCCAGAAGTATCCATGATAAGTAAACCCAATACTCAATTACCAAATGACAAGACATACCTTTAGATTCGGAAGGCCCACCTTCAAACATATGATCAATAGAGGTGGGTGAGAGACCACGTGGTTGGCTCAGGTGGCAAAGAAATGGCACAACAAGCTAGTAGGAGGCTGCAAGGGGCTACTGGCTGTTAGCTGAGGTTCATCATGGAGAAAACTTTCTCCTGGGGATATCACCCACAAAGTGGTAGGTAACAGGCCCTAGATGAGCCCCCTCCACATTAAGGAACCCATGGTTGTCCCAACGCCTAATGGGAAATGAAATTCCCCACCTTAAAAGGGGGTAGCTATTGCTATATCCTACACATCATGCTCTCATCCCCTGGAACCTTAAGCAATTATGAAGAAAAAACAATTAAAGGAAAAAGGCATATGAAGAAGGGTGAAGAAACAAAGATCGAGGTAACTCATGTACCACGATTTTCTCCCTCCTTCACTCATGTACCCAAGTGTGGGCTTCCCTCATTATAGCTAACCTTGTACCATGACATGTGGCCTGGATCCTTCCCATGATCCCCACTCTGTTCCATCACTATATCACATGCCACCTACCCATTGATGGATGTATCATGGACATGTCACCCCCTTTAAAGGTTGAAACCAACTAATAGAGTCCTTGGTTAACCCCCTTATTAAGCTTGGAGGCACCTATACATGCCAAAGCCCACTATGGAAGGGCATGCCACCATGACTTTTTCACTTGACTCCATGATTTGTAAGCTCTTTTACTTTATTACTCTAATGATTTTTTGTATTGAAGGGCAAGGGGATGCAATGGATCTTATGCAGGATTGTAGGTGGGTCTCCATTTGGGGTTTGGTCTCCCTACACGATGTCCAAGCCCTCTAGAGGGCCACATGGACACTTGTAGGGTGAGCGTTGAGAGCCATGGGCCTCCACCATAGTAGAGAGTACTTCATGGATCCCCAACACCATTCAGTGATTGCTCATGTTCCACCTTTTGGATGAGGATGATTCATGTGGACTCCCATGCCCAATTGGCTCCACACTTTTACCACACACTTGGTATAGGTTCCAGGGTCCAAATGAAGATGTGTCTCATTGCAAGAGACAAAGGGAGGGCTTATGTCATCATCCTAGCCCTTACAGATGGTTTACAAGCATTATCGATCTACTTGGAGACCCATGAGGATGTCATAGTGCCCCCACACCCACTTGGGGACACCACATGTGACTTGCTTAGATATCAAGGGGCCAACCCCTTGTCCACTATGTTTGGAGTCCATTTTCTTGCCATGGCACACTTTGGATTTCATTAGGCCTTCTAAATGGCTCAATGACTCATTATGTTGATTATTCTACCCCCTCGAGAGACTTCTTTTTATGCTATTAAGCTATCTTGGTGGGCTTGTCACCAAGGGATGTTATTATTGCACATTATTTTATTATTTGGGGCTTAATTAGGCCTAATTAGGCAAATCAAACTCTTTAGAGAGGATATAAATTGATGAGAGGCTCATTCATTCCTCTCATCATCACTTGTTTGGGATTAGTAGCTCTTGTGAGAATTTTGCATTCCCTTTTGGAGGACGATTTTGGTTTCATGGATGAATTTTGATGTTTGGATACTATTCTCTTGATCTTGGAGCTTCAAATTTGTCTTGATTTGATGATTGGATATACTCATTGTACATGTAAGTGATCTTTTCATGTCTATTTTTTACTTTTATCTTGTCACATGAATGTTGATGGGATTTTCGCTATCTAGGTCAGAAATTGCCTCTAATTTATGCGAAAATTGTGGAATTTTAGATGTATTGTAGTGTTGCATATGTTGCATGTGTCATGTATAAAAATGAATGTTCCTAGAAGTTAATTTTCATTGCATACACCTTGATAAGTCATCAATTCTTGTACAACGAAGTATAAAATCTTCTGGTCGCTGCTCTCATGCCCTAATTGCCGCAAAGTTGCCTAGAGGTCTCCTTGATTGGGTATAGTCTACTCACCTTGACTCCATATCTCCCAAAGGCAAGGCATTGATCCAACCACCAGTGGTCACTTAAAAGATTATTTTTCTCACATTTTTCCTCTCCTTCTAGGCCTAACCCTAATAGGTCATCTAGGGCATCAATAAAATTCCATTCTATCCATCCAAACACCTAAATTTTTGGTCAAATACTACATTGGGCTTATCTCTAGAGGTCCTCCAAGTTTCAAGAAAATCTGACGGTGGAATCCCAAGATATAGCGAGCCCTAGAAATAAGACCAATTCTTACCCTAGGTTGATTTGGGTTAGTGTCCTCACTTGGATCATTGCATTCAAATCTCAAAAGAAGATTATTCCTTTGATCCTATTCTCTTCTTTAATTAAGTCAAGCCTTTCCTTGATTGATCAACTCCATACCCATAACCTAATCTGGGCCCACTTGGGTTCTTTGTGGTCCCACAACTCTACAACTCAAATTCCACAAGGATTACATAGAATCCATTTCTTCAGAAGGATCCTTAAGCCCAGGAAGCCCTTTGATAAGTGTTAAAATTGGCAACTAGGGCCAAACTCCATGTGGGTCATCTTATTAATGGAAGCTTATATTTTTCTTGGATCCCTCTCATCGAGAGGTGTAGGATTGATCTAAAGATCATCCGATTCCCATAAGTATTCATGGAGATATGAATTTATTTGTCTTATGGGACAATTCGTCAAGGTCGGCCAACTACCAAATAAACCCCACTTGTGCTCAACGTTTTAGTATAAATAGAGGTGGCCTTCAAGTCATTTCAACACACTTGGGATCTCTTCCTCCCTACTTGTCTTTGGGTTTTAGTAGGAGGAAAGATTCTAAGGGATAACGCTGCCCTAATCCAGAGGGCAGAAGCCGGAACTGTTGGGAATAGCCGGAATTGCCGGAACCGTTGGGAACTGCCGGGAACTGCCGGAACTGCCAGGAACTGCCAGAACTACTGGGAAAAGCCGGAACTGTCGGAACTGCCGAGAACTGCTGGAATTGTCGGAAAAAGCCGGAACTGCCAGGAACTGTCGGAATTGTCAGAACTGCGGGGAATAGCCGGAATTGTCAGAACTGCCGGAATAGCCGAAACTGCCAGAACTGCCGGGAATTGTCGGCACTACCGGGAAAAGCCAGAACTGTCGGAACTGCCGGGAATAGCTGGAATTGCGGGAACCGCCGAAACTGCCAGGAATAGACGGAATTGTCGGAACTGCAGAAACTGCCGAGAATAGACGGAATTGCCGGAACTGTCAAGAATAACCGGAACTGTCGAGAACAACCGGAACTGCCGAAGCAGCCGAGAAAGTTGATGCAAAGGGCAGAAGCCGGAACTGCCGGAAAAAGCCAGAACTGCGAGAACTGCCGAGAATAGCCAAAATCGCCAGAACTGCCGGAACTACCAGAAATAGCAGAAATTGCCGAAACTGCCGGAACAGCTAGAGCATCTATCTCCGAAGAAGAGAAGCATGCAAGGGACAACTAACTAACATTGGGATAGTTGTATGGTACTTAGTAGCAAATATACCAAGCATGCAATGTTACAGCTAGCATGCAAGGGATAGCTAGCATGCAATAGCAAGCATGCAAAGGACAACAAGCATGCTAGGGACAACAAGCAGCTAGGGATAACAAGCAAGCAAGATGCAGCCAGCACATAGGTCAGTATGGCACATAATGTAGTACAGTGATGGTACAATCATGATTAATGAAGCATGATGAGATGCAACATAGTGATGATGGGTGCAGCATGATGACGAAATGCAACACAACGATAGGTGAAGGAGTCACCTTGGAGAATCAGTTGAAGCAACATGCCTTCAACTGATCTCATGTATCATCTTCTTAGAGATGATCTATGCTCTTATCTAGATAAGTCAAAGTGTTGACTTCTGTTGTAAACGTACTATCTCTCTCTCTCTACTGAACTATTGAAGAACATATAAGAAGAATTGATCAAGGGTTCCCCACATTGGGGTTTGTCCCTGGCTAGCACGACATCTTGTGTCATCTTGTCTTGGCTTGTCTTCTGCGATTTATGTTTATGTTCTATCTGCAGTTTACTTTAATGCTGATGTGATTGCTAATCTGGAAAAGATATTGAGCTAACTGTGAAAATTGAAATAAATTGCTCTAAGCATAGAACATGCTAAAATTAACATGGTATCAGAGCTGAGGTGAAGACAATGCCCAAGCAAGAGTGAAAGAGCAATCACCGAAGATAGTTGGGAAAGGAAAAAAGGATCAGTGGATTCCTCATCCCTCTTTAAATTCACCGAGGGTGAAGTCGCAGCAGAGAATACTATCATAATGGCGTAGCAGAAGTTTCTGATGACCTACCTAAAGATCACTTCATTGGGAAGCCCGGATCTAAGGGTGGAAGGAAAGGCATATGCCTTGGTTGTAATAAGTTTGGCCATTATGCGAAGGAGTGTCTGAGGTAGGGACAAATCACTTGGTGATGATAACAATCATTCCAGGGACATCTTCAATGATCAGAGGAATGACAGGTAATGCAAGTCATCAAGGAAATGACCGACTCTTCAAAGAAAGCAAGGAACCCGGGTATGAAGAATCAAATGTTGTTTCTGATAAGATAAAGAAGCATTATCTTGTATTGGCCCTCTCCTTCAGATTCTTTGGGAATCTGACTTATTGATCGTAGTGCTTCAAGGCACCTCATCGAATAGAAGGGTGCTCTCTCGAATTTGGTAGAGACGGAAACAACTGTGGGATTATACTTGGAGTCGATGCCACCTATCCCAGAAAAGGTGTAGGGAATGTTACCCCTCAATTGAATGAGGGTAACTCTATTCATTTACAAGAATCTCTTTTATGTACCTAATCGCAAGAAGAACTTGGTGTCCATCTCGAAAATGGAAGTCAAAGGTTTCAGGGTGGCATTCATCGATGGAAAGGTACGTGTTAAAAAATAGAATTTTCAAAGATGCTTTTTCTCATGGGTTCAGGGTTGGCAATTTGTATCAAGTTATAGGATGGTCCATTGGGGATCATGTCAATTGACATATCGCATCTATAACACCAGAGGTCTACCTATGGGGCCCTACGCGATGTGAGTCAAATGGTGATAGGGATGCCTGAATTCAAGAAGAGCATGAAGGTACATGTCTGAGATGTACCGAAGGAAAATCTTATAAGGGGACCATTCCCCTCATGCAGCAGGTCCACAGGTTTGGAACAACCCGAGGAGTTTGAGATTCATGATCGGGAATCTCATGTATACAAGTGGAAGAAAGCCCCCTATGGCTTGAAACAAAACACCTCGGGCGTAGTATGAGAGGATTGATCGCTGTCTGATGAAGCTGAGATTCACTAGGAGTGAAACCGATCCAAACCATTACCCGAAGGTTGTGGATGATAGACCTCTCATACCGGCACCTTATGATAGACCTCTCATAGCATGGTGAGCTCATATTTGGTTGAGCCTTACTGGATTGGTGCCAAGAATCTTTTGAGATATCTTCGGGGCACAATCTCTCATGGATTGAGATACACTGCTAAAAATATGAAACTGCATGATTATTCGAACGCTGACTGGGCAGGCAGTGTGGAGGATCACTAGAGCACTTCTCAGTGCTAGTTCACTTTGGATTCTGCTTCGATATCATGGATGACCAGGAAGCAAAAGTCGGTTTCTATAAGCACCACCGAGACTGAATACATAGCTACGAGTATGATCTCGTGTGAAGCTGCATGGTTGCAGAAGCTCTTAAGTGAGCTGTTTGTATACATGATGAATACCATTGTGATTCTCTGTGACAACCAGAGGGGGGATTCGATTATTGAGGAATCCCGTATTCGATGATTGCTCCAGCAGATACTGCCTTATCTGGGATATGGTAAGTCGATGAGCAAGGAGGCTCCATCGCATTGAGACTGATGTACAGGTCGCAGACATTTTGTCAAAGCCCCGGGGAAAGGTCAAATCTGTGACTTTCCCGAACGACTTGGAGTCGTTGAGAGACCTTCTTATAAGGGTCCTACATGTTGCATGCATTGAGCTCTGGGAGCTCTAGGGGGCTTGGGGTACTTACTGGAGCAACATACGACCACAGGGCGACTCACCCTCCCCTGGTGGTGCACTATGTACAAGATGACAGGTTCAACCTTCCCTTGTGATACCCCGTGGTGACTGTGGAATAGGATGATTAGTTCTCCTGTGGGCCGGGATGATTAGTTCTCCCGTGGCAACTGTGGAACAAGATGATTAGTTCTCCTATGGGTTGGGATGATTAGTTCTCCTGTGGGTCGGGATGATTAGTTCTCCCGTGGCAACATGCCACTGTGGAACGAGATGATTAGTTCTCCTGTGGGCTGGGATGATTAGTTCTCCTGTGGGCCGGGATGATTAGTTCTCCTGTGGAAACTGTGAAACAGGATGATTAGTTCTCCTGTGGGCCGGGATGATTAGTTCTCCCGTGGCGACTATGGGGCAGGATGATTCGTTCTCCTGTGGACAGGATGATTAGTTCTCTTGTCGAGGCATCCTACCCATGCAGTCTGGGACTCATGGGAAGTACCTCTCATCTGATCAATGAGCAAGGAAATGGGGTTAGGGACCATAGTAGTACTATCGATGGACGCATCGTTGTATCTACCGTACTCCCTATGCTAGGATGACCTCCATTGATATGGGATCAATGAAACTAATCTGGGATCAGTATGAGTGGTTTGAGACACTCTCTTGTGATATTGATTTGGGATCAATAAAACTGACTTCGGGTCAGTAAGAGTGATGTGACACTCTCTTCAGATGAAACTGACTTCAGGTCAGTAGAGAATGGTATGAGACATTCTCGATCAATTCTTCTTCTTCATGGTTCAGCAAAGCAAAGCAGACCTCAGCAGAGCAGAGCAGTGCAGGGCACTAATGGCAGAGATAGTACAGTTGGACATATGGATCAGCGGATGGATTTCTCCCTAGTTGAGAGGGACTGTTAAAATTGACAACTAGGGCCAAACTCCATGTGGGTCATCTTATTAATGGAAGCTTATATTTTTCTTGGATCCCTCTCATCGAGAGGTGTAGGATTGATCTAAAGATCATCCGATTCCAATCAGTATTCATGGAGATATGAATTTATTTGTGTTATGGGACAATTCGTCAAGGTCGGCCAGCAACCAAATAAACCCCACTTGTGCTCAACGTTTTAGTATAAATAGAGGTGGCCTTCAAGTCATTTCAACACACTTGGGATCTCTTCCTCTCTACTTGACTTTGGGTTTTAGTAGGAGGAGAGATCCTAAGGGATAATGCTGCCCTAATCCAAAGGGCAGAAGCCGGAACTGTCGGGAATAGCTGGAATTGCCGAAACTGTCGGGAACTGCCGGGAACTGCCGGAACTACCAGGAAAAGCCGGAACTGCCGAGAACTGCTGGAACTGTAAGGAAAAGCTGGAACTACCGGAACTGCCAGGAACTGCCGGAATTGTCAGAAATGCTAGGAATAGCCGAAATTGTCGAAACTGCTGGAACTTCCGGAATAGTCGGAATAGCCGGAACTGCCGGGAAAAGCCGAAACTGCCGGGAATAGCCGGAATTGCTGGAACTGTCGGGAATAGCCGGAATTGTCGAAACTGTTGGAACTGTCAGGAATAGCCGGAACTGCGGGGAACAGCCGGAACTGCTAGAACAGCCGGGAAAGCTGACGCAAAGGGCAGAAGCCCAAACTTCCAGGAACTGCCGAAATTGCTGGGAAAAGCCAAAACTGCCGAAACTGTCGGGAATAGCCGAAATTGCCGGAACTGCCGGGAACAGCCGAAATTGCCGAAACAGCGAGAGCATTTGTCTCCGAAGGAGAGAAGCATGCAAGGGACAACTAACTAACATTGGGACAGTTGTATGGTACTTAGTAGCAAATACACCAAGCATGAAATGTTACAGCTAGCATGCAAGGGACAACTAGCATGCAACAACAAGCATGCTAGGGACAACAAGCAAGCAAGATGCAGCCAGCACATAGGTCAGTATGGCACATAATGCAATACAGTGATGGGTACAGTCATGATTAATGAAGCATGATGAGATGCAGCGTAGTGATGATGGGTGCAACATGGTGCAGCACGGTGAGGTGCAGTGTGATGATGAAATGCAGCACAACGATAGGTGAAGGAGTCACCTTGGAGAATCAGTTGAAGTAGCATGTCTTCAACTGATCTCATGTATCATCTTCTTAGAGATGATCTATGCTCTTATTTAGATAAGTCAAAGTGTTGACTTCTATTGTAAACGTACTATCTCTCTCTCTCTCTCTGCTAAACTATTGAAGAACATATAAGAAGAATTGATCAAGGGTTTCCCCACATTGGGGTTTGTCCCTGGCTAGCGCCACATCTTGTGTCCTCTTGTCTTGGCTTGTCTTCTGCGATTTATGTTTATGTTCTATCTGCAGTTTACTTTAATGCTGAGGTGATTGCTAATTTGGAAAAGATATTGAGCTAACTGTGAAAATTGAAATAAATTGCTCTAAGCATAGAACATGCTAAAATTAACAATAAGGCATATCCTCTAGCCCTAGGCCTAGGCATCCTTATAGCCCTTCTTAGAGAGCCAATCACCTTGCTTTCAGAGCACGCAAGCTATCAAGTGGAGCCTATCTTGTGAATAGGCTTTAGAAATCACCTCATATCTTATCATTGACCCATCCATTCTTGTGATTCCTCTCGTACTGGGACTCCTCCCATCAATGAAAGTCCATAAAGAGCAGGAAGCCTTAGCTGAGGTGACATTAAGCTATCACTCCATTGTTGCCCTTTGACCTAGTAGTTGCTCTATACGATCCCCTGCTAGTTTGAGCAGTAACATTTTTGGCGTTGTTGCCAAGGACGAGACGTGTCTTGTTTCCCTTACGACATCATTGACATATCATTCTTGGCAACTCCATTAGAAGAACGAAGCCCTAGTTCTTCATTGAACTTCAAAGTTAATGCTTGTAGGGTGAAGCAAGCATCTATCAAGGAATTTTAATTCACCCTAGTGACTCCATTTTAATCCTAATATGCAAAATAATGAAAAATGGAATATTGTCAAGAAGAAAATACCCTTGGCTCTCCATTTGCAAAACTCAATGATCAAGACCTTCAAGAACTACAACAAGATGTGGACCAATATGTTGAGTTTTATGAATATTTGTTGAAGAACATCGATCAAGAATTCATGCTCAGGTTTCATAAGACAACACAAAAGCAACTCTACATAATAATGTGTGTCTATGAGAAGGACCCTAGTCATCTCTTTGAATTTGCTAGCCAAATCTGTTGAAGGGTCAAGGCATTCTTGAAGAAAACTAAAGTGTGGAGGACCATCATGAAAGTAAGAATATGTGGAAGAATTGTTGAAGAATCTAGGGTAATTAGAGTTAGAGAGATTCTTCTTAGCATGATAACTATTTGTGAGGTGTTTCAACTTATTCTTATTAGCACAATCTTCTCTTTGATATTATTAGAGTGTGTCTTCATTAGTTCATCAAATAGCTACCAAAAACAAAGAGACAAGAACACAAGATGTTGGCATTCTGCCAGGGCCAAAACCTCTCCCTCTTGGAGAGGAAAACCCACACATAATTCTTCTTATAGAGATTTGTTAATTTTAGGTATGTTCTATGCTTAGAGCAATTTATTTCAATTTTCACAGTTAGCTCAACATCTTTTCCAGTTTAGCAATCACATCAGCATTAAAGTAAACTGCAGATAGAACATAAACATAAATCGCAGAAGACAAGCCAAGACAAGAGGACACAAGATGTGGCGCTAGCCAAGGACAAACCCCAATGTGGGGAAACCCTTGATCAATTCTTCTTATATGTTCTTCAATAGTTCAGCACAGAGAGAGAGAGTACGTTTACAACAGAAGTCAACACTTGAAGACATGTTTGCTTCAACTAATTCTCCAAGGTGACTCCTTCACCTATCGTTGTGCTGCATTTCATCATCATGTTGCACCTCACCGCGTTGCACCATGCTGCACCCATCATCACTATGCTGCATCTCATCATGCTTCATTAATCATCACTGTATTGCATTATGTGCCATTAGTGCACCATGTTTCCATACTGACCTATGTGTTGGCTGCATCTTGCTTGCTTGTTGTCCCTTGCTTGCTTGTTGTCCTTAGCATGCTTGTTGTTGCATTCTCGTTGTCCCTTGCATGCTAACTCTAACATTGCATGCTTGGTGTATTTGCTGCTAAGTACCATACAACTGCCCCAATGTTAGTTAGTTGTCCCTTACATGCTACTCTCCTTCAAAGACAGATGCTCTGGTTGTTCCGGCAGTTCCCGACAGTTCTGACAGTTCCGGCAATTCCCGGCAGTTCTGGCAATTCCCGGCAGTTCCGACAGTTCCAGCAATTCCCGACAGTTCCGACAGTTCCAGCTTCTGCCCTCTGCGTCAGCTTTCCTGCCTATTCCGGCAGTTCCTGACAGTTCCGGCAATTCCGACAATTCTGACAATTCCGGCAATTCCCGGCAGTTCTGGCAATTCCGGCTATTCCTGGCAGTTCCAGCTTTTCCCGGCAGTTCTGACTTTTGTCCTCTAGATTAGGGCAGCTTTATCCCTTAGGATCTCTCCTCCTACTAAAACCCAAAGACAAGTAGAGAGGACAAGATCTCAAGTGTGTTGAAATGACTTGAAGGCCACCTCTATTTATACTAAAATGTTGAGCACACGTGGGGTTTATTTGGTTGTTGGCCGACCTTGACGAATTGTCCCATAACACAAATAAATTCATATCTCCATGAATACTTATCGAAATCGGATGATCTTTAGATCAATCCTACACCACTCGATGAGAGGGATCCAAGAAAAATATCAGCTTCCATTAATAAGATGACCCACATGGAGTTTGGCCCTAGTTGCCAATTTTAACAAGATTCCAATTGACGAATACCAAGACCATGACCCTTGACCTACTAGGCCACTCCAAGACCAAGACACCAATCCTCTTCTTGATGTTGAGATCATTATCATCATTGTTACTGCTTCACCGAGATCATGATCATAATATCACAAAGATCCTTATAGTTGCATCTTGCTTTATTCACCATGTCAACTAGGTCTTGTTCCTGCTGCACTATAAAGGTAATCACTGAGATTACTGTTGTTGCAACACTGTTGTACCAAGACTTATGACAACATCCTCCTTGCACCGAGATCACAATTGTGCCGAGAAGTTGTGTCACTGTAATGCTTGTCTAAGATCACAGTAATCCATCCGAAGTGCTGGTTTGTTGCCTTCATTCGAGCTTCCTGTACCATTGTTCCTTTGTCCGCAATCTCAGAGAGGAGTCCGAAGATATCACTACAATTGTGACCAAGGTTTCAGAAGTATGTTGAGGCTTTGTCTTCACCCGAAGTTGCAGAGGTTTGTGTTCACTCTCCTGCACCTCATCTGAGACCCTATACCACTGTGCTTGACCAAGACTTCAGAGATGTATGCGGAGATATCTCTGCTCCTTATCCACAGTTTCAGGATGTCCAAGATTCTGAGCTTCAGTGGTGACCTTAGCTAGGTTTATATAGTTGTCACGTCTCCATAATAAGCCGACATGTTAGGGTGAACCAATGTGTCTCTATTTTTGAGCCGACTTGTCATATATATATGCTTTGAGGCCGACATGACTGTCTTCTTCATCGTGTTGCTGGCAGTATACTTCTTTGGAGGATGGTGCTTGTCTTGGAGGGCTACTTGACACTAGATTGACCCATATTCATGCTCAAGAAGAGCTCTTTAACATGACTTTGATCCTTTGACTTTCCTCGACCTAAGGAATGAGCAAGAAACTCATTCGAATAATTTACAGAAGTAATATTTCGTTTTCTTGACAAGTACAAAGATCAAAATTACATTTACGAATACCTAACCTAGTTACACTTTTCTTCAACAAGAATGAAATCCATCTAAAGAAGATCATGATTGCCACAATGCCATAGAAGACCTTCGAGATGCATATTTAAGGATTGAGAATGTGCATGGCATGAGTGAAAGCCCCACTGAAGTCTATAAAGATGAACAACATGAAGAAGGGGCTTTCATTCAAGAAAGAGGGTTTGAAGATATGAGTATTGAAGATTCCCGTGTAGACGACATTTCTCAATTCTTGTGCATTAATGAGGGAAAATGGGATGTGGACAACCATCATTTTGACAGTGACCCTATTTATGACACTGACACAGAAAATGAGGTTGAAATTGATTCTCCTTTCTCCATGGCATTACTCATAATGATATCCCGACTCACACCATCGAGAGGGAGGATTTTGGTTTTCCCTCACATGAAGAAGGTTTATTGGAAATGGCAGGCCCAATTTATGACATTGATGATGACACTGACAAAGGCCTCGCTTTCCCACATTTTCTTCATGATCCCAATAGCATAACTACATTATCCATGAACCCTCGCCTCACCCACTCTCACATTGTCACCATCATTAATGATCCCTCTTCCCCTCCTAGGTATGATATTGAGGAAGAACCATCCATTAGATATATCTGTCCTTCCCCTCATACCCTCGGGATTGTGAATACGATTATTCCATTGAGCAACCAATTTGTTGTCCCTTTCTGTGTCCCAAGTCCCCTTTCTCTTCCCATCATAACCCTGTGGCATATGTGAGGCATAAAATTATGGAAAAGGGTCGTGATTGGGAGTTCTTGAGTGTGATCATTCATTCTTCCATCCTGTGCTTAGAAGGAAAGTTCCACACGTCTAGATTGACTTATTTTCCTTCTTCTAGGACTTCCTTTTACATCAAATGAATATCATATTTTCCCGCCTCCCACCTGCATCATCTTCCATGTGATTGCATCTGCATTCCCTTTGGGATTTGCTACATAAGTAACCATATAGGCGAGCATATTTATATTGGTCTGATGATATGTTGGTTGCACTGGCTTTATGATTACACTTAGTATTAACCTTGTACCATATGCATGTTAGGGTAGGATGCACTGCATGTCTATTTTTCACATTAGAACTAACATCATATGATATTGTCATGCAATATTAGCTACATTTAGATTAAAATTGCATTTGAAATTTTATTTAAATTTTATTTATTGGTTGATTGTTAGTGGCCTAATATAAGCATGTGCGATCATAAGACGTTACACAAGCATGTTGCCCAGTCTGTTTGATTTGTGATGTGTGCAAGTAAGAGGTCAGCAGCCCTGAGAGAATGTTGGTGTTCTCATGACCTCTCATTCAAGTACAATCGTACATCCTTCTGAGATCTTATGTCCCAGTTGGATCCAGATGTTACCCACTACCTATGGGTAGTGTGCATAGGAGAAAATTTTCTCCTAGATGGTCCTCAGACGGCAGCCAGCAGCCCCTCGCAGTCACCAGATAGCTCGATGTGCCATTGTCTCCGCCACATGAGCCATCCATGTTGTCCTTCACCCATCTGTTATGATCATATGTTTGAAGGTGGGCCTCCCAACCCTGAAGGTATGGCTTTTCATTGGTGTAGTTGAGTGATTTTGCTTACTTATCATGGACACTTTTGGGCATGGATTAGTGGGAGGGGATTCGACGGAAAGAGTGGGCTAGGTCTGTAATCTTGTCTCCTCTGCCCGATTTAGTGGTTAGCCTTGTATATTAGTCCCGTGGGATCTCCTTTACTAGCCACTAGCTTTAGGGCTGGCACTACATGGGAAACCTCGATTTTGCTAGCGTGGTCTCATTTCTCGACACCATAGACATCATTCCCCTCTGCTCATTTTAACCCCATTCGTCACTTTTCCCATTTGTGTCCACATAGGGTTAGCCTCCCCCTCCCCTTGTCCACACTCTGGGTCGGGCATGAAATAATGCCCTGAAGGTTGATGCAGCTTAAAAAAAAAGAAAAAGCATAATTTGGCCACTCACAAAAGGAAATGTTCCACAAAATGCAAAATATGGTCAGGATATACAAATTTAGCACGTGGACAAAATCCAAACATAAGCTCTACCCCTTATTTATGGCCATCGCCCTAGTTCCTATGGGCCCTAGATGAGCCCCCTCCACATTAAGGAACCCATGATTGTCCCAACCCCTGGTGGGCAATCAAATGTCCCACCTTAAAAGGGGGTACTTACAATTATATCCTACACATCATGCTCTCATCCCTTGAATCTCCAAGCAGTTATGAAGAAAAATCAATTAAAGGCAAAACACATATGAAGAAGGGTGGAAAAACAAAGGACGAGGTAACTCATGTACCACTATTTGCTCCTTCCTACACTCATGTACCCAATTGTGGGCTTCCCTCATTATAGCTACCCTTGTACCATGACATGTGGCATCGATCCTCCCCCTGATCCCCACTCTGTTCCATCACTATATCACATGCCGCCTACCCATTGATGGACGTACCATGGGCATGTCACCCCTTAAAAAGGTTGAAACCACCTAATAGGGTCCTTGGTTAACCCCCTTATTAAGCTTGGAGACACCTGTACATATGCCAAAGCCCACTATGGAAGGGCATGCCACCGTGAATTTCCCACTTAATTCCATGATTTATAAGCTCTTTTACTTGATTACTCTAATGATTTGTTGTATTGGAGGGGAAGGAGACGCATTGGATCTTATGCAATATTGCATGTGGGTCTCCATTTGGGGTTTGGTCTACTTATGTGAGATCCAAGCCCTCCAGAGGGCCACATGGGCACTTGTAGGGTAAGCGTTGAGAGCCATGGGCCTCCACCATAGCAGAGAGTACTTCATGGATCCCCAACACCATTTAGTGATTGCTCGTGTTACACCTTTTGGATGAGGATGATGCACGTGGACCACAATGCCCAGTCGGCTCCACACTTTTACGACACACTTGGCAGAGGTTCGAAGGTCTAGATGAGGATGTGTCTCGTTGCAAGAGACAAAGGGAGGGCTTCTGTCATCATCCTAGCCATACATATGGTTTACATCGATCTACTTGGAGACCCATGAGGATGTCATAGTTCCCCCACGCCCACTTGGGGACACCACATGTGACTTGCTTATATATCAAGGGCCCAACCCCTTGTCCACTATGTTTGGAGTTCATTTTCTCGCCATGGCACACTTTGGGCTTGATTAAGCCTTCTCAATGGCCCAACAACTCATTATGTTGATTATTTTTCCCACTTGAGAGACTTATTTATATGTTATTGAGCTATCTTGGTGGGCTTGTCACCAAGGGATGTTATTATTGCACATTATTTTATTATTTGGGGCTTAATTAGGCCTAATTAGGCAAATTGAACTCTTTAGAGAGGATATAAATTAATGAGAGGCTCATTCATTCCTCTCATCATCACTTGTTTGGGATTAGTAGCTCTTGTGAGAATTTCGCATTCCCTTTTGGAGGACGAGTTTGGTTTCATGGATGAATTTTGATGTTTGGATACTATTCTCTTGATCTTGGAGCTTCAAATTTGTCTTGATTTGATGATTCGATATACTCATTGTACATGTAAGTGTTCTTTTCATGTCTATTCTTTACTTTTATCTTGTCACATGAATGTTGTTGGGATTTTCGCTATCTAGGTCTGAAATTGCCTCTAATTTATGCGAAATTGTGGAATTTTTTATCTATTATAGTGTTGCATATGTTGCATGTGTCATGTATAATGAATGAATGTTCCTAGAGGTTAATTTTAGTGTTGTGAACATCGCAATCAGGATTAAATCGACGAGGGGAAAAAATCGGAAAAAATCGTAAAAATCAGGAAAATTAGTAAACATCGGCAAAACATCGACAACATTAAAAAAAATATTAAAAATTATTTTTTTCAATTTTTTTAAGTATCTAAAGCATCCACGATTTTTTGACGATTTCTATGGTTTTTTGGCGATTTTTATCGCGATTTTTTTATTTTGGAAAAAATCTTGGTGATTTTTTCACGATTTTTTGGCGATTTTTTCATTTTGAAAAAATCGCCATGCCGAAAAAATCGTGATTTTCGCAACATTGGTTAATTTCAATTGAATACACCTTGATAAGTAATCAATTCTTGTACATCGAAGTATAAAATCTTATGGTAGCTGCTCTCATGCCCTAATTGACATGCGAAGTTGCCTAAAGGTGTCCTTGATTTGTTATAATCTCTCCAAATCACAAATTCACTTTTACTTAATTAATTAATTTTGAGTCAAAAAATAATTTGAGAAGAATTAAATTCTTTCAAAGTGGAAAATAATCAAAAATTCGTGGGTCAAAAAGAAATTAATTTTTGGAGGTCCTCCATCAAGGGAAAAATGGATATTTTAAGAAAATTTGACCCCTTGGACCTTGGTGGTTAAGTCAAAGTCAAATTTTTTAGGAAATTAATCCAAAATATTAATTTTTGGATTAATAAAAAATTATTTTCAAGAGAAATTCGAAGTTTTCCTCAAAAATAAAAAATAAAAAATGAACGGTGGAGATTAAAGAAGATCTGAGAGACTGTTTTCGAGATTATTTTGATGAGGATCAAGCCAACTAGTCATTATTTCCACTTGGAGGGGTTTATTTCTCTCTCATTCTCTATATAAGGAAGCTATTGAGCTCCTATGAGGCATCTGATGATGATCTTGGATGATGTAATTTTGTAACGCATGTGCTGAGCCTTGCTTTGCTGGAATTATTTTTCTCATGATAGAAAGACTTTGGGGTTTTAGTTCATGGTGTTCTTTTATCTTCTGATTTGTGGTATGTGCTAGTATTTTATTCTTTCATGCTCTATATTGTGCTAAATTTCGTAATTGTTATTTTAGTTACCAGTGATAAGAACATTCTATTGGTATGGTTATCTTTGCCGTAGCTGATGTGACTAACCCCATGATCTGACAATTATTTTCAAGATTAAATATAAATCTACAAATACACTAGCCCTCGAACTCCAAGTTCACAGACTGTGAGGAAGGATCGACCTTGTTTGAGCTCTGGGATTTCATTTTGACGAATTATTTTACAAAAGGGTTTTGGCCAGTGAATTTTTAAGGAATTATTCATCCATATTATCTATTCCAAAATCTCAAAAAAAATCTAATTTTGTGCTTATAAAGGTTTAATTGGCTAATAAGAGCAAATATTTAAATTTTGTGAACATCGTGAATATTTGTAAATAACCTTAACCCTTGTTTTATTTTTATAGCACTTGGGGTTTTTGGGATTTTTTTTATATTTTGTATATATTGGGGTTTTGGGAATTTTTCTTTATTTGTACAAGTGATTTTCTCAAGCCATCAAAGGAGATCGAATTCTTTTGTGAAGAAACTAGCCCTAAGGCTAGGCTTTGAGGTGTTTCTCACCACCAAGAGGAGTCATCCAACCCATTTGTCAAGTTTATTCAGAAAAGAGTGGCTGATCCAAGCCCTAGAGGCTTCGATCTAGCCTCCTAAGGCCCTAGAACTTCAAATCTCAGCCAAGAAGGAGGGTCGCAGGCCCTACAAGGTAATTTTTTGAGGTTTCAAGGTAAATTTGGTGTATTTTCTAACTCTTTTGGTGTTTACAGGGGTTTGAAACTTTTGAGGCCTCCAAGACCTAGTCAAGGGTTCTCCAAGCCTTGATGGCAAACCTATACCCCTCATTACCCCTCGTGGCAACCTTATCCAACCCTATTCTCCTCATTTGGTGAAGTCACAACCTTGTTTCCCCTTCTTCCTTGGTGTCGCAGGCCTATAGGGCCCTCTCCTTCCTCTTTTCAGTGTGTCGTAGGCCTTTGGCCCCTTGATCCCTTGAGTCGTAGCTCCCTTTCCCTTGTCCGACTTCCTCCTTGCCATCGCAGGCCTTTCTAAGCTTTGTTTCCTTGTGTCGTGGTCTCTTCTCCTGTACCGTGAGCCCTTTTGAGGGCTTATATCTTTTGTGGTAGCCTCTAGGAGGCCTCTCCCTACCTTGTCGCAATCCTAATGGTCTCTAACCCTCATCACTGCCCTTTCTTAGCGCTAGCCTATCCTCCCTCCTTGTCATATCTTGGTTTGCATTGGTATTTTAGACTGACACTTTTGTTTTGCAGTATATTTTGGGGCTAACATTTGTGGTTGCGGGGGGGGCATGCCCATTAGAGGACCCCTAGCAGTCAAGCTAGTCATCTATGAGGCCATTTAGGCCTAGTGGTTTGCTTCTCAAACCCTCTTTTCTCATCACTATTTCATTGCAAGATACTCATAATAGCGGCATAAGAAGTAATTGATTGTCATCTTATCTCATTGGAATATACTTAGCATTGTTGGGCATTCACTCTTAGCATTCCTTGCATTTTTGGTAGTGGTCTTATAGTTGGAAAAGTAGTTTTCTTGCTGTTGTGATCATTGGTCTCTTGCATCCATCTATTGCACTCTAGCATTCACAAGTGTTTCATTGTTAGCTAAGTGACAAAATATATGTGCTCATTAAGTCAATGCTCTCAATAAGAAAATAAATGCTCCTTGATATACTTGGGCCGAATTTGCATTCTTTACATAAGATAGGCTTGCTGTCCTTACAAGTCTGCTCTTGCTCCTTTAATGTCATTTAGCATCAAGTAAGGAATAATATCATTGAGTATAAATTGCCAAGTGTTTCTAATTGCAAGCATTCTTACATTGGTTATCAAGTTAGTGAATGTTTTAACATTGAAAAACATTAGTACATTGTATTGTCTAAAGGATTGCTAACATTTCCTGTGACATTTGTTTTAAAAGGAATACTAATACTTTTGCTTGTCATTGTTATCATTCTTAAAGAAATTGGCTATTGGATAAGTGGTTACATTGTTGTTGTCATAATTAGCATTTCTTGTGTGTCTACTTGAGAATAAGTGCACTGACAAATTGTTTTGCAAGTGAGCATCACATCTAAGAATCATAATCTTGTGTTAAAAATTTGCAACCAAGGCAAAACTTCATGTGGGTCATCTTATTCATGGCTGATAATATTTTTATTAGATTCCTCTCGTCGAGAGGTGTAGGATTGATATAAAGATCATCCGATTCCGATAAGTATTCATAGAGATATGAATTTATTTTGATTATGAAATTATTATCAAGCCGACCTACAACTCATGTAGGCTCAGAAGCCCAACAGTCGCATCTATTCACCCACCAACGTTGTGTATAAATATAAGAGGACTTTTTCCTCATTTGGACTCACTCATCTCATCACATCTCTCTCTCTCTACTGCGCAGATATGAGTCTCTTCTCTACTGCGCTGAAATGGGTCTCTCTCTCTCACACATGTGAAGCCGGAAACTGCTGAAACTGAAGCTGCAACTGCAGAAGTAAAGATTGACTTGCGTGGCCTAGAAGATCTCCTCATTTGAACTGCGCTGTAGGTTCATCTGAACCTCCTCTGGAAGCCGCAACTTTTGGTGGTGGAATGAAGTCAATCCGACGAACGGTTTGCAAGATATCGACTGCCCTAGTTTGAAGCCAGAAACTGCTGAAACTGAAGTTGCAACTGCAGAGTAAAGACTGACTTGCGTGGCCTAGAAGATCTCCTCTTTGGAACTGCGCTGTAGGTTCATCTGAACCTCCTTTGAAAGCCGCAACTTTTGGTGGTGGAATGAAGTCAATCCGACGAACGGTTTGCAAGATATCGACTGCCCTAGTTTGAAGCCGGAAACTGCTGAAACTGAAGCTGCAACTGCAGAAGTAAAGATTGACTTGCGTGGCCTAGAAGATCTCCTCATCTGAACTGCGCTGTAGGTTCATCTGAACCTCCTTTGAAAGCCGAAACTTTTGGTGGTGGAATGAAGTCAATCCGGCTGTCGGTTTGTGAGATATGGTCTGCCCTAGTTTGATAATGAAGCCGCTAATGTTGATGCTACTGATCTAGGGTTTGCTACTGCTGATATGAATCAGATTTATTGTACTATTTCTCTCTGCTGAATTATTGAAGATAAAAGAAGATTTGATCAAAGGGTTTCCCCACACATTGTGGGGTTTGTCCCTGGCTAGCCGCCACATCTTGTGTCTCTTGTCTTGGCTTGTTTTCTGTCGATCGTTTAATGTTCTATCTGCACTTTACTTTATGTACATGTGATTGCTAATCGGTGGAATATAATAAGAAAAAGAAGTAAACTGTTATAAGCATAGAACATACCATAACTTAACATGGTATCGGAGCTGAGGTGAAGACAAAGCCCGAGCAAGAGCAAGAGCAATCATTGAAGAGAAGATTGGCAAGGCTATCCTAAAAGAACTATGGGGTCCTCAACACTCTTTCCTGCCGAAGACAAGCTCCGTGAGAAAGCTGACTATCACGGATGGAAGATGTCTATCGATCTAACCCTTGAAGATCAAGGAGTGCTGGACCATGTAAGAGGCAATATTGTTGAGCCTTCATCAAATGCATCTGCTGCTGCCTGGAACAAATGGAAAAATGGAGAAGTCAAAACAAAGAAGATCATCCGGGACTCTATCGACAAGCGCTTGGTGGCCTACATCTCTGATCTAGACACCTCCAAGGAAATCTACGACAGACTGGTGAGTTTATTTAAAGTTAATGATGCAAATCAAGTTTTGTTTCTTAGAAATAAGTTGAGGGAAATCAAGAAGGGTAAAGATGAAAGTATGCAAGCATACTTCTTAAGAATCACCGAGATCAAGAACGATCTCCTATCTATTTGGGAAACCATTACTGACAGAGAAATGGCACTCACAACTCTCGGAGGATTACCATCTGAATGGTATGTGTTCAGAACTACTCTTCTGAACAATAATGTAATTCCTAGCTTCGAGGAATTAATGGCTAGATGCATTCAAGAAGAAACAAGGGAAGAAGAGCAAGAAATGCCCATGCCTAAAGGTCCTCCTGCTGCCTTTCCTTCTCATGCTAAGAAAAGAAATAATTCCGGGACTAAATCAAAAGGAAATGCTGGACCTAAGGGTGGAAGAAAAGGATGATGTTACATCTGCGATAAAGAAGGTCACTATGTTAGGGAGTGCCCTGATAGAAAGGACTCACACCGGGATGATGATCAAAATCCCTCTGATGGCAAATCAAAGGAATGACAAATTCAACAACAAAGGTAAGAGGAGAGTTGGGGATTGAGGAAGAGGACAACCATTCAAGAAGGCTAGAAAGTCCAGGATGTATTAAATGCACCTGACCTCAAAAGGAACCTAGTGTCCATCTTGGCAATGGAAGATAGAGGCTACAATGTAACCTTCAGCAATGGAAAGGTATGTATATGGAAAAATAACGTTAAAGATGCCTTTACTCTTGGGTTTAGTGTTGATTCATTATATCAGGTCGATGGAAGTCTGCTAGGTGTCATGTCTTATGACACATCTCTTCAGTTCGAACTTTGGCATTAGAGGTTTGCCCCCCTTCATTATAAAGCTATACTCGGTGTAAGACAAATGGTGTCAGGGATGCCCGAATTTTGAGTAGAGAAAGAAGGTGTATGTCCGGGATGTGCCAAAGGAAAGCTCAAAAGGGGACCATTCCCCTCAAGCCAAAGCAAGACCTCCGATATATTACAATTGGTTTACTCAGGCATACCTGAGGTTGGCATTAAGAGGGAGACTTCTACACCACATACTCCTGAGCAGAATGGTGTGGTGGGAAGGAAGAACCACACGATGATGGAAGCTGTCCGGGCCATGCTACATGATCAAAGACTTCTGAAGTTTCTATGGGCTGAAGCTGCAAACACTGCCGTATATGTACAAAATCGATGCCCTCATCAAGCATTGGGTTCCAAGACTCCTGAAGAAAAATTCACCGGTAAGAAACCTGATGTTTCTCATTTTAAAATTTTTGGAAGCCCTGTATACTTTCATTTGCCGAAAGAGAAAAGAAATAAATTGAGAGCATCTGGAAAGAAGGGAATTTTCGTGGGCTATGGTGAAAATACTAAAGGCTTTAGAATCTATGTAGCCGGTCAAAGGGAAGTCATAATCAGTCATGATGTCACCTTTGACGAAGATATGGCTCTCAGCAAGGTGATCAATCTTCCGACTTTGAGGAGCTCTCAAGAAGCCGACACCAGGGAACCGAAAGAAAAGGATGATGAATCAATGCCTGATGTAGAAGAACCCATGGATCCGATTGATCCTCCTCCATATGAGCCTTCCTCTTCTAGGAAGAGGCCTTCATGGCTTAAGGGGTTACTTGATGATTCTGAAGGACATGCTGCACTCCGAGGAACCTTTCATCAAAGTAAGAAACTTAACAGGTATCAGGGATACCTGACCATCATGAGCACGATCATACAAAATGAACCTTCATCATTCTCAGATGTCATCAAGCATTAACTATGGAAGGATGCTATGACCATAGAATATGAGTCTATTATGGAGAATGATGTCTGGGAAGTAGTTCCCAGACCCTAGACAAGACAATTGTTACTTCAAAATGGCTTTACAAGATAAAGCATGCAGCAAATGGAAGTATGAAAAGTATAAGGTTCATTTTGTTGCTCGTGGTTTATCCCAGAAGGGAGGTATAGACTATGATATTTGAACCTGTTGCCAGATATACGACCATCCTCTTGATCATAGCCCTTGTGGCTTCACAAGGATGGAACCTACATCAGATGGATGTCAAGACTGCGTTCTTGCATGGTTCTATCAAAGAATAGGTCTATGTGGAGCAACCTGAAGGATTTGAGATTTATGATTGAAAATCTCATGTATGCAGGTTGAAGAAGGCTCTCTATGGGCTGAAGCAAGCACCCCGAGCATGGTATGAGAGGATCGATAGCTACTTGATGAAGCTGAGATTCACTAGGAGTGAAGCTGATCCTAACCTTTACTTTAAGGTTGAAGATGACAAGCCTCTCATACTGGTGTTGTATGTGGATGACCTCTTTCTAACAGGTGCAAACCCTCTCATTCATAAATGTAAGAGGGAGATGGCTTCTGAATTTGAAATGAAGGACCAAGGACTTGAAGTGTGGCAGAAGCCAAGGGAAATTTTCCTATCTCAAGGGAAATATGTGGTAAAGATATTGGAAAGATTTGGTATGATGGACTGCAAGCCTGTGACTACCTCGAGGATCTTAACTTTTAGAAGTTATATGGTAGTGATGTCGGACCAGATTTGGGAAATGCCTCTGAGTTTCATAAACTCATTCGCATTGATGTTCTTGGTGAACCTCTGTCCGAACATAATTTTTGCAGTTAGCGTTGTGAGCTCATATTTGGTTGAGCCTCACTGGATTCATGCCAGGAATCTTCTGAGATGTCTTCAGGACACAATCTCTCATGGATTAAGATACACTGCCGGAGATGTGAGACTACTTGGATATACTGATGTTGATTGGGCAGGCAGTGTGGTGGACCGTAAGAGCACTTCCGGGTGCTGTTTCACCTTGGGATCTGCTTCGATATCCTGGATGAGCAGGAAGCAGAAGTCGTGGCTTTGAGCACCACCGAAACAGGATATATTGTTGCTAGCATAACCTCGTGTGAGGCAGTCTGGTTGCGAAAGCTCTTCAGTGAGCTGTTTGGATTTACATTGGATACCACTGTGATTCTCTGTAACAACCAGAGGTGGGATTCGATTATTGAGGAATCCCGTATTCGTCAATTCCTCCAGCAGATAGACATCATCTGGGATATGGTACATCGATGAGCAAGGAAGCTCCATCACATTAAGATGATGTACAGGTTGATACACCTTGTCAAAGCCCCGAGGAAAGATCTAATCTGTGATTTTCCCAAACGACTTGGAGTCGGCAAGAAACCTTTGTACAAGGGTCCTGCATGTTGCATACATTGAGCTCTGGGAGCTCTGAGGGCTTGCGGTTCCTACTGGAGCAACATATGACCACAGGGTGACTCACCCTCCCCTGGTGGTGCACACTGGAACAAGATGATTCGCTCTCTTGTGGGACAAGATGATTCGCTCTCTTGTGGAACAGGATGATTCGCTCTCCTGTGTAGCAGGATGATTAGTTCTCCTGTGAGGCCTGGATTAATGTGTTCTCCATGGCAGCCTGGATTGATGTGTTCTCCACGGCGATTGTAGCAGGATTGATGTGTTCTCCTGTGAGGCTTGGATTGATGTGTTCTCCATGGCAATTGTAGCAGGATTGATGTGTTCTCCTGTGAGGCCTGGATTGATGTGTTCTCCATGGCAATTGTAGCAGGATTGATGTGTTCTCCTGTGAGGACAGGATTGATTAGTTCTCCTGTCGAGGCATCCTACCCATGCAGTCTGGGACTCATGGGAAGTACCTCTCATCTGATCAATGAGCAGGGAAATGAAGTTAGGGACCATAGTAGTACCGATGGACGCATCGTTGTAACTACCGTACTCCCTACGCTAGGATGACCTCCATTGATCTGGGATCAATGATACTGGTCTTGGACCAGTGGTAGGAGTTGTACCATACTATGACGCTGACTTCGGGTCGGTTGAGACTAGTCTGGGATCAGTGGTACATACTCTGAGACTGACTTTGAGTCAGTGGAGGATGATATTGGTCTGGGACCATTGGAGTTGTACTCACTATGACGCTGACTTTGGGTTGGTTGAGACTGGTCTGGGACCAGTGGTATATACTCTGAGACTGACTTTGAGTCAGTATGATACATCCTCGATCATTTCTTCTTCTTCATAATTCGGACAAAAGCAGAGCAGAACAGAACAATGCAAGAACAGAGCAGAACAGAGCAAAACAGTATAGATCAGTGCAGGGCAGAACAAGACAAAGCAGAACAGGCAGAATAGAGCAGAGCAGGGCAAGGGTCAGGCTGTACAAGGTAGTGCATTTGATGGATGAATAGTAACGACCGATAGACAGATTGCAGATGAAGTTCTCCATGGTTGAGAGGGAGTGTTAAAATTGGCAACCAGGGCAAAACTTCATGTGGGTTATCTTATTCATGGCTGATAATATTTTTATTATATTCCTCTCGTCGAGAGGTGTAGGATTGATATAAAGATCATCCGATTCCGATAAGTATTCATGGAGATATGAATTTATTTTGATTATGGAATTATTATCAAGCCAACCTACAACTCATGTAGGCTCAGAAGCCCAACAGTCGCATCTATTCAGCCACCAACGTTGTGTATAAATATAAGAGGACTTTTTCCTCATTTGGACTCACTCATCTCATCACATCTCTCTCTCTCTACTGCGCAGATATGAGTCTCTTCTCTACTGCGCTGAAATGGGTCTCTCTCTCTCACACATGTGAAGCCGGAAACTGCTGAAACTGAAGCTGCAACTGCAGAAGTAAAGATTGACTTGCGTGGCCTAGAAGATCTCCTCATCTGAACTGCGCTGTAGGTTCATCTGAACCTCCTCTGGAAGCCGCAACTTTTGGTGGTGGAATGAAGTCAATCCGACGAACGGTTTGCAAGATATCGACTGCCCTAGTTTGAAGCCGGAAACTGCTGAAACTGAAGCTGCAACTGCAGAAGTAAAGATTGACTTGCGTGGCCTAGAAGATCTCCTCTTTGGAACTGCACTGTAGGTTCATCTGAACCTCCTTTGAAAGCCGCAACTTTTGGTGGTGGAATGAAGTCAATCCGACGAACGGTTTGCAAGATATCGACTGCCCTAGTTTGAAGCCGGTAACTGCTGAAACTGAAGCTGCAACTGCAGAAGTAAAGATTGACTTGCGTGGCCTAGAAGATCTCCTCATCTGAACTGCGCTGTAGGTTCATCTGAACCTCCTTTGAAAGCCGAAACTTTTGGTGGTGGAATGAAGTCAATCCGACTGTTGGTTTGTGAGATATGGTCTGCCCTAGTTTGATAATGAAGCCGCTAATGCTGATGCTACTGATCTAGGGTTTGCTACTGCTGATATGAATCAGATTTATTGTACTATTTCTCTCTGTTGAATTATTGAAGATAAAAGAAGATTTGATCAAAGGGTTTCCCCACACATTGTGGGGTTTGTCCCTGGCTAGCCGCCACATCTTGTGTCTCTTGCCTTGGCTTGTTTTCTGTCGATCGTTTAATGTTCTATCTGCACTTTACTTTATGTACATGTGATTGCTAATCGGTGGAATATAATAAGAAAAAGAAGTAAACTGTTATAAGCATAGAACATACCATAACTTAACATCTTGCAATATTGTAACTCACTCTTAAAGCACTTGATTGATCTCTCTATTGTGATAAGATTAATCTTGAAGTCATCTAAGAATTGCTAATTGTGTTGATATCTTGTTGAAGGATTGGCATTGTCTAATTGGCACATTTACATTGTTAAGAGAAACATTGGACTTGTGCATTTTACACTCATTGTTATTTGATCAAGTAATTGTCCATTGTGAGATTGCTAATCTTGAATTTCTTTACACTCTTTACTTGTCATTGGACGATCTATCTTTCAAAGAATTCATTGAGCACTGCTTTTGGCGAAAGTTGTCGTTGCAATTGTTAAGTATTTTCCTTTATTGCTCTAAAACGAACATTATTTGTCTTAAAGTACTTAAATCATTTAACAATTTCACCTAAAGCTAATCACTCATCTTACACATTGCATTTTAGGAATAGTAGTGCATTAATTAATTTACCTCCAAGCATAAGCTTGGTTGAAAGACGATAGGACCACCTTTCTCACCCAGCTTGCGAAGTTTAGACCCTCACTTGTGGTTAACACGGTGACCTTGCAGTCGTCAAAGCCACAGTCTCTGCAACGTCGAAGGCATTCGAGTGGTTAGAACTCCAGGGGAGGTATCATTAATATAGCCATTGCTATCTTCCCCTAGGTTTCTCTCCACAACCTACACTTGAGACTAACTTCAAAACAGTTGAGAGAGAGGACTCACTTAGATAGGCATATAATATAAAATTAACCAAGAGTTTGTATTCCACTTAGTTTTAGGTGTCGCATTTCATATAAGATAGTGTGCATCCTAAGCAGTAGTTGTTCATCCAGTAACTTGGTAACTAATTTATATTGTGCAAGTGATTTGACTCCATAAGGCACTAGTCTCCCAATAATCTAATTAACTTGTGCTAATAATTAACTTGTTAATCATCATTAACCAAGTTGCTAGGCCATTCAGTTGGGACTTCCAAACTTGTTGGTTCTCGACAAGTCTTTCATCTGCACATTTCATAGGGACTACCCCCCATATCTTGCTATAGGGAGACAGCTAGAACGGAGAGGGCGGGGATCAGAGTGATATCCCTTGCCCTGAGTCGTTGTCGCATTCACCTGTAGAATTTGGGCAACAACATGTGGTTCCCCGAAAACGGATACCTAGAATTTAACATTGTCTTCTCCTAACAATTTTGAAAATTTCCATTAATGGTTTTCCATACAATTACTTGGGCAGGTAGCTAGTTCCTCAACTTGTGAGAGGAATTGGAGCACATATGCTTTCATCCATTCATTGAAGAGAAACAGGTTGGGATCGAAGAAGGTTGAGAACTTAGTCTACATTCATAGCACACTTCATCTCATATCTCGGAAAGACCCAGGGTACAAGGAGGGTCCTTTCAAGAGATGGGACCAATACATAGATGATGCTGCATGTGTGGACGAGGAGATACAACCAAATGGTCTTATTGAGCTACCTCCAGTTGTTATGGATGAGTAGGAGCCTCCATATGAGAGTGATCCCTCCCTAGAGAGCCTGTTGATTGATGAGCTTAGTGATGTTGATCATGATGACATGGATGTTGATGAGTGATGACATGGCTTGAGGAAGCCAAATTAGTTATCTTGAGACTTGTTCATTGTTCAGTTTCACTTTTTTTGGAATTTTCTATTTCATGTGTGGAAATTCCTTAAGGAAAATTTTGAATGTAGTATGACAATAGAGTCCTGGACATATAATATATATCTATTATCATGATTCATATCTCTCTGCTTGATATTAAATTTAAATTTTCAATGTGAATGTTCAATGTTTTATTTTTATTGTTGTAAATTGGAAGATTTCAAAATTGAAAATTCATAATTTGAATTTCATAATTCAAATTTCATACATATTATAATTTATATAATATATAGTATATATAAACTATAATGTACAATATGCCCTCAACGAACCCACGCAACCTATTTCAATAAGTGACATACCCATCCCTGTCCCTGTACTTGAACCCGCATTTCTTGGCAACTTAGATTTTTCTTTTAATTTCCTTAATTCTTTTAGGCCGACTTAAATGACCTCTTGGCATGTGGGAATACCTCCCGATGCTACACAAAAATCAACAATAGGATAAATTTTACTAGTGGGACCAAGTTTGCAGAATTGGAGTTTAAAACCTTCTAGGACCATTTTGAGGCCTTAACTGACATTTTCTAGGGGTAAAATTTTCTTGTTATTCCATCAAACCCTATGATGCTATTCTACACTCAGATACATGACATTATTAATTTATTCTACACTTAGAGACCTTTCCCATGGTGCAAGAATCACATCAATCGAAGTTTTTAGGCCAAACTTATGCCTCTTGGAAGTTGATCTATTGTGTTTGACCTCCGGGGCACAAGTGGAAGCCATGTCAACCCATGTTACTCATGCATGTGGGGATAGCCATGTGGGTACTTTGAAAAAGACTATAATGGTCAAATTTGTAACTCTAGTTGAGAGTTGAAAGAGTCAAACTTGAACACTAGTTAGCTGTAAAGCTATGTTCAAACCAGAATGCTAGGAGGAAAAGGGGTTTTCCATGCTATATGATTGTATCTTGTTCCATAGTAGAGACGAACAACTTGGAAGGGGAAGTGAGAGAGCATAACAGAGGGGAGTTTAGCATCTATCGCATCCTATCAGGCCCCAGGTCTCAATTAACTCCATAGAGAGTGCCTACTCATCTATACTTGCACTATTTCCATTGCAGACAAAAAAGAGTAAAGAAAACTTACCTTCCAGTTGCATTTTCTCTTGTAAGGGCTTCTCGGAGCATATATCATGTTCATTATGATTGGTGTGTGATTGTATTTTACTGTCCTCTATTTTTCCCATTCTATTACATGCAAAACAAAAAATAATAATTAATGAATATATAACCTAAAAAAAATCAACCCTCATAGTATAGATTTTAGTCTATTTTTATCAAATCTATTGTGACAAACTATCCAGTGGAATATCCATGGAAGTTTATGGATCATATTGGTATCAGAATAGGTTTATTTGGGAAAATCTTGTGGTAAATCCAAGGAATCTAGGAAGCATTTAAGCATAACATTGTAGAACCTTAGCCATGGCCGATGAATCTATTCATAATAACCTTGATCTGGAAAAACAAATTCTCGAGGATGGAGTGCAAGTCATGGATATTAGTCGTGAACCTCCTTATGGTGGCTCTAACAAACAAGTTTGGAATCGAAGAAGATGGAGGTTTCAATTTGTTGAATTTCCAGGATCTTGGATCTAGGTTAGAAATATAAAATCTTTGACACTACCAAACCAAGAATCTCAACAAGAACTACTTTGCACAGCGGAAAATATAAAGCAGTAAATCACATATGCACAAGTATACACAATTTTTAACAAAATATTACAATAATGTACAACCCAATCTTCGTTATATTAAACCAATCTGAATAATACAACAGTCTATGGTATACAAGATACAATGACAAACATGTTGCGCAGACTCGATGTCGTATCTTGTCTTGTCGGTCCTTCGCTTCCGTACTGCTCACTAACTGCCCCTTAGTCCTTCAAAGGACAACACATTGAGACTCCAGGAGGGCTGCCACCTAACATTGTTGCAAGTCACTTCTGTAGCATGTACACGGGCTGATCCAATCTACTCTCTAGGTAGGCCTAATCCCGAGCTCCAAACTGCCAGGCTAGCAGTCACCTTAGTCCATCAAGGTGCTGCACTTCGGCACCAATCTTCACCCAACCTTCAACTCCTCTTCGTCACTTCAAGATAGCTTGTCTAGGGCTACTTTGGGCTATCAACACGCTGCCCTCCACCAGACCAATGATGCCCAATCCTTCACTATCGGTTCTACTCCTAATATGGACTCTTCACCTCCTCGGAAAGTCCTCCACACAGCCCCAACAGGCTACAATAACAACTGATCGAAACTGGTCAACTTCTTTGACCCAACACACATCAATCTTGGCTCCAAGTCTGTTGTCCCACGCTGCCCTTGACTGTCTCTGGTTAGGGCATCTTTTGCAGGCTGCAACAGCCCTTAACCAATCCCTGAACAACCCTTAACAGCCTCCAAAAATTTGTGGCATACCCTTAGGAGACCCCTCCTCTACCACGTTGTTGTCATAGGCATACACCAGCCCCTTAAACCTCCCTTCGCACACCTAGTTGTGGTGCTATGGCTTGCGGCCTAGCACACAACAATCCTGTAGAAAACGGCCAACATCTTTGGTAGCTTTTCTCCCTAAATGGTGCCCTAAAACAGACTTTCCCTTCTCCTTACCTAACTCAAACTCCCTGCAAATGTGAACAAACCCCAAAACAGCCTCCAAAAGGCTTCTACGTTGCCTCTTTACCATGTTGTCCTGTCTTCTATCTGCAGCCCAATCAAGGTAAGAAATTTGAGTTCTCTCTTGTGTGTGTTGCACAGGTGGATGAGGAATAAGTCCTCCACTCCACCTCTATATATACACATAAAGAGGGCTCCACGAATTCATTTGAAGAGACATGTCTCTTGGACCAAGCCTACATGACTTGACTGTCCATAATTAATTGTCAACTTCAAAAATTCATAACTTCATTTCTAGAGCTCTGATTTGAGTGATCTTTGGAGCATTAGAATCGGCACACCAAGCTCTATCACCTCAAATTTTCTCATGCTCAAATTCTTCATGGTTTTGGCCCAAATCCCGATGGGTGAAAAACCCCTACCTTGGGTTCCAAGCCCACAAGTGACCCTTGTGGTGCTTTTCCCTCCAAACCCTGAACCCTAGGGCTTGGAGTACCTCCCAAGCTACACAAATCAACACTCCCTCTTAGCGAGAGAGGTACTTCCAAGACTAGGAAGTAACTCATCATCATCATCATTGCTCGCAACACTTACCCAACTCCGAGCGCTCACAATCGCAGCAATCCCTATTCTGTGAACTATGCCCTTCTCGGAAGTGTCGTTGTCAATGCTAGAAGCACCCTGCTTTTTATTCTTATCCAGTAACATCTTCCACTTTGTCCATGATTCCTTGTTAGTTGTAGGAGCCCCCTTGCTCCCCACTGACCATGCACTCTTCTTGGACTGCAGAGTCTCCCTATGAACCTGCAAGATCCCTCTCAAATTCGACTCCCTCTCAGTCTCTGGAACCTGGACCTTCTTATCGGGAAGGTGTACCTTCTTCTTGGGAACTTGTACCTATTCCTCTTAAGCCTGCACCTGCATCTACACCTGCTCCTGCTTCTCTGGAACTTGCACCTACTCCACCTGCTTCTCATGATCCATAGGCTTGCCCGTCAGCCTATATAGACCATGCTCTCTAACTCCGAGTATAATCCCATCGGACTTAGAGCCTCTAGGCTTGAATCTTGCCTTCCCATCCTGGAACAAGACCTCAAACCCCTTCCTCTAGATCATCGAGACAAAAATCACGATATCTCTGAGTCCTGGTACAAACAATACATCCTAGACCTGCATCACACATCCTATCCCCATCCTAGATGGCACAACACCCGATCCTCGGATCTCCAACTGACTCTTGTCGCCCAACACCATGTGCAACTTCAAGTCCCATTTAGCTAGAGTCTCAAAAACCTCTTGTGACCCTGTCATATGCTTCGGCGCACCACTATCCACGTACCATCCATCCTCATTGATAGTACCCTACAAGAAATGAGAGATCATGGCAAAGTCCTCCTCCTCCAATCTCCTGGTGAGATCGTCTATCTCAGCAGAAGTGGCAACACCAGTGGCCTGCTTTCCTTTCTTCTTCTTGTCATCTCCCTTCTTCTTCATCGGACATCTTGACGAAAAATGACCCATCTCGCCACAATTGAAACACTTGACCTTACTTAAGTCCTTCTGCTTACCCTTCATTTGCACTGCAAGTGCCACATCATCATAGAAAGTCTTCTTCTTGGGATGAAGATCCTCGTCTCACAACTCTTCCTGAAGTAAGTCATCCCACAGCCTATTCCAATCTAGCAACTTCTCTCTGGCAACAATCCCTTTGATGAAGGGCTTCCATTCCTCGATGAACCCTTTCAAGGCAATCCTCACCATATCTCCATCTAAAATAGTCACACCAACGGTAGCAAGCTCATCTTTGACCTGAGACAGTCTCATCAGATATGAAGTCACTCCTTCACCCTTTATCATCTTGGTGCACTTGAACTTATCCTCCAATACCAATACCCTGTTCTCGTTCTTATTCTGTAACAAATTCTGAAGATCCATCCACATCTCATGTGCGATGTTCTTCTCGGACAGATGAGCTATTAGGGCATCCTTCACACCATCTAGGATGATCAATCTTTCCTTCGTATGCAAATCCTTGTACACTTCCAGCTCCTTCGGGTCAGTTTCCTTCTTGATGGGTTTCTCGACAAACTCCTAGATCCTGTTGACCTGTAAGACCAACTTTATCCTTTCCTTCCATGGACTATAGTTGGAAAACCCCTCCAACTTGTCCTCATACTGAATACCAGCATGCAACATCGACATTGTCACCTACAATGTGACCAACTCCCTCTTAAGTTGTACTTCGTTGTGCACAACTTTGATTCACTGACTTCCAAAGTAGCTTAGACACGCTCTGATACCATGTTGATTTTCCACGATCTTGGGTCTAGGTTAGAATCTTAAAATCTCTAACACTACCAAACCAAGAATCTCAACAAGAACTACTTTGCACAGCGGAAAATATAAAGCAGTAAATCACATATGCACAAGTATACACAATTTTTAACAAAATTATACAATAATGTACAACCCAATCTTCATTATATTAAACCAATCTGAATAATACAACAGTTTATGGTATACAAGATACAATGACAAACATGTTGCGCAAACTCGATGTCGTATCTTGTCTTGTCGGTCCTTCGCTTCCGTAATGCTCACTCACTGCCCCTTAGTCCTTCAAAGGACAACACATCGAGACTCTAGGAGGGTTGCCACCTAACATTGTTGCAAGTCACTTCTGTAGCATGTACATGGGCTAATCCAATCTGCTCTTTGGGTAGGCCTAATCCCGAGCTCCAAACTGCCAAGCTAGCAGTCACCTTAGTCCATCAAGGTGCTGCACTTCGGCACCAATCTTCACCCAACCTTCAGCTCCTCTTCGTCACTTCAAGATAGCTTTGTATAGGGCTACGTTGGGCTATCAACACACTGCCCTCCACCAGACCAATGATTCCCAAACATTCACTGTCGGTTCTACTCTTGAGATGGACTCTTCACCTCCTCGAAAATTCCTCCACACACAACACACATCAATCTTGGCTCCAAATCTGTTGTCCCATGCTTCCCTTGATTATCCCTGGTTAGGGCATCTTTTTCAGGATGCAACAACCCTTAACCAATCGGTGAACAACCCTTAACAGCCTCCAAAAATCTGCAGCATACCCTTAGGAGACCCCTCCTCTACCACACTATTGTCATAGGCATACACCATCCACTTAAACCTCCCTTTGCACACCTAGATGTGGTGTTATGGCCTGTGGCCTAGCACACAACAATCCTGTAGAAAACGGCCATCATCTTTGGTAGCTTTTCTCCCTAAATGGTGCCCTAAAACAAACTTGCCCTTCTCCTTACCTAACTCGGTCTCCCTACAAGTGTGAATAGACCCCAAAATAGCCTCCAAAAGGCTCCTACGCTACCTCTTTTCCATGTAGTCCTGTCTTTTATCTACGGCCCAATCAAGTTAAGAAATTTGAGTTCTCCCTTGTGTGTATTGCACAAGTGAATGAGGAATAAGTCCTCCACTCCACCTCTATATATACACATAAAGAGGGCTCCACGAATTCATTTGAAGAGACATGTCTCTTGGACCAAGCCTACATGACTTGACTGTCCATAATTAATTGTCAACTTCAAAAATTCATAACTTCATTTCTAGAGCTTCGATTTGAGTGATCTTTGGAGCATTGGAATCAGCACGCCAAGCTCTATCACCTCAAATTTTCTCATGCTCAAATTCTTCATGGTTTTGGCCCAAATCCCGATGGGTGCAAAACCCCTACCTTGGGTTCCAAGCCCACAAGTGACCCTTGTGGTGTTTTTCCCTCCAAACCCTGAACCCTAGGGCTTGGAGTACCTCCCAAGCTACACAAATCAACACAATTACGAGGTCGGATTAGAGGGAATAACAAGGGATCATGAAGACCCCTAAAATAAGTCTATGAAAGAACCCAAGAAGGAGCAGCTGAGTTTGAGTGTCATTACCCATTGACAGACCCCATTTGAGATGGATACGAAGGTTGACATCAAGCCGTGTCAAGGTGAGATCGATGCCTTGAAATTGAATCACTGGTTCCAACAATTAGAAGTATATTTTAGTGTTCACCACATAAATAAGAAGCACGAAAATATCATTTTCTAGATAGAAGTTAGGTGGCTATACCCTAACCTAGTGGGAAAACCATACGGAAACACTTAGGTTAGATGATGACTCCCTAATAACTAAGTAGGAGAACTTTAAAATCCTCATAAATTCCCAATTCTATCCTATCAGGTATGTAAATGACAAATGGATTTCGATGGCACTACTTCAGGCAGAGACAAGGGAAGAGTGTACAAGATTACACAACTAAATTCAAAAAGACAACCATCATGTTGAGTATCTCTCCCAAGAGCCCAGATGTACTCCTCAAGTATTTGGGGGCTCTACACAACCATCTATGAAAGCAAGTGATATTGTTCAAACCAAGAATAGTGGATGAGGTTTGTGTACAAACGTAGTACCCAGAAAACATTGGCCAAAAGAAAGGGCAATCAAATGGTTCGAAATAGAAAAAACACTACGAAGCTTCCAAGGAAGGGAAGAAGTGGAAAGGGGGCAAGGACAAGAATATAGAAGTAATTGCACATCAATGCAAGGATCCCAACAATCATTTCAACCACTACAACATTGATGGTCACACAGAGGAGTAGTGTTGGAAATTGCATCTAGAGTTGAACCCGAAGAACTAAAAGAAAGATGGAAAGAAAAGAATCTTATCGCCACATATTCGAGCAACCAGGTGGAAAGAAGCTCTGATGTGGACAAGAATATTGTTTTCACATCATTGTAGAAGGATGTGAATCTGAGTAACATTCATCATTAGGAAGAGAAGAAGATGACCAAGCTCTTCCACATTAATATTCAACTTAAGAAGACCAAGATCGATACCCTATCAACTTGGGTTCACAATCTAATCTCATAGCACTGGATCTAGTCAACAAATTTGGATTGGAGGTTCGATATCATCCTAGCCCATATCCATTGGGATGGGTAAATAAGGATGTAGAAATCAAGGTAACAAAACATTGTAGAGTAAATTTTCTATCAATGTCGATTTTATTGATGTAGTTGAATTGGGTATAGCTCCATTTGATGTATGCAAAGTTGTGTTTAGCAGTCTCTATATGTACATGTGGGATGCAATCTTCATGTGGAGAGACAACCAGTACTGCCTTGCAAGGATGAGGAATCATTCATCATCTACACACACAATGGCACGTCCAATATTTCATTAGTAAGCACCAACCAAGCCAAGAAATTGATTAGATCGAGCAAGAAATGTGTTTTAATATTTTTAAGAGAAAATCAGTCTAGTGAGGAGTTAATAAGGGCAAAGGCATCTCTAGAAGCGTGTACTAAAGAACAAAGGCAGCAACTAGAAGGGTTGCTACAAGCATACAAGTGTTCCACGAGCCTAAAGGGCTACCACCCAAGATAGAAGTGGAGCATGAAATCCAATTATTTCTGATCTCTCCACTACCAAACATTGGGTTGTACAAACAATCCGTTCTAGAAGCAAACAAAGTGAAGAAGAAGTTGCAACAATTGCTACAGCAGGGTGTGATTCGACCAAGTACCTCACCTTGTGGGTCACCCATCATAACTATGCCAAAGAAGGATGGGATATGATGATTGTGCATCAGATTACAAAGCGTTAAACAAGATTACTCTCAAGGGCGGGTACCCCTGCCTAGGATTGATGATCTCTTGGATCAATTGTAGCAAGAGAAATACTTCACCAAGCTAGATTTAAAATTAAGGTATAACCAGGTTTGAGTCAAGGAAGAGGACATTTGGAAGACCTCCTTCAAAACTGGACAAGATTTGTATGAAAGGTTAGTCATGCAATTTGGTCTATGCAATGTACCAGCTACATTCATGATATTGATGAATGATATATTGCAACCTTATCTAGATTCATTTGTTATTGTTTATTTCAATGATATATTGATTTACAGTGCTACCTAGCAGGAGCACATCTCACACTTGATGCAAGTGTTAGAGACTTCGAAGAAGTACTAGCTACTGGCAAAGCTCAAGAAATGTAAGTTTGCATAGCAATTTTTTGTGTATTTAGGCTATGTGATTGGTGGAAGGGAGCTCAAGATATATTCTTCAAAGATGGAGGCCATCATGAAATGGCTAGTGCTTACAAATGTCTTTGAAGTCTGGAATTTCATTAGGGTAGCATAATACCTGAGGAAATTCATAGTTTCATTTTCAGCAATAGCTACAGTACTCCACACAATAACAAGAAGTGGCAAGAGCTTCCAGCGCACGAAAAATCAGTAGAAGTCCTTTGAAGAGTTAAAAAGGAAAATCGTATAAGCACCGGTTCTTGCATTACCAAACTTATAACAGCCCTTCAAAGTGGAGACAGATGCAAGTGGGTATGCCATGGGAGAGATCTTAATGTGGGGAGGAAGGCATGTATGCTACCATTCTAAAGTATTCCGTGGGGTAGTTCTCAACTACCCTACCTACAGGCTACAACAAGGAGCTCTATGCTCTAGTGCAAGTCGTCAACAAAATGGAAACACTATCTGACAGGAAAGGAGACCGTCATCCACTAAGATCATTAGTAGCTACAATACCTACAAACCCAGAGTAAGCTACAACAGACCAAACACTACAAGGGGATGGATTCTTACAATTGTTTCATTTAGTCATCAAGTACAAGAAGGGTGGCATAAACAAGTGGGTTAACATCCTTTCAAGGACAGCCATATCAAAAATTGTAGCTTTGGGAACTTTGATGCACATGGAGCCTTGCACTCATGATGCTCAAAGAGCAGCATATATACAGGATGAGGACTTCAAGTAGGTGTTTTAGCAATTGCAGAGCTAGATTCATGCAGGCAATGATGACAACACAATTGACTACCATCTCTAGAATGGGTTACTCTACACATTGACGAAGCTTTGTGCTCCTAAAGGTTAGCAGTTACAACTAATTAGAGAGGCTTGCATCTAAAAGGTTACAAGGAATTTTTGGTTTAGGGAAGACAGTGGCCAACTTACAGAGGTATGTGTACTTGCCCAACATGCAAGAATATGTAGAAAAGTTCATTAGAAGATGTATGTTTTGTTGTACAAGCAAGACTATTAATAGAAAATATGGTCTATACCATCCCTTACCTTTATCGACCCGTCCTTCAAAAATCATTTCCATGGATTTTGTGTGAGGTTTACCTACAACTAGGCAGGGACAGGACTACCTATTTATGGTAGTTGGAAGGTTCAACAAGATGTGCGTTCTCATGCCCTGTAAAAATACCATCAAAGGAACAGGTTTGGGTGTCGATGCACTTTGAGATACCCGGGTCTCAATGCACTTTGAAAAACCCAGGAGCATTATTTCAAACGAGAACACCAAAATTCTCAATGCATTCTGGACTACATTGTGGGAAAAGATGGACACAAAGTTAAAAAGGTATACAACATTCCATCCATAGACAGATGGGCAAACAAAAGTAGTCAACAAGACCTTGGTGCAATTTTTAAGGGGTTACAATCAGAAGCATCTGAAGACTTAGGATGAAAATCTAGAATATATATTGCACTCTTATAACAGATCACTCCACACTTCTATTAGTAAGTCCCCATTTGAAACTTGTTTTGGATATTTGTCACCTTCACCTTTGGATGTTGTATATGGGTAGCAAGGAGGAGTGAGGGAGGATCTCACAAGGGATGCTTTAAGAGCAAAAAGAATTGTTAAGAAGATTAAGCAAATCCATTTGCAAGTATAGCAAGCGCTGAATAAATCACAGAAAAAATACAAGGCCAGACATGATCAACATAGGATAGAGAGGCCATTCAACGTGGGAGACAAAGTATGGTTACAATCTATGTTGCACTGGTTTTTGAGACAGAGGAATGATGGGGATAGGGGGATGCGTCCCTGGGACAACTAGAGCGCACCCCCAAATTTTTCAAAGGACAACAAGTTGGGGATATATATATATATATATATATATATATATAGAGAGAGAGAGAGAGAGAGAGAGAGTCTCAGAATTCACTATTAACATTTGTTACTTTTTCAAGATTGTAAGCATAACAAGCTATACTTCATTATATTGTGCACAACCATTAAACTTGCCAATTATGAAAACTATCGAGCAATTTAAAAAAGGGTTGAGTGACATTCCATTATTGGCCACTAGACATGGGATTTAGCTTTAGGCTTAGTCACCTGATTCGAGTTCGAATTTGAATTCGACAACCTTGAAATTCAAGAAAAAATCGACAATGAAAATTCTAGTGATAAAATTCAACACTAAATTGAACATATTTAAAAAAATAAAAATATAAAATATATGTAATAAAATAAAATAAAATATTGCTCCAATTTCCTATTAGAGAACAATCCAACAACTTAAAATATATACCATAACCTAGTATTTCATTAAACACAAGGTCTTAATGTTTATATGTAAAGGCACTCACAACAATAACCAAATGCACCATTATTAATGAAGATAAGATTGTTTAGCCATGATGATTAAATGGGATATAGAGATTCCCTTTTATACATAAATTAATACCTTTTAGGCCATTTTGAGAATAAATAAAATAAAATTACATTTGTTTGTCATCACTATAAGGTATATGTCAGCCAAATAATTTCGGATAAAAAAGAACCTACATGTTGGAGGCCAGTGTGAATGACAAATTATTCTAACTCTCGACCCGTGCCTAGAGACAAGTCTCGATTGTACAGTGATAGAGGAAAACGCATCAATGTCAAGCAGAGGAAAGAAACCAACGTCGAGCTCTAAGAGTTTGTGTGCACCATGGATGAAATTGGAAAGAAATGAAAATGAGTGTAGCATTTGAGTGGCTCAAGCTTTAGGAAATGAAAACCACACACAATAATAGGATAGGGTTTGATTTTTTTAATTATATTTTTACTTTGTTTGATTCCATTCCTGACATCAACTTTAAACAAACCCGTGGGCTTATAAGCAAATTTCCAAGGTCAACTTTCAATGAACCAATGTGCTTATAGGCGAATTTATTAGCTTTAAAGTTTGAATTTGAGATAAAGTTTGGGTACAATTTAAAATTCACCAAAGTGAAGCCCAATTTGATAAAAAAATCTTAACATTCAAAGAATTTCAAATTTCAAGCCAAAAATGGGCCAAATGCAATGACTTAGGATTTAGGAAACTTAAGTGTAACTATTTTCAGTTATTGTCAGCAAGACATGAGCTTTAGCTTTAGGAAAAATATGTGTAACTATTTTCGATTCGCAAGAAGGTCCATGAAGGATATATTAGACAGAGAATCGTCTTTAAAGCAATTTTTTTCCTCATATTTCTTGTTAATGATGATTATGTTAGACATAAAAGGAATTTGTCATGTCCCTTCCTAAATTATTTTGGAACAGGATTAATTTCTACATTTTGGGGCCAATTTTGGAGGTGATGGGGCCCATTCGATTTTATTAGGAGGCTAGACTTAGTAGAAGTTATTTCAATGCAGTTAATTTGTACGTGGGGGCCACCCACACTAGGAGAATACGCATTCCCTAGTTCAATTTGCATGGAAGGGAAATTGATGGTTATGTGAGGGATGCATGATGGAGGGAAAAGTGCTCCACGAAATCGATACAAGGAAGGCAACTCTCCTCATTTCAGCATCTTATCTTTTTGACATATTGAACTCAACCTTAGTTGCTCGAGCTACTTAGTCGGGTTACTTTGTTGTTTAGCACACGAGTGTCTCCGAGCGGAGATCTCAACCCTTGCTTCGGTGCACTTCAAGTGCCACCCTAGGAAGGCAATTCGTACTACCTTGGAGGAGAGCAAGTGGAGTTTCATAGTCATACCATTCAGCGTTTGTCTCATCCAGTACGAGTTTCTGGAGGACGCGGAAGGGGGACACGCAGGTGTTCCTTGTGGGTTCATCCAGGCAGCAACTGCTGGAAGAGTCTGGGCATTGGAGCTACAGTGGAGGATCAACCTTTCGGGAGAGTTTTGGAGAAGGAGGTTGTTGCATTGGAGCAGTTTGATTTACAGTCACCAGGGACTGCACAGAGAGTCGTCATGGGGCTCACGTGGGAGTTCGAGGAAGGAATTGTAGAGCTGGAGTTGGCCGGGAGAAGTAGGAGATCATTTGGAGGGCCATTTGAGGAGGATTGTTGGAGTTGGGAGAGCCGAGATTGATCGATCAATCATGGCAACAGAATTCAAAGTTGGAGGAGGGCCAAGCTGTGAAGGGTCAATTTTTGAAGGTTGAAACCAAGGGAAACCCTTTCTGAGTTTTTATGGGTTTTGGGTAAGGATCAGACTCCTAATTTTATAGAATTTTCTGGGCAGATCTAAGGGGTCAAACAGGGGTCCCAACTCAGCCAACGACTAGAGGAGCTAAGGGGAATTTGGGCCAAGTCAACATTTGGCCAATTCTTTCGTAGGTTATTCTGGGTATTTGGTGGAGAGGCCAGGATTAATTTCCCGTAATTTTCTGAGCACTGGAAGTGGGGTTTCCAACAGCATCTTTGCAGCGAACACCACAATTTCACAACGGTAGCGCAGGGCATCATTGCAGAAGTCATTTGTGCCATTTGGGCTTGACATATTACCACCTGGGCTTGATCACGCTTGCCATTGAGGCTAGCCCTAGTGCACCACTTCCACATTATTGTACTTCTCTCCCAGATTATAATAAAATGGCTCAGATGTTGGTTATTCATGGACTTTTTATGGGTGTGCACTGAATTTTTCAATTTTATGGTGTTGTTCTTATTGTTTGCTTTGCATAGCACTATTTTTCCTAGTTTGGAACACTACAGTGATATCATAGCATGATCTTGGCCCAGATGTGGGAAACTAGCCAAAAGATCATGGAATCTTTGGGTATGAGTGCACAGTGACAGGTGAAACCGGAGACAAACCCATGGCTCAAGGGAAATCCAACATGCAAAAATTATGGGGTAGAATTCATTGGGACGATGAGTGGTTGGCATAGTTGAGGAGGGTGATAGGCCAAACCCATCCTCATCCTTACAACGGAGTCGTTAGAGGGGACCAAGCCATGGGGGTGCAACCATCTACATCATGTGGGGAAAGTCGACCAAATCAGGGCACCAGATCTCCTAAAAAGGAGTAGGCAGGACAGAGACAATTAGAGGGTGAGACCAGGGCGCGCTTTTGTTGGTGGAGACCTGGCTTTAGATATCCGGAGCTTGAGGAGGAGGTTCTGTATGATGCTGAGAGCCCACAGGATGGTGAGTAGCACATTGATATACCCAGTGTGGCACAGGAGTCACCTTTATTAGAGACCTCTTTGATAGCCCCAGTTGATACCTTGGAGGAGAAGATAGAGCCTACACACATAAAACCATTTGTTGAGGAGGAGGCACCCATGGATGCGATGCCAACAGTTGTTGAGGTATCTAGAGCTATGACCGAGTTTACAGGCGATAGGCACCCACGACAGTTCCACCAGTTTCAGGCCAACCTTCTAGCATTAAAAAGGAAGGTTGCATTAGTGTGTGAGGCTATTCTGCAGCAGAACGAGGAGCTGGAGGGAATGAGAACGATTTGTGCTGCGTCCACGGCCAAATTGACTCACGTTGGGGAGTAGTTGGATTCCCTACTGGTGCAGCTAGAGTGCACATTGGAGCGTGAGAGAAGCCCTCTTCGGGCATACATAGACGGGGTTGGCAGCATTGTTAGGTTACCTTGGCCCATTGGACAGAGAGAGACAAAGCTACCTAGTCAGATTTTATGTATTGACCAGGATAGCGAGATGAGACGACCTGAGTTGCACGGGGTCCCACACCCGCATGTTGGGGTTGTTCTATGCGCGGGAGTTCGTGCATTCAATCCCTCTCTTGGGGTTGGGTGGCAAGAGATTCTGAGTTGGTACTCGGTGGAGTGGGTTATGGATATGGTAGTGGATCCAGATGTAGCTCAGCAAGAGTTTCCAGGCATTAGGGATGCTGGAAGCCCCGAATGGCATTGGGATCCGGGAGGGACCACCTATCATTTCCCAGGTATACCGGTTGACTATGACCTAGAGGGTATAGTTGACCTAATAGTCGAGCATGCACCTCCGCTAGGAGAGTTTCGGTCAGCACCAGTGGCCAACCAATTTATGGACAGGCTTCTTGGGTTGACTTGGTACGACATTTGTACACAGGATCACGGGGTGATCAACACACTCTGGCAGGAGTTTGTCGGAGGAGGTGGCATTGGCAGGCCACCAGATGGCGCCTTGTATGGAGTTGGGGATTCTTCACTTTTGTGTGGGGCACAGAGGACGCAAAGGAGCAGTGCAAGGGTAGCATCACTGCTGACACATAGGGAGATTGTCATGTCCCTTCTCAAACACATTTGTAACAGGGTGTTTCCACACATTTTTGCACAATTTTGGCTAAGGGAAAGAACCCAACATTTTCGACTTAGGGACTTAGGAGGAAATTCGACTTAATTTGGTTGCTAGTGGAAGGTGGGGGCCACCCACGTGGGAATTCGAACTAGGCCATTCGAATGGCTTGGAGGGAATTCGAAGTGCTAGATGGAGGGGCCCACATGAGGCAAGGAAGACCCACAAAGATAAAAGGAGGAGGGAGCTCTCATTTGGATTCATTCTTACACCTTGCAATCAAAATCACTTGACTGTTCGCTCCACTGTTTCACTGAGTCAACCAGATATTTAGCCACGAATCTCTCGAGCGGGAGATTCAACCTCTACTTCAGAGGACCATCCATGCCCACCCTAGGGAGGCAGTTCCATAAGTATTTCAAGAGTTCCAGGAGTGTGTTACAGCACTACCATTCAGCCACAACAGGGAATACGTATTTCTAGCTAGCTGGAGAATACGCAAGGGGAGTTTGGAGCTATCAATGATCCATGAATTTCTGGGAGAGTTAGATAATTAGGAGAGAAGCAAAGGGCCAGCCTTTCTTAAGAGTTTTGGAGCCAGCATCCTAGCAGTTCGAATTACTGGGCTTGGGGACAGCGCAAAGGGCCAACCAGCAATTTCATGGAGCTAAGGAGTAGGTGCCATAGGCCGGAAGCCCATCTGGGAAGTCAAGGGATTGATAGCAGAGGTCAGCCCAGCACTTTGGGTCCATTTCCAGGAGGATTTACAGGCAGATTCCAACAGGCCAAGTTTTGCAGTTGCAGCTAAAGCTGGGCTCCAAGGGGGTTGAATTTTAGAAGTCTAAACCAGCCAAATTCCTTCGTGGGTTTTTCTAGGTTTTCTGAGAGGAGTCCGTGGTTAAAATATTAGAATTTTCCGTATGCTATTCGGCCCTGAAATCCTAATTCATATAATAGTGCGAATTGCTAGTTAGTTGGGAATTCGCACCATTTTGTGGGTTCGACTTTCGCTCGGAGATAGGCCAAACCCTTTAAAGGTTTTTGTGGGTTTTGGTCAATGAGCTTGAGGTTAAATTTGCAGCATTTTCTGAGCATCAGAGATGGAGTTTCTTGCAGTCCCTTTCCAGCCAACAATGTAGTTTTCTGGGCAACGCAAAGCATTAGAGGAGAAACCATTTCCAGCATTTGAGATCATTGTATTATCACCTGGGTTCTGTCACGCTTGCCATTGAGGCAAGCCCAGGTTCATTCCTCCATACTATTGTACTTGCTCCATTGATTAATAAAATGGCTCAATTGGTTCTTACTTCTGGAGTTTTTATGAGCATTTGCTGATTGTTTAAAATTTATGTGTTGTAAATCGTTTTTGCTTTACATATCATTGTTTATTTAAGTTTGGAACATTACAGTGGTATCAGAGCATGATCTTGGCCCAGCTATGGGAACTTAGCCAAAGGATCATGGAAGCTTTGGGTATGAGTGCACAGTGACGGGTGAAACTGGAGACAAACCCATGGCTCAAGGGAAATCCAGTATGCAGAAATTCTGGGGTAGAATTCATTGCAACGATGAGAGGTTGGCCCAGTTGAGGAGGGTGACAGACCAACCCCATCCTCACCCTTACAACAGAGACGTTAGAGGTGAGCAGGTCGTGGGGGTACAGCCATCTACATCATGTGGGGAACGGTGACCAGATTAGGGTGCCAGATCTCCTGAAAGGGAGCAGGCGGGACAGAGACTGTTAGAGGGTGAGACCAGGGGGTGCTTTTGCTGGTGGAGACTTGGTTTTAGATATCAAGAGCTTGAGGAGGAGGTTGAGCATGATGATGAGAGCCCACAGGATGGTAGGAGCACATTGGTATACCTAGTGTGGCGTCGAAGTCACCTTTATTAGAGACCTCTTTGATAGCCCCAGTTGACACCTTGATGGAGAGGATAGGGCCTACACACATAGAGCTAGTTGTTAAGGGGGTGCCACCCATGGACGAGATGCCAACAATTGTTGAGGTATCTGGAGTCGTGACTGAGTTTACAGGTGATAGATGCCCACGACAGTTCCATTAGTTTCAAGCTGACCTTCTAGCGTTAAAAAGGAAGGTTGTGTTAGTGCGTGAGCCTATTCTGCAACAGAACGAGGAGCTGGAGGGCATGAGAGCGGTTTGTGCTGAGCCCACGACCAAATTGACTCACGTCGAGGAGCGGTTGGATTCCCTACTAGTGCAGCTAGAGTGCACATTGGGACGTGAGAAAAGCCCTCTTTGGGCACACATAAACGAGATTGGCAGCGCTGTTAGGTTACCTTGGCCCATTGGATGGAGAGAGACAGAGCTACCAAGTCAGATTTCACGTATTGACCAAGATAGCGAGATGAGACGACTTGAGTTGCACAGGGTGCAGCACCCGCATGCTGGGGTTGTTCTATGTGTGGGAGTTCATGCATTCGATCCTTCTCTTAGGGTTGGATGGCGAGAGATTCTGAGTTGGTACCCTGTGGAGTGGGATATGGAGATGGTAGTGGCCCTGGGTGTAGCTCAACGGGAGCTTCCAAGCACTGGGGATACTGGCAGCGCAGACTGGTATTGGTTTCCGAGTGGGACTACCAATCATTTCCCAAGTATGCCAGTTGACTACAACCGGGATGGTGTAGTTGACTGTTGGAATTTCTAGCTCTAACTGTTAGAAATCCTTCATGTACTTTCTGATTTATTTCTGCCTACTCATTCTGTTTAATTAACAAGTTATTTACCATGTAAATACTGAAAATAAATACAAGTACTACAAATCATCAACTGAAGGAAAAACAAGCACACAAGTGACATCGTTATTTTTGGACAAATGTCGCCGGAAAAACCCAATTCGGGAAAACCGATGCACCAATCTGAGGGTTTTATTATTAAGCAGTTTCATAATACAATTTGGGTGCCAAACCGGCTCACCCAATAGAGAATGATCTCGGTAGTAGTACCTCTCAGTCGGAGACAGATATTCCGGCTAAAACCCCGGATGAACAATCCCACAGCTCTCAGCTCCAATCTGCCCCACGAAATCTCCAGCGTCTGCCTCTAGGGACTGCGTCAGCCTCTCTGGCCCAGCGTCACCCCAACTCGCCCTGCGTCAGCCTCTAGAGCCTTTGCATCACCCACGTTGGCTCTCTCTGGCACTGCACAGCTCCTAGCTGCCTTTGCGTGGGCCTTGACTGGCTCTGTGTGACCTCTAGTTGGCTCCGCGTCCCTCTCTCCCATCTTCTGCATTGATGTTCTCGGTACCCTCTCTGCCTCTCTACTTTTGTATTCACTACCCCTTAGTTGCAACTCAGATCACTCCTCGATTTCCTCAGCAAGCCCTGCCCTAGAAAATCGAATTCTTGATCAACTCGGTGTATTCTCCAAGTGACCCTCAAGCCTCCTCTTATACTTTTCTCGTTGACAATTCAACAGCCGAGATTAAGTCCCTAATCAACGGCTAAGATTAACTCTGGCTTGATCCATGACTTTTGGACCCTTCTAACACAGTTTTATATTAATTCAAATTAATATTTTATTTTCCCTAAGTTTAGACTTAGGGACTCCATTAAAAATATTAATTATTTTAATATCTCCCAAACTGTTTAGAATCTACCCAAACCATTTCTGGGTATTGGAGATCTCATGTGCTTTAGCCTCTCCACCAATTTTCGTGGCTAGAGCACATTCGATGCTACCCCAAATCAACATTTACCTAGCAGTTGAGCATGCGCATGCGTTAGGGGAGTCTCGGTCAGCACCAATGGCCAACTAGTTTATGGACCGATTTTTTTGGTTTTCTTGGTATGGCATTGGTACATGGAATAACTGGGTGATTAGCATACTCTAGCAGGAGTTTGTCAGAGGAGGTCGCATTGACAGGCCACTAGACAGTGCCTTGTATGGAGCTGGGGACTCTTCACTTTTGTGTGGGGCACAGAGGACGCAAACGAGTGGAGTAGTGGTGGCATCACTGCTGACACATAGGGAGAGTCACTTCTCAGATCCCTCGGGGGGGATTTGGAGGGAAGATCCATTCATCGGCGGGGATAGTGATGCGATGGTGAAGGTGATGGTACTGATCGGGTGTGCCCTAACATGTAGAGACATAGCTTTAGGCCATCACATCCAGGGATGTGTGGGAGCATCTTGCATTGAGCAGTGGTCCACAGGTGGGCATGGAGATGCATGGTTGTGTGTTATAGTGTGTTGGACTACATTGTGGAGTGGGAGTGCCTCACATCGCATTGAGTACATTGAGGGAGTGATAGGTACAGTGACACAGGCAGGACACAGGACGGTACAAGATGGCATAGTCATAGTTGAGGGTATCCAGTGGTGTACAGGAGTAGGCCGCGGTGTACAATGGCATAGTCGTAGTTGAGGGTATCCAGCGGTGTACAGGGGTAGGCCGCGGTGTACAATGGAATGTCTAGGAGTACTGGGATGATTGGTGGTATGTAGGGGTGTATAGTACTACACAGCGAGGTCTGGGAATGTTGCCTCCAGGGAAACCCTTGGACGGAAACACCGAGCATACCTTTGGGCGTAGTTTACCCAGGATCGACGGAGACACAGATGAGCGATACTTGATGGTATCTGAGGGGACTCACACGCTCGACCATTTTCTACATCCCTTGGTGCAGTCGATTTTGTTGTCCACTTCTTGCACTCTAGGCATGAGCAGCAGGGCACGGGGAGCTCACCCGAGATATTTGAGTGACACTCAATGCACTAGGGGGGAGACTTTTCAGCAGTGGCATTGGATTGGTGTGTCAGTTGACAGCCACAGGTTAGGGAATGAGGTGATCATCTGCAGGGGTGGCATATCATTCATCACCGAGCCTACGTCTAGGGAGCTAGTCCTAAGGGAGACATGTGTCACTCTTTTCTCAGGGCATGTCGGGACCAAGCATGAGCAGAGGATAGCGGTTACAACTGAGGTAGTTTCCCAGTATGCGTCCAGGCTCCAGAACTTATATTGGCACATTATTGAGAGCACAAATGGCAGACCCAAGGGAGATGGTTGGTAGGGACGGAGGAATCCACATACTCTGAGTCGATTACGAGTATCAAATACCCATCTTTTGGTTGCATTCAGGGGGTACCTCTTTGGCACACATGGCTTCCAACGATCATCGGTACTACGCAGTGGCAAGCACACGGTAGATTAGCATGCATTAGATTAGCCCACGATATATGGAGCCTACATAGTGATCACATGCAGGAACTAGAGACGAGGGCCAGAGGGATTCCATCGGTTGACAGGGCAGGTCTGGCTATGGGATGCAGGGATATGAGCGGAGTCGTGGCAGAGAGTGATATAGTTCGCTCTTGGGTTGACACATGAGGGTTCACAGAGGGTTTCATCATATGGGGAGGCAGACATTCTCTGTTGCTGCACAGGTTCGGAGTTAGATATGGATGGGTAGGCCTTGGTGATTTGGATGGGTAGGCCTTGGTGCCATGGAGATGCCCAGGCAAGATGTGTATCACCTCTTTCAGTGTTCCACCATCGAGTTCCAGGAGAGGAGGATACTGACTGCGCACGATGGGGAGTATGACATAATCAGAGTAGCGCAACGTCAGCATGGTGGCACCACTCCGGGACTAGCAGGGAACTAGGGCATCACAACTCTTCACAACTCAATAACCTTTAGGGATGCGCCAGCTACTGCAAGGGCAGATCATACAGATATTCCATTAGGCTTTAGCGAGTCACTGATGGAGGAGGGAACTTCTAGTACTTTCACCTGGCAGGATAGTGAGTGGAGTGAGAGGAGCTTCATGTTGGACAGGATTGCCTGGGATCCTGGTATTGAAGGATTCTTTCATATCAGGACAGTGCAAAGGTCAAGCACGATCCAGTGGCACATCTAGGACCCTAGCACATTTTGCAGTGACAGTGGGGAGCAACAATTAGAGAGGATGCTTGCTTAGGCATTGCTTGAGGACAAGCGATTTTTGGTGCATTGGAGGAGCTTGCCAGATGAGGATGCCACCTGGGAGGGTGAGCACATTTTGGAGCACCCAACTTTGAGGTTGCTTGAGGGCAAGCAACATTTGGGAGGGGAGGACTGTCATGTCCCTTCTCAAACACATTTGTAACAGGGTGTTTCCACACATTTTTGCACAATTTTGGCTAAGGGAAAGAACCCAACATTTTCGACTTAGGGACTTAGGAGGAAATTCGACTTAATTTGGTTGCTAGTGGAAGGTGGGGGCCACCCATGTGGGAATTCGAACTAGGCCATTCGAATGGCTTGGAGGGAATTCAAAGTGTTGGATGGAGGGGCCCACATGAGGCAAGGAAGACCCACAAAGATAAAAGGAGGGAGCTCTCATTTGGATTCATTCTTACACCTTGCAATCAAAATTACTTGACTGTTCGCTCTGTTGTTTAGCTGAGTCAACTGGTTGTTTAGCCATGAATCTCTCAAGCAGGAGATTCAACCTCTACTTTGGGGGACTATCCGTGCCCGCTCTAGAGAGGTAGTTCGATAAGTATTTCAAGAGTTCCGGGAGTGCGTTACAGCACTACCATTTAGCCACAATAGGGAGTGCATATTTCTAGCTAGCTGGAGAATACGCAAGGGGAATTTGGAGCTATCAGTGATCCAGCAATTGCTGGGAGAGTTAGAGGATTGGGAGGGCAGAAAAGGGCCAACCTTTCTTGTGAGTTTTGGAGCCAGCAGAGCCAACATCCTAGCAGTTCGAATTACTGGGCTTGGGGACAACACAGAGAGCCAGCAAGCAATTTCGTGGAGCTAAGGAGCACGTGCCATAGGCCGGAAGCCCATCCGGGAAGTCAGGGGATTGATATTAGATGTCAGTCCAACACTTTGGGTCCATTTCTGGGAGGATTTACAAGCAGATTCAAGCAGGCCGAGTTTTGCAGTTACATCTAAAGCTGGGCTCCAAGGGGGTTGAATTTCAGAAGTCTAAACCAACTAAATTCCTTCGTGGTTTTATCTGGGTTTTCTGAGAGAAGTTCGTGGTTAAAATATTAGAACTTTTCGTATGTTATTCGGCCCTGAAATCCTAATTCGTATAATAGGGTGAATTGCTAGCTAGCTGGGAATTCGCACCATTTTGTGGGTTCGACTTTGGCTTGGGGATAGGCCAAACCCTTTAAGGGTTTTTGTGGGTTTTGGTCAATAAGCTTGAGGTTAAATTTGCAGCATTTTCTGAGCAACAGAGATGGAGTTTCTTGCAGTCCCTTTCCAGCCCACGGTGTAGTTTTCTGGGCAACGCAGAGCATTAGAGGAGCAGTCATTTCCGACGTTTGAGATCATTGTATTATCACCTGGGTTTTGTCACGCTTGCCATTAAGGCAAGCCCAGGTTCATTCCTCCATACTATTGTACTTGCTCCATTGATTAATAAAATGGCTCAGCTAGTTCTTACTTCTGGAGTTTTTATGAGCATTTGCTGATTGTTTAAAATTTATGTGCTGTAAATCGTTTTTGCTTTGCATATCGTTGTTTATTTAAGTTTGGAACATTACAGAGATTCACTTCTCGGATCCCTAAAGAAGGATTTGGAGTGAAGATCCATTCACTGGAGGGTATGATGATGCGACGATGGAGGTGATGATACCGGTCGGCTGTGGGCCGAGGCATAGGGAGACAGCTTTAGGCCATCTCATTCAGGGAAGGGTAGGAGCATCTAGTGTGGAGCATTGGTCTGCAGATGGGCATGGAGACGCATGGGGGAGTGCCTCACATCGCATTGAGTACATGCGGGGAGTGACAGCCTGCAGGTGCGGTGACACAGGCGGGAAGTTGGGCGATATGAGATGGCATAGTTGTAGCGGAGGGTATCCAGAGTGTACAAGGGTAGGCCGCAGTGTACAGTGGCATGTCTGTTAAGTTATGGTATGTTCTATGCTTATAACAGTTTACTTCTTTTTCTTATTATATTCCACCAATTAGCAATCACATGTACATAAAGTAAAGTGCAGATAGAACATTAAACGATCGACAGAAAACAAGCCAAGACAAGAGACACAAGATGTGGCGGCTAGCCAGGAACAAACCCCACAATGTGTGGGGAAACCCTTTGATCAAATCTTCTTTTATCTTCAATAATTCAGCAGAGAGAAATAGTACAATAAATCTGATTCATATCAGCAGTAGCAAACCCTAGATCAGTAGCATCAGCATTAGCGGCTTCATTATCAAACTAGGGCAGACCATATCTCACAAACCGACAGTCGGATTGACTTCATTCCACCACCAAAAGTTTCGGCTTCCAGAGGAGGTTCAGATGAACCTACAGCGCAGTTCAGATGAGGAGATCTTCTAGGCCACGCAAGTCAATCTTTGCTTCTGCAGTTGCAGCTTCAGTTTCAGCAGTTTCCGGCTTCAAACTAGGGCAGTCGATATCTTGCAAACCGTTCGTCGGATTGACTTCATTCCACCACCAAAAGTTGCGGCTTTCAGAGGAGGTTCAGATGAACCTACAACGCAGTTCAGATGAGGAGATCTTCTAGGCCACGCAAGTCAATCTTTGCTTCTGCAGTTGCAGCTTCAAATTCAACAGCTTCCGGCTTCACATGTGTGAGAGAGAGAGAGACCCATTTCAGCGCAGTAGAGAAGAGACTCATATCTGCGCAGTAGAGAGAGAGAGATGTGATGAGATGAGTGAGTCTAAATGAGGAAAAGTCCTCTTATATTTATACACAACGTTGGTGGGTGAATAGATGCGACTGTTGGGCTTCTAAGCCTACATGAGTTGTAGGTCGGCTTGATAATAATTCCATAATCAAAATAAATTCATATCTCCATGAATACTTATCGGAATTGGATGATCTTTATATCAATCCTACACCTCTCGACGAGAGGAATCTAATAAAAATATTATTAGCCATGAATAAGATGACCCACATGAAGTTTTTCCCTGGTTGCCAATTTTAACACTCCCTCTCAACCATGGAGAACTTCATCTGCAATCTGTCTATCGGTCGTTACTATTCATCCATCAAATGCACTGCCTTGTACAGCCTGACCCTTGCCCTGCTTTGCTCTATTTTGCCTATTCTGCTTTGTCTTGATCTGCCCTGCACTGATTTGTTCTGTTCTGCTCTGCTCTTGCATTGTTCTGTTCTACTCTGCTTTTGTCCGAATTATGAAGAAGAAGAAATGATCGAGGATGTATCATACTGACTCAAAGTCAGTCTCATAGTATGTACCACTGGTCCCAGACCAGTCTCAACCAACCCAAAGTTAGTGTCATAGTGAGTACAACTCCAATGGTCCCAGACCAATATCATCCTCCACTGACTCAAAGTCAGTCTCAGAGTATGTACCACTGATCCTAGACTAGTCTCAACCGACCCAAAGTCAACGTCATAGTATGGTACAACTCTTACCACTGGTCCCAGACCAGTATCATTGATCCCAGATCAATGGAGGTCATCCTAGCGTAGGGAGTACGGTAGTTACAACGATGCGTCCATCGATACTACTATGGTCCCTAACTTCATTTCCCTGCTCATTGATCAGATGAGAGGTACTTCCCATGAGTCCCAGACTACATGGGTAGGATGCCTCGACAGGAGAACTAATCAATCATGTCCTCACAGGAGAACACATCAATCCTGCTACAATTGCCATGGAGAACACATCAATCCAGGCCGCCATGGAGAACACATCAATCCAGGCCTCACAGGAGAACACATCAATCCTGCTACAATCGCCATGGAGAACACATCAATCCAGGCCTCACAGGAGAACACATCAATCCTGCTACAATCGCCATGGAGAACACATCAATCCAGGCCTCACAGGAGAACACATCAATCCTGCTACAATCGCCATGGAGAACACATCAATCCAGGCCTCACAGGAGAACTAATCATCCTGCTACACAGGAGAGCGAATCATCCTGTTCCACAAGAGAGCGAATCATCTTGTCCCACAAGAGAGCGAATCATCTTGTTCCAGTGTGCACCACCAGGGGAGGGTGAGTCACCCTGTGGTCGTATGTTGCTCCAGTAATAACCGCAAGCCCTCAGAGCTCCCAGAGCTCAATGTATGCAACATGCAGGACCCTTGTACAAGGGTTTCTTACCGACTCCAAGTCGTTTGGGAAAATCACAGATTAGATCTTTCCTCGGGGCTTTGACAAGGTGTATCAACCTATACATCATCTTAATGCGATGGAGCCTCCTTGCTCATCAACTTACCATATCCAAGATGATGTCTATCTGCTGGAGCAATCGACGAATACAGGATTCCTCAATAATCGAATCCCACCTCTAGTTGTTATAGAGAATCACAGTGGTATCCAATGTAAATCCAAACAGCTCACTGAAGAGCTTTCGCAACCAGACTACCTCACACGAGGTTATGCTAGCAACAATATATCCTGCTTCGGCGGTGCTCAAAGCCACCGACTTCTGCTTCCTGCTCATCCAGGATATCGAAGCAGATCCCAAGGTGAAACAGCACCCGGAAGTGCTCTTACGGTCCACCACACTGCCTGCCCAATCAACATCAGTATATCTAAGTAGTCTCACATCTCCGGCAGTGTATCTTAATCCATGAGAGATTGTGTCCTGAAGACATCTCAGAAGATTCCTGGCATCAATCCAGTGAGGCTCAACCAAATATGAGCTCACAATGCTAACTGCAAAAAATATGTTTGGACAGAGGTTCACCAAGAACATCAATGCGAATGAGTTTATGAAACTCAGAGGCATTTCCCAAATCTGGTCCGACATCACTACCATATAACTTCTAAAAGTTAAGATCCTCGAGGTAGTCACAGGCTTGCAGTCCATCATACCAAATCTTTCCAATATCTTTACCACATATTTTCCTTGAGATAGGAAAATTTCCCTTGGCTTCTGCCATACTTCAAGTCCTAGGAAGTAGTGCATCAGTCCTAGGTCTTTCATTTCAAATTCAGAGGCCAGCTCCCTCTTCCATTTGTGAATGAGAGGGTCTGCACCTGTTAGAAAGAGGTCATCCACATACAACACCAATATGAGAGGCTTGTCATCTTCAACCTTAAAGTAAAGTTTAGGATCGGCTTCACTCCTAGTGAATCCCAGCTTCATCAAGTAGCTATCGATCCTCTCATACCATGCTCGGGGTGCTTGCTTCAGCCCATAGAGCTTTCTTCAACCTGCATACATGAGATTTTTTATCATAAATCTCAAATCCTTCGAGTTGCTCCACGTAGACCTCTTCTTTGATCGAGCCATGCAAGAACGCAGTCTTGACATCCATCTGATGTAGGTTCCATCCTTGTGAAGCGGCAAGGGCTATGATCGAGCGGATGGTCGTATATCTGGCAACAGGTGCAAATATCTCATCATAGTCTATACCTTCCTTTTGGGAGAAACCTCGAGCAACAAAATGAGCCTTATACCTTTCCGTGCTTCCATCTGCTGCATGCTTTATCTTGTAAAGCCATTTGGAAGTAACAACAGTCTTGCCCTGGGGTCTGGGAACTACTTCTCAAACATCATTCTTTATGATAGACTCATATTCTTCGGTCATAGCATCCTTCCATACTTGATGCTTGACGACATCTGAGAATGACGAAGGCTCATTTTGTATGATCGTGCTCATGATGGTCAGGTATCCTTAATACCTATTAAGTTTCTTACTTTGACGGAAGGTTCCTCAGGGTGCAGCATGTCCTTCAGCATCATCAAGTAACCCCTTAAGCCATGAAGGCCTCTTCCTAGAAGAGGAAGGCTCATATGGAGGAGGATCAATCGGATCCATGGGTTCTTCTACATCAGGCATTAATTCATCATCCTTTTCTTTCGGTTCCCTGGTGTCGGCTTCTTGAGAGCTCCTCAAAGTCGGAAGATTGATCACCTTGCTGAGAGCCATATCTTCGTCAAAGGTGACATCATGAATAATTATGACTTCCCTTTGACCGGCTACATAGATTCTATAGCCTTTAGTATTTTCACCATAGCCCACGAAAATTCCCTTCTTTCCAGATGCTCCCAATTTATTTCTTTTCTCTTTCGGCACATGAAAGTATACAGGGCTTCCAAAAATTTTAAAATGAGAAACATCAGGTTTCTTTCCGGTGAATTTTTCTTCAGGAGTCTTGGAACCCAATGCTTGATGAGGGCATCAATTTTGTCCATATACGACGGTGATTGTAGTTTCAGCCCATAGAAACATCAGAAGTCTTTGATCATGTAGCATGGCCCAGACAGCTTCCATCATCGTGCGGTTCTTCCTTCCCACCACACCATTCTGCTCAGGAGTATGTGGTGTAGTAGTCTCCCTCTTAATGCCAACCTCAAGTATGCCTGAGTGAACCAATTGTAATATATCAGAGGTCTTGTTTTGGCTTGAGGGGAATGGTCCCCTTTTGAGCTTTCCTTCAGCACATCCTGGACATACACCTTCATTCTCTATTCAAAATTTGGGCATCCCTATCACCATTTGTCTTACACGGAGTATAGCTTTATAATGAAGGTGGGCAAACCTCCGATGCCAAAGTTCGGACTGAAGAGATGTGTCATAAGACATGACACTTAGCAGACTTCCATCGACCTGATATAATGAATCAACAATAAACCCAAGAGTAAAGGCATCTTTAACATTATTTTTCCATATACATACCTTGCCATCGCTGAAGGTTACCTTGTAGCCTTTGTCTTCCGTTCCCGAGATGGACACTAGGTTCTTTTTGAGGTCAGGTGCATTTAATACATCCTGGAATTTCTAGCCTTCTTGAATGCTTGTCCTCTTCCTTGATTCCCAGCTCTCCTCTTACCTTTGCTGTTGAATTTGTCATTCCTTTGATTGCCATCAGAGGGATTTTGATCATCGTCCTAGAGTGAGTCCTTTCTATCAGGGCACTCCCTTGCATAGTGACTTGCTTTATCGCAAATGTAACATCGTCATTTTCTTCTAGCCTTAGGTCCAGCCTTTCCTTTTGATTTAGTCCCAGAATTATTTCTTTTCTTTGCATGAAAAGAAAAGGCAGCAGGAGGACCTTTAGGAATGGGCATTTCATACACTTCTTCCCTTGTTTCTTCTTGAATGCATCTAGCCATTAATTCCTCGAAACCAGGAATTACATTATAGTTCAGAAGAGTAGTCCTGAACACATACCATTCAGATGGTAATCCTTCAAGAGTTGTGAGTGCCATTTCTCTGTCAGTAATAGTTTCCCCAATAGATAGGAGATCGTTCTTGATCTCGGTGATTCTTAAGAAGTATGCTTGCATACTTTCATCTTTACCCTTCTTGATTTCCCTCAGCTTATTTCTAAAAAACAAAACTTGATTTGCATCATTAACTTTAAATAAACTCACCAGTCTGTCGTAGATTTCCTTGAAGGTGTCTAGATCAGAGATGTAGGCCACCAAGCGCTTGTCGATAGAGTCCCGGATGATCTTCTTTGTTTTGACTTCTCCATTTTTCCATTTGTTCCACGCAGCAGCAGATGCATTTGATGAAGGCTCAACAATATTGCCTCTTACATGGTCCAGCACTCCTTGATCTTCAAGGGTTAGATCGATAGACATCTTTCATCCGTGATAGTCAGCTTTCTCACGGAGCTTGTCTTCGGCAGGAAAGAGTGTTGAGGACCCCATAGTTCTTTTAAGATAGCCTTGCCAATCTTCTCTTCAATGATTGCTCTTGCTCTTGCTCGGGCTTTGTCTTCACCTCAGCTCTGATACCATGTTAAGTTATGGTATGTTCTATGCTTATAACAGTTTACTTATTTTTCTTATTATATTCCACCGATTAGCAATCACATGTACATAAAGTAAAGTGCAGATAGAACATTAAACAATCGACAGAAAACAAGCCAAGACAAGAGACACAAGATGTGGCGGCTAGCCAGGAACAAACCCCACAATGTGTGGGGAAACCCTTTGATCAAATCTTCTTTTATCTTCAATAATTCAGCAGAGAGAAATAGTACAATAAATCTGATTCATATCAGCAGTAGCAAACCCTAGATCAGTAGCATCAGCATTAGCGGCTTCATTATCAAACTAGAGCAGACCATATCTCACAAACCGACAGTCGGATTGACTTCATTCCACCACCAAAAGTTTCGGCTTCCAGGGGAGGTTCAGATGAACCTACAGCGCAGTTCAGATGAGGAGATCTTCTAGGCCACGCAAGTCAATCTTTGCTTCTGCAGTTGCAGCTTCAGTTTCAGCAGTTTCCGGCTTCAAACTAGGGCAGTCGATATCTTGCAAACCGTTCGTCGGATTGACTTCATTCCACCACCAAAAGTTGCGGCTTTCAGAGGAGGTTCAGATGAACCTACAACGCAGTTCAGATGAGGAGATCTTCTAGGCCACGCAAGTCAATCTTTGCTTCTGCAGTTGTAGCTTCAAATTCAACAGCTTCCGGCTTCACATGTGTGAGAGAGAGAGACCCATTTCAGCGCAGTAGAGAAGAGACTCATATCTGCGCAGTAGAGAGAGAGAGATGTGATGAGAAGAGTGAGTCTAAATGAGGAAAAGTCCTCTTATATTTATACACAACGTTGGTGGGTGAATAGATGCGACTGTTGGGCTTCTGAGCCTACATGAGTTGTAGGTCGGCTTGATAATAATTCCATAATCAAAATAAATTCATATCTCCATGAATACTTATCGGAATTGGATGATCTTTATATCAATCCTACACCTCTCGACGAGAGGAATCTAATAAAAATATTATTAGCCATGAATAAGATGACCCACATGAAGTTTTTCCCTGGTTTCCAATTTTAACACAAGAGCACTGGGATGATTAGTGGTATGCAGAGGTGTATGGTGCTGCACAACGAGGTCTTGGAGTGTTGCCTCCGGGGACACCCATGGACAGAGATACTGAGCATACCTTTGCGTGTAGTTCACCCAAGATCGATGGGGACACAGATGAGGGATACTTGATGGTATTCGCAGGGACCAATGTTGCACGAAGCGCCCCCCCTCCCGGTTCGAAGCCCGGAAGCGCGTCCCATGCAGAAGCGCCTAGGAAGCTTCGCCAGAAGCGTGCTTCCGAATTTTTTTGCCGCTTCCTGGACTTTTCGGAAGTGCTCTGAAGTGCGCTTCGTACGGTGCTTCGGCAATACGAAGCGTGGTGCTTCCGTACGATTCCGAAAAAGCACCACGCTGTTTAGAAAATCGTTTTTTTTTTCATTTTTTTTAATTTTAGGTGAGTTTGGTTGTTGGAAGTGGGTCCACCTTGGGTTAGGGTGAGGAATGAAGGAAAAAAAATATAAATATAGCAGATGCTCCCTCATGGTAATGTTAAATTCTTAAAGTAAAAGTGACATTCTCCTTTATTTTTCATTTTCATCCTTTTACTTAAATTTTTAACATTACCATGAAATGACTCAGGATGTTTGAGAGTGGTTCCAGCCTCATTGGACTTCATATGGAGAAAATAGAATTTCATATCCTATTCAAAATTCAGCAGACTTAACAATTTTCAGGAATTCAGGATCAATGAGATTGTGACATTTCATTAGATTATATCAAGTATGAAGGTATGCGATTAGCATTTAATCAAGAGCACCAAGCCCTATATGTACCCTAGTGTTGGTAGTGTTAATTGTTCAACTCCTTTGTCACGCGGCATGCCCTTAGCAAAAAATTACCTTTCAATCAAGTCAAAATCATCGATCAAGCATGTTAAGCTTTTTCTACCATATTTTAAGTCCTGAATTAGGTAGTTTGATCAAAATTGGGCAATGTTGATTAATATCCCTAGACAATCGAGGTAGAGGCAACGGCTAGACAAGAGGAGAAGAATCTAAATTCTAGATGGTTGATGCATCTAAATGGTTGATGCTCGAATAATTAATCATTAATGTACAATGGATGTTATATCTATCTTGATTTATGCAAAAATATGCATGTTTTCATGTCTTCTACAACTTATTTGGTATTTGGGATGTTTGTTTTGAGTATAAATGCAAAAAAATATAAAAATATATATATATAGCAGACGCTTCGCTTCCTAGATTTTTGGAAAATGACGCTTCCGCGTCCCCGCTTCATCCCCGCTTCGTGCAACATTGGCAGGGACTCACATGCCTGACACTCTTCTACATCACTTACAGGAACAGGCGATCTGGTTGTTGTCCTCTGACACTTTGGGTACGAGCAGCAGGAAACGAGGAGCTCACCCAAGATATTTGGATGACACTTGGTGCAATAGACGGGAGACTTCTCAACGGGGGCATAGAGTCGGTGCGCGAGTTGATATCCATAGGTCGAGGGATGAGGTGATCACCAACAAGGATGGCATGTCATTCATCACTGATCCTATGCCTAGGGAGCTGGTCATAGGGGAGACGTGTCACAGGTGGTCATAGGGGAGACGTGTCACTCTTTCCACAGGGCATGTCCAAACCATGCATGAGCAGAGGATACCGTGTACGGCTAAGACAATTGTCCAGTATGTATCTGAGTTCCCGACATTGTATCGATACATTCTCCAGGAGGCGAGTAGTCGAACCAATGGAAATGGTTGGTAGGAGTCGGATGGATCCGCATACACTGAGTCGATTGCGCGTATCAGATACCCATCTATTGGTTGCATTAAGGGGGTAGCTATTTGGCACACGTGGTTTCCAGTGGTCATCAGTACTACACAGTGGCAGGCACAGGATAGTTTAGCATGCCTCATATTAGTTCATGATGTATGGAGACTATATATGGGTGGCATGTAGGGACTAGAGATGAGGACCAAAGGGATTACATTGGTTGTCAGGGCTATGTCGCAGCAGGTCTGGCTATGGGATGTAGGGATTCAGCTGATCGATAGATCACTCGTGATGAGCGGAGTCGTAGCAAAGAGTGACATAGTTCGCTCTTGGGATGACATATGGGGTTCACAAAGGGTTTCATCATATGGGGAGGCAGAAATTTTCTGTTGTTGCACAGGTTCCGATTTAGATTTGGATGGGTAGGCCTTGGCACCATGGAGATGCCCAGGCAGGTGTTGATTTGGGGTAGCATCGGATGTGCTCTAGCCATGAAAATTGGTGGAGAAGCTAAAGAACATGAGATCTCCAAGACTCGGAAATGGTTTGGACAGATTGTACCCGGTTTGGGAGATATTAAAATAATTAATATTTTTAATGGAGTTCCTAAGTCTAAACTTCGGAAAAATAAAATATTAATGGATATTAATATAAAACTGAGTTAGAAGGTTCCAAAAGTCATGGATCAAGCCAAATCTAATCTTAGTCGTTGATTAGAGATTTCATCTCGTTCGTTGAACGACCAACAGGAAAAGTATAAGAGGAGGCTTCAGGGTTAGTTGGAGAATACACCAGAGTGATCAGTCATTCGATTTGCCAGAGCAGGGATGCTGAACAAAGTCAAATCAATGATCAACAACGAGGGGCAGTGAGTACTGGACAAAGAGGCAGAGATAGTGCCAAGAGACCAGCGCAGAGGCAGAGAGCGAGAAGCAACAACCAAAGCAGACCATGCATAGGCCAGAGGGCCTGTGTCATCCACGCAGAAGGCAGCAGGGTGATGCAGAGGGTCCCAGAGGCTACACAGTGCCTCAAAGGGCTGACGCAAAGGGTTCTGAGGCTGATGCAGTGCTTCAGAGTTGCTAGAGAGGGTTTCGTGGGATAGGTTTTCTGAATATCTGTTTCTGAATAGAGAGGTATTACTGCCGGTTGTTTTTCTCTGTTGGGTGAGCCAGTTTGGCACCCAATTGTACTCAAGGAAATACTGCATAATAATAAACCCTCAGAATAGCTGCACTGGTTTTCCCGCATTGGGTTTTTCTGAGGACACTTGTCCAAAAATAACGGTGTCACTTGTGTGTTTGTTTTCTTTCAGCTAATGATTTGTAGATGTTGAGACTGTATTGTGTTTATTTCATTATTTAACAAGTAGAAAAAATAAACCAGAAGAATACAAATTAAATTTCTCACGGATAGACTTAGAAATTTGCAACAGAATCAGCTCTCCCGAGTGACAGAGCTGATCCTTACAGAGAGCGACAGAAGAAGGGTTGACGCAAAGGGGCTGCGTCATCAGCACGGGCCAAAGAGAGGCCAACGCAGAGGCTGAGGAAGGCATAAACAGGCTCATGCAGAGCCACGCAGAGACCAGGAGGATTGACGCAGTTGGCTGAGGGAGTTGTTTTGCCAGTGTCGGGATTCCACAGAGCCTAGAGGCTCAGTCCTTCAGTTATTGGGGCATAGAAAGTTGTGGGCAATTTGCGGGAGAAAAGTTGGTGGGACACTGTGGTCAGAACAATACCTAACAGGGCAAACCAAGGTAGAGGGAGTTGTTACCAAGGCGGATTTCTAGCCAAGGAATTTGGATCAATGTTGCAGTTGCACAAACAATCAGAGAGGGGCAACTTAACAGTTGGCATAATGATTTCCAGGAGGGAAATCAGGACTCAGAGGGAGTCTAGCAGAGAGCTTCCAGGGGGGAAGTAGAAAGACTCAACAGGAGTCGAAAGGAGAACTTCCAGAGGGAAGTAGAGAGACTCGGAGGAGTAGACAAAAGAGCAAAGAGATGGTCATGAATGGACTAAGAGATCAAGACAAGCTGGACGGGGCATCCAACTCTTTGGTCTGGAAGGCCAGGATCTTGTCCATTCTAGATAGACATCGCATCAAGGGCTTCGCCTTGAGAGTAATGGCTATCCCAGTTGACCCAGTAGCTAATGAGAAGTACGAGGAGGCAATGGCCAAGGAAAAATGCATCATCCTTGATGGGGTCAAGGATCATGTGGTCCAACATATTGCCGAGAAGGAGACGGCAAAGGAAATGTGGAACACCTTGAAGACGTTGTACCAGCATACTTCCGTGCAAAGGAAGATGTTACTTGAGAATCAGCTACAGTCATACCAGATGCAGAAGGGAGAGCAGATAGATCTCTTCCTCAATCGGTTGAAGGAGATCCGGACCAACTAACTTCCATAGGGGCCACGCCGAATGAGGAGATGATGGTAAGGACCGCACTTAACGCAACCTCCGAGGATTGGGAGACATTTGTCCAAAGCATACTGGGCATGGTGGATCTTCCAGATTGGGAAGAATTGTGGGCAGCTCTTCATCAAGAGGAGATCAAGCGGTTGAGCAAGGCGGGAGGTAGCAGCAAAGGAGTCCGGATCAAGAAGGAAGAGGAAGAGGATGTAGCTCTGGCATCTGTGAGAAAGCAAGAGAAGAGGAAGAAGAAGGACTTCTCCAAGGTCAAATGCTTCCACTATGGAGAACTGGGTCATTATGCGAACCAGCGTTTGAGGAAGAAGAACAAGGGAGAGGCGTTTAACTCTAAGGCAGCGCCAGTGAAGGTAGAGAAAGAAGTCGAGGAGGATGACAATTGTGCCATGAGTGCTAATGTACCTCTAGAGAAGAGGTGGGGAAACATCAATTTGTAGTCAGGAGGACTACATGCGATGACGAACAAGATCCTTAAGGTACCCAACCTCTTGGATTATACCTTGCTACATGAGCCCTGAAGAGAGAGTAGAAGGACTGGCGGATGTCGGTAGAGACGAATGCGAATGAAGCAGCAGAGAGTACTACAGTGCAGGAGTCCCTGGGCAGCGCGAGGCTGGTAGGCTGCAACAGCGCGAGGTTGCACCAGTGCATGATGGCACAGAGAGGTGTGCAACGGTGTGAGATGCAAGGAGTTGTTGCAGCAGCACAGAGGTCAGTAGAGGGAGCACTTGTTAGCGGCAGAGGGAGCTTCAGCATCGGGAGTGTTTCTAGCCTGACAAGGATGTCAGAAGTTGGGTGGATCAGTTACTTACTTCTCAGTAACTGAGTTGCAGTGCAGTAGCAGTATGCAGTAGCATGATGCAGCATGATGAGAGGGAGATGCAGTGTTGGGAGTATGGACCAGCAGCAGCACGGATGCAGAGGGAGTTGTCGTACGGATGCAGCGATTGCAGTGGTAGTGCCATGGGCAGTAGTACAGGATGCAATAGTACAAAGGATGTTGAACAGGGAGGCCTAGCATCAAAACAGGTACTGATGCCGTATAATTAGAGTGATGCTCTATAGGGAGTATTACTGGAGCATAATCCTCGCTAAGAGGGAGTGTTGATTTCGGGTAGCATCAGATGTGCTCTAGCCATGAAAATTGGTGGAGTGGCTAAAGCACATGAGATCTCCAAGACCCATAAATGGTTTGGACAAATTGTACCCAGTTTCAAAGATATTAAAATAATTAATATTTTTAATGGAGTTCCTAAGTCTAAACTTAGGAAAAATAAAATATTAATGGATATTAATATAAAAATGGGTTAGAAGGTTCCAAAAGTCATGGATCAAGCCAAATCTAATCTTAGTTGTTGATTAGAGATTTAATCTCAACCGTTGAAGGACCAATAGTAAAAGTATAAGAGGAGGCTTAAGGGTCAGTTGGAGAATACACCAAAGTGATCAGTCCTTCGATTTGCTAGAGCAGGGTTGCTAAACAAAGTCAAATCAGTAATCAACAGCGAGGGGTAGTGAGTAATGGACAGAGAGGCAAAGATAGTGCTGAGAGACCAACGCAGAGGCAGAGAGGAAGAAGCAGCAGCCAAAGCAGGCCACACAGAGCCCAGTAGAGACAGCGCAGAGGCCAGAGGGCCTGTGTCATCCACGCAGAAGGCAGCAAGAGTGACGCAGAGGGTCCCAGAGGCTATGCAGTGCCTCAGAGGGATGACACAGAGGGTTCTAAGGTTGACGCAGAGCAGCAGGAGGCTGACGCAGTGCTTCAGAGTTGTTGGAGAGGGTTTCGTGGGACAAGTTTTCTGAATACCTGTTTCTAAATAGAGAGGTATTATTGCCGGTTGTTTTTCTCTATCGGGTGAGCCAGTTTGGCACCCAGTTGTACTCAAGGAAATATTGCATAATAATAAACCCTCAGAATAGTTGCACCGGTTTTCCCGCACTGGGTTTTTTCGGGGACGTTTATCCAAAAATAACGGTGTCACTTACATGTTTGTTTTATTTCAGCAGATGATCTGTAGATGTTGAGACTATATTGTGTTTATTTCATTATTTATATGTTGTAAATAACTTGTTCAAATTTAACAAGTAGAAGAAATAAACCAGAAGAATATAGATTAAATTTCTAACGGATAGACTTCGAAATTTCAACAGTAGGATGTGTCTCGCTTGTTTCAGTATTCCACCATCAAGTTCTAGGAGAGGAGGATATTGTCTGCGCACGATGGGGAGTATGAAATAGTCAGAGTAGCACAGCTTCAGCATGGTGGCACCACTCTGGGACTAGCAGGGAACTAGGGCATCGCAGCTCTTCACAACTCTATAACCTTTAGGGATGCACCGGCTACTACAAGGGGAGATCATACAGATCTTTGATTGGGCTTTAGAGAGTCACTAATGGAGCAAGGGACTTCTGGTACTTGCACCCAGCAGGATAGTGAGTGGAGCGAGGGGAGCTTCATGTTGGACGAGATGGCCTAGGATCCTGGTATTAAAGGATTCTTTCATATCAGGACAGTGTTGAGGTCAAGGACGATTTAGTGGCACATCTGGGACCCTGGCACATGTTGTTGTGATAGTGGGGAGCAGCAATTAGAGAGGATGCTCGTTCAGTGATTGCTTGAGGACAAGCGATTGTTGGTGCATTGGAGGAGTTTTCCAGTTGAGAATGCTACTTGGGAGGGTGAGCACATACTTGAGCGTCCAGCACTGAAGTTGCTTGCGGACAAGCAACATTTGGGAGGGGAGGACTATCATGTTCCTTCCTAAATTATTTTGGAACAGGATTAATTTCTACATTTTGGGGCTGATTTTGGAGGTGACGGGGCCCATTCGATTTTATTAGGAGGATAGACTTAGTAGAAGTTATTTCAGTGTGTTAATTTGTATGTGGGGGCCACCCACACTAGGAGAATACGCATTCCCTAGTTTGATTTGCATGGAGGGGAGATCGATGGTTAAGTGAGGGGCCCACGACGGAGGGAAAATGGAGGGAAAAGAGCTCCACGAAATCTATATAAGGAAGGCAACTCTGCTCATTTCAGCATCTTATGTTTTTGACATATTGAACTTAACCTTAGTTGCTCAAGCTGCTTAACTGGGTTATTGTGTTGTTTATCACATGAGTGTCTCCGAGAGGAGATCTCAACCCTTGCTTCGATGGAGTTCGAGTGACACCCTAGGAAGGAAATTCCTACTACCTTGGAGGAGAGCTAGTGGAGTTTCACAGTCATACCATTCAGCGTTTGTCTCGGCCAATATGTGTTCCTAGAGGACGCAGAAGGGGGACACGCGGGTGTTTGTTGTGAGTTCATCCAGGCAGCAACTGCCAGAAGATTCTGGGCATTGGAGCTACAGTGGAGGATCAACCTTTCGGGAGAATTTTGGGGAAGGAGGTTGTTGCATTGGAGCAGTTCAATTTACAGTCACCGGGGCCTGCGCAGAGAGTCGCCATTGGGCTCACGTGGGAGTTGGAGGAAGGAATTGTAGAGCTGGAGCTGGCCAGGAGAAGTAGGAGATCATTTGGACGACCATTTGAGGAGGATTGCTAGAGTTGGGAGAGCAAAGATTGACCGGATCAATCACAGCAACAAAATTCGAAATTAGAGGAGGGCCAAGCTGTGAAGGGTCAATTTTTGAAGGTTGGAACCAAGGGAAACCCTTTCTGGGTTTTCCTGAGTTTTGGGCAAGGATGAGACTCCTAATTTTATAGAATTTTCTGGGCAGATCTAAGGGGTCAAACAGGGGTCCCAACTCAACCAACAGCTAGAGGAGCTAAGGGGAATTTGGGCCAAAATTCTGAGGTCAACATTTGGCCAATTCCTTCGTGGGTTATTCTGGGTATTTGGTGGAGAGGTTGGGGTTAATTTCCCGTAATTTTCTGAGCACTGGAAGTGGGGCTTCCAACAGCCTCTTTGCAGCAGACAACACAATTTCACAAGGGTAGCAGAGGGCATCATTGCAGCAGTTATTTGTGCCATCTGGGCTTGATCACGGTTGCCATTGAGGCAAGCCCAGGTGCACCACTTCCATAGTATTGTACTTCTCTACCAGATTATAATAAAATGGCTCAGTTGTTGGTTATTCATGGACTTTTTATGGGTGTGCACTGAATGTTTAAATTTTATGGTGTTGTTCTTATTATTTGCTTTGCATAGCACTATTTTTCCTAGTTTGGAACACTACAAAATTCCTTTCTCAAAAGGATTTGCAAATTGTTACAGTTGTGTTGAGGATGGTCTCACCTTCAGAGACTAGGGATGGCTAGTTGCACCTAGAAATCCCTCAATGTTGGAGCAGAGGAGACCACTTTGAGTAGTTGGAGACCCATGGAGACCACTTTGTGGTACCCTAGCTGGTTCTTGGGGCCCAATAGGAGGTATTGAGGTGGATTTGAGGGCCAATCCTCAAATCATGGACTTGACATTATTCTACATCATCTTGGACACCTCATCACACTTGGACATGCCATTTGGAGCACATTTATTGCATAATGTTGGCCCTAGAGAGCTAGTGGCTTGCACGTTTGGGCTAATTAGGAGATATTTGTGAAAATGCATTGGCTCGCACATGTGGGCTAATTAGGACATATTTGTGAAAAGCTAGCAACTCGCACGTGTCGGCTAATTAGGACATATTTGTGAAAAGCTAGCAACTCGCACGTGTCGGCTAATTAGGACATATTTGTGAAAAGCTAGTGGGTTGGCTTGTAACCCAATGTTATTTTGTCATCAAACTTGTTTTAAGGGGCTTTGTAGGCTAGTTAGATGTCATACTCCTCATATAAATAGAGGAGAGGGTCATTCTATTTCATCATCATCACCTGGGACTTGATTTTGGCCTCTTAGAGATTTTTTGCCTCTTGGATTCTTGTGGAGATGTGATTATATGGAGCATTTTTTGCATGTTGAAGCTACTTCTTGAATTCGAGATGTTATGTTGGATCAATAAAGGATTTTTCATGCATTTTGTCTTGTAAGTGAGCCTTGTACTTGATAAATCCTTAATTTCATGTCTAATGTATGAAATGAATTGATTATCTAGGTTTATACTATTGTGTCATTTATTGTTGAAGATAAATCGTATAGAATCTAGATATCATCATTGTATACATTACTCATGTATGAAATGTGAATGACAATCCCCTTGTTGAACTAGCTCTCCCAAGTGACCTTGATCCCTCACAAAGATAATAGCTAGGGTTTTGATCTAGGGCATCAAAATTCCCTTACTCCTTAGCAAGATTTAGCCAATATTTCACATCCATAGACTCCATCATCCCAAGGACTAGGCATTGGCCTTGTCAAATTGGTGATCATACATAATTTCATCCCTAAACTCAATTTCGCTCTCTTAATTCTTATTTCAACCCTCTTAAGGATAAGCGACCAATTAGGGCTTGAGTGCAAATTCAATTAGAGGAAGGGTCTTAGCTTGTGGAAGGATTCAACATTGAGGGAAGACTTGGTTGCCTCAAAATCAACCTCCCTTAGTGGCCAATCTTTCCATTTCAAGCCCTAATTCTCTTGTCCTAGGTAGATTTTCCCTAGGAAAACCCTATTTTGCAAAGCTTCAACTTGGGGGCTTGTTGAAGGTTCCTTGCTCCATTTGCTTGTTAGTATTCATTGTTGGGAAACCTTTTCTTGGCCCATTGACTCTAGGATATTCCATTTGGCTTGCTATCTCTCAAGCCCTAGGTCAATTGTACCTTAATTTGGTCTTGTTGAAAGATGTGAGATGTCTTTTCTTTGCTTAATGAGCCAAGCCCTTAAGAAGAGTTATCCTCTATAATCCATTTGTCAACTTGATCCTTGAAACTAGCATATCTCACATAGGTGACTTCTTTAACAAGAAGCCTCCCATTGGTGAAAGTCCATAAACAGCAGGTGGTAGTGGCTGTGGTGACAATGGGTCACACCTCATTGTTGTCACTTAGTCTAGTGCTTATCTTGTAGGATACCCCTCTACAAGACCTGCTAGATTTTGAGGCAACGAGTTGAAAGGACAACTTCCAAGCAAAGAAAAATGGTACTCTAGGTTGAAGGTAGAGGAAAAATCCCCTCACCTCGTTCAGTAAAAGCTTTTGGGGACCAAAAGCCTCCCAAAATCGGGAGGGATGATCCAAATTGAACCATTATATAGTTTTTCATATATCTCAATTCTTTCAGAGTCGAAAATAATAGAGGAATCAACTCCTAGGAGCAGTTTTATTGACGGGACCCACTTTGGAGAATTGGGTTCTAAACCCTTTCGAGGTCATTTTGAGGCCTTAAATGACATTTTATAGGGGTAAAACTTTCTTTCGTAAGCATGAGACCCAATGATGTTATTCTACAGTAAGAGACCTTTCCAACTATGCAATAATCGCATCAATCAAAGTTCATATGCAAAAGTTATGCCTACCAGAAGTTGACCTACCATGTTTGACCACCATGGAACGAGTGGATGCCACATTAGCCCCCATTACTCATGCATGTGGGGCTAACCATGTGGGGAATTTGAAGAAGACTTTAGAAGGATAAAATTTGTAACTCCAATTGAGAGTTGAAAGAATCGAACTTGACCCCTAGTTGGCTATCAGGCTATGTTAAAACCAGGCCAGTAGGAGGATAAGGGGTTTTCCATGCTATTCGATTGTATCTTGTTCCATATTAGAGCAGAAAAACTTGGGGGTGGGAGTGAGAGAGCATAACAAAGAGGGTTTACTATCTATAGCAGCCTATCAGGCTTGTTAACGCTCAATTTAGCAGGGGTCATAGGAGGGGTTCCAAAGGGACTACTACTAGATCAAGTGGCAACAATGGGACAAGGACCCACAGTGTCACCTCAATCAATGTCCCTTTCTCTTTACGAATTTTCACCGATGGTAGGATTCCCAATATAGGGAAATCACTAGAATGATGAGGTCAATAACAATGCACAATGTGATTGTTAGACACACAAATGAATAGACAACCAAATAAGATAAACGTGAGATACATTTTCTATACAAATGATATACATTTATACATTTTACATGACCATTGGATTTCATATTCCAAGGTCCCTTGGACAACCTTTGACTGTTAACTTCCATACCATAACCCTTAGCGGATTAGGTGTCCAACATTCCCCCCCTTAATCTGAAGGGGTATATACGAGTCCAAGAAGAGAGTTGTAATACAAAAGTGGCAACCAATGGTTGAATGTGCTCTTTGAAAGGATGACATAAGGTGAGAGAACTCAAGGTCTCAACTGGTGATGGTTTAAGGATGACCACCAACACTAGAACTCTTAGTGCAGTTCCTAGAACTCTTCCAAATCTGGCAAGAAGTTGAAGTCTTCTGCTAGAGGAAGTGCTCCCTGTTGTTTTGAAAAGGGAGACCATTGGGGTCTCAACCTGGAACGCTTAGTGTTGTTCCCAAAACTCTTCCAAATCTAGCAAGAAGCTGAAGTCTTCTGCTAGAGGAAGTGCTCCTTAATGCTTTGAAGAGGGAGACCATCAACCTGGAAAAGGTGTAGGAATTTACAGGGTAAGTTCCCCAGACAGAACACCAAAGGACACTGCTCACAAACAGATCACAGATCAATACACCAGTATTGTCGACATGGTTAAAACCCTCAAAGAGGGAAACAGTCCACGACCTGAGCCAACGCGGCCACTTTAGTGAATTTATTAATAAAAGAATGACAATTTACATAAGCTTCTCTCATGAACAGTTACCCTACAAATGACCCTCCACGCTCTCTAAATAGAGATCATGGACCAATCGGGTGTTAAGCCACAGATCAAGTGTCAGTAATACCAAGGAGAAAATGAACTGTCGGATCACTACATATCGTGACCGTCGGATTGTAAGTTACAAATGTACATAGTAAAGAAACACACTTTACCTAACTCTACACTAGACCAAGTTATACTTAACTATTTCGTATATGTCGAAATATCCTAACATCCCCCCCTTAAAAACAACTTGTAATAGGATTGAAGGATGTACAAATATGACACAATAGGAGAAGGAAGGAGGCATTAGAGCCTATCCCCCCTTAGTGACAACTTTCTGAACTCCAAGCATAAATCAAAGTTTAGTAAACTTCGCCTCTGTGAGAGCCTTTGTAAAGATGTCTGCAACTTGATCATTTGTTGAACAATATTGCACTTCAAGAACATGGTCATGAATGAGCTTTCTGATGAAGTGCATGTGCAGTTCAATGTGTTTGTTGCGCTGATGTTGGACTGGATCTTTGCATAGTTGAATGGCACTTTGATTATCACACCAAAGTGTAGTCGGATGCTGCTGCTGAAAGCCAAACTCTAGCAAGATCTGACAAAGCCACAGGGCTTCCTTACTAGCTTCTACGGCACCACGATACTCTGCTTCTGCTAAAGAAAGAGAAATGGCACTTTGTTTCTTGCAAGCCCATGTAATAAGTCCTGAACCAAGAGTGAACACATAATCTGCAGTAGACTTTCAATCATCAGGGTCACCAACCCAATCAGAATCATTGAAACCAACCAATAGAGGAGATGCTTCTGCACTGTAATGAATCCCAAACTAAACTGTACCTTGAACATAACGAAGTATTCTTTTAGTTGCTTTCCAATGACTTTCATGTGGGTTTTGCATAAACCGAGCAATAAGGCCAACAACAAAGGAAAGGCTAGGACGAGTATGGGTCAGATACAAAAGTTTTCCTACAAGTTGACAGTATAAGGTAGCATCAACTTCAGGGGAAGTACAAGTGACTAAAAGTTTGGCTCCAGACTAAAAGGGAGAAGGGTTGGCTTACAGTCTTTCATGTGAAAATGGCGTAGAAGATCACAGGCATACTTGGACTGGGAAAGGGAAATACCTTCCTTGGATTGCAAGACTTGAAGACAAAGAAAATAATGCAAATGTCCTAAGTCTGTCATTTCAAACTTCTTTTTAAGGCTGGACTTCACATGGTTTATAAGGTTGGGATCACTACCAGTAAGGATAAGATCATCAACATAAAGAACAAGAATGATAAGAGACTTTCCCACTTTCTTGGTGTAGACAGTATTGTCAGAATGACACCTAGAAAAGCTAGTTTCTAAAAGAAAGCTATCCATTTTGGCATACCAAGCCCGAGGAGCTTGCTTGAGACCATAAAGAGATTTCTTAAGCCAACATACAAGGCTGGAGTTTGTTTGTATAAAGCTAGTAGGTTGTTCCATATAGATTTCTTCATGCAAGTCCCCATGCAAGAAGGCAGATTTAACATCCATCTGATGGACTTCCCATTTGAAAGAGGCAGCAAGGGAAAGAACAAGGCGGATAGAGTTCATTTTGGTAACAGGGGAGAAGGTTTCAGTATAGTCAATGCCTTCAACTTGTGAAAAACCCTTAGCAACAAGACGAGCTTTATGTTTATCAACTTTTCCATCTGGTCCATACTTGGTTCTGTAAACCCATTTGCATCTAACAAGTTTTCATCCCTTTGGTAGAGGAACAAGATCCCATGTATCATTTGCCAATAATGAACGATATTCTTCATTCACAGCTGCATCCCAATCTGGATGGTCTGAAGCTTCTGCAAAGGTGTCAGGATCATAATTTGCTGAAGCTTGAGCCAGTAAAGAAGAGGCTCTATCGAACTGAGAACGTGTACGTCGCTAATCTGTAGGATCACTGGCAAGAGTACCTGCTGCATCCTGAGTAGCACAGACCCATTTTGGAAGGTGAGGAGCTGAAGGAGGATCCTGAGAAGGTGGGAGAGGATTGTCATCTTCGCTTTCATCATCTGAAGAAGAAATATTTTCAAAAGTAGAAGAGATAGAGAGAGGTGGCACATTCACCGAACTAGGCTTGTAGGCCGATATATTTTCAGCAAACTTTACATCTCTTCTAATGATAACATTTTTGGACTTAAGTGGAATAAGTCTATATCCTTTGACATCTTCAGAATATCCAACAAAAATACATTTTTCACTCTTAAGTTCTAAAGCTTTATGTTTCTCATCTGGAATATGGGCCTATGCCTTGCTTCCAAAAACACGAAAGTGACTTACATCTAGTTTAATTGAGCTCCATACTTCTTCTGGAATGATATTCTTTAAAACCTTAGTAGGAGTGTGATTTATTATGTAATTTGCACAGTTAATTGCTTCTGCCCAAAAATTAAGACTAAGTCCTTTAGATTGAAGCATACAATTAGCCATTTTCTTTAAGGTGCGATACTTCCTTTCAGCTACACCATTTTTTTGTGGAGTATATGGAATAGTATGTTGCATTTGAATTCCATTCTCAGTGCAAAAGTTGATGAATTTGTTGTTAACATATTCTCCGCCATGATCAGATCTTAGCTTAAGAATTTGATGTCCAGATTGTTTTTCAACAAAGGCCCTAAAGGCTAAGAACATGTTAAATACTTCCCTCTTGAGTTTTAAGAAGTATACCCAAGTGCGTCTGGAGAAATCATCAATGAAAGTTAAGAAATACTTGTAGCCAGAGAATGAAACAACTGGAAGTGGACCACATAAATCACTATGCACAAGTTGTAAAGGGGCTAAGGTGTGCCAAGAGGCACGTTTTTCAAAACTATCCCGATGATGTTTTCCGAGTACACATCTGGAACAAACACCAACTCTGCAAGATACCATTGGAAGACCTGTCACCATATTTTCTTTACATAGATTCTGAAGGGAGCGATAGTTTAAGTGACCAAATAGCTCATGCCAAAGTTTGCTCACTTCATCGTTATGAGCAACAAATACCGAGGGAAGATTTGATGACCCAAAGTTGTTAAACTTATACAACCTTGTAGAATCATCAACAATGCCAGTAGCTAAAATCTGTCTAGGATCTCTTAGGTCCTTAATTACAACATCATGAGCTGAAAATTCAACGATTTTACCTTCACCTGAATGAGTTATCTGATATACAGATAGAAGGTTGCAGGATAAGGTTGGAACACATAATACATCATTAAATTGACCATTGTCTATATGAACAGTTCCAGTTCCTACAACATTAAGAGATCTATCATCACCAACATATATATTTTTGGTGTTACAATCATTTAAAGAAGAAAACATGACTTTGTTTTTGGCCATGTGATAAGAAGCTCCAGAATCAATGAGCCACTCATGAGAATGAGAAGAAGAAGATACATTTAGTGCATAGCCAGACCGAGATGCTTGACAACCAAATGCAGAAAGTGCTATTCCTGAAGATGAAGTTGAAGTTGAAGAGTGCTCCAAATGGATGTTATGCTTATTCATTGTTGCTTCCAAGGCTTCCATCTTCTTAAAGCATTTGGATTCTAAGTGGCCATCTCAATTACAAAAGTGGCAATGTCTATCAGTCTTCTTCCCTTTGTTTTTATTTGCCTTATCATCTTGTTGAAATGATTTTTCATTTTGAGACTGGAATTGCTTAGGACCCTTGTTTGGTTTAGGACCATTCTTAGGATACGGCTTCTTATGATTCTTTGAATTTGGTTGCTGCTGAGCGGCTAAGACTTTCTTAGAAGAGTTTCCAAGATTAAGAAGACCAAGATGTAAGAGTTTTTCTTGTTCTCTTATTAAAGAATCACAAAAGGCATCAAAGGAAGGGGACTTGTAGTCTTGTCCTTGAGAAATGAAGGCTCCTCTTGTAGAATGGAAGGTGGAAACAAACACAGAGTAGGTTGGTCCCAACTTAGTAAGAATGGAATAGATAAGGTTACTATCTTCTTTCTTAACCTTAACACCTTCCACGAGAAGTCTAAGGGTCTTGAACTTGGACAAAAAATCTTTAATGGAAGAAAAATTATTGGGGTCCAATGTAAGCAACTCATTTTCGAGTTGATGGGCTCTAAGTTCATTTTTAAATCCAAAAACTTTAGTGATATGTTTCATTGCTTCATTAGGAGTATCAAGTTCTGCGATATGGAATCTAAGGTTTGGAGAAATAGACATCCCTATCAACCCACGTGCTTGATCTTGCCTATTTTCCCATTTGGTTGCCTTATCTTCATCTTTCGGTTTGGTTTCTTGGCCTGAGACTATTCTATAAAGACCTTTACTTCTAAGTAAATCCACAATGTAGGACCAGCATTGGAAGTAGTTGGTGCTGTCAAGAATAACTTGGCATGGACTTTCCATTTTAACATAAACTGAAGCTATAGACGCTGAAACTAAGTGTTCCAATGGAAAGATCTCGAAAAATTAGGCTGTTTAAAAAAAAAAACAGCTCTAAAAACTGCTTCCGGATGAAGAAGTTATGGCTTTTTTGAAGAAAAGTTGTTGAAGATGCCGACGAAGTGCGGAAATGTGTGGAAATGAATGATAATGTTATATTTAAAAAAAAAATCGCCCCCTTTCCAAACTTAATCTAATTAGCTCAGCAAAGAGAAAGACTTGTACTCAAGACCTCTACTCTCATAAAGTAGCTTTGGACCAAGTGAGCTAGATTAAAAGGTTAGTTAATTTTGGAAAAGAGGAAGGGGGTTTTTTTTTTAGTCACTGAAGCTTTGGAGTGCGTGCTTACTTGAGAAAGCTCTTCTTTGCCTACAAAACAAAAAACACAAAACCCAACACAGACATACAAAAAAAACAAACCTTACAGCTTGAAGTTAGCTTTAGCCAAAAACTAAATATTTTCCTCAATGTTTCTAATTTTCCGAGATCACACTAAGGCGCGGCGGAAAAGAGCATATGCATGAGAAAAATCCTTCTTTTTTGTTTCTAATTTGCCCAGATCGCACAAAGTCGCAGGGCAAAGAGCATACACAGAAATGAAAGGTGTAGATCCGGTAATAAAAAATAAAAACAAAGAGTTAAATAAACCGAAATAAACAGAGAGAAAATAACTAAAAAATGCAAATAAACATTGTATACCTCCAGATCTTAAAAATGACATAGCTAGGGCTACCGGAAACCTTTTCGCGTGAAACGAAAGGGGTTCCTCACTGGAACAGATGCTCCTAACACAATAGAGAAATTCTCTCAGCCTAAAAGCAGTGAGAAACAATAGATCTAGGAAACGGCAATTGGATGCAGTTCTACCGGCTTCAGATTTGGATCACCAATGGATGCATCCCTCAAATAGCTCTGATACCATGTAGGAATTTACAGGTTAAGTTTCTCAGACAGAACACCAAAGGACATCACTCACAAATAGATCACAGATCAATACACGAGTATTGTTGACATGGTTAAACCCTCAAATAGGGAAACAGTGCACGACCTGAGCCAACGTGGCCACTTCAAACAATTTATTAATAAAATAATGAAAATTTACATAAGCTTCTCTCATGAACAGTTACCCTACAAATGATCCTCCATGCTCTTTAAATAGATATCATGGACCAATCGGGTGTTAAGCCACGGATCAAGTGTCGGTAATACCGAGGAGAGAATGAACTGTCAGATCACTACATATCGTGATCGTCGGATTGTAAGTTACAAAAGTACGTAGTAAAGAAACGCACTTTACCTAACTCTACACTAGATCAAGTTACACTTAACTATTTCCTATGTGTCGGAATATCCTAACAAAAGGGATGTCTTCAACCTGCAAAAAAAAGGGAGAACCTCAATCTAAAAAGGAAAGTCTCAACCTATGATGGTTTAAGGAAGGCCACCAACCAAATGCATGCTTAGGGGCTTCTTTGTCTCTAGCTACAACTCTGAATCTTGGTATGACTGTCTTTGGTTGTAAGCTTAGGCAGCAAGTTCAGGTTGTGGCTCAGGCTCGCTTGATTTATCTTTGAATCTTGTAGATGACCATCAATTCCCCCCCCTGTTAGATACAAGATGAGAAGATGACCAAAACTTAACTACAAGACCTGTTAGTATTCGTGAACAAATTTTGTGGTATGAGTGAAATATCTTCTTAATTGTTGAAGCCCATTGTCAAGAAGCAATCCATCCAAGGTGAATCTTTGTTCTTGCAGGAGGCTTGTTTTTGAAGCATCTGTTTGAAGAATGAGTGTGTTGACCACAATACTTGCATGGGTGAAGATCAAAACAGTGATCTTTCACATGGCCAACTTTGTCACAATGTTGGCATTTGACAAATTTTGACTGTGAATGTGAAGGAGTAGAAACAGGTGAAGAATCACCCTGAAGAAAACCAGCACTCTGAAATTTGATGGGCTTTGAGTGGTCTGGAGTATGAAAGGACACCTCCTTATCATATCCAAGACATGTTATGTGCTTGTTGCTAACAAGCTCTTCCCAAGGTCTGATGATAGGCTTGGGAAGTGAGACCTGAACTTCCGCATCTTTATGTAAAACTGCTCTTGAAATGGGCACATGATGGGAGTTAACCTCAATGTCAAAGCTTTTATCAATTTCTGGCGACTGGTGGGAGCCAACTTCAGACTCAAAAAGAGGATTGTTCTGAACAAAAACAAGTTCAGAATGATGCCTTTTATGTTGTAACTCATCTTGTTGTAGTTGTGATTTGAGTTGCAAAAATTCAATCTTTTCTTGGGCATTTTGCAAATAGGTTCGAAAAGTAGAGAGAGTTTCCATGCTGATTTGGATTGTGTTGTCAACAGAAGGATGTATTAGAGTATTTAGTAACCCTAATACTTCACTAATTAGTGCCATTTAAAGACCTCAAGTTTTTTTTTTTTTTTTTGCAACTCTACTCTTGAATAATTAATTCAAACTTTACAAATGGAAAAATAATCAAGAGAAAACACCAAAAAATCAACTTTTACAGTTATCAAACACTCTACATATATCTTAGAGTGATGCAACTATAGCAATATTGATCACGAATTTTATGAGCTGCCATCTTGTGAGTGAATTTCAAGTTCTTTCCACCATAACTACAATAATTTGCAATAATTTGGATATGTGTCCTTTGAATTTTGAAGTAATATTCTCATTCACTATGTTTAAGAAAATGTAATCCTTGTACTAGCACAATAGTGTGGTTTCACTATGATGAATATCTCCTTTCACATGGAATTCGTTTTCGCTCAGAAGAATCGCATTAGCTCAATCAGTCGTGCAAAAGCCTGCAAAGAATCGTGAAGAGGATAATAGCACATCATCTGCAACTTCTCATACGACTACTTGTGTTTCAACTAGACGAAAGACGTAGCATATCCTAGTGGAAGCCCTTTAGGCCGGTGTGGCGACAATGTTGCAGTCGGCAGCTTTGAACGACGAATTCCTCTATTTCACATTCATTTGTGATAGTTTTGTATAATCTCACAACTCCCAGTCTCTGGAATATCTTGATGTTGCCTACGTTGTTTGGCGATTTGTTCGTTGGTATCACATTTGAGAGAAGACTCGGCCAGGTCCTGATATAGTTGAGCATATCAAACACATTTATGACTTACCACACAGTTGGGTTAATCATGTCCAATGTCAAGGGGTTTAGAATGTTGACTTCCGTACTTTTTACAAACAAATGCCGACGTCGAGCTCAAATTCGATGCTCAACTCCACTCTAGTCATCATCGTTTTCCCAACTTTCCAAATTCTGAATTACAATAGAAGAGCATAGCCCACAGGCCTTGTGTCTTTCTCAACTGTGAAAAGCAGGGCAATGATAGAAAGCATCGCAAGGTAAAGGACAATTCTAGTGTAATGCCTGGGCAAAGATTTGATAAGCCTAGCTCTAAGATCGAGAAAGATGGACGAGAACTAGCTAGATAATGGTAGGAGACCAGAAGAATTTGCAAAGGAAACCACTTTCCGTTGTAGGCCGAGGAGGATATATTATGCGTTACAAGTTAGGCAACCACGACACTTGGCAATGCAATAGTGAATGACATTGTTCACACTGATTTCATGCCAATGAATAAGCAACATCTAGAGATGATGATGATGATTTTGAGGGATGATAACAACGCCTAAACCAAACATTGACCATATCATAGGCACACTAGACCGTATGAGATTGACTGGTCAAGCCATGGACTCATGTATTAATGGTCACAAGCAATAACCGAGCAGAAGGCCAATCCAGTCAATGATGCAATGGCGATATAAGTTTCAATAGCTATAACAGCACTAAGGAGATTCCAAACCTGACAAAGCCAAATAAATGATTGCTAATAAAGTGGGCACATAAAAATAGCAATAGCTCAGAACATTTCAAGAGAAACACTTAGATGGGCAGAAATGAAAATCTACCTTGCATATGAGGCCACAACACCAGTGGATCGGATTTGAGCAGGGCAAGAATTCGCCTGCTCTGAAACCATGTTAAACACACAAATGAATAGACAACCAAATAATATAAACGTGAGATACATTTACTATACAAATGATATACATTTATACATTTTACATGACCTTTGGATTCCATATTCCAAGGTCTCTTGGACTCCCTTTGACTGTTCAACTTCCACACCATAACCCTTAGCAGATTAGGTGTCCAATAGTGATTTCCAAAGCCCAATCAAAGGAGAGGCTCAGATAATAGGCTGCTTGTTTTAGAAGCAAAAGAAGGGCTCTCCGAGAAAGGCTCGAGGAAAGGATGACCTCGAGTTTAGGAATATTCAAAAATGATGAATGCCTAAGATCAAAACTTCCAAAATCCCTCACTTGTGATTGATGTGTTTATACTAGGGTTCAAAGTGAGGCAAGGATGGCTCATTCAATGGAAAGATTCAATTAAAGTGTGAGCTTTGGGAGAAGCTAGGGTGAATTTCCACTAAAAACCCCATGACAGAAATATTATAAGAGACCAAGGGTTAAGAGATATACCGTGGTAAAGGCTCATCCAATGATCACCTATAGTTAAGAGAAAAGGTTTTAAATGATGAAATATAAAGTGAAAACCTTCAAGAAATCTCCAAGTCAACGCAGCTTCAAGGGTTCCCTCTTGGTGTGATAGCTAAGGCATCAATTTATTTGAAATTCCACTATCGAAATTCGTTCAAAACTGGAGGATGCCTAGAGGAGACATAAATGAAGAAACTTGTTTGGATGGAATCCTAAAATTCCTCCTCCCTAAAATTTCGCACCAAGCCCTAGAAAATCTCCTTATCCTTAGGGGATGAAGAAAAGAGGAAGAAAATAGGTGAAAGAATGATATTTAATTAAGTTAATGTGATCACCAAGGATCTAGGACTAGTGCCTAGACTATTGGGAGAGTGGAGTCAAGAATCAGATTGATTTAGGGTTTTTTTCTATCAAGGAGCCTAATTGCAGCTCAGCATGCCCTAATGAAGCAACTACCCAGCTACAACTAGGATTTATACTTCGACTTGTCAAATAATGGAGTTTTAGGGTTAGGTTTTCAAAGACAACCCCTAGGAACATTCGCTTTTTCTTGCCCAATGAATAACGCATGCAATAGATCAAGACTACCAAAGTGATTCAAGATTTTCGCATAATTTAGAGCACAAGCAGCATCATGATGCAATATTCCATACATTAAACATATAATGAAAAATACGCATAAAAGTGAAACTTACATGACAGAAAAAGTATATCCACCCATCGCATTTGCAAGAGAGAATCTCCAAAATAGAATAACATTAACCCAAACATCAAAATGCATTAAAGAATCTCCAATTCGTCCTTCAATAGCTATAGTGAAATTCCAAAAGAAACAATGATCCAAATCCAAGTGATGATGAGTTACAAATGAGGCCTCACTTGTATTTATATGAGCCTCTAATAGTTCAATGGGTCTAATTAGCCTAACAAACCCCTAAAAGTGTCTCTAATGTGCAAAATAACACCCTAATTGGTGACAAGCCCACCAAATAGCTCCATAACATGAAAAATAAGCCTCTTAGGAGGGCCAAAATGATAATACAATAGCTAGGAGGGTCATTGGAAGGCCTAGTGAAGTCCAACATGTGCCAAAATGGATGGAAGGGCTCCAAAAATAGTGATGGAGGTGGCCTCTTAATCTCCAAGCAAATGACCTGTGGTGCTCCCAAGTGGCAGTGGGGGTACAAAAACATCATCATGGGTCTCCAAGTGGATAAAGCAAATATGTATCCCATCTATATGGGCTGGAACAATGATGCAAGCCCTCCCTTTATCTCCCATGGTGAGACACATCCTCATTTGGGCCCTGGAACAACTGCCAAGTGTGTGGTGCAAGTGTGTAGCCGGTTGGGCAAGGTGGTCCAGGTACATCATCATCGTCAAATAAATGGAACACGAGCGAGCATTGAGTGGAGTTGAAGGATCCCATGATGTGGCTATCTGCTCTCTGCTATAGTGGAGGCCCATAACTCTCTATCCTCACCCTACAAATTCCAATATGACCCTCTGGAGGGCTTGGGCCCCGTATAGTAAGACTAAACCCCAAGACGAAGACCCACCTACAATCTTGTATAAGATCCAATGTGTCTCCTCACCTTCTAGTACAACAAATCATCAGTGCAATTGAGTAAATGAGCTTACAAATCATGGAACCAAGTGGACACTTCATAGTGGCATGCCCTTCCATAATGGGCTTTAGAACGTACAAGTGTCTCCAAGTTCAAGGAGGTTAATCAAGGACCCAATTAAGTGGTTTCAACCTCTAAGGGAGTGACAGGTCCATGGTACATCCCTTAAGTGGCAGGTGTCATGAGTTATAACGATGGAATGGAGTGGGACATCAGGGGAAGGCTCCATGCCACATGCCACAGTACAAGGGTAGCCATGATGAAGGAAGTCCACACTTGGGTGTACGAATGTAGGAGGAAGAAATGATGGTACGTGAGTTACCCCGGCCTTTGTTTTTCCACCCTTCTTCCTATGCCTTTTTCCTTTAATTGATTTTTCTTATATAACTACTCGGGGCTCCAAGGGATGAGAGCATGATGTGAATGTAGCAATGAATACCCCCTTAAGGTTGCGCAGTTCATCGCCCACCAGGGTTTGGGACAATCATGGGTTCCTTAATGATGCAGGGGCTCATATAGGGGCCCTAGGAACCAGGGTGGTGGCCATAATGATAGAGGGTAGAGCTCATGTTGGCTTTTGGCCACATGCTAAATTTGTATGTCTCGGCCATCTTTTGCATTTTATGGTATATTTCCTGTTGAGAGTGGCCAAATTATGCTTTTTACTTTCTTTTTAGTTGCATCAACTTTCGGGGCATCATTCCAGGCCGACCAAAAGTGTGGACAAGGGGACGGGGAGGCTAACTCCTTGTGAACCCAATGGACAAATGTGGACCCGGATGGGAAATATGGTGAAAGGGTTTATAATGAGCAGAGGGGAGTGATGTATGTGGTGTCGGGAAACGGGACCACGCAACCAAAATTGGGATTTCCCATGTAGTGTCATTCCTAAAGCTAGTAGCCAATAAAGGAGATCCCACGGGACTAGGATACAAGGTTAACCACCAAGTTGGACAAAGGAGACAAGAGTACAAACCAAGCCCATTCTTTCCGCCGAATCCCCCCACTAATCCATGCCCAAAAGTGTCCATGATAAGTAAGCCAAAATACCCAACTACATAATGAAAGGCTATACCTTCGGGGTTGGAAGGCCCACCTTCAAACATACGATCATAACAGATGGGCGAGGGAGCATAATGGCTGGCTCAGGTGGCAGAGATGGTGGCACATCGAGCTATCTGGTGGCTGCAAGGGGTTGTTGGCTACCGACTGAGGACCATCTAGGAGAAAAAATTTCTCCTATGGATATCACCCACGACTGTTGGGTAAAAAGGCCCCAAGTCTTAGGTAACTCCACAGACAATGCCTTCTCCTTTGTACTTGTATTATTTCCATTCCAAACAAAAGAAGCAAAGCAACCCCACCCTCCCGTCAGGTTTTCTTCCGTAAGGGTTTCCAAGAGCATATCTTGTGTTCCAATAGTTGGTGTGTGATTGTATTTTATTGTTCTCTATTTTCCACATTTTATCTATTACATGCATAAGCAAAAAAACAATAATTAATAAATCTAGAACTAAGGAAATTAACCCTCATAATATAGATTTTGGTCTATTTTTATCAAATTTGTTGTGAAGAATTGTCCAGTGGAATATTCACAACAGTTCACAAATCATTACCACGCTCATAGGAGTGCTTTGTATGAATTTCATGTACCACTTCGACCCTTGACCTCCCAAAGTGGTTTGAAATTACACCATCTTAGTGTTTGGTTTTGGAGTTGTTCCCTTGATATTCCAAATGATGCCACAAAGAAACTAGTGTTGCTTTGCATCCCCATCCTCTTTTCTTGAGAATCTAAGTAGCCTCGATGTTGATGCTCCTTGTACCCTTGCCATGTTACCAGTAGGGTTATTGATAAAAACAAAGCCACTTGTACTGGCTAGATTAATAAATGTTAATGTTGATTACTAAACAAACTACAATTTCCAATCCACCCACTTCCAACACTAATTTTTCCAAGGAAAACCTTAAGGAGAAACCCAAGGAAAGCTTCCCACATTCACAGATGCCTTCCCTAGTAAACCCTTCAACATAAAACCTGTGTACCTCACCTAGGGGGATTCAAACTAAACACCTACTAACATGGGACTAGCCAGATGCCCAAAAACATTGGTGAAAAGTAGTTGAGCTAACCACTTCCATCACTTGTATTATAATTACTACTATTACCAATTTACCTATATTCCCTCCAAAAATAGATTGACTAGTACTTGAAACTAAACTATTACGAATAGAATGTTGTGGCACCTAATATATTTAAGATGCAAAGGGGTGTGGTCGATACTATGTTGACTCCACTGCTAATTGGTTATATCATGTCCATTACTTGGGTGTCGTCTTCAAATAGATGAAATACATTTGTCACTGGCTCATCCAATCGTGCATCCTCTTCAATATCCCCATCCTTGGTTGTTTTGAAAGTTGTCTGAACACGACCTCATTCTACAAGGGATCTAACCAATCTGCTTGTATTCCAACAACAATGCATCATGCAATATAGCTCTATCCTTTAGACACAATGGATGTGTGTTCACTACCATTCCTCCTTGTTGAACTATCTTCCAATGTGAAACCTCTGATCACAATCATTGACTAGCCAACTTGCCCTTCTTCTTCAACTCCTATAGCCTTACTTCATTGTTTCCTTTCTCACTCATCTCCTTCCAAAACTCCTCGTTGCATTCCTTCACCACATGCATTTAGTTCAACTACCACCAATGGGTTATCTCTTTTGTCTTCATGGCTCGTCCAATTCTCCCAATAATATTCGTGTCCTCCGTGATACTTATTCATTTAAACCCTCATCACTGACAATTCCATCCCGACCAACCTTATAGTGCGAGGCATCTAAGCTACAATGCTAATTCGATTAAACGGAAAACTAGTTCAATTATTGTAAGATTAATAATGCATGCAAAGTGATGTCTTGTACATGGTTGGGTGGGGTGGTGCCTAGCATTGTTTTGAAAAAAAATTGTGTGCATTTAACAAGGAATTCTATTAGGCAATTCTATTAAGGATAAAGTCAACTAATTTGACCGAGTTATATACAATTTTCCACCTCCATGTAACCTTAACCTTAAGTTCTTAGTCTACCTTATTCAAGCATACGGACCAATGCTAGATGGTCGGCAGTTTCAAACCATGCGAGCGAGCTGCTGATCACATACAAGCCCATTATGGGTTATGGCCAACAATGGGCATAACATCCCCATTGAATTAGCAGTTGGTTGGACTGTGGCCAAAAGATAGACGTTGAGGTTTACCACAATTAACCCAGGTTCAATTCTCAGTATACTCTTGTATATGTAGACAGTGAGGTTTACCCAATCAATCCAGGTTCAATTCTTAGTGCACTCTTATATAGGTACACGGTGAGGTTTAGCCCAATAAAAACAAGTTCCATTTTCAGTGCACTCTTGTATTGGCTTTAACTGGAAATTTGTGGGGATCCATGAAACAACACGTCCCCACTCACCGTAAATAAATAAATAAAAGCATTCTTATATAGCTACCAGATCCAACCTATGTATCCGTCTTCAAGTATTATTGAATACCTTGACAGCCTATTTAAGAAACCCGCGAAATTTGCAGAATTTAGACAGGTTTACTTCACTTTAAACTTAACAGAAGGCATGAACAGAATGCTGTGAGCAAATGACAATTTCTGATACACCATTAATTTAATGATCAAAATTTGTAAAATGGCCTTGAAAGAATTAAATAAGGGCTGAACTTAATCTATTTCACAGGGCAGCACAAAGGATTTCGTGAAGTTACCTTCCCAACAGACTTTCTGAATTCTCAGCGCCAAATGCCAGCTGCAACAATAACAAATCAGTCAACTTCACACCAACACTTCAATTTCGCACATGGAAAAAATGAAATGCATTAGAGTGTAGAGCATTTGACAACCTTCGAACCGTAGACCTCGGCCGTGTCAAAAAATGTTATGCCAGCATCCACGCTGGCGTTGAATGCAGCATTGGCTGCTTTCAATTTCCTGTCTGAAAGGATTACATATAGTCATCTCCCGTTTCATGCAAATAGAGGTATAAGATTCGAATCCCATGCACAATATTCTGAAAAAAGATTTGAAAAAAAAAAATCAATAAAATTGCCTACCGTCCCATTTGAAATCATTCCAGAAGGTGGTGTCTCCCCACGACCAGGCGCCGATACCAAGCTTAGTGGCCTCTACTTCTGAAGCTCCCAACTTAATTGTTTGTTTTTCCATGGTGGACAAGTCACTTGCGGCGGCTCTGATAACGTTTCTCCTTTTGACTCTTATTGCAGTTAATGTGTTAAATTCTTCATGTTTTACCAGGGAAAAACAAGGATGACTGCTAAATAAGAGAGCCATCGGAGTTATGAAACTCTGACCCGAGAAAATAGTGATGGAGCTTTATGCCCAATTCAATTCCTTGGGTATATTTGAATGATGAGCAGAGCAGTCAGGCCTTCTGCATAAACAACGCAGTAGGGATGTAGTTGGATGGATGGTTCATGCCAGTAGGTGACGACAATTATCACCGCCTTTTGGTGACGTATCCAAATTTAACCTGTATATGATTGTTCTTCCGTAATTTGCTAAGTCGTGCAACTTGAAATTTCAGCGTGGCGTTGTGAGTGGAGGGCTGTAGATGTTTATTGTGTGGTTTTGGGGAGGCCAGCCCACACACCAACGTTGAATCGTGGAGTGTGTAGGAAGCGAAATAAAGAGTTGTGTATGAGTTTGCCATGGATAAAAGAAAAGGTTTTCTTTCCATAAGCCTCTTGTGGTTATGTTTATTATATTATAATTTCCAAAAAAATCATGGGTAACTTAAAAGTTGCTCATGTAAAGAGTGTGTGTTGTTAAGAGAAGATAAGGATTTAAAAATGGTTCATGTAAAGTGTTAAGAGTAGATAGGGAGCTCAAGCAAAAGTATGTGAGTAGATAAGGAAGTGAAGTAGATAAGGAATCGAAGCAAAAGTAGTATGTAAGTTTATATTGTAATGGGAATCAAAGTTTTTAAGGTTGAGAATGTTGGTATGGGTGACTTTGTGAATATTTGTATAGGTAATTAAAGGTTTGTGAATATTTATATAGTTAGTCAAAGCTTGTAAATTTTAATAACACTAAGTTTTAATGCATTATATTTAAAGTTAGAGTAAGTTATATTTTTTTTAAGAGCTTTGTTACTATGAGGTGGTTTTAAGTGGTTTTTATTGCATAAAAAGGGATATGAGCGGGCTCCAATATGGATACCTCTCAATATACGGTGAGTTCACTAAATTTGAAATTTAAAAGTTTTAGTTGTCCAAAAGGGGGCAATAATGGTCATGGTTCCATCAAAAGCATCAAGAAAATTCATGCTCAAAGTCTAAAATGAGATAATAATATCCCTCACAATGAATGTTATGTATAAATTTGTTTGGAGGAGTGTAGGTGAGTTTATAACTACCTTAAATAGCACAAACTACATAGATAGTTTCTAGGTTATATTCCATCATAGCCCATTAGAAATACTTGGGTTAAGGAAGTCTAGGAGCCACACGAATTGCTCTATACAACCACAAACACCTTTACAAAGATTTTATTTGTTTGTTTGATTGATTTCCAAAACAAAGATAATTATGTTTCCTTTATTGCTTACAACCCTTTGATATGATTCAATGCCCTTGGTGTATTGTCCCCCTAAGAGAAAAGTTTCTCTATTTACTAAGTTACTCAACTTTGGTGTCTTGTCTTTATTGAATTCTCAAGGTTCTCAATGCAATTTTGGGATTTGGGGCATATAACATCACCGAATGGGAGCTTTAAATATCATGAACCAACCAAGTTCTTCAACCTCATGACATGAAAGTAGGTCTATATTAGAGTTACCCTACCAAGGTTTTGAAAGAATTTTGTACATTCAAATTGGGAGTAGATTGTTATATCAATATATGATATACATAATTCTTCTAAATAATGCTTTTGATACCAAATCCCTAACATCAAAAATAGGGACTATCACCTTGTGGTCAAGCTTGACGCATTGTCACTTCTAAACATTACTATTCCACAAGCCCAAGAAGAAAATGCCCTGTTAGATAGTAATAATGTTGGTTGGATTCAAGATGTAAAATAGTCTTCTTAGAACAATAAATTTGCACATGTTCTAAAGGAGCCATTGACTAATTAGGGGATTCCAAGGCCAACTCTAAGCGGGCTTCTAGTAATCATAGGGAAGGATGTTCCTAGGTCATCACATGCCACCTACTCTCTAGTGGACGAAAAATCTTGTTCACTACCCTTGTTGATACAATTACAATTGGAACAAAAGGCTAAAGATCACTTTACGCACAATCATCTTACTTTTAATGATTAGATTCAAACTCCCAAGCTACAAAATGAATTTGGAGTGTTCAATGGTTTGGGAGGACAATAAGATATTGACTATCATACTATCAAACTCTGATGAAGGTAGTGTCACCGAGCATGTAAATGTTTTTTTTTGCCTTTTTAATGGAAAAAAATAAAAATAAAATATAAATCTAGCAATTTTATTTATAAAACTAAAACTACAATTGTAGATGTTGAGAGAGCATTCAAGATCTATATTTACAAGCATGTAGTTTTAGTCAAAAGATTGTCACCTGCAGCTCCAAAGTTTTTCTTCTAAAAAATCATGGACTATGACCTATAGTAGTGAAACATCAAATACAATTATCATCAAAATTTTCAAAAAAGTAGTCTTATTTATGCATTGAACAAGTTTTACCCATCTTCCTAAAGGAACTCAATTTGTCTTTCAATGAAGAGGCATTGATCACAAAGCTTTAAAGTAAGGAAGAGAAACATAGACCCAAGGAGCATCAATTGATGAGATTGCACTATCCAACTGAAAAAGGGGTTTTTCAGGGCAACAAACCCATTTATACATTCAAAACTACAATTTTGGCAATGAAAAATTACAATTTCGCCAAAAATCACATAGTCAAATTTTGATGATGATTGTTGGAAAAAGCTCCAAATCATAGAATATTTAGAATTTTCCTTTGTATCTAGTATTAATGTGATGAAAAGATGTTGTACACATTACTAAGTGGGTTATTAATTGGCAAGATCTTTTTAATGTGATATTTTTGGTGATGTGGCCATTTTTTCCATTTCTTAGGCATGTCTTCTTCAGTGGGACATAAGGAGAGTCAATCATGTTTCACAGTAGGACATAAGGAGAGTCAACTTATTTATTTGATAGGTAGCATACATGTATGAGATTGGACTTGGTGGTAAGACATTTATTCATTTTTCGTTTAGATTGGATAGCCTTGAAGTACCCATGAGATTGGATGAGCTCTCCATGAGAAAGGGAAACCATGAAGTATGATTTCGATGTATGTAACTAATGCTTATACAAATTTTTTTCTCTTGGTTTGTTGATGTTAGGTTTAATTTTATTTTATTTATTTATTTATTTATTTTATTTTATTTTATTATTTTTTTTATTTTTATTTTTATTTTTTTTATGTTTGTGGCATTTATGGTTTCACTTATTGTTGGCACTTAAAATGTTTCTAATAGTGTAAAGGGTAGTTTATTAGTTGTGGATGCACGACAACTTTCTTGAAGTTAAGTGGAAGTCAATTGGCTTCATTATTGGGACTTTAACATGGTTGAAACTCTTGATGATAAGGATAATTTCATATAGTGAAAATGTCAAATAGATAAAAGAAAACCTAGATCTGGTAGAATAACAACATATGCAAGTTCATCACACCTTTATACCTGCGAGAGACAATTGATCGAAATTTCATGATTAACTAGGAGAATTGACTAAATAGTCCACCAAGCAGTTGACTAAGCATTTTATTAGTTAGGAAATTAAACCAAAGAAATCAACTAGTGTGTAGAATGAGGAGAAGATAAAGGAATTTTTTGTGCATCCACACAATCTATGTGGATCTTGACTTCCTAACTTCAAGGGAGTTGGTCACACATCTTGGTGCTATATAAGAAAACCTTATGGGTCTATCTAATATGGGAGTGTAAGTGACATATGAACATGTGTAATATGTATTATGTATAACCATATATTTTTTTATTACAATTCTATGTATGTTGAGCAATGCTTGATTATGTTTAAGTGTTGTCATTATGTTTTTAGACACCTCTTCTCTCTTAGAATACTAACTCTCCAATCTGCCTAATCTTATGGTCCTGAAACATGATATAAAAACTAGTAGCTTGAGATATAGCCTATTTTCTACGAGTTATTTAGAGGCTACACATTACAATCCTAATGAGTGGGACCTATCTAGTAGAATTATTTTGGGTTTTGACTTGTACTAAATTTGAGATTAGATTTATAGATCAACAATATGAGTTCCAAGCAAGAGCCTCAAGTTCTTAATTGCATTAATTATGGAATATCACGGGGGATTCACTGGGGGAGCAATATCATACCACATGGGTTCATATTTGGGGATATATATTGAGGAAAAAATGACATAATATATTGGGGGATAATAGGGGGTAAAGGGTTTTTATAATGGCAAATATAAAAAATGGAGCTCAAAGTTAATGAAAAAATATAAAGGGGTATAAAAAATGTTAATGAAAAAATGAATATCTACAATATCTAGTGAAAGTAGGGGTTTTTTAAATTGGGAAGTTGTATTGGGTTCATATTGGTAGGGGTTAAATAATGTGATTTTTCGAGGTATTTTTCAATATGTAGTCAAATTAAGGGTATTGTTTAATATGCCACAAACGCACGTGATATGTCAGAGGTTCACTGAGTGAATCCCCCGTGCTGAATATATACACAAATAATGGAAGCATTATCGAAGAATAAAACATTCTAGTAATCTATAAAAAACTACAACTCCAAATTTGTAGGATGACAAAAGGAAATTTATGATTGAAGAGAAGAAAGATGAAGTTGTATGAGTAATAACAACCTACATATATATGGAGATTCAATTTATAAGAAAGATCAATAATTTGAATGATGTTTGGAAGAAATTGAAGACTTTGTTTGATAGAATAAATGAAAGTTGGGATATGAAATTTGTGAAAGAGTTGATTCTCTGGATCCTCTCTCTTTTGAAAGGATGGAAGATTACTTCGCTTGTGTGAAGTAACTTTAGTGAAAATTTCGTGAATGTGAAAAGGATCTTTCAAAAAAAGATGGTCATCTCATAGAAGTAATCCTTCTGAATATGAAGACACCCTATGATGTTTTTTGTTCAACGTTCCATGCCATTTAGAACTCTAGAAAATATGATGGTGGGGATTATTCCTTTGATTCTTTGTATGGTTTTTCATTAGGGCAAAGGTGAAATTGCTTGATGAAGAGAAACTTGATTGCAAGCAACAAGCTCATTTGTTGAAGGGTAAAAGTCAATAGAATTATAGAGAAAGAGGTTGGTAATATCATGAAGAGAAAGAATGTGATTGCATGAACTAGACTATTAAGAAGAAGCACAATGATCAAACTTTGGCTAAGAAAGGTAGAAATAAGAAGACTTATTGTTATTACGAGAAATTGGGACATATGGAGAAAGCTTGTTGGAAAAAAACCAAGGACTTAGATAATGAAGTGAAGAAGATTAAAGGAGATGTGTAAGTTGGAATACCAATCAATAGACCCACAACATCAAACTTCAAAAGATAATGTAGATAACTATATGTTAGTACTTCGGGCCTTGCATGCTCATACTTCTTTAAGTAAATGGATAGCTAATCCTAGTTGCACTCATCGTATGGCTGAAGTTACTTCTATATTTTCTTCATTATGTGAAGATAAAAATAAATAAATCTTTGTACTAGATGATTATGCACTAACTATTGTTGGTTGTGGAAAAATTGAATGTGAGAATGGTGTGATAACTAATGTGTATCATGTACCTAGTTTGAGTGCCAATTTGTTATATGTACCCCTACTAACTAAAACTAGCAATAAGGTTGTATTTCGACCAAATAAATTTGTTGTGAAGGATACATAGAAAATATTTATTGTTCTCGCCATGGGTTTTCTTGACTCTAAAGGAAAAATTGTATAAGTTTTGGAATTTTACCAAGAAATATCTAGGACCAACTATACCCATAGCTCAAACTAACAACCAAATCATGTGATATCCCAGTTTCTTTTGTTAATAACTAGAACAAGAAATTTATATTAATGATTCAAAATTTGTGATTGGGGTCACAACATTTACATCAATGTTACAAAATTTCTAGGGGCCAACCGAAGGCAAACAAAGCAAAAAGTGACCCTTCTTCCATCAAAATGAAAAAAGGAAGAGATCAAAATCTAAAGCTACCAAAGATTAACATTATTACTTCCTGAGTATAGGAATATATTCTTACAAATTTCTTGCATAAATTAATACAAAAATAGAGTATGATCAAGGTTTTATCATAATGATCCCCTTAGTAAAACCAAAGGAGCTTGGAGTAGTCTAGGAACTAGAGTTTCTTTCTTTATGGAATTTTCTTCTTCTTATCAATGGAGGGGAGGAGCACAAATTTCTCATTAACATTTCTGAAAAGGAAGGAGAGGAAAAGGCATAGTCACTTTTATCCTCTTTCTCCTTTTTAGCGAATGAATCTTCTTTTTCTAGAACCTAGGCCTTAACTTGTGAATATTTTGAAGTAATCTTTACACAACTTACATTCACTTTTGGAGGATCAATGTTCTAAAAAAGAACTGGATCTAATGATAACCTTTTACAATTGAGATATTGAACCTTTTCTATATCCTCCTATGAATGTAGATATCCAAATCTATTATTGGAGAGAGTATTTTAGCAAGACCTAGGCTTGGAGGAAGGTTGATACCCTCTTGGGGAATGATTATTTTTCTTTATAGAAACTTGTTTAAAACATTGCTCATCATTATTTTGAGGAGTTGGGGTTGGATTATAAGATGTTGAAGGATCTTTTATGTTTGGACAATTTTTAACAGTGTTCCCATATTCATGGAAAGTGTTACACTTGAAAGGGACATGCTCATAATTAAGAGATTGAAGGTGACTTAATCATCCAAATTATGTTGAATTTCCTTAGGTAATCCCTTATCAAAATGTATTTCCAAGCAAATTATAGTACAATTGAAAATATTACCATTAGGCTCTAGATGGGTTATATATCAACTATCTTATTTTTATTGCTTTGACAATATCCTCATCCCATAAGGAAATGGGGAGGTGCAGAATTCTAAACCAAACAAGGGTAGAATAAATTTCCATGTCCATATTGAAGTCAAGGTTCTAGTGGGTTAGAAACATTCTTGTGGAACCCATGAAGTAAGGGTTGAGTCTGGAGATTTGGTCCCTAGCTTATTTTCTTTGAAAATTAAAAATGTAAAAACATTTTCCACAATAAAACATGGAAGCAAGATCTAGATCCCCCCAATTCTTAGTAGTCCAATTCAAATATAGACTTTAGACTAGGCCAAATCCTAGTAAATGAATCCTTTCTACTTCAAAATATTGATGCTTGAATTTTTCACCGTGAACCCTACATTTAATTTGGGAATGACATTTTCCTTTTTGGCATGTTTGTAATTTTGAGAGCCAAACTTCCCCCAAAATCAAATCCAAAGAGGGCATCCGCATTAGAGGAGGTAGTAGCACCCATTATGAAGCTATACTTTGAAAGGAGGGAGTTTTGTAAGGGCAAAGAGCCCCCCTATAGTAGAGAATTCAACCTTTGAAGCAAACAAACCATGCATAAGCAAAGAATCCCCCTTTAGCAAAGAAATCCTAAAGAGGCAATGGAAAACAAGCACATCTACAATAAAAATTCACATTGACATGAACAGAATGTGAATCTACAAACTAAATATTGGTTTAGTAACACCCTCCTCCCACATCTACCCAAGAAACCATGCCAACTGGGGTAAACATGAGATGAGAGGCTACTATGATCATATTCGACCTCCTAGGTGACCTTAAGGAAGTGGAATCGACAAAACATCACACACAGTCATCCAACATCATCCACAAAACCTTCAGGAGACAAGTCAGCCACTCAGACAACATGTCCCTGGGTCCTACTGCTGTTTAAGAAACTTAGGGCAGAGTAATGCTCCCTAGACACTGCACAGGCGATTTATAACACTCCCCAATCACTTCCAGGGCATATTATAAGGCTCCCCAGACACTGCCCATGCAAGTTAGTCTCTAAACTAATGCTATGTTTGCTAGCATTCCAGGATTTGAGCCACCTTTTTTGGCCCAGAGCCCGGGACACTGCCCAAAATGGAATGATCACTTAAAATTGGTAAGAATACAAGGAAACAAGGATGCAAAATCAATAAGTTGAACAAGACCATAACCAAACCCCTACTAGCCATGACAAACATTTCATCAAACATATCATCAACATGTAACCTACAGGTGTAAACAACAGAATTAAGTGTAGGGATCTCATACTTATCTGAGAATCACCATGAACCATTGTTTCCTCATGTCATTTTCTGCCTTATTATTTATTAGATCATATATACATTATCCATTCAGATACAAGTAAAAACATGTTGAGAACCATACGTAGTTGCTATAAAAAAAGGTATGTATAACCAGCATAATAGGAACAAAAATACAATGGACATATCAACCATCAAAATCCATATATACATCAGTACATTTGCACATGAAAATCAAGGGAATGAATTTCTCATTAATAAATGAAATGAACCAATAGGTGATGGGACTACCACGTTCCACCCGACCATAGATTGGTTGAGCCAAGTCTCTCTTCAGCCAATCACCCCCGTGCCATATTCCAAGCATGAATGTGGGACTCATAGAACACATCAAAAAACACCAATCAATGTGGATGCCATCAGAGTTCTCAGCCTACAGCGTGAGGATTTTGAGTGCCTCCTAGTCTCTCAAGCTTTACCGTGCATCCACAGTTTGATCCAGGGATCACTAGGCCCTACACCAAGACATACTCTCCAAGCTTTACCGTGCATTCCATCTTGGAATCACTAGGCCCAACGGAGAGGAAATCCACCTCTTGGTTTTACCATATATCTCGCTATTCACCGGCAAGGATTCCTAGGCCCACCGAGGCACACAATCTGGCTTTATCGCAACCCACAGTCCGGTTCAGGGGTTACTAGGCCAATGTCTTCGTGCATCCTCGGTCTGTTTTAGGGACCACTACCACCATGTGTTTGTCAATTCAGAGATCCACCCTACTCAGCTTCGAATTCAATCCGACCATCCCACACAAATATCACAAGAGAACCCATGTCATCAAAGCTATCAGGAAATGGCAAGGCTAGGCTGAAAATACTATCGCACCTGGCAAAATGCATGCCATTGTAGAAAAGAAACACATGCAATCTCATGCATGCCAAATCTAGCAAGGAAAATATGCATGCAAGTTGATACTTGCAATGAATCTTGTTGTAGTTGCTTGATCTTGCCTTTCCCTGCTTGATCTTTGCTTCCTCTTGCCTTCTTTGCCTTTCTTTCTCCAATGCCAAAGTGCTCCAAGAAAATTCTAAGTGTCCAAGAGTATGAGAAAGAGAGAGAATAATGAGAGAGCACCAAAGCTAAACTGATCAAAAGGCTCACACTGAAAGGAAGAAACTTTCCAATTTATCCTCAGAAGCCTTTTTATTAATGAGGCCTCTATTTTCTTCATTTTCCATTCTTTTCCTTCAATTTTCTCCTCACGTGCAACTTGTGACCTTTCACCTTCCTTTTCTCCCAATTTCCATTATTTTCATAAATAAATGTGCCAAAATACCTTTTTGCCTCTTTAATGCCTTAGCCATTGCCTTTGCCAATTTCCTTAGCCATAAACAACCAAATGAACAGACACTAGGGTGTCCTTCCCACCATTCATCTTGGAATACATGTCCCATCATTTGTGGAATTTATATATTTTTACATGGAATTTTCACTAGGATTGTTACAGAACCCTCCCCTTTGGGGGAACATCGTCCTCGGTGTTCAATCACACCTATAACCAACATGACTGTTGAAAACAAAACATATTGCCCATGGAGCTTTATAGCACATCTCATTGTAGTATTTGCAATGAAAGACTTACTCAAAATGAAAACATCATGACAACATGACGGCATACCGCATAGTGAAGCTTTATAACATCGCTCATTACGACATTAACAATAACCACATATACACATATGCACATATGCACATTTTCTCAACGAACAAATAAAAAATATGATGCCTGCATCCGCAACAAGGGAATCTAGGGGCTCACACCTCGAACCTAAAAGTAATACCAAGATCCACCTCCTTCCTAGGAAGTCCAGAATCCACTGCAAAGTCAAATCTGCATCCAATGTCCATCGTTATAATTGTTATGAAACCAGCTCAAGAAAAGATAGATCAATGCCTTAGAATTCAGCCTCTTCGAGGGGGCAACCTCCTTTACATTACATAAATGAACAATTCTTGGATGATACAAATGAAAAAACCTCCTTTCTATATATAGGAGTCTAAGGAGTCACAATATAATCCAGCCGACCTAACAATAATAATATAAAGCCACAAAAATAACAATAGAGGGATTCTATGGGGCACAGAAATAACAATATGGGGGTAATAGGGGCACAACAATATAAATAAGGGGTATAACTACAATAGTAATGGGGTAATCACTAGTATTATAGGGACCCAACATGCCCCTCTCCTTCAAAAAAGTGTTGTCCTCAACGCTTGAGTAGTTCTGGATACTTCTGCATAAAATTCTCATCCTCCCATGTGGAATCTTCAGCGGATAAGTTCTTCCACTTGATAAGATACTCTGAAATTGATCGATTTCGTAGCTGTCGAGTTCTTGTTTCTGTGACTGCTTCCGGTTCCAATATAATTTTTCCTTCCTCGTCAAGTTCTGGCAATATTGTTTGAATTGGGAGCTTGTCACCTATAACCTTCTTTAAACATGAAACATGGAAAACTGGGTGCAATCGAGAAGCTGCAGGAAGCTCCAATTTGTATGCCATAGTACCAATCTTTTGCAACACCTTGTACGGACCATAATACTTTGGTGATAATTTATTATCCTTCTTAGCTTGCTTTAGGGACATTTGCTTATATGGTTGTAGCCGTAGGAATACCCAATCACCTACATCAAAACTTCTTTCACTGCGATGTTGATCTGCCTGTTGTTTCATTCTATTTTGTGCCAACACGAGGTTATCCTTTAAGAGTTGGAGGACTTGTTGTTGATGTTCGATGTGATGTTCCACTGCCTGAACCTTAGAATTTTCTCTTAAATATGATGTGATGGATGGTGGTTGATACCCATAAAGTGCCATAAATGGGGTCATTTTTGTTGCTGTATGGAAGGAAGTGTTATACCACCATTCAGCCAGAGGCAACCATTTGACCCATTGTGTCTGTTTATCAGATACAAAGCAACGAAGATATCCTTCCAAACATTTGTTTACTATCTCAGTTTGCCCATCAGATTGAGGATGATAAGATGAGCTATGAGCTAACTGAGTACCAAGACAAGAAAATAATTTTGTCCAAAAATTTCCAGTGAAAATGGGATCTCTGTCACTTACAATAATCTTTGGGTTTCCATGTAGCTTTTGAACTGTTTCCATAAATGCAGTAGAAACTGTACTGGCTTTAAATGGATGTGATAATGCACAAAAGTGTGCATACTTGGTAAGTCTGTCAACTACCACCATGATGACACTCTTTCCCTCAGACTTGGGTAAACCTGTGATAAAATCCATTGAAACCTCCTCCCAACGTTGGCTTGGAATGGATAAAGGTTGTAATAGACCCGGTGTCTTAATTGTTTCAACTTTATTTTGCTGGCAAACCAAACATTCCGCCACAAACTTTTGAATATCTGATTTAAGGCCATCCCAAAAAAATTCCTTCTTAACCCTGTGGTAAGTTTTTAAAAATCCTGAGTGCCCTCCTAAGGGAGAAGTGTGCAATTCCATAAGAATCTTTTGTTTTAGCTGGGAATTCTTACAGAGGTATAAGCGATCTTTGTACCATAACGAATCATTTTGCCAGCTAAATGTATCAGAAGTACTGGAATCTTGTTGTAGCTTTCGAATAAGTGCCCACACTTCTTCGTCATTCTTCCATTCCTCCCTTGCTTCGTTTATCCAATCTGGTTGGATAATAGAAATGGCACACAACAATGCTTCCACATCCTCATCCTTTCTTGAGAGTGCATCTGCCACCACATTTTGCTTCCCTTTTTTGTAGATGATTTCAAAGTCATAACCCAACATCTTTGTGACCCACTTTTGTTGCTCTTCAGAGGATAATCTTTGTTCTAAAAAGTATTTAAGGCTATCATGATCCGTTTTTACCTTGAAGTGTCTTCCCATTAGGTAGGGTCGCCATTTCTTAAGTGCATGGAGTATTGCCAACATTTCCTTCTCATAAATAGCTTTGCTTAAAAACTTTCCCTTGATTGGACGACTTTCAAAAGCAATGGGTCTTTCATCTTGCATTAGAACAGCACCAATTCCATTTCCTGAAGCATCACATTCCACAATAAAGGTTTTTGTGAAGTCCGGTGTAGCTAAGACCGGTGCTTGGCACATTGCCTCTTTAAGATGTTCAAAGGCCTTTGTTGCTTCCGGAGTCCATGAAAATGAATCTTTCTTCAATAATGTTGTTAGAGGTGCTGCTATTCTCCCATAATTCTTAACAAACTTGCGATAATACCCTGTCAACCCAAGAAATCCTCGCAGATGCTTTATGGATGTGGGGATTTTCCATTCCTTAATGGCTTTAATTTTGCTAGGGTCTACCTTAACTCCTTCATGAGATACAATATGACCCAAATATTCCACCTCCTGGACTCCAAAGAAACATTTGGATCTTTTTGCATATAATTGTTTCTCCTCCAATAGTTGTAGCACCCTGTCAACATGTTCAACATGATCCTTCCAAGACTTGCTGTAGATTAGTATATCATCAAAAAATACTAACACAAATTTTCTAAGGAATGGTTTGAAAATTGAATTCATCAAACCTTGAAATGTTGAAGGTGCATTGGTAAGGCCAAAAGGCATGACCAAAAATTCATAATGACCCTCATGAGTTCTAAATGCCGTTTTCGGAATGTCTTCAATCTTCATTCTGATTTGATGATATCCCGAACGAAGATCCAACTTGGTGAAGTAAATTGATCCATGCAATTCATCCAGTAATTCATCAATAACAGGAATGGGGAACTTATCTTTAATAGTGAGCTTGTTGAGCTCCCTATAATCCGGACACATGCGCCATGATCCATCCTTCTTGTGCACCAATACTACTGGAGCTGAGAAAGAACTTTGACTCGGTTGAATTATACCAGCCTCTAGCATTTCTGCAACCATACGTTCAATTTCACTTTTTTGGACATAGGGATATCTGTACGGCCTGATGTTTGGAGGAACACTTCCTGGAATCAGATGAATAGCATGATCATGATCACGCATAGGTGGGAGACCTTTGGGAGTCTCAAATACCTTGGAATGATTGTCCAGGACTTTTTGGAGATCTGGAGAAATAGATGATTCCAATGTGGAAACATCTAGCGAACATAATTGTGCAATTACACCTCTTTGCTCCTTTTTTAGAAGCTTTGTCATGCCATTAGAGCTGATTATCTTTCCTGGTTTCCCTGCAATACCCCTTAATTCAACTTCCTTTCCTTCCGTAGAAAATTTGATGAAAAGTTCTTGAAAATTAAAAGCTATTGTACCCAAGGATTGTAGCCATTGGACTCCTAGTACAACATCAGCACCTCCCATTGGAATGGAAAGCATTGGGCTAGTCAATACATATTCTCCCATGGATAGCTTGATATTATGGCACTTTCCAGAGAAATTTATTGTTCCTCCATTTGCAATCATCACTTGACACTCTGGTGCTGGATATAGGAAGCAATTCAATTCTTTTGCTACCCTACAATGAATAAAATTGTGGGTGCTTCCTGAATCAATCAACACTATTACCTTTTTCTTCTTGATTTGTCCTTCTATCTTGATGGTTTGAGGAGTGGTAATTCCCGCCAATGCATTACAAGATATGGTCGGATTTATTTGTTCTTCATCTAGGCTTTGTTCCTGGAGTATATCTTCTTCTTTTGACCTTTCTTGCTCCTTTTCTTCTTCCTCTTCACAATCTATGTAGAATAATTTCTTCTCAGCACACTTATGACCTTTAGTGTATTTGCTATCACAACTGTAACAAAGCCCTTTTGCTCTTTTTTCTTCCAATTGTTGTGGTGTCAACCTTATAGGTTGTGGAAGACTAGGGGCAACAACACTTCCGTCTTTATAGTTGTGAGTGGTATGCTTCCTGGTTGCCATAATTTTGCTTTCCATTTTTCTTGCTAACCTGAATGCCTTCTCTAATGAATCAGGTTCCCAAAGGCGAACATCATGTTGGATATTATCCTTTAAAGACCCTATGAACACATCAATCCTATGCTCCTCTGGAATATCTTTTACCCTTATGTTCAATTTTTGGAACTCCTCAATGTGCTCCATTACTGAACCCTTTTGTTTGAGACTTATCAATTGGCTAAAAAAAGTGTTGCTTTTTGTATCTTCATAATGTGCTATCAATTCTTCCGTAAAAATTGCCCAAGTGATAAATTGTTTACGAGAGCAAAGCCATTGATACCATACAAACTGATTTGGTTCCAAATATACAGTTGCCATACGTACCTTTTGTGCGTTTTGCACATTATTGAGATCGAAGAATTGCTCCATCTGTAATATCCATGTGGCGGGATCCTTGCCATCAAACTTCCTCATATCGATTTTTGGAATATGGTGATTCTTCGATCCAACATTAGCGTCTATGGAATCATGATTAACATTTCTTTTGTTCTCATCATGAGTTTCCTTTACTACCTTTTCACCATTAGTGACCCTTTCTTGTAGCAACTTCTTCAATTCTTCCATGTCTGTCTTCAAATCTATCTGCAAATTTGCCATGTCTCTCTTCAAATCTGTCTTCGAATCATCCATCTTAGCTTCCATTCCCTTTATCTTAGATTCCATGCCATTTATCTTAGATTCCACGCCACTTATCTTAGCTTCTATTAGCTTTTGTGAGCGTGACATTTGTTGCACTTGTTCTTGTAATTTTGATATATCATGTAGCATTTCTTCCTCTTCTTCATGAGTCATGCTAGAGCTTTCAGGTTCCTTACTAGGTGTTTGCATTTTCTTTCCTCGGGGCATCAGTTACCGATAATAATGCTTTACTATGCCCTTTGAATTCCGTTAAACCAAGCTTACACAAAAATTTAAAAAAAACTACACACCTTTTTTCACTTTATAGAAGCCTGATATTGAATCTGATGTATCTCTGTAATTTCGGATCATCCAGTTCTGAAATTGCTACCTGTAGTAGCCTTCTGTGTCCTCTTTCCAATGCCACAAGTCTGAGCCAAATTGGATTCTCCAAGGAAGAGTTATGTGAAATCTCCCACAGTGACTTGCTTTTAGACTGGTTCAGTAGAGCGAACTTGTACGACGTGCCACGAGTCACTGTTTCAACCTTTGAATCTGAAACACGCACACAAGAAACTAATCTGTCCTATTTCTGTACCTTCTTACGAAATTTCAATCCGATCCCCAGAGAGAAAGTTATGACAATTTTCCCCAGGTCACCTGTTTTGAATGTAATTCAAGAGTCTGCAAAAAGACCAACTTCCTCAGATCATATCTCTGCAAATATCACGCGAAAAGCTCTGAAATTCGGACCCAAGGTTCAGCGCGATTTCTTCTCAAATGGGTTTTTTTTGCGACTTCTGAAACGTCACATAAAAAAAGTTATAGCGAAAATGCCACGATGACCTGTTTGGAGCAGCGAAACCCTAGAATCCAAAGCTCTGATACCAAATGTTATGAAACCAGCTCAAGAAAAGATAGAAAAGATAGATCAACGCCTTAGAATTCAGCCTCTTTGAGGGAGCAACCTCCTTTACATTACATAAATGAACAATTCTTGGATGATACAAATGACAAAACCTCCTTTCTATATATAGGAGTCTAAGGAGTCACAATATAATCCAGCCGACCTAACAATAATAATATAAAGCCTAACAATAATAATATAAAGCCACAAAAATAACAATAGAGGGATTCTATGGGGCACAGAAATAACAATATGGGGGTAATAGGGGTACAAAAATATAAATAAGGGGTATAACTACAATAGTAATGGGGTAATCACTAGTATTATAGGGACCCAACAATAATCCTGCGCCACTTTTCCTCTCAACGAATAGTTACCAACTCATTGTTCCAGGGCACACTCCCAATGTGCATCTGATTCCATCTGGAAATGCTAATGACTAAGACAAATCCATCAGTGACCTTCCCTTCTCTACTACACAATCCCTCGGGAATCTAGTCACCCCTTCCATGCAGTCACTCACCTTCCAAGTTCTGTTGGCACTCCCATCCTAGGCAGTCCATCCCTTGGCAAGGCTTCCTCACATTGGAAGATATAAAAACCAAGGCATATCCCTGCCTCAAACCATCATACCGGTCATAGCATGTTCATGGAAATCAATGGACACTATTGGGTACCAGTGTCCCACAATGGCCCTGTTCCTGAAGTTCTTTACCAACATACTGATGCATTTTCCAATTCCTTTTGCTGATGCTGCTAGTTCTTGTAGTCGATTTCAATCACCCAATCGGGCATTTCATGCATTCCTATACCACACACACAACTTCCAATAGATTTAAAATAATTTGAAATTAATTCACATCATACCTCATTGATAAGGTACATTTGCAATCTTGTTCGCTTCCTAACACAAATCAAACTAGCATATTTGACCAAATCAACATGTATAAAAACCATCAAGTTGGCTGAAAACATAACCATCATAGATCAAAATCATAAATCAAATGTAACCATCATAAACCAGAATCATAATTCACATGAAATCATTATAGACCAGAATCATAAATCATATGCATAGTAAAACTGAAATACAATACTGATACTTATCCTTCATCGATCCTTACTTCTGCCTTTGTTCTTTTGTACATACATCGGATCGATTGCCACACCCAGCAAACACCCAGTGCCTTCTCCTCCACCAGGTGCGCATACGCATAGTGCGCATCACACACATACAACCACACATGTCATACAACACCATGCAACACATGCACCTATACCTGACATACAACACATACACCTACACCCAGTGTATGTACGTATACGTGCACAATGTACATCAGAAGACACACATCTTCACACCATGTACAATACCACAAAATGCATACACTTACACCTGGTATACAACAAAACTCATGCACCTATACCCGATGTACAACATAACTCATACACCTACACCCAGTGCATAACACAATACATGCACCTACACAATGCACATACATCATATCGCATGCCCGCAACACAACATGTATGGCATGCACACAATACCACACGTACACTAGTACCATATGTACAACATGTACACGGTACCACCGGTACACCGCACCACCTGCACAATGTGTGCACAACATCACATGTACATGGAACCACCTACACAACGCCGCATGTACACTGCACCACTATACAATGCATACACAATACCACATGTACATAGTACCACACACACGACATGTACGCGACACGACATGTACATAGCAACACACACACAACACCACTTGTACAACATGTACACAACACCACACCCACACGACACCACTTGTACAATCATGCACACCACACCATATGTACCTAGTACCAATGTACCACATGCAAGCAACACCACTTGTACATAGCACTGCATATCCAACACGTACATAAGATCATCTGTACACAACACTGCATATCCAACATGTGCACAACACCATATGCAGACAACACCGCATATCCATCATGCACACAATACAATATGTACACAATACCGTATATCCAACATGTACATAGCGCCATCTATACCCAGTATTGAATATGTAACATGCATACAACACTATTTGTACCATCATGTACATAACATTGCATAAACAACATGTACACACACTATATATACACCACACCGAATGTGCACACATCATACATGCAACAAGTACAACATATACAATATATGCACAACAATAGTACCACACATCCAAACCACACTGTCCTTACCAAGAAACCTTGCTTCCCTTGTCTTATCCATGCTTATACTAGCATGTCACATACCACACTTTTTCACTTTGTTGATGTATCCCTCGGTATAACCTGTCCATAACATAAGCATAGGCATAATACAAGCATACAATATAGGTTCATATTCACATAATATTGACCTCATATATTTTTCGTGGCTACTCTTCCCAATTGGTTCCTCATAATACCAGGAACCTCTTCATGCCATTCGTCTGCATAAGCAATCATTCCTCCACATAATGATCTTTGACGACCTTGTCAAACAATGACACCAATACATACATACATATATAAACGTTAGCATAAAAAAATTATGATCCTGTCAGACAATGACATACATATATACATGTATACATATATAAACATCAACATAATCATTATCATAAAATAATTACTAGAGATCAAGGTCAAGGTTAAGATAAATTCTTTTATTCATGCACAACATGCACGATATTGAGAACAATAGCTACCAACATAGCAAAGGCATCTGACGCCTCAGATCCATTTACTCTACCTTTTTGGTTACCTTTCTCATGTTTGTACCGCCATCGTCCATTTACCACAATGGACCCAAACAATCCAACCGATAGTCATAGTCTTACCTTCCGTTGCGCTTACTCATGCACAAAGCTTCATATGAGTCTTACATCACCTATCGAGTACCACATAGCTCTCCTTAAGCGACATTAACTTTCCTCTTTCCCAACTAATTCCCTAGACTCAAAACCTAAAAGGCAAGACAAGAAACAAACAAGAAGAAAACCATGAAACCAATAAAAACATGACTCTACAACAAAGTGGCATGATTGTGCACTAGACATAACAAAACTGCAAATCAAGTGCAAGTAAATAACAAAATACCAAAATCACAAGACTAAAAACAAACACCATGACTCAATCCCCATGGTTCCCAAGGAAAGCTCAACCCGAGTCTTCTTCAAGATTTCATGGCAACCTCTCTTTCCATGTAGCCCCCTGCATCATGTTGTCATTAACACACAATGGCTAGTGCATAAATAAACATAATAATACACTAGTTACCTCATCTTGGTGTGTCAAGTATGCTACCTTGCAACTGAACACATCCACACCATCTCTCAAGGGACTCCAATCCTTTGACAGATCCACCTGTAACTAAAGACTAACTAATATACTTGTCAAGTACATTTTCATGAATCTATCACATATCCACATAATGTCAGACAAAATCAAGGTTAAGAAGACTTCTTGTATGTGAGGCACTCATTTGTTTAGAATTAGGGTTTCCCAACATAGCCAAAGGAATTCTTTCCCAATTTATTTCTTTGACCATTTCCTCGTTGCAATTGAGCGTTACTCTGCACTGTCATATCACCCAATTGTTAGTGATATAAACACATCAACTATTACCTTGTCATGCTAATGCCAAGCATGTTTCTTGCAACTGCCTTCGCACACATGTCAACCACATGTTCCAAATATCAAGACAATCATATCTATCAATTTGAAATCAACATTTAGCAAGACTAAAAATCATGTCATGGTCCATAGTCAACTCATAGTCATTAAACATAATGCTAAAACTATCAACTTCATTCAGATACATATCGACTGTCTCAACACATATATGTTAGTACAATCATTTTAAAACAAAACCATTTGAACGCATACCCATATTATGAAATTCATAAAACATTCAACCAACTTGAAACATACCATGTTGAATAAATTAACTAAATGACATAATCAAACAACCAAGCACCAAATATACGACATAAGCGAGCTCATACCTTCATGTATCTCAGGGGAAACTATCTTGTTTGCACAATCAATCCATATTAGCACAATATAACTTCACAACATATCAGTTCAAACACAAGTAATATCATTATATCCATAACAGTAACTAACTAATATGTTTACATCATAAACTCATAAGCATTTGTCGTTCATGCATAACAATCACATATGTATGATCAATCTAGATTAGTACGACACCATATCACAAATATGTTGGTTCATACCTGAATATCGTAACCATAACCATCTACATAGGTCAAACCAGGTTAACGCAATACATATAACATAAATATCTCAATTAAATAACCCTAATCATCAAGTTAATAACATATAACAACAATAAGCTATATATTATGCTCATCAACAACATAAAATCGAATCGTCAAGCTAACTGTCATATAACAATCAACAAGTTAACCTATAACATACTCATCAAAAACATATAACATAATCATCAAGTTGTCTAATATAAAACAACAATATCAATGCATACAACTACAGGTTACTACCATTCTTGACTATCCGACACATGTGCATATAGCTACACTAATCAACTAAAATCTATCATGAATGTAACCATAACATCAAAAGACATGTACGTAAACCTAATATATATAACCCTAATGCATATAAAAATCCTTAACCTACATACATGCATGCCAAGCATACAATACCTATATGACGATATGCTCTTATCCCAAAGTCCAATGCTACAACCTCATTATGATGATTTGCATCTCCTACTCTATCTCATCCAACACATTAGCATCATAACATACCAATATCACCGTGATGACCTAAATTGCATACAATGACTTCACAAGGCATGTTTGACCTACTATTTATGCATAACTATAACTAAGACCATACATGCATAACAACTGCATATATACATATAACACATGAGTACACAAACATGTATACACCATTCATCAATGCATGACCATATCAACTACAAAAACCATGACCTCATGCATGACAACAACCATTACTCCATTGTACACATTTCCATATGCAACCAACAATATGCATAAGAAATGCCAAATCAACTACACCTACGCATAACCGCATGTAGTTGAACATAATCGATCAGTTCTTGCAATCAACCTACAAGACTGATACACGTAATGTAAAGATGAAAGAATGTAACCTAACATACAAGGATGTAAGTAGACAACATAAAATCAACATATAAGCAACATATAATCCATATACAACTAGTCACATACTCATGACAAACATATTTCACGAAATCAATATCAAATTCTCCATAACAACCATACTACAACCATAATCAATCATCAAACCAATGCAACAAGCACATGAAATGCAAAATAAAAGACACACATGCAACTAACATGCATGCATGACTAACACATTCATCCCATCTAGTCCAAAAGTTGAACCATGCTCTAATACCACTCTGTAACACCCTCCTCCCACATCTACCCAAGCAACCATGCCAACTGGGGTAAACATGAGACGAGAGACTACTATGATCAGATTCGACCTCCTAGGTGACCTTAAAGAAGTGGAATCGATGAAACATCACACACATTCAACCAACGTCATCCACAGAACCTTCAGGAGACAAGTTAGCCACTCAGATAGCCTGTCCCTAGGTCCTACTACTATTTGAGAAACTTAGGGTAGAGTAACGCTCCATAGACACTACCTAGGCAAGTTATAATTCTCCCCAGTCACTTCCAAGTCGTGTTATAATGATCCCCAGACACTGCCCAGGCGATTTATTCTCTAAACTAATGCTATGTTTGCTAGCATTCCAGGATTTGAGCCACCTTTTTCGGCCCAGAGTACGGGACACTACCCAGAATGGAATGATCAATTAAAATTGGTAAGAATACAAGGAAACAAGGATGAAAAAGAAATAAGCTGAACAACACCATAACCAAACCCCTACTAGCCATGACATACATTTCATCAAACATATCATCAACACATTACCTACATGTGTAAACAACAAAATTAAGTGAAGGGATCTCAAACTTATCTAAGAATCGCCATGAACCATTGTTTCCTCATGTCATTTTCTGCCTTATTACTTATTAGACAATATATACATTATCCATTCAAATACAAGTAAAAACATGTTGAGAACCATACATAGTTGTTATCAAAAAAAGGTACGTATAACCAACATAATAGGAACAAAAATACAATGGGCATATCAGCCATCAAAATCCATATATACATCAGTACATTTGCACATGAAAATCAAGGGAATGAATTTCTCATTAATAAATGCAATGAACCAATCAGTGATGGGACTACCACGCTCCACCCGACCATAGATTGGTTGAGCCAAGTCTTTCTTCAGCCAATCACCCCCGTGCCATATTCCAAGCATGAATGTGGGACTCATAGAGCACATCAAAAAACACTAATCAATGTGGATGCCATCAGAGTTCTTTGCCTACATCGTGAGGATTTTGAGTGCCTCCTAGTCTCTCAAGCTTTAGCATGTATCCGCAGTCCGATCCAGGGATCACTAGGCCCTACACCAAGACATACTCTCCAAGCTTTATCGTGCATTCCATCTTGGAATCACTGAGCCCAACGAAGAGGAAATCCACCTCTTGGCTTTATCGTATTTCCTACCATTCACCAGCAAGGATCCTAGGCCCACCAAAGCACACAATCTAGCTTTACCGCAACCCACAGTCTGGTTCAAGGGTTACTAGGTCAGTGGTTTTGTGCATCCTCAGTTTGGTTCAGGGACCACTACCACCATGTGTTTTTCAATTCGAAGATCCACCCCACTCAGCTTCGAATCCAATCCGTCCATCCCACACAAACTGCGTGAGAGAACCCATCTCATCAAAGCTATTAGGAAATGACAAGGCTAGGCTAAAAATAATATCACACCTGGCAAAAACCATGCCATGGTAGAATAGAAACACATGCAATCCCATGCATGCCAAATCTAGCAAGGAAAATACACATGTAAGTTGATACTTGCAATGAAGCTTGTTGTAGCTGCTTGATCCTACCTTTCCCTGCTTGATATTTGCTTCATCTTTCCTTCTTTCCTTTCTTGCTCCAATGCCAAAGTGCTCCAAGAAAACTCTAAGTGTCCAAGAGTATGAGAAAGAGAGAGAATAATGAGAGAGCTCCAAAGCTAAACTGATCAAAAGGTTCACATTGAAAGGAAGAAACGTGCCAACTAATCCTCAGAAGCCTTTTTATAAATGAGGCCTCTATTTTCTTCATTTTCCATTATTTTCCTTCAATTTCCTCCTCATATGCAATCTGTGACGCCTTCTTTTTCTCCCAATTTCCATTATTTTCATAAATAAATGTGCCAAAATAGCTTCTTGCCTCTATAATGCCTTAGCCATTTCCTTTGCGAATTTCCTTAGCCATAAATAGCCAAATGACCACACACTAGGATGTTCTACCCACCATTCAACTTGGAATACGTGTCCCATCATCTGTGGTATTTATATATTTTTACATGGAATTTTCACTAGGGTTGTTACAGGTTCGATGCAAACATGAAGTGATGGTGCTTAGGATCTGTAGTCTCTACAATGGTGCAACTTCTTTGCACATAGATGAAGTGGCAATGGCTAGGGAAACCCTAACTACAACAAGAGGATAGCTCCCATTGCATATTGCATGTAATACCCCACTTTTGAAACCCTAACTACAACAAGAGAATAGCCCCCATTGCATATTGCATGTAATACCCCACTTTTGATCCCTAGTTTAGGATTGTGTATGCATATGATGAATGGCTAAAAGTTGAATGATGTAATATATAAGATCGTACATTTAATGATAAAAAATATATGTATACCTTATAGGTTGTAGAAGATAAGGACAAAATAATGGGGGTTGTGAATTATAAGAGGGGAAAGACAAGGGGGATTAAGTAGGCTAAGGAAAAGGACCTTAGTAAGTGACTTAACACAAAGTCCTTGCAACCATAAGTATGCCCTTGATTATTAATTAATATTTGTTTTATTAAGACTCAAGGGTTAGTGCATGAAGGAGGTATGTGGGTCACCATAAGGATACATGGCCCCTTCATGCCATGCAAACTTAAGCTATACCTTTTTTCCATGTAAGTGAATGAAAGAGTTAATATAGAATCTAAATTATTAGAAGTTTGATGTAACAACCCTGGTTAAAAATACATGTAATAAAGTTAATAAAGGCAAAAATAAGACCAAGGTCACAAGATAAGTATTCCATGTTGAATGTTGGGAAAAACATACTAGTGGGTGTTCATTTGGTTTATTATGGCTAAGGGGAAATTGGCAAAGGCAATGGCAAAGGGTTTGAAAAGGAAAAGGGGCATTATTTGGCATTTATTTATGGAAATAAAGGAAATTAGGAGAAAATGAAAGTGAAAGGTCACAAGTTATATGTGAAGAGGAAATTGAAGGAAAATAATGGAAATTGAAGAAAATAGAGGCCTCATTGATAAATAGTCTTCTGAGGATTAGTTCACAACCTTTTTTTAGTTCAGTTTTGGAGCTCTCTCTCTATTCTCTCTCTCTCATACTATTCCACACTTAGAGCATTATTGGAGAACTCTCACATTGGAGAAAGGAAGGTAAAGGAAGAACAAGAAAGCAAAGGGAAACAAAGATTAAGCAAGGAAGAGTTGGATCAAGTGGCTATAGCGGGATTACTTGTAGGTATAGAGTTGCATGTATGATTTCCTTGCTATTTTTGGCATGCATAGTATATGCATGCGTGTATTTGGTTCTCTTGTTTTCATTGACATGGATTTTTCTAGGTGTGACAATGGTTTTATCCTTGCCTTTCCATTTCCGGATAGCCATGTTGTGATGGGGTTCTTTCATTTTGTTGAGATGGATTTCCATATGGTTTTGGAACCAGGTGAGGTGGTCTCAGGAAAATTCCCAAGGGCCTAGGAATCCCTTGACCAATAATGGAGGGATACACAGTAAAGTCTGAGGGTGGAGACGAGAAAGTACCTTAAGGTATTGGTGAATAAATTCATAGGAATCCATGCTTGTTTAGGGCCTACTGATCCCTTGATTGGTTTTGGCAGGATTGCGGTAAATCCTGGTAGTGTATGCTTCTTGTTTGGGCCTAGGTATCCCTTGACTGGTAATGGTGGGATACACCGTAAATATTGGTTGTATATATGAGGGTTTCGACCTAGGAATCCCTTGACTAGTAATGGTGAGATACATGATAAAGCCTGAGGAAGCCCTAGTTTTTTGTTGTTGTGATTACCACATTCATTCTTGGAATATGGCACGAGGGTGATTGGCTAAAGAAAGATTTGGTTCAACCCAATCTATGGTCGAGTGGTACATGAAAGTCCCTGACTTGGTTGGCTTTTTCATATGTTAATAAGAAATATTTTTCCTCTTGTATTTTATGAGTATTTACACTTGTTATTATGTGGCTTTGATGGTTGTTCTATCATTGTTATTACTCTAGTTATATGTTGGTTATAAGCATGGTTTTATGATAGACTTTAGTTATGGCTCTCATCATGTTTTGATTAGTAAATTAATGGTTATTGAATGCATGACCTAATATATGTTATTGTAGCTATTGTGAGAGGGCATTAGACCTTCTTGATGATTCTCAAATAAGTTTCAAATCTATATGTTTAGATATGTAATTATGGCATGTAGATTACATGTTCATGATGTGTTTAACGAAATCTCTGTCATGGTTGGGAGGGGTTAGGTTAAGTCCTTATTCAAGTTTTTCATTAAAGGATCTGTCTTTGTGTTATTTATCAATTTTGATAATTTCATTAACTTATGGGTAGAGGTCTGGATCCTAGCCTCAAGAAAGTGGCTCAAATCATGGGGTCACTAGCACAAAACTGAGTGAATTAGTTTACAGTTTTGGGAAGCATGCTTATGGGAACAACTAGAGGGTTACAGTCATTGGATTTCCTTGTCATTGGAGCGACTGAGAGCCTAGGTCAGTGGAAAAGCAAGTTAACTCAGGGGTTGGGCACCTGGAGTGGTTGGTTATCTCCTGGGGGTCTTGTAGCTCCCGAGGAAGGTCAGTTTGGTTTCGGTTCGTCGATTCCACTTCCTTAACTATACCTAGGAGGTTGAGTCATATCATAGTAACTCTTCATCACATATTTACCTTGGTGGATCGGTAAGCTTGAGTAAGTGTGAGAGGAGGGTGTTATAGAGTGGTATCAGAGCATGGTTCAACCCTTAGACTAGATGGGTGAAATGTGGTTATCATGCATGCATGAAGGATGTATATCCGTTTGATCTATATGCATGGTGGTGGTCATTATTGCAGTTGTATTGACATGTAAAAGTTGATGATGTTGTTGTTAGGATGTGTTTGTCATGAATGCTTGTCGGTTGTATATGCATTTGTTATGCATGTCAATGTCTATATGTTGTTATGCATACATTGTTATGGGCATGGTTGTTGTGCATGAGGTCATGGTATGCAGTTGGTATTTTCATGCATGGTAAATGGATAATGATTGAAATGATGTTGATATATTGTTATGATTATGATTATACATGTATCGTGTTAATCTGGTTGATATTGTAGACGAGATATCATCCCCTGAACTATAATGATGTATGTTGATTATGTTTATATTTTAGTTTAGATGACACGATACACTTGCAGGAAGAAGAAGATCAAGATGACTAACAAAATGGTGGAATGTAGTTCATGAGACTCTCCCTACAGATCATATGAGTAGCATGGTGATGAGTTCTCTCCTCACATAGCAGATACTTTGAGAAGTTTTAAGGAAAAAATAAGAAGTTGCAAAGAATATAATGACAAAATCATTCAGTCACAAGAGAGAATTTCCAAGGCACAGGAGAAACTAGCAGAGATCAATGCAGTTATCCTTCAGAGTTTGTCAGATTTTTAGAGATAGGGATCGCTTACGATCAGTCATGGACAGGAGGACAAGACTAATGGAGTCTATGGTAGCATATATCATGGTGGACACAAGTTAGATAGGGATGATATCGTGAGGGATGGAATTTTTTTGGAAACACCAGATAGGAGAAGTGATGGACATGGGCTTTAATCTAGTTTTGGTTCAGACAAGTATCATGGTCATCATCATTATCATCCTTTTAGGAGGAATAACATGGGATATTTTCCGGACGAGTTCAAGAAAGCCAAGCCACCTACATTTGACGGAGAGTTGAAGAAGTTAGAGGATGAAAAGGCATGGTTTCTTGGAATGAATAAATTCTTTGAGCTACATGATTACACAAAGAACATGAAGGGGGAGATAGTTATTTTCAGCCTCAATCGGAAAGTGGACATCTGGTAGGAAGATGTGAAGTAGTTAAAAGACATCAGGATAGAGGATTTAAGTTGGCATGAGTTCAAAAGGATTTTTTGAAAGAAGTATTTGTTAGAGAGGTACTATGACAGTAAAGCTAAGGTGTTCTATGAGCTAAAGATGGGATCAATTTCAGATGAGGAGTACATGACTAAGTTCTTGGAGTTGTTGAGGTATGTATCGTATCTTAAGGATGAGAAGGCCAAATTTCATAGATTTGTTTGTGGATTACCATTAGCATATAAAGATCAGATTGAGTATGATGAGCCTCGGTCACTGGAAGAAGTAATTGGAAAGTTGAATCAACGTTATGAGCAATCAAAGCATAAGACATAGTCTCAATAGGGTTGGAAAGGGAATACAAAGCTAAAGGCAAATTTATACTGAAGTGAACAAGACAACAAGATGCAGGTGAAAAAGAAAATGTTGTTCCTTACAAGAAGTTTAATGTAGCTAGAAAGGGACATGGGTCACAACCTGAAGGGCAATAGAATAAAGGTGAGGGTAAGGGACAATTGTAGTGTTGGATATGTGGCAAGGAGCATCTCAAGAGGGATTGCTCATCATATCAGGGTGGTAGGCCTCAGATCTACATTGCATAGGAAGCATAGACAATTGGGGATGTTGAACAAAGCATTACTCAGATCTATGCAACATTGGATAACATGCAAGAAGATCACCAAACATATATTATTGAGATGGACCATAAGATTTGTGATAAATTTGTTATATTTTGATTGACCCTGGATATAATTATAGTTATGTTAATCCTGACCTGGTGGATAAGTGTGGTTTTAATAAAGAAGTGCATGCAAAATCTTGGTTAGGGAAATTAGATACAGGTACAAAGAAAAGAGTTCATCATTGGCTAAGATCTTATGCATTTAACTTGAATGGTATGCCTATATCAACACATATGAATGTACTTCCATTGGGATCATACAGTATGCTTTTGGGAATGGATTGGTTGTATCTTGACAGGACTAAGGTGGATTGTTATGATAAGGCTATTGAGTGCTTGGATGACAATGGGTAACAGATAACCTTACAGGGTAAGAAGAAGGCTACATGAGTCAGAATGTTACAACAATAGAGGAAAAGTACAATCGTAGGAAAGGGTGTGTGTTATTCGCAGTTCTTATTCCAGTGATAAAGGTAAGGATGTTGAGGAGGCAAAAGTCTTGAAAAGGTGCCCAGTTCTACAATAGTTTCAGGATTTATTCCCAGAATACATTTCAGAGTTGTCACCTCACAGGGGAGTAGAATTTTCTATTGAGTTGGTACCAGGGGCAACACCAACATCGAAGGAACCTTATAGGATGAGCACTCCAGAGTTAGTGGAATTGAAGTTGTAGCTAAAGGAAATGCTTGATAAGGGATAGATAATGCGAAGTGTGTCACCATGGAGTGCACCAGTGTTGTTAGTGAAGAAGAAGGATGGTACTCTCAAGTTATGTATTGATTACAGGCAGTTGAACAAGATAATGATCAAGAAAAAGTATACGTTGTCGAGGACCGATGACTTGTTTGACTAATTGAAGGGAGCAACAATGTTATCGAAGATTGATTTGAGATCATGGTACCATCATGTACACATTAAAGAGGAGGACATCTACAAGACTTCTTTTCGAATCAGATGTGGGAATTTTGAGTTTGTTGTAGTTCCTTTTGGTTTGACTAATGCTCCAACTACTTTCATGTGCTTGAAGAATAGTGTGTTGCATCCTTATTTGGATAAGTTTTTTATTGTATTCATTGACGATATATAGATGAGTTTTTTTATTGTATTCCTTGACGATATATTGATATATTCTAAGAATGAGGAAGAGCACGATGAACACTTAGAAGCAATATTGGGATTGCTAAGAGAGCATTAGTTGTATGCTAAGCTTAGTAAATGAAGTTTCTTTCAGATAAAGCTACGTTACTTGGGACATGTGGTTTCCAAGGAAGGAATAACAGTGGATCAGGAGCTCAAGCCATGGAAAAGGCTCAAAAATTGAAAGTGTTCAAAAACACTTGCAACCTGAATGATCGGATAGGCCTCGTCAATACGATCCTGCTGCTGCGAACGACACTCAAATCCGACACGTATGGAGGAGTTATCGAATTTTGAAAATGCCCAATAACTTGCAAAATTTGAATTTAAAAAAAAATAAAAATTAAAAAAAGAATATTCTAAGAAATATTCAATGGAATATTCCCCAAAATATTCTTGGGAATATTTTGTTCTGGATGACCAATCTGGAGCTGACATGTGGCTTGACTGGAGGCCGCCACGTGGCCCCTTGAACGCAAGTTTGTTTTGGCAAAATATCATGGAGTTCGCAAGAATCGAACCTCGGGTCAGGTGGTTGCTAGCCCACAGGCCCGCCCGGCGCACCCACGCTTTGGTTTTTACCATCTGATGTTCACATATCGTATTTAAGTTTTAACAAACATTTGGTTGGGCGGAAAAGGGGCCAGCCCCTAACCATATAACCCTGGCGCGGTGACCACAGGCCTCAAACTCGGCGGTTAAACTTATCCGATGGTTAAGGTTTCCGAAATTTTCTGGTCACATGCACACGTTTTCAGCCGGCAATTACGGTCCATTTGGTGGAGACCGCCATTTTTGGCACCGTTTCCAAATTTGTCGGAGTTAACTGCCAGTTCACCAAATTTGGTGGAGTTTTTCTAGGTGAAACTGGACAAAACTTCAGGTGGTCATAACTTTTGAAGGGGAGAACCTTTTTGGACAATTTTTTTTTGATTTCATATCTTCTCATCATTTGGAGTCATTGGTATAGGTTGCAGAGCCATTGGAGTTCATCTTCAGCCCCATTTGCTTCAGGGAAGCCAAGAGAGCCATCAAGGCCAAGAGGGAGTTGGAGTTGTGTTAGGCTATGCTTAACCATTTGAAGTGAACCAATAGTCATTTTCAGCTATTTTCATCATTCCATAGCTATTGGGATAGATTCCAGAGGTAGTAGAGGTGTTCTATAGCCATTTTAGCTTTAGGGAAGATTTTTGAGCCATCAGGACCATTTGGGAAATGGAGTTGTTTTGAGTTGTACCTCTCTGTTTGAGGTGAACCAAAGATCATTCACTATTATTTTCGACCTTCTGAACTTGTTGGAGGAGGTTTCAGATCTATTTTAAGACTTTCAAAGCCCGAAAAGCTTCAAGAGAGTTTTTAGAGCCTGCAGGGCCATTTGGAGAAGGCACTGTATTGGGTAATATTTCACTGTTTAGTGATTTTGGAAAGGCATTCTTAGCTTTTTCATGTCTTCTGAATCTGTATTTGCATTCAGATTTGCCTATTGAGGCACTTTTAAACTTGTATTGCATTTGAGAGCATTATAATACAAGAGGACAAGCTCATTTTGGGAGGCTTGATCCAACAGACGTAGCCCATGAGGGGTGAACTGCTCACCAAACATCTGTGTCATGTTATGCTAAAGTTATCTTGCTGTGTATTTTTGATTTAATATGTTAAATAGCAAATTAAATTAACTTTCCTTCACACATAAACTCATAAGCAACTACCAAAAACACTTTGTTTAATCAGCAAGACATGGAACACTTTGCACACATTTAATTTAATGGAAATGGATACCTTACACACATTTTCAAGTACTTCCATTTTCATATCACTAAGCTTAGTAAATGAAGTTTCTTTCAGATAAAGCTACATTACTTGGGACATGTGGTTTCCAAGGAAGGCATAATAGTGGATCCGGAAAAGATCATAACTATTATGAAATGGGCAACTCCTAGGAATGTGGATGAGGTTAGATCATTCATGTGTTTAGCAGGTTACTACAAAAGGTTCATCAGGAACTTATCATGGATTGCCTATCATATTACATCATTCTATAGGAAAGGAAAGAAATTTGAATGGACAAAAGAATGTGCAACTAGCTTTGAGTAGTTGAAACAATTGTTGACAAATGCTTCAGTTTTAAATATTACAAATTTGGATAAAGAGTTTATGGTGTGTACACATGCTTGTAAGAGAGGACTTGGTGGAGTCCTCATGTAGGAGGGATATGTCATATGTTACAAGTCAAGGAAACTAAATGAGCACGAGTATAACTATGTGACACATGATCTTGAGTTGGCAGCGATAATCCATGCTTTGAATATGTGGAGGCACTATCTTCTTGGTAGATGTTTCATCTTGATGAGTGATCACAGTGGGATGAGATACTTATTTCACCAACCAAATCTGAATGTTAGGCAAGCTAAATGGTTGGCCACGATCAATGAGGTCGACTTTGAGATCAGGTACATTAAAGGAAAAAAGAATAGGGTTGCATATGTGTTGGGCACCAAATCGGGCTATCTTTCTGTTGCATTTCCATCACCCTTTTTGACCTTTTGCACTTATTTACCCATGTTTACTATGCTAAATCTACAAGGTAAATACCCCTGTCTTGTCTATTGGAATATTTTATTAATGAAGTAAAGTCACGGGGTTTTGCCTATTTGCAGCACTAAAATGTATGTTTGACCGCAGCTTCTGGAGAACAGGAACCAATTCTTCAACATCCTGCAACAGATCCATGATTCACAGCAATGACCAGCCATAAGGAGGCCGTGCAACTGGAGTCGCAGATCCCTGAACCATTCTTGGACCTCTTGCTGATCTGGTCTATCTGGTGTTGGTGCCGTTCCAACTAATGTACATTTCTGGATATACGGTTACCATGTTTTGGGGAAAGATGTTGTTCTCCCACGTTGTGTATAAAAGACAAGTTGTTCCTGTAAATGGGGATTCCCCCATTGATATTGTAATAACCCTTTTCAGATTAATAAAGTATCATCTATTTTGTTGTTCTAATCTTCATTGTGACTAACGCAGCCCTGATCAGAGAGCTGGGCCTGCTCTTCTGATCAGGTGTTGCATCCTTCTGTGTGTGTTATTTATTAGTTTATGCTTGCTGTTATAGTTCTTTAATTCTTGTAATCACTTTTCTAGAGTTCTGTATTTAGTTTAATCTTACAACAATGTTTTGAATCTTAATCACGAACCCTTGGTTGGAACAGATTGTGCTTTTTCCCCTGCATATACCTTGCACATTGCCTTGAAAGGATACGCACCCGGATTGATAAATTAATGTAGGAATAGGGTGAATAAATCATTCATACCTAGACCCCAACATTTTGGCACCATTTCCGGGGAGGCTAACAAGGTGCAAGACAATGATCCGGACCAACCAGAGGGTCAATCTCTCGTCCTGGGGAGAGAACGAGTTTTCTCACTCTGCTTCAGGTCCTGAGCGTAGGTGTCCTTTTCGCTTGTTTTTTTTTGTTTGATTTGGGCCACTCTCTTGTCCTGGGGAGGGAGGAGTCTTTTGACGCCCTGCTCCAGGCCCTGAGTTAGATTTATTTCTTTCAAACCCTTGTGTGTTTTTTCGGGAACCCTAGCTTTTACCCTAGGGAGGGAGGAGTCTTTTGACGCCCTGCTTCAGATATGGAAGTATTAGGTCTTCTCGAGGTGTGTGTTGTTCCTGGTTCTTGTCTTGGGGAGGGAGGAGTCCTTTGACGCCCTGCTCCGGGTCCCTGAACCCTAGATTCTTGTTTTTTTTTAGCTACCTTTCTTTTTGGTAAGTTCTTTCGTCTTGAGGAAGTAATGGTTGTTTGACAAATTACTTCAAGACTAAAGCATTATAGGTTGATACCAAGACCTTCCATCATACCAACATTTGTATGAACAAAGAACCAAATAAGAGGGGCAGAGGGAGAGCCCCAAAGAGGGGAGGACCAGATCTGGGAAGAAAGACCTATATCCAGCAAATTATAGCAAAGGCTGAATCAGAAGCATCCTCTCGCACAACCGTGAGACCAGGGGCATGGAGAGTGAAGTCCAAGGGACAATCAGTAGATCAACTAGTGTTGTCTACAACATTCTTTGGTGATTCGACACAGCAGGTCCCTCCAGTAGTTGAGGAATCATCCAGCAGTATACCTGACGAGGGAAACCTTACGCTGGTAATAGAAGGAGAAGAGGTCGCAAGCAAAACATCGACAGGGTCAGACCACTCCAGTAAGGGAAAGGAGGTTGTAGCCGAGGGATCAAGTCATCAGGACACAGGAGAAGGAAACGAAGAGGTACTTGCATCACCAAGGGACCAGGGAAGTGCTGCTAAAGCAACTTGAGTCCGAGTGGTAAGGAATCCTCAGCCATCTTCCACAGAGCCTGTTGAAATTCCCAGTGGTTATTGGAAGATATTTATGGCTCCCACAACCTCCACCATCGAGTTTCCGATCGGGGATCTGGGAGCTAGTGCGCCCACAAAGCCTATTCCATTAGCAACCTTACCAAGCTTTCATGGGCTCGTTTTAGAAGACCCCGACACATTTTTATTCGAGTTTGACATAGTGTGTCGGGGGTATGACTACATGACGGATGCCCAGAAGTTAAAAATTTTCCCTTCTACATTAAAAGGAACGGCTCTGCGATGGTTCATGGGCCTTGGAGGAAGCTCTATTTCCACATGGGATGATATGCAGACAACTTTTCTGGAAAAATACCAGGATTACTGCAAATCTTGGAACATCAAGGAGGAAATTTTCAAGTTCACACAAAAAGAAGACGAGAGCTTGGAAGATTGTGTGGAACGATTCAAGTACACCTTATAGAGGTCAGGTCACTCTGACCTGGATAAGGAAATTTTAAAAATTATCCTCCTCCGATCTTTCCGTGAGGACTCGATGGAACTATTGAACATTGTAGGAAAGGGAGACATCTCTAAGGAAAGCTTCGAAGTTATCTGCGAACTATGCATTCAGTGCTCGAGGGGGCTTGCAAGAAACAGACAAGGGATTCGCTCAGCAAAGGGGTCTGGTGGGGGTGTTACGAAGGCAGAAATCAGAAACCTGCTAGACAACTTGAGGATGGATATCCTCAGCACTCTGTCGGCACAGATGGATACTCTGCAAGTAAAACAAAAGCAGCTAGAATTGGACAGGACCATGGTGATATTTTGCCCGAAGTGTAGAAAGAAGCACCCAGAGAGGGAATGTCCACTAAACTCCATAGAGGAATGTGCAATCTGTGAGCTAAATCATGCAACAAGCTCATGCCCCTCCTTGCCAGGCCTGAAAGTAGTATTTCAAGGGATGGGGGAAGACACGGAGCAACTGTACCTCATGGGGTCTAGAAAGCCATGGCAGCCTCGACCACCGATGGGAAATCAAGGTATGTAAAGCCATGGTAGCCTCGACCACCGATGGGAAATCAAGGTATGTACTCAGATCCATCTCAGTATTTCAATAATTTTAATATGAATCCTCAGTCCATGCCCTATCCTTCCATGTGGCCACAATACCAGTTTCCACCTTGGCAGCAGTGGAACCCTCAAGCCAGTTCGAGCTCCCCATGGGCTCCAACTTGGCGAGGATCCCCTCCTAGGTAGTTTCCTCAGCCGATGCCACAACAGCAACTCCAACTACCCTCTAATGTGCCTCCTGGTAATCAACCTGCCCATCCTCAGCTTCCAATCCAACCTAACCCGAATCCTAATAATAAGGGAGCTCATCAAGTTGACGTTCTTAACCTACCTTCATATAGCATTTCCACTGCAGAGTTGTATGAATGAATCTACAATCAGGCTGGACAGTTAATGTTCATCCTCCTCCAGTTATCATTGAACAACTTGATAGTGAAGGTAAGGAATCAGAACTAATTAATAAGGAGCCAAAAAAAACTGATAGAAACTAGGCGCCTCCTGTAAAACAACGTCAATATGAACCACCTTACCCAGAGAGACTAATTTTGAGTAAATTTGATTTATTAGGAGAATTGCAGAACTTATTTGTTAAAATTCCCTTATTACAAGCTATGAAGGATGTGCCAATATATGCAAAGACTCTTAGGGAATACTGTTCAAAGAAACCTGCAAAGAAATCCAAAGACCCCCTTACCATTCATGTTATGGGAAAATTATCAGATTTCATGATGGGAAAGTCAATGCCTGAAAAGTATGGAGATCCAGGGAACCCAATTCTGACAGTAAAAATTAATGGGGTAGAGATTCTGAATGTGCTGGTAGACCTAGGTGCTGCCATCAATGTTATCACCATTGAAACCATGCATGCATTAGGTCTTCGTAACTTGAAACATACACCTACAGTATTGGAATTGGTGGACCGATCTACAGTCAAACCTGTAGGGAAGTTGGAAGATGTAACAATTTCAGTGGATTCATGGCACTATCCCATATATTTCTTGGTTTTACATACGCAATCTTCGGTGGGCGACCATCCTTTGATTTTGGGTAGACCATGGTTGGCTACTGCAGATGCTTACATTGGGTGCCGTTCAGGGCACATGGTTATTTCAAATGGGCACAACACTAAGAACTTAGTGTTATACCCACCTGCAGAACCAAACCCATCCATAAAACCAGCAGGTGGCAAGAAAATTTTATCTAGGGAAGAGCCCGAAACGGAAAATGAGGAATTGAGACCAGTCCTCACTATTGGACAGGCCCTTCAGTTGAAAATGGAATCGGAAGATGATGTAATCACCTCCTTTATGGATGATCCTTGCTTCGTTTCAGAGCCAAATCAACAAATCCTAGAATCTATCCTAAGCTGTGAGACTTAGGAAACTATTGAAACAACAGAAGGATTAGAGGAGCTACCTGTTGATGCACCCCATGAAAGTGTCCCAGTGGAATTAGAACTAGGAAAAACCCTGAATATTAATCCAAACCTGTCAGAATCCCAGAAGAAGCAACTTGTAGATGTCCTTCGGAAACATAAAGAAGCCTTCGCCTGGGATTATTCAGACATGAAGGGGATTCCTGCTAATTTATGTACCCATCACATATACATTAAGGAAGATTGTCGTCCTGTGAGACAACCTTAGAGAAGAATGAACCCTGCATTGAAAAATGTTGTGAAAGAAGAGCTTCAGAAATTACTGGACGTAGGTTTTATTTACCCCATCTCAGATAGCCAATGGGTCTCCCCATTAGTAATGGTCCCCAAGAAAAATGGTAAATGGCGGATATGCGTGGATTATCGAGAATTAAATAAGGCAACGCAGAAAGATCATTTTCCTTTGCCATTTATTGATCAAGTTTTGGACACATTGGCTGGCAAAAAGTTTTTCTCTTTTCTAGATGGGTTTAGTGGGTATAACCAGATCCAGATAGCTCCTGAAGATTAGGACAAAACCACTTTCACATGCCCCTGGGGAACATTCGCATACTGGGTCCTTCCTTTTGGCCTGTGTAATGCTCCTGCAACGTTCCAGAGGGCAATTTTGGGGATCTTCTCTAATTTGGTAGATGACAGCGTTGAAATTTACATGGATGACTTTACTCCATATGGGGATTCATTTCTTGAAGGGCTGAAAAATTTAGAAAAAAGTTCTCGAACGGTGTATACAAGCACGTGTCTCTTTGAGTATGGTAAAATGCAGCTTTTACGAAAATTAAGGAATTGGTCTGTAGCACTCCGATCCTTAGAGGGCCAAACTGGGCATTACCTTTCCATATTCATACGGATGCTTCCCAAACAGCGATTGGTGCAGTGTTAGGACAACAAGAGGACAGAATACCATACACAGTTTACTATGTTAGTAAGAATTTGGCTCCTGCTGAATTAAACTACACAGTGACTGAAAAAGAGTTCCTTGCTGTCATTTACGCCATCAACAAATTCCGACACTACATTACCGGGTATCCTACCTTTGTACATACTGATCATGCAGCTATCAGGTATTTAATGAATAAACCTGTTACCCCTGGCCGCATTACAAGATGGATTTTACTACTACAGGAATTTGATATTACTATAGTAGATAAACTAGGGAAGGACAATGTGGTTGCAGATTTCTTGTCTAGGATAGAACATGATGGTAAGAATACACCAATTGAAGATAATTTTCCAGATGAACATCTTTTTGTAGTTTCTTCTAACACCCTGTGGTATGCAGATATTTCTAATTATCTTGCTACAGGGAAGGTGCCTCGTCATATGTCATATAAGGAGCAAAGGAAGATTATTCACCAGAGTACCCGATATTCATGGATGGCAGGATATCTCTTTCATATAGGGGTTGACCAACAGATTCGGCATTGTGTGGCAGAAGATGATATCTATGAGATATTAAAGGCTGCACATGATGGACCCTGTGGAGGACATTTTGTAGATAAAAGAACAGGTCATAAAGTGCTGCAAATGGGATATTACTGGCCCTCCATCTTTCGTGATGCTCAAGATTATGTCCGAAGGTGTGATAGCTGCCAACGGATGGGACAACCTGGGAAAGCAGATGAAATGCCTCTACAGCCCCAGATAGTCCTTGAACCGTTCGAGAAATGGGCCATTGATTTTGTTGGACCCTTCAACCCACCTTCTCATCAGAAAGCTTACATCCTGGTCTGCACCGATTATGTGACTAAATGGGTGGAAGCCAGAGCGGTCATGAGAGCAACAAAGCAAGTAGTGGCAGACTTTCTTTTTGAAGAAATCTTTGCCCAATACGGTACTCCAAGGGAAATTGTGTCGGATGGAGGATCACAGTTCACATCTCACATGATAGGGAAGCTGATGCAGAAATATGGGGTCAAACATAGAGTGACAACCCCCTATCACCCCTAGGCGAATAGACAAGTAGAGAGAACAAATAAGATATTGGAAAATATCTTGACAAAAACAGTAGCAAGTCATCGCCGGGACTAGGCACAAAAACTTCCAAAAGATTTATGGGCATACAGAACAACATGGCGGAACACAACTGGGTTTTCTCCATTCGAATTAGTCTATGGGAAATCCCCCTTGTTTCTGGTAGAATTTGAAATCAGTACACTTAGAACAGCTCTAGAAGTAGGCCTAGATCTATCAGAAGCACAGAAACACCGATTGGAATAGCTGAATGAGTTGGACGAGATTCGATCAGTAGCTGTCCAGAAGACTACTACTGTTCAACAACAGAAAATGAAATGGCATGATAAATTTATCAAAACTAAGGTGTTTCATGTGGGGGATTGGGCATTACTTTATGACTCCCGATTTAAGGATTTCAAAGGCAAGCTTCACACTCCCTAGATGGGACCATATCAAGTAGACGCAGTGTTCGATAATGGAATGGTTAGACTAATTACAATAGATGAGAATCATACCTCGTTCCTAGTAAATGGACACCATCTAAAGCTATACCACCGTCCAGCCTCTAGAGATGCCTTTGTCAAACACCTTTCTGATTCATCTGATTTAATGGTTGTTGGAATAAAGGACACTCTTACTCTGCTCTAAAAAGAAATAAAAAAAAAAAAAAAAAAAAAAAAAATAAAAATAAATAAAAATAAATAAAAAATAAATAAAAAAATAAAAATAAAAATAAAAATAATAAAAAATATTATTAATAATAGTACTATTATTACTTACTTGTTTGTATTTTGCAGGAATAACAAAGGAATATGGCCAGGAGAAATGTAACACTCAGTGTTGTTACTCCACCAGTGCTGCTATTAAGATGTTGTTGTTACTCCACTGGTGTGTGTTGTTACTCCACTAAGTGTTGTTACTCCGTAACTGTTGTTACTCCGTAACTGTTGTTACTCCGTAACTGTTGTTACTCTGTAACTGCTGTTACTCCGCAACTGTCGTTACTCCGCCGATGTTGTTACTCTGCAACTGCGGTTACTCCACCGATGTCATTACTCCTCAATTGTTGTTACTCCGCCGGTGCCGTTACTCCGCAACTGCTGTTACTCCGCCGATGCTGTTACTCCGTCGGTGCTGTTACTCCGTAACTGTCATTACTCCACCGTTGCCGTTACTCCGCTGGTGCTGTTACTCCATAATTGTCATTACTCCACCGTTGTCGTTACTCCGCCGGTGCTGTTACTCCATAACTGTTGTTACTCTACTGTTGTTGTTACTCTGTAACTGTCGTTACTCCATCATTGTTGTTACTCCCTGTTGTTGTTACTCCCTACTGCTGTTACTCCCTGTTGTTGTTACTCCGTTAGACATTTTGTTGTTACTCCACCATAAGGTAGGTCCCCAGGTATGTCTCTGCTAACTTTTACAAATTTAATTAAAATATTCCAAAAAGACATTAAAACATGTCGTGGACGGCCGTAATTAAGTTGGGGGGGGGGGGGGAACCGTCATAATAAATGATGATGTACCACAAAAAAGCATTTATGTCACACGATCCTCACCAAACAGAATTTAATGATTACGATACTTTGTAATCATAACTTTGATGTGTTGGAATGCATACTCGTACATGCAGAATCATAACCAGTCACCTCCCCAACACGCTGCATTAAATCACTGAAATATCTAACAGTACCACCATAATCTGTCATCATTTTCAAACGTACCAGTATTATTTCATCTGTTGTCCCCAAAAGCGACCATGACGTTATTTCAGTTGCCAACAGTTTGGAGCCCTGTCATTCTCCCCTGCCAGCTAACTGCATTCGTCGTGCTGATCCCGCCTCTACAACGATGGGTGGACGGTTTGTGTGGCATGAGCCTGAAGATACAACGAGAGTTCAAAACAATCAGGAGGTATGGAAAGTCTTTGAGAATGCAGGCTGGAATGTTTACTTTGACAGGTTGAGGGGGTTGAACGAAGAAATTGCGGCAGAATTTGCACTCAACTTGGGAGAAGGAAGCTCTTGGGTCCGCGGAATTGAAATCCCTGTGACAGAGGAAGCCATTGTAGAAGTTAGTGGGCTCCCTCAAAACAAACAGCGATGGTTTTCAAGAAGGACTACCCTTCCAAAGTTTCCCGAAGCCTTTTTACAGGTGGGAGAAAGCATCATGCAGAAGGGTCGGGGATATGACTGAAACTCGCTACCACATCCATGGGGAGGAGTAGCAGAGTTCATCATAAAATATATAACTTGCGAGGGGAGATACTCCACCATATTCAAATACCATCTCTGAATATTAGCCCACCTGCGATTTCCCCAAGCATAGGCTTTTTCACTGAATATGCCTTATTTCTTACTGAGAAGCCTTCACTTGATGGCACATTCGGCTCAAGGGTCGCGACAGGTATTGGCGGTCATCACCCACCATGGGCTGGTTCAACTATTAGTAATGAATGCCATCAAACAAATCCCGATCCCGTGGGAACTGTTTCGGGGTTCCACAGAGGAAGAAATAGCAGCCGCTGTGGCTACGAGGGAAGATAAACTAGAAGCCATGGAGGAAGAAAATGATTATGTTGACCAGGAGGAACCGAAAGAGATGGAGATGGAAGCTGAAGAATTTGAAGAAGAGGCTGCTCCCCAAGGGCAAGCCAAAACTGTGGAGCTAATGGAAGATGCATGAGTTGACACAGAAGGGCCCACTAGTACCACGGCCAAGGCTATCCCATAAGAACCAGCCTCGCCTGTGGAACTAGCAAAGCAATTTGATAGCATGACAACCATAGAGGCAGGACCACAACACGTAAGAGTGGGTGAATTGGTCGATATTGCTGTTGGCCGGATAAGTTGTTCTTGCGGACAAGATCGACCTCCCTAGTATCTATGGATATCTAGCGACAAGCAAACCAAAGAAATTCTATCTTTCTCTAAATATGCAACTTATAAATAAAGGCTAATAGATGTTTTAGGCCTACCTCGGGTCCAGTGCTAGTTTGTGGAAGCCACGCTCCGTTGATCCAAATGAGCTCCTTTGTAAAGAATCTGCAAACACAAACAGACACACATATCAAATAGCACCTGAAAAGCCAATATAATAAAGCATATTTATCATGATGATCAAGGAATTCATGAAATAAATCATAGAAGACAATTTATTGAGAAAAATGAATGTGATTGTATTAACTTTAATCAAAGAAGAACTTTACAACCTTGGTGCCTTGATGCTATACAAGTTCCTCCCAGGGTCCAGCAAGAATCTCCTCTACTTTGACAAGTTTCACTCTCTTCCCAAAGAAGCCAAAAGGTATGTAATCTCTCCTCTCAAGCTTAACTAGGAAGTCTCAATTCCAACAACATTTACCCTAAAAAATGTTCAGCTTCTAACCTCTCTAGCAACCAGCCCAATGCCTCAATTTATAGTGCAGAGGAGGGAAGTTACCAGGTCCACCTTCAAAGGGATAAGTCCTCCTTCAAAGGGATAAGCTCCTCTCATCAAGGGGTTAGCTCCTTTAGTTATGGGATGCATGAACCACCTAGGAGCGAACCAAACACATCAAGATCCCTTCTAGAAGCATCCAAAATTAACCCAAAGTGAGTTTTTAAGAATAAACTTGCGCCTTTTTGACTTTCATAGGGGTCCGCACCCACTCCTTTAGAGACAGAGCGGGCAGGTCCGCAGGTAACATGACCAAGGGGTGCGGGACCGCATGTACTGGTAAGAGAAAGTGCGGAACCAAAGTTTTATAGATTTTCAAGGACTTTCTCTCATTTTTAAAGCTTGACATGAAGAGCTGAGGTTTGAGACTTGCAAAGGAGGACAATATGAGTGATGATAAATCCACACTGACTGCAAATAGTCATGGTGACAATATTTTGTGTAACAGATTGCCCCCTAAAGTGCGAAGTCTGTAGTAGATGAGGATTTAATTTATCATCTAAGAAGAGTGAAGTACTTTATCATTTCGAGGATCATCTTGTGGAGAGCCTAGTTTGAACCTGTAAAAACATTCAATACAAAATATATATACGAGATCATATCATCGCTGAGGTAGGCATTCCCATACTCAGATCAAAACTGACTAGAAAACTAACTAAACTACTCTGATATAGGAATGATCTTGCAATACATCACAAGTATAGACACATGTAGACACAGTATGGGCGCAACCATCTGTTTATGAATAGTCCACTGTATAATGAATACAAAATTCCTCGCAGCCTGGATGGTGGAAACTAGATCCAGGGTCTTGATTTCTACTTCCCGAAATAGTACGATTCTATCCATGTGAATGAATGTGTCGAAGTCGAACATGGTAGAAACCACTTGATTACCAGTCAATGATGTAAACTGTTAACAAGTGTGAGAGAAACCACTAGTAATGTCAATGGATCTCAAAGTACTCAGTACAATCCATGAAATGCGAATAGATGTATTGATGTCGAACATGTCACGGAATCCTTTGATCGAAGGTCAATGATGCAACCTATCGTCGAAGGCGAGAAACCTGCCATTGAGGCATGCAGATCCCAGGGTACTGACGGTTTCTAGATCATCTTTCTAAATAATGAGCTGAATTCGATAGAAAGCGATTCGTCGTAGGCAAGCCCACAACACGAAATCATAGATCAAGTTTGAAAAAATATAGTTGCAAGGACTGACTCAAGGATGGTCAAGATGGATGACAGATATTTTGTAGATGAATGGTTTGTTTGCACTGACCTCTTGAACACATAATGACACTGCAGATGGTTTGGTGACAATTGACCCAAAGATAATACCGAGAAACTGGTTGAAGGCTTTCAATATGGTTTGATTAACTGTTAGGCAAAGGATTTCCCAACCCAGGTGAACAAAAAGTGTCGTGTTCAAGAGTGGTTAATTTTTTTTTTGAGACACAAAGTATGACAAACAGGTTCATTTTTCTCTCTTTTCCCCCACCATTTTTGGCAAGTACCTCTTTATTTTTGACAAGCTTGAGGAGGATAACATTTGCTTGATTATAAGCTCATCCTTCAGATGAGTCCAACTTAGTTTAAATTCAAACCTTAAGAAGGAGTGGTCCGTTCCTGTTTGTAATTGTACAGGTCCTTTACTGTTAAATTTTAACGAGTCCAGTATAGGAGAAACTCAACGTTTTTCAATTTTAGGGAGTCTGAAAAAACTTAAGAAAACTCCATGGTTGTCCTTTTTCGTAAATTTATGTCTACCAAGCCCGAAAAAGTATAAAATAATACTTGAGAGAACCTCTTGACCATTACGATCAAGGAGTACTTTTCATAATTAGTGTCTCTGATCCGAAAAAGTAAAAAAGCGATCAAAGACACGTCGTTTTATTACCAATATCGAACTTGAAACGACAAAAAACCAGCAATCTTTTCATGTTTATGCGGTCATAAAAAGAGCTGTAAGTGGACCGTCCTTTTAATTCCGTTTTAACGAGCTTACAAAGAAAAACTCGGCAATCTTTTCATATTTTACGAGTCAGAAAAGAGCTTAAAGAGGACTCGTCCAAAAGGAACGAGTGGTATAAAGAGTAGCAACTGGTTCCGGAAATGGTGGAACTGCTCAAAACATGTAATGGTAAAGAGGCTGGCTAATAAAACCACTCATAGATGCGGTCCCTCAGGAAGGGTAAGCAACCAAGTGAAAGCATATGATCAGCCAAAGAGATGGAGGCGATGGAATGAAAACAACCAAGGCTCATTTAACCATAGAGAACTTTTCTTGGATTTGGTTTCATGTTTACACAAGTTTGAAATGAAAAACTATGCTTGTTATAAGTTCGCATGCCCCCAGCATAATGACGCAATACGAGGTACATGCCCCCCAAGCTTCATTGCATTCAACGAAGTGGATGGAATGAAGGTTTACTTTCGAGATCTTGGAAAGACTCGACTCAAAAAGGGAGTTGTTTCATTTTTTAATGAGGTTGGCACAGGAAAAGAATTGTCCTTAAAACCCTTGTTTCATTTTTTAAATGAGGTTGACACAAGATAAGGAACTATGCTCATGACTCCTTGTTTCATTTTTTAACGAACTTGACACAAGACAAAGAACTATGCTCATAACTACTCTCTACAATCTACCTAACAAAGAACCATGCTCTAAAATCCTTGATTCATTTTTTAACGAGCTTGACACAAGAAAAGGAACTATGCTCTAAAATCCTTGATTCATTTTTTAACGAGCTTGACACAAGACAAGGAACTATGCTCAAGTCTACTCTCTACAATCTACCTAACAAGGAACTATTCTCTAAAATCCTTGATTCATTTTTTAACGAGCTTGACACAAGACAAGGAACTGTGCTCTAAAATCCTTGATTCATTTTTTAACGAGCTTGACACAAGACAAGGAACTATGCTCAAGTCTACTCTCTACAATCTATCTATATAACCTACTGATTCATTTTTTTTTTAAATGAGGTTGACACATGAAAAGAACTGTCCTCATACCTGATTCATTTTTTAACGAGGTTGAATCAGTAACAGGAACTATCCTCTGACCAACTGATTCATTTTTTAACGAGGTTGACTCAGTAAAAGGAACTTTCCTCGACTAATTGATTCATTTTTTAATGAGGTTGACACAGGAAAAGAACTGTCCTCACACTCACTGATTCATTTTTTAACGAGGTCGACACAGTAAAAGGAATTTTCCTCGAAACAATTGATTCATTTTTTAACAAGGTTGACACAGGAAAAGAACTGTCCTCATACCTAATTCATTTTTTAATGAAGTTGACTCAGTAACAGGAACTATCCTCAAAGCAGCCTGTTTCATTTTTTAACGAGGTTGATATAGGAAAAAACTATCCTCGTCAACTGATTATGGCTTCTAACCGGAAGAAAGACATGTCAATGGACACACCTTGATCATGGCTTCCAAGAGGTCTTCATCAGAAGGAAGAATAGTTCTCTGGAAGGAACACATGTCAAGGGACTCAAAAGGGATAAGAACATCGTGTTCAAGTAATCCCATAGAGTTTTCCATGTCAATTACCGGATCTAAATCAAAGGAAGATGAGCAAACATTGAGAGGCTCACTTACATCAGTAACTGAAAACATGGGACCAATTGCCACATAATTAACCCATGGCGGGGTAGATACCACTTTAGAATCACGAACATTTAGGGGTGTCATATTATTGGTAGTTGAAACAAGACTAGGGAACGAAAGCTGGTCTACAGTCACAATATTTCCATTGTGAGGGAAAGACATCATGCGAAAGAGTGTCAATACAACAACTTTCATTGCATAAACATAGTCTCGCCCAAGGAGTAAATTGAAATCCAAGGGACCTCGAACTACCATAAGATCAATACAGATAGTTTTACCTTCCAAGGTAATAGAAAACTTAGGAAGGATCCCTAAAGGTTCACTAACGGTTATATTAAAAGCTTTCAGATTCTGCGTAATAGGCACAAGCTGAGGGGAACCCAAAGCTTTCCAAGAAGTTGAGGATAAAATACTAACAGAAGCACCTTCATCTACCTGTGTGCGATGTACGTCCCTACCACTAGCCTTGACAATGATTTGGAAAGGGATGGAGGAAGGAAGACGAAGTTCTGTTAATCTATTCCAATCAAAGGAAAAGACCTCAGTACTTGGAGGGCGTTCTATAGAAACAGGTGAAATGCCCCCCGGCATAGAAGAATCTGATGTAACAAGAAGAACCTGAGCAGTATGAAGTTCACTCTCTAAAGGGAGAGTGGGATCGACTGTACTTGAAATTAGATCAATCACTCCGTCAGTTGACGGTGGGTTGGGAGAAAGTTTACAGTAACCAGTTGGAAATTCTTGCTGTGGAATAGTAAGGTTTTCCAACAATTTTGAGGCTTCATCCATGTGAGGGCAAATGTGAGTTTGATGACTCCCTTTGCATAACTTACAAGGAAACCTAACTTTACCCTTTTTCCTAGGAACCTGACTATCACTGGTTGATGGATCAATGGAAAGTTGATGAGATTTTTCTGACCATACTTCCAAGACCTTTGGAATACCAGGACAATTGATAAGGAAGTGGTCACCCTTACAAAGCCTACAAGGGTATTTGGGTTTATGATGCATGTTGGAGGTTTCCTCAACAAAACTAACACTTACAACCATGGTTGGTTGGTTGACTTCTTTCTTAGCTTGCTTCTTCTTCTTCTTCTTCTTCTTCTTCTTCCCTTTCTTCTTCTTCTTAGTCCCCTGGTTACTAGCGTCAAGGCTTTTACCAAGCGAAGAGGAAGAAATGGAGGAAGAAAAATTAGGCGAAGAAGGTAAAGGGTCAACGGAAGGTTGGTGGTGTTGAGATGGTGAACTCTGTTTAGGTGAAGCATTCGATTGAGGTGGAACAATTGGAGTATTTGGGGCTAATGAAGTTGAAAATAACCATATCAGTAAACCTATTGGAAATCCAGGTAATGAAAAAGTAGCCATATAAGGAGGACCAACATTTCCAAAGTAAGGAAAAGTACTAGGATTCTCGTTAAGAGGGGTTCCTTGGTTGGTAAATTCCAGAACAATTGCCATTATATTCAACTTCAGTGAATTTTATTAACAGTTTAAAACTAAAATTAACAATTCACAATCCACACCTAACAATTAAAATTCACAATTCACACCTATGGTCTCTAAAAGTAAAAACAAACAAATTAACATGCGCTATCAAATCTAGGAGTCAAACCACACACAAACAGTAACTTTCCGTACTAAAAACACTAGTTGGTGATGAAATCCAACGTCGCAGAATTCAATACAGAAAGGACGGTTGGAACAGTTACCCCGACAACCTGCTTAATGAAACAGACTGGCACAAGTTTCTTCACAAAACTGTCTCGAGTGAAGAGAACCCCCCAGAGAGTCCAAGTGAGTCTAGTCAACGTCTATTCCAGGTACAATGGGATGTTCCCTCCATTGTCACCTTAGGAAAGAATCCTATAGATTATGGTCACTATGGTTACCAACAGAAACAAATATACCTGAGGGAACAGTCTGTGATCCGAGACACACGCAAGGGCAGAGTAGCAAAGCTCAATCCCCTTGAAGGCTCCTTGACATAATCCAAGGTTTACCAACAAGTGACCCCAGGCTCCTCGACAATGGTTAATCCGAGGTTTACCGTTTTTAATATGTGTATATCTGCTATCGTTCCCAATGAGGAAGGATTGATTACCTCACTGGTTCAGATATGATCTTGTGCTTGACTCCTTTAAGAGGAGCTTCCCAGAGCATATATGTAACAATTGGAATTTCTTTCCTACCGCAAGATCGACTACTTGTTTGTTTTACTGTCTTGGAGAGTTAACTAAAACCTATTCCAAGACACTAGCCTAAGCTAGATTGGTGGAAAGAGCCCTAAAAATGTAAAAATTACTAGATGAATTTTAATTAAGCGCTGTGTTATTTAGGCTGTTATTACTCAAAAGGGTAAATGGATATGAAACCAATGGTGTTATGACCCGACCCAAAACTGAATGCAATCGAATATGATAATGTAATCTTTTCAATTTGATGAATCCTAACTAAAGTAAGGAGAGAGTTTCCATTCACTTCCAACAATGCAAAAAATTGATCACTAAGAGAAAATATAACAAATTCTCTAATGCACTAATTTCATCAAGAAAAACTAATGCAAATCAATTCCAAAGCTGTTTTTATTTTTATTTTTGTGTGTTAAAAACAAGAATAAAAATATGTAAATTCAAATCAAAGAAAGTTGATCTAAATCTACGATTGATTTTTCAGAATGTAAACTATGCAATTGTAATCCATGCACAATTCATTTGAAAAGTATGCAAATGTAATCTATGCACATTTTTCATTCATATTTTGAAAATGAGAATTCTAATTATGCAAATGTGATCTATGCAAGAGAATTCTCAAACACAAGATGATTCTAATGTAATCTAAGGACCAATCAAGTGCAAGTCAAGAAAATTGGGTGAGAGTTCCAAAGATCAAAAAATAAAAACACTCAAAGGCGATTAACACTCATACACAATTTAGCCCCCCCCCCTGGCGAATGAGGGGGAATTTTTTTTGCAAAAACAAGAGCAAAACGATGCAAAATTGTGAAAAGACTGAGACAAACCTCCAAGTAATGACCAAAGGAAATAAAATTAAGAATTTCTCAAAAAAGAGACTCAAAACACCCAATTAACTTAATGGAGATTGATGAGATGAAGAATTTGCTGAAAGAAACTCATAAACAAGGCTTTTTGACAGAACACATGCAGATCTGGGTAGAGGCTAAAAAACGTAAACAAATCCTAAGCTTAACTGAATGAAAAGATTTTAAGTTTTTCAAAAATTTGACCGCAGGCTCCCAGTATAACCAGGTGCAGTACCGCACTGTGTAGTAAAGAAACAGTGCGGGTATGTCCGCACTGTGTTATAAACAGAAGGTGCGGTCCACTCTAAAAAACATGAAAAAACAAAAAACAATTCAAAATCTAAAAACCTACCCAATCCCACACACATCAAGAAAAAACCAGAAATAGACGAACAATTTCTCAAGTCAAAATAAAAGTAAAACCAAAAACCAAAAATTCAAGTCCCCAGCGGAGTCGCCATTTTGTCGGCCGGATAAGTCGTTCTTGCTAACAAGACCGACCTCCGTAGTATCTATGGATATCTAGCGACAAGCAAACCAAACAAATTCTATCTTTCTCTAAATATGCAACTTATAAATAAAGGCTAATAGATGTTTTAGGCCTACCTCGGGTCCAGTGCTAGTTTGTAGAAGCCACGCTCCGTTGATCCAAATGAGCTCCTTTGTAAATAATCTGCAAACACAAATAGGCACACATATCAAATAGCACCTGAAAATCCAATATAATAAAGCATATTTATCATGATGATCAAGGAATTCATGAAATAAATCATAGAAGACAATTTATTGAGAAAAATGAATCTGATTGTATTAACTTTAATCAAAGAAGAACTTTACAACCTTGGTGCCTTGATGTTGTACAAGCTCCTCCCAGGGTCTAGCAAGAATCTCCTCTACTTTGACAAGTTTCACTCTCTTCCCAAAGAAGCCAAAAGGTATGTAATCTCTCCTCTCAAGCTTAACTAGGAAGTCTCAATTCCAACAACATTTACCCTAAAAAATGTTCAGCTTCTAACCTCTCTAGCAACCAGACCAATGCCTCAATTTATAGTGCAGAGGAGGGAAGTTACCAGGTCCACCTTCAAAGGGATAAGTCCTCCTTCAAAGGGATGAGCTCCTCTCATCAAGGGGTTAGCTCCTTTAGTTATGGGATGCATGAACCACCTAGGAGCGAACCAACCACGTCAAGATTCTTCTAGAAGCGTCCAAAATTAACCCAAAGTGAGTTTTTAAGAATAAACTTGCGCCTTTTTGACTTTCACAGGGGTCCGCACCCACTCCTTTAGAGACAGAGTGGGCAGATCTGCATGTAACATGACCAAGGGGTGCGGGACCGCAGGTAATGGTAAGAGAAAGTGCGGAACCAGAGTTTTATAGATTTTCAAGGACTTTCTCTCATTTTTAAAGCTTGACATGAAGAGCTGAGGTTTGAGACTTGCAAAGGAGGACAATATGAGTGGTGATAGACCCACACTGACTGCAAATAGTCATGGTGACAATATTTTGTGTAACAATTGCGACCGAGGGTACCCCACAAGGACCTCCTGACACCATGGAGCCGATGGAAGAGGATCAAATGAATGAAGAAGAGGTCGTGACCACCCTGACCATCGAACCAATGGAAGAGGAGGAACAAGGAAAAGAGGGTCTCGGAGCTAGGGAAGCCATGGAACCCATGGAGGAAGCTCTGGGAGAACTAGGGCATGAGGTTGGCGCTGACCCATAAGAACCAACGTCGACCTCGGGACTGAACACTGAAGATTCCTGCTAGTTCTCCTTTTTCTCCTCTATCCCAAGAGGAGCAAGGGTAACTCATTCCCCTTGGTGCAAAGAAGAAGATCTCACCATTCCTCTAGCTTTGAATTTATCACAAAGGCCACAACCATGTGGGGTGGATGCTACTCAGGCGACAGGCACTTCAGAGCCTGAGAGGAGAAAAGAGACAGAGGCCCCTGAGGCTGGGGAACTGGGAAGGATTCCAACAGACACATTAGCAAGAGAGCATCTCACAAGGGCATCACTGGTCGTGGTGAGCATGCAACAAGAGGAAGTAGTCGTTGGCGAAGAGGAGGGACCAAGCGAAGCGGTCCCGACGAATGAGCCAATGGAAAAGCCAGGCGAGAAGGTTGTGAAGCAAGAGATAATCGAAGAAGAATGGGCAGTGGAGGAAAACCCGACAGTCGGCATAGCAGAAGCTGTCCGGGGGATTTACCTCCAGTTGCCGAGACTGAGGAAGTTCTAGTTAAACAAGAATGGGTAGAGCTGTGTGAACAATGAAGACTCCCTGTCAAGCAAAAGTACCAGCTACAATTTAAAGAGATAATGCGGCTTAAGATGGAGGTTAGGAAACTAAGGAAGCAGGTGCACAAAATGCAGAAGTGGATGAAGAAATACAAGCGGAAAGCTAAAAAGTCCAAGGCCATAGGAGTAGAAGTAGAGACTCAGGTGGACCAGATAGCCACAACCTCTGCTGCCACTCAAATAGACCTAGTCGAACGATTGTTTGAAGACCGTGAGTATGCCTTAATGGCCAAAGTGCAGACTTGGAAATCTACTGCGGCTCGGTATCAAAATGAGGTCAGAAGAACTCAGGAACGAGCCTCCACAACCATTTTTGAATATGTGGAGTGCATAGATATCATGAGATTAAGGCATGCAAAGCAGCAGCTCAAGATGGAGCAGCTAGAAAAGCAAGTGGCAGAGCTGAAAACCGATAAGGAGCAGATGTTTAATTTGGTGCAAGAGGTGATGGCATGTCGCCCCCCTACTTCTTGTTATTCTTTATTCTTACATGAACGTTTTCTTTTATTCTGCATGGAGAGCATAAAAAACGAGATTAGTTATGAAATAGAAGATGGTGTACAATTCCTCCGAATAATGAGGAGTCATGACGTGCCAACTCAACATTTGATGTGTGAGTTTTACCTGCACGGGTATCTACTGCATCTGGACAGAGAATTCAACCCGGTCCCATATGTGGGGGACATTCATTTAAGGGCCCTCACCTCTTACACTTTCAATCAGATCAGCTGGCAGAAGGCTTTTAACACATTTGAATCCAATCAGGTTACAAAGCCATTTATAGTAAGAGGAGAACATGAGAGGTCAATCACCATGTTCACTAAACACAACACCTTTTTGGGAATTGAGGGGAATAGAGACAGAATGCTGAGGACACAAAATTGGTGCCTTGATCTTTGTGTCAGGCAATTAGTCACATTTCAAGATGAGGCCCTTGATTGCTGTCAGAAAAGGTGGATGATGTCACCTATAGCTATCCAGAACAGGGAACCTTTTGGGGCACCAAATTTTGCATGAGCGCTGCCCAGAGTGCCCAGATATGTGGCATGTGTCCAAACATGCGGGGTTTGGTGGATGGGAATCTGGTTTCAGTTTCCTACTATTTGGTTGCCTGTAGAAAATTACACTCCAGCGTATAATGTTCCGGGAGATTGGTGGAAGGAAGTCCTCCTTTCAGATGGGTTTAAAGTTCCAGGGATAGAGATGGCCGGAGAATATGATCTCGCTTAGCTTCAGGAAGCCTACAGTTTGCAGAATCCAGACTTGCGGAGGTGGAAAACTGCATGAGGGCATGCAGAAGGCTAGTTGGGGGGAGATGTTGGGCACCAAATCGGGCTATCTTTCTGTTGCATTTCCATCACCCTTTTTGACCTTTTTGCACTTATTTACCCATGTTTACTATGCTAAATCTACAAGGTAAATACCCCTGTCTTGTCTATTGGAATATTTTATTAATGAAGTAAAGTCACGGGGTTTTGCCTATTCGCAGCACTAAAATGTATGTTTGACCACAACTTCTGGAGAACAGGAACCAATGCTTCAGCATCCCGCAGCAGATCTGTGATTCACAGCAACGACCAGCCATAAGGAGGCTGCACAGCTGGAGTCGCAGATCCCTGAACCATTCTTGGACCTCTCGCTGATATGGTATATCTAGTGTTGGTACCGTTCCAACTAATGTACATTTCTGGATATACATTTACCATGTTTTGGGGAAAGATATTGTTCTCCCACACTGTGTATAAAAGACAGGTTGTTCCTGTAAATGGGGATGCCCCCATCGATATTGTAATAACCGTTTTCAGATTAATAAAGTATCATTTTTTTTGTTGTTCTAATCTTTGTTGTGACTAATGCAACCCTGATCAGAGAGCTGGGCCCGCTCTTCTAATTAGGTGCTACGTCCTTGTGTGTGTGTTATTTATTAGTTTATGCTTGTTGTTATAGTTCTTTAATTCTTGTAGTCGCTTTTCTGGAGTTCTGTATTTAGTTTAATATTACAACAATGTTTTGAATCTTAATCACGAACCCTTGGTCGAAATGAATTGTGCTTTTGCCCCTGCATATACCTTGCGCGTTTCCTTGAAAGGATATGCACCCGGATTGATAAATTAATGTCGGAATAGGGTGAATAAAGTGTTCATAGCTGGACCCCAAAAATATGCTCTTAGCATGAGAGTATAGGTAAATTAGATAGCAGTTATGAGTTCATATGGGATGAATTTACAAGATCAGATCTGACAGGCAAGATAGCAAGATGACAGGTATAAGGAGATTAGGCATAGGTTACAGTAGTAGGGTACAGGTGATTAGGATGTGGACTATCATCTCATAGCAGATGGTATGATTTTCCTTTCTTGAGACATCATTGCATTCCACATGATGATGAATAATGACACATGGAAACACATTGAGTATTATGACGACACTTGTACAAGTTATAACTTGAAAATAATGACATGGGCTTCATGATAAAGTGGCAATGCCAAGTTTTCTTGCACGCTGCATCATCTTGAATTCTTGATGGTAGATATGAACTATGCTCTGGGATAACTAGGGCATGAGGTTGGCGTTGACCCACAAGAACCAGCGTCGACCTCAGGACTGAACACTGAAGATTCCTGCCAGTTCTCCTTTTTCTCCTCTATCCCAAGAGGAGCAAGGGTAACTCGTTCCCCTCAGTGCAAAGAAGAAGATCTCGCCATTCCTCTAGCTTTGAATTTATCACAAAGGCCACAACTGTGTGGGGTGGATGCTACTCAGGCGACAGGCACTTCGGAGCCTGAGAGGAGAAAAGAGACAGAGACCCCTGAGGCTGGGGAACCGGGAAGGATTCCAACAGACACATTAGTAGGAGAGCATCTCACAAGGGCATCACCAATCGCAGTGAGCGCGCAACAAGAGGAAGTAGCCGTTGGCGAAGAGGAGGGACCAAGCGAAGCAGTCCCGACGAATGAGCCAATGGAAAATCTAGGCGAGAAGGTCGTGAAGCAAGAGATAATCGAAGAAGAACGGGCAGTGGAGGAAAACCCGACAGTTGGCACAACAGAAGCTGTCCCGGGGGATTTACCTCCAGCTGCCAAAACTGAGGAAGTTCTGGTTAAACAGGAATGGGTAGAGCTGTGTGAACAACGAAGACTCCCTGTCAAGCAAAAGTACCAGCTGCAATTTAAAGAGACAATGCGGCTTAAGATGGAGGTCAGGAAACTAAGGAAGCAGGTACACAAAATGCAGAAGCGGATGAAGAAATACAAGCGGCAAGCTAAAAAGTCCAAGGCCATAGGAGTAGAAGTAGAGACTCAGATGGACCAGATAGCCACAACCTCTGCTGCCACTCAAACAGACCCGGTCGAACGATTGTTTGAAGACTGTGAGTATGCCTTAATGGCCGAAGTGTAGACTTGGAAATCTATTGTGGCTCGGTATCAAAATGAGGTCAGAAGAACTCAAGAACAAGCCTCCACAACCATTTTTGAATATGTGGAGTGCATAGACATCATTAAATTAAGGCATGCAAAGTAGCAGCTCAAGATGGAGCAGCTGGAAAAGCAAGTGGTAGAGCTAAAAACCGATAAGGAGCAGATGTTTAATTTGGCGCAAGAGGTGATGGCATGTCGCCCCCCTGCTTCTTGTTATTCTTTATTTCTGCATGAATGTTTTCTTTTATTCTGCATGGAGAGCATAAAAAACAAGATTAGTGATGAAATAGAAGATGGGGTACAATTCCTCCGAATAATGAGGAGTCATGACGTGCCAACTCAGCATTTTATGTGTGAGTTTTACCTACATTGGTATCTACTACGTCTGGACAGAGAATTCAACCCGGTCCCATATGTGGGGGACATTCATTTAAGGGCCCTCACCTCTTACACTTTCAATCAGATCAGCTGGTAGAAGTATTTTAACACATTTGAATCCAATCAGGTTACAAAGCCATCTATAATAAGAGGAGAACATGAGAGGTCAATCACCATGTTCACTAAACATAACACCTTTTTGGGAATTGAGGGTAATAGAGACAGAATGCTGAGGACACAAAATTGGTGCCTTGATCTTTGTGTCAGACAATTAGTCACATTTCAAGATGAGGCCCTTGATTGCTGTCAAAAAAGGTGGATGATGTCACCTACAGCTGTTCGGAACAGGGAACCTTTTGGGGCACCAAATTTTGCACGAGCGCTGCCCAGAGTGCCCAGATATGTGGCATGTGTCCGAACATGTGGGGTCCGGTGGATGGGAATCCGGTTTCAGTTTCCTACTATTTGGTTGCCTGTAGAAAATTACACTCCAGCGTATAATGTTCCGGGAGATTGGTGGAAGGAAGTCCTCCTTCCAGATGGGTTTAAAGTTCCAGGGATAAAGATGGCCAGAGAATATGATCTCGCTCAACTCCAGGAAGCCTACAGTCTGTAGAATCTAGACCTGCGGAGGTGGCGAACTGCATGAGGGCATGCAGAAGGCTAGTTGGGGGGAGATCATGGGCACCAAATCGACCTATCTTTCTGTTGCATTTCCATCACCCTTTTTGACCTTTTTGCACTTATTTACCCATGTTTACTATACTAAATCTACAAGGTAAACACCCCTGTCTTGTCTATTGGAATATTTTATTAATGAAGTAAAGTCACGGGGTTTTTCCTATTCAGAACACTAAAATGTATGTTTGACCGCAGCTTCTGGAGAACAGGAACCAATGCTTCAACATCCCGCAGCAGATCTGTGATTCACAACAATGACCAGCCATAAGGAGGCCGCGTAGCTGGAGTCGCAGATCCCTGAACCCTTCTTGGACCTCTTGCTGATATGGTATATCTCGTGTTGGTGCCGTTCCAACTAATGTATATTTTTGGATATACGATTACCATGTTTTGGGGAAAGATGTTGTTCTCCTCCACTGTGTATAAAAGACAGGTTGTTCTTTTAAATGGGGATGCCCCCATCGATATTGTAATAACCCTTTTCAGATTAATAAAGTATCTTCTATTTTACTGTTCTAATCTTTACTGTGACTAACATAGCCCTAATTAGAGAGATGGGCCCGCTCTTTTGATCAGGTGCTGCGTCCTCCTGTGTGTGTTATTTATTAGTTTATGCTTGTTATTATAGTTCTTTAATTCTTGTAGTTGCTTTTCCGGAGTTCTGTATTTAGTTTAATCTTACAACAATGTTTTGAATCTTAATCACGAACGCTTGGTCGGAATGAATTGTGCTTTTCCCCCTGCATATACCTTGCGCATTGCCTTGAAAGGATATGCACCCGGATTGATAAATTAATGTAGGAATAGGGTGAATAAAGTGTTCATACCTGGACCCCAACAATATGCTCTTAGCATGAGAGTATAGGTAAATCACATAGTAGCTATGAGTTCATATGGGACGAATTTACAAGATTAGATCTTACAGGCAAGATATCAAGATGACAGGTATAAGGAGATTAGGCATAGCTTACAGTAGTAGGGTACAGGTGATTAGGATGTGGACTATCATCTCATAGCAGATGGTTTGATTAGATTTAGGGACAAAGTCTATGCGTCAGACACAAGTGAACTCAAGAATCTTATCTTGCAGGAATTTCATGTTAAGTCGTATTTAGGTCATCTGGGATATCATTTGACATTGACAATAGTGAAGAAGTCCTACTATTGGCCGAATATGAAGAAGGAAGTGGCAGAGGTTGTGGCTAGATGTTTGGATTGTCAACAGGTAAAAGCAGAGTGCAAACATCTAGTTGGTTTATTGCAACCGATTCCGATTCCAGAGTGGAAATGGGAGGTCATTTCTATGGATTTCATCACAAGTTTTCCAAGGACATCTAGACAACATGATTCTATTATGGTTGCGGTTGACTGGTTGACAAAGGTAGCTCACTTCATAGCGGTTAAGTCTACTTATTCAAAAAGTGAGGTAGCACAGGTTTTCATCAGAGATATAATGAAGTTACATGGTATTCCTAGGAATATTATGTCAGACAAAGATGCCAAGTTCACTTCTAGGTTCTGGAAAGGGTTATTTGTAGGTTTGGGTACAGAGTTGGCCTTCAACACAACTTATCATCCAAGATTTTAGAGGACATGTTGAGAATGTATGTAATGCATCAACAGAGGAAGTGGGAAGAGTATCTTCCACTAGTAGAGTTTTCTTACAATAATGGGTATTAGGAGTTAGTTTGAGGCACTTTATGGGCGGAGTTGTAATACTCCCATTAGTTGGTGTGATCTAGTGAATAGGGTGTTGATCAGACCGAATATGCTGGCAGACATGGAACAAGAAATGCAACTTATCAAGCAGAATCTAAAGGCAACACAAGACATGCATAAGAGTTATGCAGACCAACACAGGGTATTTAAAGAGTTTCAGGTTCAAGAACAGGTGTACTTGCACATCAAGCCCAAGAAGAGCTCCTTGAGGATTGGGTCATGTGTGAAGCTGGAACATTGGTATTGCGGGCCTTTCAAGATCCTTGAGATGATTGGACCAGTGGCCTATAGACTTGCACTACCTTCGACAGTGAAAGTCCATGATGTTTTCCATGCTTCATTATTTAAAATATATGTAAAGGATGTTGATCATTCTGTATTGTAGGTGGAGCCATAAGGATAATTCCATTCGGAACCTCAGTGCATTTTGCAATGGAAACAAGTCATGCTTCAGAATCAAGCAATTGAGCAAGTTAAAGTGCAGTGGAAGCACTTTGGATTTGATGAAGCTACATGGGAGATGGTTGATAAGATGTGGGCTATGTATCCTTCATTATTTTCCGATGAAGGATAATGAGTTTTTGGTATATGTACATATTTATGTATGGTTGTTATTGTAAATACCACAAATATTTGTGTTATAAATCTCCAATAAGCGGTATGGTTGTCATGTTGTAATGTTTGTCGTGTTGGTCTTGATTTTCAATAGGTTGTTCATTGTAAATACTACATCAAGCTAAGTTATAAATCTCCATAATTAGTATGTTTTGGTTTTCAGCGGTCTTGTTGGTTGTAGGTGTCATATAACATCGAGGATGGTGTTCCCCAAGGGGGAGGGTTCTGTAATATCCCTGGTTAAAAATCCATTTAATAAAGTTAATAAAGGTAAAAATAAGACCAAGGTCATGGGACATGTATTCCAAGCTAAATGTCGGGAAAAAATCCTAGTGGGTGTTCATTTGGTTTATTATGTCTAAGGGGAAATTGAAAAAGGAAACATAAATGACTTTGAAAAGGCAAAGAGGCATTAATTGGAATTTATTTATGAAAATAAAGGAAATTAAGAGAAAATGAAGGTGAAAGGTCATCAGGTTGCATGTGAGGAAGAAATTGAAGGAAAATAATGGAAATTGAAGAAAATAGAGGCCTCATTGATAAAAATGATTTTGAGGATAAGTTCACAACCTTTTTTTAGTTTAATTTTGGATCTATCTCTCTATTCTCTCTCTCATACTATTGCACACTTAGAGCATTCTTGGATCACTCTAGCATTGTGATGAGGCTCATCAATGGGTAAATTATATGGACCTTAATGCACCTCCAACTTACTAAAATCAACTTTCCTCATCATTCTTTACATGTTTTAATTATGTTTTTCTTAATAAGGAGAGTAAATATGAGATATCATGTCTAGTGGTCTAATGTGCATTGATTGCAGGTTTTGGAGAAAATTTTGGCTAATTAAAGTGCAGGAACTCGAATGGAGACAAGCAAGAGGGATTCTAGGAGACAAGATCTCCCTCCTTAACTCCTCACTCACTCGAAGATTCCTCAATCAAATCTCATTAGCTCAGAGTTGCAAGCAACCGAGTCATGAAGTTCATTGGCAGCCAAGCCAGTGACAATTGAAGACCAGTTGATCTCGAGATTGGAGCCAAGCCTCCCTAAATTTAAGGAAGTTGTTGGTAACTTCAGTTGTATAAATCAAGAGGCCTAGGGCCTCATTAGGATTCATATTTTTTGTTCAAGATAGCTAAGTAGTTTTCGAGTTGAAGCATTGTAACCAAGCACTCTTATGTATTTCTGATTTCTTTAATGAAAATGAGCAGCATTCCCTTGATCCAGCACTGAGTTGACTTAGAGGGCTGAAGATCTTGGGTTAGGGCCCAACCCTAGTAGCAGAGGTTCCTCTTGTTGTATATGTATGCTTAGGTTATACTCATAGTTAGTTGTTAAACTGATTTTGGTGTTGTTAATTTGCAAGTATTGGTAGATTTAATTAGTTTTCTTCCATTTGTGGATAGTTCTAACAGTAGCATTGTAGTGATAAGAAGATATTCCAAAAAGGCTGGAAGCAAGTGGTTCACCTCATTTCTCCCTTTCAGGGATCATGGTTTGAGGAACACTTCTCATACAACCCAAAAAGACAGAATTCTTGCTTTTTGTGTAATCTAGGGTTTTCTTGCTAATTAGGTCATTACCTTTCAGTTTCATAGGGTAAGTTGCAATTGGTATTTTCTGATCTCTTAGGTTTTGCACTGATTTCATCTCGCTTTCATATTGGTTTCAAGCACTTCCATGCATGAACTTAGCAAGTAAATGGTGACAACTCTATTTTCTTCTACTTGAATAAACCTTTCTTGTTTTTTGATGAATTCATGTATAAATTCCAAGAATGATGTGTGTTGTTGCAAGAGTTTCTAAATTGCAGGGAGACCTCATCTCATCAGCCTCAGCCAAGCCATATCCACCCATGATTTCCAAAATTCACTAAGGTCTCAATTCGAATTCTTGTCTTATGAGGAAAACTTGCCATCTCTATTGAGAAAATCCAACCATCTTAAAGCTTTGGCTTGAGTTCTAAGTAAGTGCCTACCACTCCCATGCCTTATTCCCTCCTTATTCACCTTTTCCAAGCTCCATCCCACCTTCTAGACCATTCCCTAAGCTTTCAGCATGTTCCTGTAGTAAAACAGGGGATCCTGTAGGTGAACTAGTACTTCCTGTAGACATCCTGTAGGAAAACTTGTAGTAGCCTGTTTTGAGCCCATTGAGAAAAATCATCACTAAAAGCTAGGATTAGGTCCCTACTTTCCCTCCAAGCCATCTGAACCATTGTACTCCTTTTCCTCCACACCTGTCTCCCCTACCAAAGAACCAAGCAAGATTAGCATTTACATTTTTCAAGCAGAAATATAGAAAGGAAAAAAGTTATTTTATATTTATTCTTGCACACAGTAGTCACTACTCTCTAGATTAGATTTCATGCTTGGATTAGTTAAAACCTCACAAGTGTTAAAGTAGGGTTCTTTTGCAAGCAAAGTATGTTAGCAAGTAGATAGAGGATTTCATGTTGTTTTGCAAGCATTTTTTTCAGCCTTTCCTTCATGCAATAGACAACATCTATTTTCTTCCAATTAGGGTAAATTTTCCTTCTCCAAGTTGGTAATCAGACTTCTTCTAGTCAATAGAAGGTTGGTTTGAGAAACTCTAGTGGTCTATCGCCCTAGTGCAGCAATGACAAAGAGTAGACCAAATACATCTATTTGTGTATACAACGCTGTCACCTCCAAGTTTGTACGAACCATAGGTTAATGAAGTAAAGTCGGTAGCCTCAGGAGTTGTAGCATCCTTGTTGAAATACTAGTGCTCATCACTTTTTGGCATCGTTGCCAAGGAGGTGTTTGATTAGATGTGAATCCTACTTTCTTTCTTCCTTTTCTTATCTCTTTCATTCTGCAATTAGTTCCATTCAGTAAATAGTTGCAATTCGGTTTTATTTTCTTTCAATTCTGCAAGTAGTTTAAAACTCAAAAAGAAAAAAAACACTCCTTTCATGACTCATAGGAATAGGGATAACTTAGGAAGATTTCTGCCAAATACCCCACCACTTCAAACAACCAACCTTCCCTCTTCTTTGGTGGCTGTGAGCTAGAGGACCCCTTAGGCGAACAACCAGAGATTTTTGAAGAGCCTATAGGGGAAGAAGAAGAGACCATTCGAATTGACACATTGGATGAAAATAAAAATGAAAGGGGAGACATGGAAAGAATTGAGGGTGATTTTACCATCAGAGAAACTAATGGGGATGCTAAGATGAAAAACATAAGCCCCTCTGCTCTTTCTCACTTCCATGGCTTGAACTCAGAAGATCCAGATAATTTTTTGTTTGAATTTGTTGTCATATGCAGAACTTATGATTACACCTCTGATGATCAAAAGTTGAAATTATTCCCATCCACTCTCAAGGATACAACCTTGTGATGGTTCATGGGTTTGCCTAGGGATAGTATCACCACTTGGGCTCAGATGCAACAAGCTTTCAACAACAAGTATAGGGACTACTGCAGTTCCGAAGATACCAATGAGAAATTTTTTAGAATGACCTTGGGACATGATGAGTCCTTAGAGGATTATGAGGAAAGATTGCAACTCAACTACAAAAGGGCCAGGTGCACACTTTATCCTGAATCACTTAAGTTAGTCCTTCTCAGGGGGATTAGGGAAGACCTTCTAGAAACCATAAACCTGCTGTCAGGAGGGGACATCTACCAGTTACCCTATGATGATATCAAGACAGTTTTCAAGAATCATTCTAGGGAAGCTAGAAAGAAGGGTAGGGCTAGTCAAGCAGTGGCCAATTCATCCTCTTCCAATACATCCATAAAAAGTGAAATTGGGAACATGTTGGAAGACTTTAAGAGTGAAATGCTGCAAACCCTTGCTATGCAAATAGACACTATGCAAATCAAACAGAAGCAGGAGGAAGCAGAGAGAGCATTAGCCATATTCTGCCCTAGATGCACAAGGAGGCACCCTAGGAATGAATGTCCATTGAAGCTTGTATAAATCTACTTGGTCTGTGAGGAAAACCACTCCAAAGACAAGTGCCCTTCTCTTCCTGGATTAAAAGTTGTCTATCAGGGAACAGAAGGGGTGATTGAACAACTCTTCTACATAAATCAAAGGAGGCCTCATGGACCTCGACCATACCAGCAAGGAATTCAAGGATCATCCTATTCATATTACAACTCTAATAAAAACACATCCACTCCCCCTTGGTGCCCCCCAACTCATCCTTCTTGGTCTACACCTTCGCCCTGGTCTATTGCACCTCAATACCATTCCCAACTGGCCAACCAACCATATCAGCCATATACTCCTCCACAACCTCAGTGGAATGCACCACCCTAGGGGTGGAGGCCCCCGTACAACCAAGCTGGAGCCTTCACCTCCATCTCAACCACAACTCCTACACCTTGCTCCACCTAAACAACCTCAGATGCCTGCCCAACCAAACCCGAACCCGAACAACAGACAAACACAACAGGTTTACAGTGGAGAAGCATCCTACCCTGCCTATGCTGTGGAAATTCATGAAATTAACCTTAGGTATGGGAGAGTGCTCTTAGTAACCAACGTCCACCTCCACCTAGGGAGAGTGAGGAGGAAAGAGAGGAAAGTGTGCCTAGAATGAATCCACCCCCCTTTCCTAAAAGGTTAACCCATCCAGTCCAACACACCCCAAAAGAGACTGAACTTCTGGGTGAGTTGAAAAATTTGTGTGTCAAAATCCCGCTTCTCCAAGCTATCAAAGATGTCCCCATTTACAACAAGATGATCAAATAGAAGTGTTTCAAACATCTAGGGAGGCGAAAGAGAGACACCCCTACCATTAATGTCATTGGAGAACTATCTGACTTAATGATGGGGCAGGTAATTTTCCTGAAGTATTTAGATCGTGGGAGTTGTGTAGTAGATGTACACATCAATGGCACCATTGTTCACCATACCTTGATTGACATTGGGGTTGCCATCAATGTGATGACTAAGGACATTATGCTCAAGTTGAACCTTTAGGGGTCATTAAGGAAGACCACGACAGTCTTGCATCTTGCAGACCGATCCACAATAGCTCCTGAGGGGATTGTTGAGGATGTTATGGTCTCCATTGATTCTTGGGAATACCCTACTGACTTCTTATTTATCCAGCCTAAGACTGAATTCAATAGTTATCCTCTCATCCTTGGGAGGCCTTGGTTCGCCACTTTCGATGCCTACATAAGCTGCAGGGCTGGAAATATGAATATAAAAAATGGGCATCCATCCAAAAAATTGGTCCTGTACTTGCCTGCTCATCCATCACTAGAACATGAATTACCTTTATGGCTAGAAGAGGAAGAAGAAGATGAAGTATATACCCTAGAAACTGCCATAGGAGGGGGACATCTTGATGAAGATGATTTGATTGAACACATCCTCCAAAATCAAACTCCCAACACCATGTCTCTGGAGGAAGTAGTAAAGGAAGTCAAGGACAACCATCAAATTGATTTATGTTCAGCTAACTCAAACCCTACTCGTGTCAAGACAATAGAATTTAACCCCGAAAGAGCATTGAAAATAAACCCCTCTCTCTCTGTACACAAAGAAGAGGAGTTATGTAACATGCTAGGAGAGAATTTGGATGCCTTTTCTTGGAATTACAAAGAAATGAAGGGAGTGCACCCTTCGGTGTGACTCACCACAATTGCATCAAGGAAGGTTGCAATCCAGTTCACCAACCCCAAAGGAGAATGAATCCAACCCTCAAGGATATAGTGAAAGAAGACCTGCAAAAGTTTTTGGATGCATGATTCATTTACCCCATCTTGGACAATGAGTAGGTGTCTCCTCAGGTGTTGTTTCCAAGAAAAATGGAAAGTGGAGGATCTGTGTTGATTACCAAGAGCTAAACAAAGCCACAAAGAAGGACCATTTTCCTCTACCTTTCATTGACCAAGTGTTAGATGGTTTGGCAGGAAAGAAGTTCTTTTCTTTCTTGGATGGATTTAGTGGGTACAATAAAATCTAGATCAGCCCAAAGGACTAGGATAAAACTACATTCACCTGTCCTTGGGGTACTTTCGCTTATAGGGTCCTTCCTTTTGGTTTATGCAATGGCCCTGTCACTTTCCAGAGAGCAGTCCTGAGTATCTTTGCAGAGCTAGTCCATGATGCAGTAGAAATTTATATGGATGATTTCACACCCTATGGGTGTGATTTCTAGGAGGCTCTCTCTAACTTGGGAAAGGTGTTAAACAAATGCATTGAAATGAACTTATCCCTTAGTCCGAAAAACGTGAATTCTTGATGACTGCATGGACTGTTATAGGTCACTCAATATCCCAGGAAGGACTGCAAGTAGACCCAAATAAGATAGCCATCATCAAAAGGGTCCCTACTCCACAGAAGCAGAAGGATGTCAGAAGTTTCTTAGGGTTAGCCGGATACTATAGGAGATTTATAAAAGATTTCAGCAAGTTAGCTTCTCCCTTATTTGGGTTATTGGCCAAAGACTCCAAATTTTTATGGTTAGAAAGTTGCCAAGAGGCCCTGGACACCCTAAAGGACAAGTTGACTATTGCACCTATTCTCTAAGGCCCAAATTGGGCTCTTCCTTTTCACATTCATTCTGATGCCTCTCACAAAGCTATAGGAGCAGCTCTAGGCCAGATAGATGACAAGCTACCTTATGCCATTTACTTCATGAGTGAGAATCTGTCGAAAGCCGAGTTGAAATACATAGTAACTGAAAAAGAGCTCCTAGTTGTTGTCCATTCATTGAATAAATTTAGACATTACATTATTGGTTACCAGAAATTTGTACATACCGATCATGCTGCAATTAAATATTTGATGAACAAACCTGATGTAAATTCCCGTATTATTAGATGGTTACTTTTATTGCAATAATTTGATCTAACAATTATTGATAAGCTTGGAAAAGAGAATATAGTTGAATATTTTTTTAATCCAGATTGACTTTTCCTGCAGGGGAGAGAGGAATGGTTGATGATAAGCTACCAGATGAACATTTATTCTCCATTTTAGTTCTCTCTCCATGGTTTGTTGACATAGAAAACTACTTGGTATCTTCATAGTTCCCTCCAAATTTGTCCTCCAAGGAAAAGAGCATAATCATAAGAAAAAGCTTTCCATTCACTTGGATTGGGGGCAATCTCTTCAAGCTAGGTTCAGATCAAATTTTGAGAAGATGTGTCAGGGAGGAGGAAGTTTTTGACATTCTTTTGGTCTGTCATGATGGGCCTTGTGGAGGTCACTTTGCAGGCAAAAGAATAACATTCAAGATACTACAAGTTGGCTATTACTAGCCCAATCTCCACCAAGATGTAAGAAAGTATACCAGCTAGTGTGATTGGTGCTAAAGGATGGGGAAGCCTACCCCTAGGGATGAAATGCCTTTGCAACCTCAAGTGACTTTTGAGCCATTTGACAAGTGGGGCATGGATTTCATCGGGCCCATTGACCCTCCATCCAGACAGAAGAAGTACATCATTGTGTGCACCGACTACTTAACAAAATGGGCTGAAGCCAAAGCTATCAAGGTAGAAACAGAAGAAAAGGTGGCTAAATTCTTGAGGGAGAATGTGTTTTATAAGTTTGGATACCCTAGAGAGTTGGTCATTAATCAAGGCAGTCAATTTACATCCCACATGATTGAAAATCTGTTAAGCCAGCATAAGATCAAGCACATAAAATCCACTCCTTACCACCCACAGGCTAATGGGCAAGTGGAAGTCACCAACCGAACATTGGAAAGCATTTTGACCAAGGTGATTAGTAGTAGTAGAAAGAATTGGGAAAATAGATTAGTTAAGGCCACCTGGGCATACAATACCACTTGGAATACCACCACTGGCTTCACTCCTTATGAGCTGGCCTATGGGAAGAAAGCCCCGTTGTCCATTGAATTTGAATACAACGCCTTAAGGATGACAGCACAACTGGATCTAGATGTCACAAGGGCACAATAGGCAAGATTGCTCCAGTTGAATGGGTTAGATGAATTTAGGATGTAGGCCCTCTTGCACACATAAGTGACTCAAGTACAAAGGAAAATCTAGCATGAGAAAAATATCAAGGACAAACTATTTCAAGAAGGAAACTGGGCTTTCCTGTATGACTCCCGGTACAAATATTTCAAAGGCAAGTTAATGACCAGATGGTTGGGATCATATGTGATAGAAAAGTGCCATGAAAATGGCGTTGTTCAAATAAGAACCATCGATGCAGAAGGTATCCCTTTGCTTGTCAATGGGTACAGGTTAAAGGTCTATAAAAATCCCTTATAAAATCAGGAATTCATCAGTAGTATCAACAAGGCAGTGATGGTGATTGAAGAAGCCTCAGCTTCCACCTCACCAAGTTCTTAGAAAAAAAAGGAAAAGGAGAAAAATAAAGGGACCTAGGTGAAAACCTCCATGAGGCACCTGAGTCCAACTTTTGGGTTGAAAACCTCTTGAGGCAACCCAAGAGTATTTAAAAAAGAGAAAAAAAAAAAAAAGATCTTTGGGTGAAAACCTCTTTTGAGGCACCCAGGGCAGGAAACAAGGATGAAAACCTCCTTCGAGGCAGCCTAGTTGTCTTTTCAAAAAAAAAAATGAAAAAAGAGAAAAACATACAAAAATAACAATTCTGTTTTTGCAAGTTTGTAAGAAGATGATGTGCACAGGCTATAGAGGACAATAGGCCCTACCACAAACCATGTTTTCCTTCATCCATCTCATCTCCTCCATACTCCCCATGTTCTTCCATCCATACTCAACTCTAGATTCCAATTCCAAGCAATTCTGTGTTTTCTACAGGATTCCCTGTAATACTATAGGAGTTTCCTGTAGGTTTTACAAGAGGCCTTGAAAAAGTACAAGAAGGGAATTCCAATGGAAAAATGGTGACAAAAACTTGTTTTGGGATATGAAAAGAGCCATTGACCTCACCACACCTTAGCCTACACTCTTCATGACCATGTCACCCCTATATCCATAAAAAAAATCAAGCTAGAAAATAAAAATAAAAAGAGAAAAAAGAAAAAACATCAAAATGGGGCATGCCCACAAAAACATACCTCATCTTCCACTCCATAACCACTTCCTTCACTCATTCCAATACCCATTAAACTTCAGAAGCAAAGACAAGATGCAAAATTTCAAGAAAAAGGCAGCTACAAGACATCTTGTAGGAATTCTTGTAGCAGCCTATTCCACAAAAAAGACCACAACAACTCCAATCCACCTTCAGCACAAGGATTACAGTGATGAGGAAGCTCCTCCATAGCTCAGCAACAACAAAAGCCAACACCTGTACATCATCAAAGGAACAACTCATCAACAAAAGAAGAAGAAAAAAACACAGTTGAAGAATATGCAGCTAGGTCAAAGAACAACAAATTAGCACCACTCTCTAGCATGCATCAACAAAGCAAAGGACCAACAGGTATGTCATCTCACCAATACTCCCTCATAGGTACGAATGTTATTAAACTGTAGGAATAATGCAAGAAGTTGATTTTATAAGTGAAGGTGGCCAGTTAACTTGGCCACCCTCGGTCAGATAACGAAAAGAGAAAGGGTTAGTCAACTCCACATGTGGCAAGGTCACATAAAAAAAAGGGGAATGAATAAAAAAATTGGTTAAGTTACAAAGAATGAAAGTGGGAGATGATTACGAGGAAAGGTGATATAATGAACTTGTAGTGGGACCAACAGTCCGAAAGGAGGTATTCGTACTTGGCCAGCCAACACATCACCCAATGAAATCATCCACAAATAGAAATAATCATTGACTCCCATGCAAAGTATTAGTTATTTCGAAAATATGAAGGCAAAGGCAACTTCAAGGAGTCATCGAAGGAAAATTTATCTCTCAGCATCCCTGCAGTGACAACCTATAGGAAACAGTCAGCACCTATAGGAAAGCTACAGGATACAGGGAGAATTACCACACAGAGTTGCAAGTGGACACCGAGGGCAATCAATTCGAGAGTTCTCATCACCAGAGCATAGAAAAGGGAGGTAGGTGCCATACCTTCTATGTCTCTCATTTAAAAAGAAGAAATCCTCATTTATTTTGAGTATTTGTAGTACACATTAAGGTAGAAATAATTCTATGAAGGTCAATGAAAGATACCTCATCATCTACCAAAGTTCTTAAACTATAGCCACCCAAACCTCACTTAGACAAGAATTGCCAAAAAATATGACAGGAGGTTTCAACAAAAGACAACCCACCAACACAGCCAGAATACACTTGCATCCTCATGTAGTAGAAATCTTTACAAGGCACCAATGGATAGGTTTCTTCGAGCTACTGAGGGGATACAATGATGATGTGGCTAGAGAATTTGTAATGTCCTTCATACCTCTCACTAGAGCCAGTGCCATTGATGTAGTGAAGGGTTTGTCAGTAGTAATTACCCCTAAGAGTATTAGCATGATAGCTACACTACCCCTAGGGTTGCAGTGGAGAAAATAGGACAAGACTAAAAACAATCTTGCAAAGAAGGGTTTTTTCCTGGAAGGATAAGAACCAATGCAAGACAAAAATGGGGTTAGAAGGGAAAGAATTCCATATCCTTGGAATGAGGTAAGTTACCACATCATCAAGTATATTTCCTGTGAAGGTAGATACAGTGTAGTGTATGGGTACCACTTTAGACTCCTCCATGAGCTAAGATTTGGAGAGGAGACACCTCCTCATAACAGACTTAGTGTACCTTATTTTATGTTACAATCAATAATAGACATGAGCATCAAGGTACAAGAAGGAAAACATCAAAAACTAGCACATCATGGGTTGATCAAACTCATCCTGGAATATGCTCTAAACAATTTAAGAATCCCTATTGCATGGACAACATTTGCAGACATGCAGGAAGAAGGAGGAATTCAAGCCATTGAGTATGACATAAGCCCTACTTCTAGTGAGGGAGAAGAAGAAACAGAGGATGAAAAAGAAGAAGAAACAGAGGATGACAAAGAGGAAGAAACAGAGAATGGAAAAGAAGAAGAAAAAGAGGATGAAGAAGAAGATGAAGGAGAGGATGAAGAAGAGGATGAAGTACAGGATGATGAACAAAATTCTGAAAAACAGAGAACGAAAGAAGAAGAAGCACCAAGGGTGTCTTCAGAGCCTACAGAGAAGGAGGTAGCAACTGCTCTAACTGTCCTAAGTACACTTGTCAAATCAAAGGGAAGAGACAGAGGCAAACTCCACTTTACTTGAGGACAAGGAAGAGCACCTGGATTAAATAAGGGAGAACTTAGACCCCTACCAAGACTCCAATTATTATAGAGGACTCACCAAAACAACAAGATAAAGTAGTCCCTTTAGGGAAGAAGGAAGGAGAAGGAACATCAAAACAAGATTCTCCCAAGTCACCAAGAACCTATGTTAGGAGACCTGTCACCAGGTCAACCTCAACAAAAGGAAAAGGTCTCCTACAGGAAACACAGTCATACCTAAAAGAAGTACAAACAATCCTACTTGAAACCCTATCACAGCTACAGGAAACACAGAAAAAATATAAGGAAAGGTAGCAAGGGAAAAGGGAAGGAAAAGAGGAAGGAATTACTCAAGAAAAACTAGAGGAGATCAACCAAAATTTACAATTTAGCTCCAATGATGATACATTCCAAGCCCATGTAGCCAAGCTTAGACACTTTATTAAATTGGACAAGATTAAGTGTTCTAGGGTAGCATAATCTCTGCCCAACTACACTAAATAAATTTTGGATATATATTAAGCGAGACCTTTTAAATCCTTGGCCTCCAAATGAATGTCTAAGAAGATCATTATAATGAACATAATATACATATATAAACAATAACAATAATTTTAATTAAATGATCTAGAGGACACAACCCAAACAATGGAACATAGTCCTTCACCTCCATGACTAGTCAATGTATATAAGTATATTGTTACAAGGCTCATTATACCTATCTATCAATGATTCAATTCAATCATATTCAATATTTTATATTTATCCTATATGTATTTCTCACTATTGTCCTATTTATTTTGGACTTTTAGAATATGAATCAGTTTAATTCATTCCATTAGTATTAAATCCCATGCTAATACACTTACTAATTTTGAATTTTGATCAAGTACATTTTTCATAGTTTCTACAATCACGTCCTTTAACCACAATCTAGCTTCCGATCATTTTAAATTCGAAAATTCAAAAATTCAAAAATTAAAAAATCCAAAAATCATTTACACTAAAATGAGGGAGAATCATTGAACAACCACAAAAATAATGCACATAAGATGAACAGGGAGAAGATTCAATTGAAATAAAATACACAACCATACAATGAAATACACCAAAATTTATATTTTAGTGTGTGATGGATTAAAATCTCCAAGTCTATTCTTATAGTAAGGACTCCTACGCCAAAGATTTACTGAAGAAGTGTCCTCAGACATGTAATCTTATTAATAAGGAGAAAAAAGTTACAATAATAATGAGGGCCTTAAGTAAATCTAGCTGATCCTAAACTTTTGTGGATATTTCACTAGACAATTCATCGCAATAAATCTAATTAATTATATTTAGAAATATGAAATCTACACTAAGAGGTTTGTTTCTTTTTAGATTTATGTATCTGTAAATTACCGTTTATTGTGTATGCATGCACAATATAATTATGCATAAAATAGACAACAACGAAATAAAAATTCACAAAGCACAATTTGACACAATATATAACCTAGGAGCCCTTTCAGGAGAAAATTTAGCTGGAAGGTGAGGACACTTTGCTCTCTTTCTCTGAATAGAAAATGGTTGCAAGTACTTAAGTTATGTGACCTGTGGGCTACTACAGTGCACAAATACTCTTTATGTTCTCTCTCCCTCTCCCTATCGACTACTCTACTTGTCTATGGAAAAAATGCACTAAAAAATAATGGAACCCCTTTTCCTCCTAGTGGCCTGGTTATAATACAACTCGATAGCCTACTAGTGGTTCAGTTTGAGTCCTTCAACTATTAGCTAGAGTTAAAATACAGAATCTTCTAGAGTCTCCTTCATCATGATCACGTGTATAGCCCCCTTTTCCATGAGTAATGGGGTTGATGTGGCGTCCTTTCGAATTATAGTGGACAAAACAGGAAGGTCAACTTTCGACTGGCATAACTTTTGCATATAGACTCCGATTGAGGAAATTCTTTCATCGTTGAAATGGTATATATGTGTAGTATAGGAAAAAATGTGTTGTGATAAAGTGGAAAATTTATGCCCAAAAAAATTTGTTTGATTCCTTAAAATTCTCTTGGAAGGTTTTAAACCCTAATTTGCCAAATTGGGTCCCACAGGTAAAAATGGTTTGTGTGTTGATTCCTCCACTTTTTCCACTCTAAAAGCATCAAGATGGACGAAAAACAATATAATGATCCAATCCAAATCACTAACTCACTTCAAAATGAAATAGTTTATGTAGGCCAACTCTAATCTAAACTCTAGGAGAATAACCAGTCACATAATCACATGAGTATGATAGGTCTCCTTTACATATGAAATTGATTCTCGTATTTGACACATAATATGGAATAATATAATTTCTAAAATGACTTTTTTGGCCTTCTATAACTTTAGGATTATTAGGCTAACATCCCCATTTTAATCCAAAAATTTGTTTTTACAAAAACCAAGTTCATTTATGAACTTAGTGAACTTTATTCTACTAAAAGGATTGGTAAAAATATTTGAAGCTTGATATTCAAATGGAAAAAAACGAGGCTTGATGATGCCCTTAATGATAATATATTTGATGAAGTGGTACTTGGTCTTGACATGCTTAGTATTTGAGTGAAAAAGAGATTCTTGGCCATCTTTTTGTGTAGCCAAACAATCTCTCATGTTGCTTCCTAAGATAATATGTACTCTACTTTTGTTGAAGAATTGAAAATGGTAGCCTACTTTTTGCAAATCCAAGGAGTTGTTGTTAAACTCATAGTCTTAAAATAACCTAAAGAAGAAGGACCTTTTAAAAGTGAAGTGTTATGGTTGTCATGAATTTGGGCACTATGTCAACAGCTTCCCACATAAGAAGAAAGGTGAAAAGAAAAGAAAGAAGCAGGCGACAACTTTAGAAAATGCAGATGAGCTTTCTAATAGGAAGGAACAAAAGTTCACACTCATAGCTTGCATGACTAGCTCAACCTCACAGGGTGTTTGGTATATAGGAAAGTGTACATCATTCCATATGACCAGAGTTAGAGAGTACATCTCCACCTACAAGGAGGAGGTAATAAGATTTCATATCAAGATGGGCAATAAGTCCAAGTGTTCTCCAATTGGGAGGGGGTTAGTCCTATTTCAAAGGGAGTCTAGCAACCCTATTCCAATCCACGATGTGTTGCATGTGCCAGGAATGGGGATGAATTTGATTTCCATTTCTATCCTACAAGATAAAGGGTACAATGTACTCTTTAGAGGATAGGAGGTATTGATAAAGTACCAGGAGTGGAATTCACCAATAGTAATTGGAGTCAGGAGTAGCATACTATATCGATTGTAGATGGATTACTCCAAAGGAACTAATGAGTAGCAATGATCCAAGAGACTGGGGAGAGATTTTGCATAGGAGGATGAGCCATATCCATCACAAGGCACTTAAGTTTCTTTAGGAGACAGTGACAGGTGTTCCATAAGTGAGCATGGAGCATGATGATGTGTGCAAGGGATGTGTACTGGGGAAGTTTGTTAAGGGAATTTTTCCAAGGAGTGACACAAGATCGAAAGGTGTTCTTGATTTAGTTCCTTATGATATATGTGATTCGATGTCAACACAATCTCTCAAAGGGTATGCATATTTCATTACCTTTATTGATGATTACTCTAGGAAGAACCAAATTTACTTGTTAAAGACTAAGGATGAGGTCTTCAGTCGCTTCCAAGAATTCAAAGCTCTTGTGGAGAATTCGAAAGGTAGGAAGGTTAAGGTTCTTTGGTCACATTATGGAGGTCAGTACATAGGGAAATCATTCTAGGGATTCTGCACCAAGGAGGGAATTAAGAGAGAGTGGACAGTTCCTTACAACTTGCAATAGAATGGGGTTGTTGAGAGAAAAAATCATGCCATATCAGAGGCAACAAGGGCCATGTTGTATGACCAGGATATACCAAGATACTTATGGGTAGAGGCATGTAGTATTACAATGTATATTTAGAATAGGGTCGCACATAAGGCATTGGGAAATATGACACATGAAAAAGTGTTTTCAGGGAAGAAGCCAAATGTCAGTCACTTTAGTAGACTTGGCACCTTGGATTATTATCACATTCCAGGGGAAACACGTCCCAAGTTAGATTATACTGCAGAGAAGGGGTACTTTTTTGGGGACAAAGAGACTTCAAAGGCATACCATATATTTATTCTAGGGACCAGGAGGATAATTGTGATGAGAGATGTCCAATTCATGGAGGATAAGGCATATCATAGGTCTAGAGATTTTCCATTGATAGTTGATCATAATGAGTAGCTAACATAAGCTCCATGGGTAGAACAACATAATTAGGGGTATGATAATACCTCTAATTATGTTACTAGTACGAGCATAGGCTTAGGTATAGGTGTTCCAGAGTGTTCACAAAGCATAGATAAACATATGTAACAAATGCGTGATATGCATCAGGAGGATGTGGAAGTCCAAATTCCACCATATATAGTTGGAAGGAGGAACCAAGAGGTTTAACATACATTTAGGTATGCTCAGGAGTTTGTGGGGGCTCCTAGGATAGGCAGGAGAGAGCAAAGGCAACTATACATATACATTGGATACATGGCATTGGCGAGTCATATTGTTGATAGTGAGCCTTCTAGATATCAGGAGGCTACACAACAGTAGGTTTAGTGGGATGCCATGGTTGAGTAGTACACCTTGATCATGCAAAATAATTTTTGGGAGGTGGTGCCTAGATTGATAGACATAGAGGTGGTTTGATCACGTTGGATCTATAAGATCAAGCACGTTACATATGGTAGCATCTAGAAACACAAGGCAAGGTGTGTGGCCAAGGGGTTCTCTCAATAGGAGGGAATAAATTATGAGGAGACATTTTATCATGTTCCCAAGTATACTTCTATCAGGGCTATGATTTCATTTGTAGCATAGATGAGATAGAATATCCATCAAATGGATGTCAAGACAAAATTTCTTAATGGTGAGTTGGAATATGAAGTATACATTGAACAAGTGGAGGGATTCATAGGACACAATAAAGAGACCCACGTGTGCATATTGAAGAGAGATTTATACGGGCTCAAGTAGGCTCCCTGGGTGTGGTATGAGGAGATCGACAGATACTTGCAGGGGATAAGCTTTGTGAAGAGTGAGGCATATGCAAACCTCTACCATTTGATGGTTGGGGGTGAGGCACTCATTCTTGTTCTATATGTGGATGACTTGTTTTCTACAAGGTCATTGGGGCTCATAGAAGAATACAAGAGGGACCTTGGAGCAGAGTTTTAGATGAAAGATTTGGGATTAATGCATTACTTTCTAGGCATGGAGGTGTGGAAGACATAGGGGATATTTTCCTTGGACAAGGGAAATAATGCATCAAGATCTTGAGGAGAATCAATATGGAAGATTGTAGAGACATGTCTACACCCATGATAATTTATTGGAGGAAGGTAGATACATCTAAGGAGAAGGATGTGGACCCAACATTTTATAGGAAATTGATTGGATATCTTATGTATGTGGTCAATAGTAGGCAAAATATATACTTTGTGGTAAACTCTCTAAGTTAGTTCATGGTTGAACTGAAGAGGGTGCATTAGACTAAAAAAATTATGTGTTACATTATTTGCAAGGTATAATGGAGTCCGAGATTATATTTACTCAAGGTGATAGTTTCAAGTTGATGGGATATACTGATGCAAACCGGGAAGGCAATATAGTGGACAAAAAGAGAACTTTAGGATGTTGCTTCAACATGGGATCAAGAGTTATTTCTTGGTACAAGAAGAAGAAGAATTACGTGGCACTAAGCTCTACAGAAGCATAATATGTAGCAGCTAGCATGGCAACATGCTAGGCCCTTTGGATTCGAAATTTGTTAGTAGCCTTTTTTGGTCAAAAGGTAGAAATGAAAGTGATACACTATGACAATCATAGTTGCATCAAGCTCTCTTAGAACCTTGTTTTTCAAGATAGGTTGACACATATAGACATCATATATCATTTCATATGGGATTGTGTATAGGGCAAGACAATTCAGCTAAAATATGTGCCTACAGATCAGGATGTAGCAAACATCTTGACAAAGGTCATGGGGAATGTAAGATTCATCTTCTTCAGAGAAAATTTGGGTGTAATGCAAAACACCTTCCTCACTAAGAGGGAGTGTTAGCTATTGTTGCTCAAACATGTGTTCTAATATCAGGAAGTGTCAATGAGGCTAAGAACACAAGAGGATAAATTATCTCCAAGCCTAGTTTATTTTTCTAAGTGAAAATGTCTTAATTAGATTATTAACCAGTTTTTAATAATTTTCCTAAGTCTAACTTAGGGAAAACAATTAATTAATATGTACTAATTGAGACAAGTTGATTTCTCTCTAGTGACTTCTAGACAAGTTTTTTGATGGAGTCAAGATGATCTTAGCCATCGATTGTGATTAGATCTTGGATGTTGATTGATCAATAAGAGATTATAAGAGGAAGTCGATGGGCATCTTGGAGATCATTTAATTTATCAAGGGAACAATGATAAAGTGGGAAAACAACAAAGAGTTCCGCAGTGATTGAGCGAAAAACATTTTCGAAGAATTTATTCAAAAATTCTCTTCCAGTTTCTAAGATCCAGAGGAAGAGATATTTCTAGTGTAATTTCAATGTAGGAGGTTGAGATATTGATCTAGTGCACAAGGGTTTCATGGAGGGACGATTTCGTAGAGGTGGGAGAGCGAGACCATTCTACGAGTCGAATTATTTCAGGGAAGGTCGAGAAGTCAGACATAGTAGTTTGCTAGAAAATATCGAGTTTTCCGAAGGTCGTGAGGCCATATTTCCTTCAACAGAGGCAACACATGTGAGGTTGTATGCCTGCGCAGGAGGGTCAAGAATTTCTTAGAGGGAAGTAAAATTATCTTGTAGAGGGAGACCAAGTTCCTTCTAGCGTTTTTATTGTACAAGTAGTTTGAGAAAAATAATTTTCCGAAGCTTTGCCATTTTATGACAAACTATTGTATTAATTTTCAATTACATATTTACTAAAGAATAATACAACCCTCATAAGCAGAACTAGTTTTCCCCACATTGGGGTTTTTCCAGGGACTATTTGTCCAAAAATATTGGTGTCTATTTTATGTGTGTGTTTTCTCAGTTATTGTGATTTATTATTTGGTGAGTATTGTAATAGTGTTTTTATTTAGTATTTGCAGTAAATTATTTTTTTGGAACAAATAATCTTGAAAATATAGGAGAAAAATTACAAAATTAATTGCAAAAGAATTTTCGCACAGTTACCCCACCATGGGATAATTTACCTATTGGCGGGAGTTTCATTTGTTCAACAACATCCAATAGTGAGTTTGGGGGGATTTGTTGAACAATTAATCAACCCAATGTTTAAGGAAGATCCACAAGCATAGAATTCTCAGTAGCACAGAGAAGATAGTGAACATCACAAATAACTCAAAAGAATAGTGACATGAAGATGGGATATTGTAGAGATTCCTAGCAGCAAAAATATATAGATAGAGGCGGGACCTTTTGTAACAGTAACACATTTGGATGAACCAAAGAGTGAAGAAGAATCAATGGTGTCCACTAGGGTTGAAAAACTAGATAGATCCACCTAGGTGACCCTAGAAACACAATGAATTCCTTCTGATTTGATGGAGGAATTGGTAAACAATAAGGAGTTGCAGAAAAAAAATTGGCAGCAATGGAACAAAATGATCAAGAGGAAATCAATGAAAAAGATGAAGAAATCATAGATATGAAACAAAAAATTGACAAGATTGGAGATATGGCATTTGAGATAGTGATGTGTAGACCACCTAAATTGGTTACGCCCTTTATCTAAAGGAAAAAAGGTTAAGGTTGAAAAAGATCTAGTTTGTTATATAATTTAACCACTGATCAACAACCTATTGGAAGAAATTTCTATTGAATAGATATTTCAAGCATCCTAGAAAGAAGAAATTTGATTAGTGAGTTGTATCTGCACAACTATTTAATGCATGTACCCACTCTTTGGAACTGCAATCACTTCAAGGGGGGACACAAATGTGTTTACCTTATAGTTATTTATGGAAAATGAGTAAAAAAAATCCCATGAAATGGAATTGTATGGGATAGAGGAACTTACCGCAACTTTATGAATCAAACTAGAAGAAAATTACATTATTGATGTTTTCAATGATCATTGAAAGAAGACGTCTAATCCTTAGATAAGGGAAACCATGGTGAGAGTACAAATTGAAGTTGTATGAGTATTATTCAACTTCCATAACAGTTCAAAACAATCCATTCTGGCATCCTACCAAGTACATTGGGAAGAATTAGATGGTTCTTTAAAAGCAAGTGAACCTCACTCATTACTTAATTTACATGCATATTTGTACATGAGCAAACTTTATCTGGATTCAATGAGGAAATATGGATGTGAGTGGATAGGGAGATGATTCCAACATCCACTCATTCTATATCCAGTTTGAAATATATGGGATATGTGCTCGTCAATAAGGAAATGGAGAGAAAGAGATGGAGTATGATTGTAATGATGGTTGGATTTCATGGAGAAGAAACAACTATTTAGTTGGTTCCCTATGATTATAGAGTAGTCTACCCAAATTAGCATATGCAAGTTATATCTTCATATTTTTTCTAGTTACATAAGAGACACACAAGAAGATAAGTTAGGGGGTATAATGAGGCTTGTAATTGTCCTTTCTAATTATACATTATGTCATTCCATTACCCATACTTTAGCCTTTTTCTTGTGATATTTCCTAATCTTACCTCATTTTGCTAAGTTCAAACACTGCATTCATCATGGTTGGATTCTTATGTGAAAACAACGATTTTTGTTAGGAAATTAACAAGATTACATGATTTGTGTATTAGAATGGAGCCAATGGGACACCAAATTGTTTGATTCAAAAAAAGGAACATTGCAGAATTTCTCAGAAGCAATAATAGCTACATAACTAGGAGTCCTCAACAAACTAGGAGTCCTCAACACATTAGCAACGAGAGCCCTCAGAATCTCTGACAAGGAACACCTAGAAAAAGAAAAAGAACACCTTATTAAAGTTTTCCTAAAAAACGGATACAACAAACATCAAGCTATCAAAGCCATAAATAAAGCAAACACTCGACCAAATAAGAATAAAAATTTTGATAATATTATAGGAAAAGTTAACCTCCCTTACATATTAGGGACTACGGATAAAATCTCCCGCATCCTAAAAAAGAATAGAATTCTAACCACCTTCAAACCTTTAAACACCATCCGTAGCTACCTTAAACCGATTAAAGACAAAATTGATCCAAAATGTCATAAGGGTGTCTACTTAATTCCTTGCTCGTGTGGCAAGCCCTATGTAGGTGAGACTGGAAGATCCTTTAACACAAGAATCCAGGAACACTCAGCTGACATTAAACATAATCGATCCAAATCATCAACTTTAGCAGAACATTCCAATAAAACTAAACACCAAATTTGTATAGAAGATACCTGCATCTTAGCTAGAAGTGATCACTACTTTATAAGGAAATTCAGAGAAGCCATAGAAATCAGCAAGCACCCTAATAACCTCAACAGAGACGACGGATGGACCATAAGTGAAAACTGGATTCCAATCCTATCATCCAATCTTACCCCTCCCTAACCACAATCCTCCTCTAAATTATCCAAGTGTTTAATCCATAAAATATAATCTAACAAGAAGTAAAATTAACAATAAAATCAACAATAAAAAACTTTAAACAAACCTCAAACTAACTATATAATAAGAAATTTGTAACATATAAACTTCAATACTATGAAATAATCATAATATACAATTAAAATGAAACATAATTAAAATAACAAAATATAAAGTAAAACAATTAAACTAAAAATCAACAATAAAAAACTTTTAACAAATCACATAAACTACTATGAAATAATCATAATATACAAGTAAAATGAAACATAATTAAAATAACAAAATATAAAATAAAACAATTAAAAAAAACATAATTAAAATAATAAAATATAAAATAAAACAAATATGACCCTAATAAATTATAATCCAATAATAAATTAATAAATTAACAATAATTACATTGATAATTATTATTAATTTATTAATAAATCAATAATAAATTAATAAATTAACAATAATCATATTTATAATTACAATTAATAATAAATTAAAATATTTAACAAATAAAAATGGTTTTATTATAATTAAAATTAAATTATAACCATAATAAAATATAATTTAACAAGAATTTAGAATTTAAAATTAACAATAATTTAACATTAACCATAAAAAACTTTAAACAAACCTCGAATTAACCATATATGATTCATTTAAATTTCAAAACTATATAATAATTGAAATATACAATTAAAATGAAATATAATTAAAACTACAAAATATAAAGTAAAATAATTAAAATAAAAATATGATTAAAATAATAGCATATAAATTCAATAAATAAATTAATAATCCCTAATATCTGTTGGTAATGCATTTTTTACATCTATTTATTAAAAGGAATAATAAGACCAATTTTCCACTAATCTTTTACATCCTGAAGATGAATCACCGTTGTTGGTTCGAAACATCGATCAAAACAAACTTAATGCGATGAATCCAGAAAATAATCTACACAATTATAAAGATGTCAGAAACTTAAAAGATAAAATAGCTACATAGTTTTCATTAATAACCATTATGGTATAGTTTTTAATGAACATTGAGCCACTAAGTGAGACTATCAGTCACTCCTAATTTTTTCCGCAGCCATTTTACCAAGGAATGATGTAAAAACTCTAAATTACTAAATTTTGGTGATGTTTGTTTTGCCACATCACCGTTAAGGTACATTACATATTTGTTATGTTATCACTAAATTGTTCAACCGCACGGCTGAATTATAGGGTGTGATTAATCAGTTAATGCAAACAATTTGAGTAGTTAGTAGTTTTGGAATACAATTTTTTTTACCTTTCATACATGCAAGGAAGGAACAATTAGCAATAAGTTAATATTTACATGGTAGTTAGTCAATTTTGTGTAAAAGATAGAAGAATTTGCTTGAAGGGTTTCACTTGTTTTTCATTACTCATTTCTAAAATACAAAATAGATATTTAAGTTTAGAATTTGCTATGTTAATTGAGTTTTATTCCTTATCATCTAATGAACTATAGAGCAAAGGCCACTCTACAACTATGTAGATCTTCTATCTTGTTTAAGTTTTTAAATAATTTTTTTTCATAACCATTTTAATTGATTTATGTTTAAGTATTTTCTTTATTTAAGGGACTTCTCAGTTTTATTTTAAAGAATCATTGTATGTACAAATTTTAGGACATATTTCATCTCACCTATAGTTCTCGGTTAACTTTGTTCATTTTTGCGAAATTACTTAAAACATTTGAATCCAGAAGAATGAAAGAGGTAGCTTATTTCTATTTATTGTAGCTTACTTCCGGCAATAGTATTTAGTTTATTTATGTTTATTGTAGCTTTCTTTCTGCAAGAGTAATTATTTTATTTTTACGTGTTATAAATTCTTTTCTGCAATAATGATGGATAGATATTTCATTTTGTTATAATTAACTTTTGTAGTAAAATAGGTAGTTCATTTCTAGTTATTGAAAATAATTCCTATAGCTAACTTAGTTTATTATAGAGTTGTCATGCATAGAGTCCTTGTAGAGTTTCATTTTCTTACTAATTAAACTAACAAGAATAGGGTATTTAATATGAAATTTAAAGATGCCTGTGAATATTGCATAAATAAATTTGTGAATGTATAAATAAAGGCTAGCAATATAGGGAACCAAAAATACATATAAAATTCATAGCATTCTAAAAGTGTATGATCCTGATTTGATAAGTAAAGTAGGGTTTTGGTTATACATTGTTAGAGTCTATCAGTATTCATTTCTCTAGTGAATCAAATCATTAAGTTTACTAAGCTTAAAAAAATTATGTATGCTCTAATGTCAAACAATTAAGTCAACTAACTAAAATTAAGAGCATGTTTTATCACTGGAAAATAAGAAGAAACAAGAAAATACAAACTTTTTGAGCCACCTTATAATAACTCCACCATTCTCAATTTTATCAAATCATGACTAAATCTGAAATCCAAGTAATGGTCAAACTGAGGATCACAATAAAGGACTAAATAACACTATGACCAAAACTTTCGTGGATGAACCATAAGTGGTTATCCCTACTACAGTAGTATCTTGTCAAGTTGCTCTTATTGTATCAATGTTGGGACATGAAAGGATAAACTCTCATGTCTATTGACAGGAAATTTAATTGCTTAAATTGTTGTTCATTAAATTATCTACCGAGGGCTCGTAAGCTGTGAGTTTCCTGCAAACTATATGCATAAGTAGACTTGGTTGCTTAATATCCAATTAAAGGTTACAACATTCTATTATTGATTTATCGTTACAAAACATGGATTCATCGCTCACATGTCATATAAACATAATTAAAGATTTAAGTTTAAAAATATTATATTCATTAAGATCAGAGGGATTTCCAAGTACGATAGCTTATGCAATTAGGTCACAAATCCAACAAATCATAAGATGTTCATTATAAAAACAAACCAATCATTTGAGGAATATCAGTATGAGTCCTGGAGTTGTCCACAATCGCTGATGGATCCATGGATCGCTATTCCTCCACACAATTCCCTCACTCTGCATAAGAAAATAATTCCAATTTGTATAAATGTAATTATATTTAAGAGATAACACAATTATACAACTACACATAAAGGAATTCAATTTGCAACACAAACTTGCAAAAATGAAATAAACTTACATTATTCATGTATTCACACATCGACGAAACTGCAAGTGCATCCCAAATCAGGGAGCCCTACCTGACTGGGAGCACTATAGGTAGAAATAAGATTTACATGATAATGGAAACTAGAAACTATGTTTGTATATTAAATCATCCAAAAAGATTACAGAGTTCCAAAACGATAAACTAGCCACATCAATAAATCAAAAATAGTATTATGGATAACCTTGTTCAACCGATTACAGAGCTATATAAATTTTGACAAAGCTCATCTCAGGACAAAAAGCACGAATCAATTGTTATAACTGTGCGATCATTCATTACAAGAATGCAATAGAAGGATGCAATCATTAAACTAACATTACATATATAAAAATTATCTCTTTAAATAAGAAGATCATCTAGTACATAAAATATATCCTAAACAACAAAATCAATATCTCCTTGGTTGTACTGATCATGACTGTGAATATCTAAGCTAGACTCTAACTGTTAGGTCATTCTCATTTCTGGCAACTGCTTTAATGACCTCTTCCAGTAACTTTGATTTGATGCATCAATCCATCAAGTTTTGGTAACCAATGATCATTCTTATTGTGACTTGTGCAAAATAGTTGCAATGCCCCAAAGTAATTAGGTAGATGATCAAACTAAAATACAGACCAAATTAGTGAAGAAATGCGTAAAATAATTCATAATCACCTTAGTACTCGAGACTCGTTAAAATCATGAGTTTGATAGGAAAAATAACAATGTATAGGGAAATGAAATATAAAATGGAGGAAAATGGGTCACATTAGGTGTTTTATAGATACTCTCGATGAGTCGAAGTTGATACTCGTCAACTCCCCCACGTCTAGACTATTGCATGTCCGCATGCTCAACTCCTTTTGTAGCTTCAACCAGGAGGTTAAGCTTTTCTTGGTTCCACCTTTGCTTTTCCAAAAAATATTTAGATTTCATCTTCTTATAGTGATGCATATTATGTTCCACATTAGCATGCCAAAATTTACCTTTCTTAACCAAGATCCAGTTCTGAGCAACTACATGATCTCTAGACTTCCTCAAGAGCTCATTTCTCTCTGTCAAAACTTGATTTTCCAATTTAAGTTGTGTGCATTTCCCTTTAAATTTTCTAACTTTGCTCCGATTCTTCTTTAGGTCCCTCAAGCGGCCTACATTCTTTAATATCAGGAATAGTTATCAGTTCCTCTTTATCAACAAGCTTTACTTTGTCTAGTTGCAACAACATGTGCAACTCTACTGGATCTCCAAGCAACATTTCAACTCTATTCTTGAAGGCATCAAATTCTAAGGTTAGCACTACAATTCCATCAAAATTCCCAACTTCAAGGTTATCAACAATTTTCACTTCTTCCACCACAACAATTTTTGAGGTCTTTTGACACCTAAACTACCTCAGTTGATTCAACATCAGGAACACGGTGCGTGAATTTCCTCAGTTAATTCAATTTTAAGGCGATCTATTATCGAAACATTATTAATAAGTCTGTTGATGGTGTTGGATACTGCCAACATACAAGGGATCTCCTTGATGTGAAGTCATAATTAGACCTCACACCGTTTGGATTAGGAGCCCCATATGGAGTATTGGCCCAACCACCACAATACAAAGGTTCACCATGGTTTCAACGGATAAAATAATAGATTATATACATAGACCTTGAACAAGAAAGTGAGTTGACATTATGAAACATTGATTACAATGTGTAAGAGGAGACCTTCACAAGCAAGATACATGAGTGAGTCTTTGGAAGGAAGTAATAGTACTAACCTAAGAGAGACGTACGAGAGCATGAAAAGATTCGTTAGAAAAATAGTTCACATAATGATTATTAAAGCGAATACAACACACGTTAAACAAGATGAGTAAGAAATCCACCTAAACAATTCAATTTGTCCATTACATATGGACACAACATTTACCGTAAACATTCCAAGAATAGTCCTAAAACATTCAGGATACATGCATGAAAATGTGTTGGCTCATTAAGTTTCAATTAGGTGAAAGATACAAGTACACAGTTACAATGATGAGGCACTAGTTCCAATAGTGGAACATTAAGTCACTTATTTCTTCTACAAAGAATAGTTTTTTCTCCTATGCAACGTAGAGAAGCCAATACTAGCTCTCCAAAGCTTAAGCCTCCAAAAGCATTTTGCTTGAGTTATGAGGTTGCTTTTATAACAAGAGGAATGACCTTTCATCTCCCCTTAACTCTTGGTTTACCCTCATGACTCTTGGACTTCTAATATTTAATTTGAACTTCTAAATAACTCTTGAACTTCTAAATGACCTTTGGACTTCTCAATGTGACTTTTGGACATATATGATTATGTGACTATTCATGTTCCAAATATGACTCTTGGACTTCCACACATTACATTTTTTCCTTTCTTGAGAGATCATTGCATTCCACATGATGATGAATCATTACACATGGAAACACATTGAATATTATGACGACACGTGTACAAGTTATAACTTGAAAATGATGACATGGGCTTCATGATAAAGTGGCAATGCCAAGTTGTCTTGCACGCTGCATCATCTTGAATTCTTGATGGTAGATATGAGCTATGCTTCATCTTCATGAAAGATCCACTTTGTTATTCTCCTTCACCCTCCAAAGGGCCTTTGATCAATATCAGAATCCTTTCAGTCATCATGCAATGTCTTTTTTCTGTCTCGGTCTATGATCTACTTCATGTCCCCATGATATATCTCTTTTGATCGTTTTCTCCATAGGTATTTCTTTATGCTTTATCCTTTCTATCTAATTTGATAATTACCTTGTCATGCTAGGAAGGTACTCCTTCCAATGAAAATAATTCATGTCAATGCAAAATTAATCTTAAAAACATCTATTCTATCATTACCTAGCTCGTGGAATAATCAACTCATGATAGGTCTGTGAGAAGGTTAAAAGAAGGAGACTTGATTAGGAGGGCGCACTAGAACTCATCAATGGCTTAGGAAGGCTCCACTATTCATTTTTAATGTGCCATACACTATGAAGAGGAGCTGTCCTTGGTCTAGTGTAGTGGTGGAAGCTGAAGGGAAAAGGTGGGAAGGATTCATGCTTCAATACTACGCCATGCGCCCTAAAGAAAAGAGAGGGAGGCTTGAAAGAACAATATGACTATTCAAGGGTTGAGAGGAGGCCTCGTTCAACCTTCCATACTATGCCATGAACTCTAGAGGAAGGGTCTAAGAAAGGCTTGGGCACAGAGTGCATAGGGGAAGAGGGAAGGATGAAGGCTTCATGCTTCGTGTTTGCGCCATGCGCACTGAGGGAAGAGGGAAGGATGAAGGCTTCAGGCTTCATGACTGTGCCATGCACTTTTAAAGAGATAGAGGATCCTTGTTATTCCAAAGTTCATTTTGTTGTTTTTAAGTGTGCTTCGTTGTTCCGAAGTGCGTGTTGTTGTTCTGAAGTGCACTTTGTTGTTCTGAAGTACATTTTGTTGTTCTGAAGTGCGATTTTGAAGGGAGAGAAGGTCCTTGTTCTTTTGAAGTGTGCTAAAATGGTAATTGTTCTTTTGAAGTGCTCTTAGTGTGGGTTTGGAGTGTTCTTAGGTTTGGGAGGGCACATTTGTCTCCAACATTGGCTTCTTGTTCATCTGGAAAGCGCTTTTCACTAAGGGAGGCAGCAAAAGGCTAGGTCACTTATCCTAAGAAGTACAAATGCACTATGAGAGGGAGGGGACCTTAGAAAATTATTATTGCACAAGTATGGGAGGAAAAGATACATCAACTATGCTCATGAATAAGCTACGCTCATCACCTAATAAAAGGGCTAATGCATATACAACTTGTACTGAGCAAGAGGACCAAGAAGAGCTCCCAAAAATGGTTAAGTGTGGGACCAATAGAGTGGGAGGAAGAAATGCATCCTAACATGACTCAAACATGGAACACACACATAAATTTCATTAATACAAGCCAAAAAAAATGCAAAAGACTCATGAACAACGCTCACACCTTAAAACAACAACAAAGTGACACCTATTTCTAAGTGCGACAGTTGAAACAACACATTACAACACTTAGAACACAAGTTATGAAAAAAGTGTCGACTGAGACCAAAAGGTGCGCTAAGATATAGGAATGTATCTAGTGATTATTCTAATGATAATTAAGACCATCTAATGTAAAAGTGTGCGCTAGAACTAGCTTTGGTGATGCGTAAAGGTGAAACACATGTAGGAGTGAAAACGACAAAAGCGACACCTGCGATAGGAGGAAATATTGAAGATGACACTTTCAAAATTTGAATGAACTTGGAAGCGACACATGCCAGAGTGAAAATAACATGAAAATGCAACTTATTAAAGTGAAATCAAGTCAAAACAACAACCATGAATGTGAAAGCGACACTTGTGGAAGTGAAAGTGTGTAAAAGATGACAGTTGGGAAAACTCACCAAAATAGAAGTACAAATGCAACCAAGGTGAGGGAGACTATCAACGAAAGTGTGCAATAACTGTCGATGAGCTGAACATCACTCAGGAACTGTCTTTATGGACAGTGCTATGCTTGTTTAAGATTTCATCAAGTAATTGCACTCATGACTTCAACCAAGATTGTGTATTTGTGAGCAAGTGAATTTGAAAAGTAGAACCTGAGAGGAAGACTTAAACATATTAAAAACATCAATAAACCATGAAGGGATTATGGAAAAACAGATTGTAAGATCCTAGGGGGTGCTGATTGCATCATCAAAACTTGGTGACACACTGATACAACTCCGACTTCTCTGTTTAGGTTTAATTCTCTAAGTGAAAGGTATCATTCTTTGAGGAAGTATTGATTCATCTTGCAGATTACCTTGGCTTCCCTACTTAACCCAGTTAGAGATATAGTCCCATCCATTCCCTTATTCGGTTAAACACATATCAAGACTTGCTAACTCACATTGTTTTGATCTAGGAAAGGGTAATATATAACCGCGAGTTTAAGATAATCAGAGTATGAGTTTTCATCTCTTTTGTTGCTTTGCTTCCAACAGACCTAAAAAGTACCTTGGTGGAGTCATTACAGGGACACAAGCATTGCTTGACTTCTAGTGAGCCTGAACAATACATTGACGAAGTTACTTGTTTCACCTCTCTACGCATGAAGCCTTTCTCTTCTTTCACCCTTTATTTATTTTATTTATAGAACTTTTCTTCGACACTTATTTATTTCACATTTGGAAGAGGGATCCCGACTTATTGAGAGAATGAGAGGTTGTTCCTTTAGAGAAGGTAATATAGACCTCTATATTGGTTTGCTTACTAATTGATTTTCCCCTTACCTTTCTCTACTCGATTGGATCAACAAGAGAAAACACTATTTACTTACAATGTCGAGTTGAGGAATGAGGATCCTAGAATAGATATAGGATTTATAGTTTGACCAAAGGCTTTCCATTTGAATGGATCATATTTTTCATTCAGACATCATTGACTTTAAAGATATGTAAACCCAAGATAGAGAAGAGGTAACAGATTAGCCAAACATTGTTCGTCATCACAATTTCCCTTTTCAAGTTTTGCCACATTGTCTTTTGATTCAAACATGAGAATCTTTCGTGCAAAGTCTTATTAAACAAAGCATGAAATAAAAGACATAACAAAACCACGAAACAAGATCAAAAGAACACAACAAATGGAGGTTGAATTGAATGCGACATACGAAAACAAAACAAATGCAAAGACTAGATGGAGAGCAAGAAAGAAGGTGGATGCAATGCAAAGGAAACTAAATGCAACTAATCCTACTCCTAACCTAACTAGCTAGAAATTTAGGGCTAATTGTAATGATATTTCCAATGAAGCCATCATAATTGGTCCTGACCTACAAACAAAAATATAAAAGCAATTAAAACCAATATATAATAATGTGCAACATAGAAGATAAGAAATTTAAAATCTTGCATAAAACATTGAAGTCCTTTCTTAAGGGAAGATAGATGTGTAATATCACATGACTTTACCCAACTTCCCACCGTCCCTTCTTGATGAAAACCATAATAAAACAAACCTTGATGGATCCCTATGGATGTACTTATACTCATATTATCTTTCTTAGAAAACATCAATAGAGATCGAAACTTTCTTTTAGAAAATGGACTTGGTAAGTAACATGCTTCTAACTGGTGATAGATTGGATCATGAAACTCAAAACTTTCCTGTTGAAAATCCTGAAACTCTTGAGAGAAATAATTTTCAAATACTGAGTGTGGGATCATGATAAGAATCTTGAGACGGAAAATAAATTTGATCATATTTAGAAAGTTTGTCAGGATAGTGAGGTCCTGACATAACTATCAATGAAGGTTGAATTGACTCAACTATTTGACAGGTTTTTTATATTGATATGATAAAACATAAATATCAGTTGATGTGAAACAACCATCATTACGTACACCAGTGGGAAAATGATCAATCGAATGACAATTGTGAGAACAGGGACCATGATCAGATGGACTGATTAAGGCATACGATTCTCGATTAGGAGACATCAAAGGTAGATCACTTTGAATAGATATACAAATACTTTGAATGAAAGAATTATCTTCCTCGTATGTTGAATGTGGCAAACGTCTACTTGAAATTGGCAACAAACTGGACTGGAATCATAATCATTAAAAATGAATTTCAATATGGAAAACAGATGAAACCAGTCAATTATGGATGAAAAATATGAACTTGTTTCAACAAATAACACAAGCACTCACTTATACTCAAGAGGACATTCGGTGCCATGAAGAAAATGATTAGCATTAAAATATTCACAAGAAATATTAGGAGCTAACTATTTTCAAAAGCATATGATAGACATGAATCCTTCGTCCAATGATAATCTTCATAATGAAAGGTATGCATTCCAAACCTAAGCTTGATACAAGAGTTTTTCATGAAGATAACTCAACTAAAAAATGAATTTCAATACGATCAGGAACCAAACCTTGAAAGTTAGAAAAACCATATCTGAAATGCCACACAACTTTCAAGAAGGAATTTACATCTCGTGAAACTATGCCACGGAAAGAATTTTGCTAGAAACTCTAGGTCTAACTTGGTTCCGGGACTTACCAGAGTTGCGATAACTTGATGTAACCATCAACGGAAGTTTAAGTTCTTTAAATTGCTAATGAGTTACGAAAGAATTATAGAATTGTGTTTTGAAAATTGAGTCAGATCATGCATGGTGTGTGGAGCTACCATCAGTAATTTCAATAAGATCACTACTATCATGATGATATCCATCTACATCACTGATTTGATCAGAATTTACATCTTCAACAAATAGATTACCTAAGTCAAAATATTCTTCTAATTGAACATCTAGGAATGGATGGATGTTGGCTAGCGGATCCCCCCATAACATGTTTTTGGGGCTTAAAGCCCGAGTTTTGGTCAACGTAATGTAAAGACTCCACAAAATGCAGGCACGGAGCGCGAGAGTCTAGGATGAGTCATAGGGTTGTCCGACCTAAAATAATGAAATTTAATGTAAATTGTGTCGACCTATCCATGGTCTGCGGACCATGGGATTATATAAATAGAGCGAGGATCTAAGTGTAAAGACAGTTCAGAGTTTTTGGAAAGTAATAGATAGATGCGAAGGCATGGTTAGAGGATAGAAGTGGATCTAAAGATATTGGGTCATAGTAGTAGGTAAAGGCTCTGCAACTAAGTGCGCAGAGTGCGGACCCCTGCAGCTGAGTGCATAGGGCAGAGTCAAGTCTGTATTGAACTAAACTTGAAAAGGATCACTAATAAAGCTAAGTTGATTCGGCATATTGTGCATCTGTTTCATAGCTCTATATTTTGATGTTTGACGTTAATGGTATCTGTTCATCTATATGCGCACACTTGTATGTATGTTTATGTATGAAAACTTTCTAAGTAATTAACGAACAGAACCTAACTAAGGAAGACTTGGGTAATTAATATTGGTTGCATTGCGGCTAGATTTGCGCAAAGGCAGTCCCACAAGACGTAAGGAGTCTGCTGGTACGCATAATCTAGTAAGCGTGAAGGTTGAATCATGTACCTATCACCCATATCAAACATCCCCATGGTGTGAAAACCTGGTTCCAACACCCTCCCATGCTACTTCGGGTGAGACCTCAGTCCGCGCTCTGCGGATTGTTGCCGAAATGACCAGTAGTACCGGGATTTGCTTGGCTAAACTCACTGCTGAACCTGGATATGAACCCATGTAGCCAACAAATGGTTCCGTTGCTAGGACCGAGATCTGCCTAAGGGATGTCTGATGTCGTGCCACTAGAGCCCAACAAGGAAGGAAATTGAAGAGTGGTTGGACAAGAAGATTCACGAGTTCGTGACACAGGAAAATAGAACTCCGCAGGTATCTGAGAAAAGGTGGCTGGATCATTATGTAAATCCACGAGATTTTCTTTGCATCCTTTCCCTCTGAACTCTATGAGTGGATTGCGAGATTAGCCGACAGCCAGGGAAGGTGTAAGCTCAACCAACTGATAGTGTGGACTTCGGAATTAGTGCACAAACTAAAGGCATCAAAAGACAAGATTGCACGAGTTGTGGACCATTGGCTCGACCGGATAATAGGGGGACTTATCACTGAGTTTGCAGTGGACACGGCCGTGAGCTACAGCGAGGCAGAATGATGTTTTCTCAAGGGAATGCAATGTAAGTATATTAAATATTTGAATACCTGGATTAAGATGTTGTTATGTGAAAAACGGGTTATGCAAATACATTAATGTTTGGGATGAAGCAGAGCGGAAAGATCTACAAAGGTAGCTGGGAATTAGCAAACAACCCGTTAATTTAACCTTCGCGAGAAAGTGAGGAAGAGCTCACTTGGGTCTCTCTGAGAAGTGTGGTCAGCTTGATAAGGTAGCGCATTCCGCAGTTACCACCTCCACCCACGCCACCACCCACTTCACCTCCCTCACCTCCATCTCCACTCCACCTCCACCAACACCGTAGTTCAACATGGTGAGCGTGATTAAGCTACCCATATTCAGAGGAGTAGGGAATGAGGATCCGGATCAGTTCTGGTTCGTGGTAAGAGCAGTGTGGGAAGCACAAGGGATCACAGACGATAACATTAAGAAGGCTACATCGGTGAGCGTGCTGCAGGATTGCATGTTGACATGGTATATCAAGCACTCTAATGACCACCCAAACACACGGATAGCAGAGATCCAAAATGAATTGAACAAAGAATTTAGTCGGCCGAAATTAGAGACATAATCAATCATCGGGTTTAAAGAGATTGTGATGCTTCTAGGCGAGACCCCCTGGGATCTAGATCAACAGCTAAAGAGTACGATCCGCTAGGCTAAAATGACGCTCACTGATGCACAACATCGCACATGGTTTGTGGCATCCCTGACACCACACTTGAGGACGACGCTGTCACAACAGAAACTTTCCACCTAGGCCAAAGCGTTGGAAATGGCGATGAGGTTGCATGAGACCCCAATACAAGATCCTGGGTTGGGAGTTCAACAAATCCACGTGCAACTACAAAATCTCTGCCTAGAAATGTAGAGCTTGAAGTAGGATAGGGCACCACGGCCAAAGGTGCGCGAGGAAGTATGGTGTGTAAAATGCAAAGGCCAAGGCCATGACAAGGACCACTGTCTAGTATTCGCAAACTACTTGGCAGGAGGGGGGCCAATTCCGTTGAGACCAGAGGCACAGGTAGGGCCAAGTGCGACACCCACGTTATGGTGTGCGATCTGTCAGATAGGAGGAAAACACATGACGGATAATTGTCATTTGTTGCAGAAGTATACACAGACTCCCCAACAGTTGTTTTGTAATTTCTGTAGGTTAGTAGGCCACGACGAGCACACTTGTCGCAGTTACGAGTTAATGATGGATCGGACCCCAGCCTATAGGATGCAGACAGAAACATGAGCCCTCGACCCAGCTGCGGGGATGGCGCACACTAGATTTTAGGGGCGAGGTCGAGGACGAGGAGGAATGGGACCAGGAAGGGGCTGCAGACAGTTAATTTGTTACAATTGCGGAGGACCAGGGCACTACGCCCATGATTGTACCAACCCAACGAGAATATCCTGTTCATACTATGCTCAGTTTGATCATGAAATGATAGATTGTCCTACGTTGATCGCACAGATGCATGAGAAAGGGGTACTCCAGCCTCCTCCGACTCAAAATATCCAAATGATGAGGTTTGAACCACGTGAAGAAGACCCAAATGTGAACACGATGCTTAGAAGCAATGCAACCAAAGGGGAAAATAAGGAGAAGTACCTGAGGACGATACATGGGTTCGTAAGGCTCCCACAAAGGAACTTGAGTTTGACTTAGAACGCGCAAACGCGACGTTCATGGAAGCTAAGAAGAGCTTCATGGAGGCCTCCACTTCAGGTAGTAAGGATCAACTAGAGATAGGAATGGATCCTTCCATGCTCACTACCTTTTTGGAGACATGCATGAAACTGTTGCATGACAATAAGGCAATTAAGGGACTATAAGAGTTGATCACCATGTGCGCAGGGTCAGGGGAACCGCGAGTAGTCCGGAAACTAGTAAAGCATGCATTGTGCACTAGGAGGGAAATGAGATTAACAACACAGATTGGTGAGTACGAAATGGATCAGGTCATCCTAGATATGGGATCGGACACGAATGTGTTACCGAAGCAAACATGGGAACGCATGGGCAGGCTCGTGTTGCAGTGGTCCCCTATTCAATTATGAATGGTGAACCAACAAAAGATTTTTCCCATGGGGAGGTTGCAAGGGGTAACAGTTGATATCGAAGGCACGAGCACACAGACGAACTTTGAAGTAATAGAGATTGTCGATGACAACAATCCTTATCCCGCGTTGCTAGGAATAGACTGGGCCACTGATATGAATGGAGTCATCAACCTGAAGAAGCGGAAGATGATATTCGAGAAAAAGTCCCTACGCGTAGTAGTCCCGCTAGACCCAGCCGAAGGAGCACGCTACACTGAACCTGTGCGCGACGATGGAAGCAACGATGAGCTGGATTGTATTTACAAGATAACTGCGCGAGATTAGGATTGGGTGAATCCAATTGCAGATGGAAGGATCTCGTGGGAGTGCGCAAGTTCCTGCACCTCAGATTCAGACGAAGAAGTCGAGCATTGGCACAATCGGTTGAACGAAGTGACAATGCTGAATTGCAACATGATGATTAGATCACTACGTTGCGTAACAACACAGGCCCGAGATTTGCCAACATATGATGGATTGACAATGGTGGATGAATTCTTGAGCAAGTTTGAAAGCACAGTACCGGAACAACATCGATTTGATGTGTTGAAGTGGGCGTTGCGCACAACACCTACATGCTGGTGGGGAACACATCAAGGAAATTTTAAGAATTGGCATGGATGTAAAAGGATGATACGCCTATGATTTGGGAAACCACAACTACGGATAGAAGATAAATACGACGGATGAGATAACCCGCGCACACACCTCATGAAATGGACAAAGGCCTATGGGGAAGAACCACATCCTGAATGGATACATTTATTATACCATACCCTGGATGTCATACCCATTAATTGGTATACTGAGACGGAACTTCGACATGGTACATGTGAATGGGATGTCTTAAGCAAGGGATTTTTGTTAACATTCACATTTGAAGATCGATGGTCGGATATTGTTGACGACGCGTTGCAAGCAGTAAAAGCCGCCATCTTCAAAATACCATAGGAACCACTGGAAGTACTTCAACCAGCATGGGCAACCCAGTTAAGCAGTGCCCTAGAATGTTATAACGTGCAAGTAGAGGAGGATGATGACGACCCCCGAAATATTAATATTCCAGAAACTGAAGGCTGTCACGAGGTTTGAGGACCATCAATTGAGGATCCTGACATCACTGCACCACTAAAAACAAAGCAGGTAAACATTGGCATAGACATGGAGCCGAAGTACGTGATGCTTGGGGACTATTGGGACGATGCTACGGTAGATAAGGTCGCCGAGTTACTCTGTGAATATCAAGATTTGTTCTCGACCAAAATCACGGACTTAAAGGGGATCATTGGCGACTTAGGGATGATGAAGATCACTCTGAAACCGGACGTGAAGCCAATTAAGCAACGACCTTACCATTTGAATCCAAAGTATAAATAAAAGGTTCACATTGAATTAGACAAAATTATCGCAGCCAGAATTATTTAACCAGTGGAAGAATCAGATTGGGTGAGTCCTATGGTAGTACAAGAGAAAAAACAGAAGGGAAAAATTAGAATATGCGTGGACCTTAGGAAGCTTAATGATGCCTGTGTTCACGATCCATTCCTGACATTGTTTACAGATGAAGTATTCAAGAATGTTGGCGGTAAGGAAGCTTACTCATTCACAGATGGATTCTCATGGTACCATCAGATCAAGATCGGGTCGAAAGATAGGAGCAAGACAACCGAATGGGGCTGCTTTCAATATACCATTATTCCCTTTGGACTGAAGAAAGCGCCAGCAATATTTTCGCGCATAGTGGTGGCTGCATTCAAGGAATATATCCATAAATTCTTGGAGGTCTATCTGGATGATTGGATTGTATTTGGGTTAGTTAAACACCATATAGCAAGCTTACGTTTGATGTTGGATACTTGCCGACAACACCAGATTACGCTGAATCTTAAAAAGTGCACCTTCCTCGTTCCCTTTGGAAACCTGCTCAGCCATGTGGTCTACAAACAAGGCCTGATGGTGGACCCTATGAAGATTGCTGTTATTCTCAATCTGGAAGCGTTGCGAAGTGTCAAACAACTACGCACTACTTTGGGGCACACTGGTTACTATAGAAAGTTTATCAAGATATATGCACAAATAATAGCGCCAATGGAAAAAAATATTGAAAAAGAATGCTACATATTGTTGTAATGATGATTGTATGAAAAGTTTGGATGTTCTCAAGGAGAAACTGGCATCCGCTCCCATCCTGGTCTTCCCAAAATGGGACGTATAATTTCATGTACATATTGATGCATCGTGTATTGTGCTGGGAGATGTACTTACGCAGGAAGGCGTGGAAGGAGTGGATCACCCGATTGTGATCATGAGTCGGTGGCTGTCCAAAGCCGAAAAGAACTACTCTACTACTGAGTGCGAAGGGTTGGCAATGGTGTACGTGCTCCAAAAATACCGACACTATTTACTTGGCAGGCACTTCAAGATGTATACCAATCATTCCATGTTGAAATACCTGGTGAACAAGCTTGTGTTGGGGGGGGCGTATATGCAGATGGATTTTACTGTTTCAAGAATATGACTTTGAGGTCATCGTAAAGCTGGGACACCTAAATGCAGGACCAGATCACTTATCACGAATTGAGACAGGCGAGGAGCCAACAAATTTGGAGGAGGGACTACCGGATGCACAACTCTTTACAGTGCACATCACGGACGACCACTTCGAAGATATAATTCATTTTTTAACCACAGGGACTATGCCGAAGGAATATTCAGTCCAGCAGAAGAAGGAATTGGTGGTACGCGCGACGGACTTTTCTATCATCGCGGGGCACCTCTACAAAATGGGAAACAATGAGATATTGCAAAGATATGTACCTGAATTTGAATGAGGACAGATCCTCGTGGAAGCACATGGGGGGCTGCAATAGGACACTATGCAGGACGCACGACTACAAAGAATATTCTTCGCGATGGGCTATGGTGGCCAACCTTGCATCAAGATTCAAAAGCACACTGTCGGGCCTGCGACATATGTCAAAGGACTGGAAAACCATTACGAAGGGATGAGATGCCACTCAATCCATAGATGACGCTGCAACCATTTGAAAATTGGGAAATCGACTTTGTGGGACCGATCAAACCTCAAGGAAAGACGGGTGTGCGCTACATCATCACGTGACAGAGTACCTGACTCGATGGGCGGAAGCACAACTAGTTAAGGACTGCACGACCGCTACAACTGCGAAATTTTTGTTCGACAACATGTTGACATGGTTTGGTTGCCCGAAAATCTTGATGAGTGATCGCGGAACACACTTCCTAAATGAAACCATCAGCGCACTCACTAAGGAGTTCTAGGTGTATCATCAGCAAATTACACCGTACCATCCGTAAGATAATGGGACAATAGAAGCATTCAACAAAATTCTGGAGACTGCGCTGACCAAAGTATGTAATGCGCAGTGAAACAACTGGGACCTACAGATACCTGCCGTATTATGGGCATACAAAACCACGTGCAAAAAATTGACGGGTCAGACACCTTTCAGGTTAGTTTATGGCACGGAAGCTGTCATGCCGATGGAATATATCATCCCTAGTTTGCGAATCGTAGCACTTATAGGCATGTCAGACTGCAAAGCCTTGGAAGAGAGGCTCGCGCACTTAGAAGAACTCGAGGAACAACGACTTTTGGAGAGATTCCATTAGCAGGTACAAAAAAAATGGGAGAAAGCCTGGCACGACCACCATATGAGGTTACGCACTTTCAAGGTAAACGATTTAGTGCTATTGTATGACAGCAAGTTCATAAAATTTACCGGAAAATTCAGAATGCACTGGCTAGGACCATATGTGGTAAACGAGGTCACAGACAGAGGCGTGGTCCAGCTGGTCAAACTTAATGGAGAACCCTTCCCAGGAAAGGTAAATGGTAGTCGCCTGAAGCCCTACATGGGTGGGCCGACTGTTTGACTAACCGACCAACGCACAGTCTTCGTGACCCGAGAAGCTGGACAAGGGTGCGGGACTATAAACACAAGTACTAGAAGCCGGCACCAAGGAAGAGAATCAAGTCAGACGCAGATGATTCAGAAGCAGAAATGCAGCAGATCCAGCCGATGGCAGAACGGGGCGTTGCGGACCTTCGCGCCGCACAGGCACAGGTGGATGGACTTCGCGCAAAGATCGTCGCACCAGCAGAGTGACTCGGGACAAGTCACGATGATTGTGTTGGGGGCCTGTTGGGCAACAAATCCCCCCATAGCATGTTTTTGGGGCTTAAAGCCTGAGTTTTGGTCAATGTAATGTAAAGACTCCACGAAATGTGGGTGCGGAGCGCGAGAGTCTAGGATGAGTCATAGGGTTGTCCACCCTAAAATAATGAAATTGAATGTAAATTGTGTCGGCCTACCCATGGTCCGCGGACCATGGGATTGTATAAATAGAGTGAGGCTCTAAGTGTAAAGACAGTTCAGAGTTTTTGGAAAGTAATAGATAGATGCAAAGGCATGGTTAGAGGATAGAAGTGGATCTGAAGGTATTGGGTCATAGTAGTAGGTAAAGGCTCTGTAGCTGAGTGCGCAGAGGCCTAGTAGAGTCTGTAACTAAGTGTGCGGACCCCTGTAGCTGAGTGTGTAGGGCGGAGTTGGTCCTGTATTGAACTAAACTTGAAAAGGATCAATAATAAAGCTAAGTTGATTCGACATATTATGCATCTGTTTCATAGATCTATATTTTGATGTTCGGTGTTAATGGTATCTGTTTATCTATATGTGCGCACTTGTATGTATGTTTATGTATGAAAACTTTCTAAGTAATTAATGAAAAAAACCTATCTAATGAATACTTGGGTAATTAATATTGGTCACATTGTGGCTGGATCTGCGCGAAGACAGTCCCATAATATGCAAGGAGCCCACTGGTGCGAGTAATCTAGTAAGCGCGAAGGTTGAATCACGTACCTATTGCCCATATCAGACATCCCCACGGTGTGGAAACCTGGTTTCAGCACCCTCCCATACTACTTCGGGTGAGACCTCAGTCTGCACTCCGCGGACTGTTGCCGAAAGGGCCGGTAGTACCGGGATTTGCTTGGCTAAACTCACTGCTGAACCTGGGTTCGGCCCCACATAGCCAACAATGGATTAGAAAAATCTCATGAGTAATCCAAACTGGAGAATTTTCTTCATTCAAAATTGAAAATTATAAGGGATGGAATGGATACCCAAAGATTTATTTACCTTCCTCTTCATCATGAATAACCTCGCTACCTTGAGTTTATTCAAAATCCAACTCATTATATGGTGAACTTGGAAATCATGGAGAATCTTAATCACAAGTCAATGCATTACAAAAGGAAACACACAAGGGATGGTGAGGTGCAGAGGAAGTTTAAATAAGAACATCTTATCTAACCAAATTAGATTCAATATCTAAATCTTTCTAAATAAATTTTTCCTGAGAAATCGAAAGATCAAAAGGTGCATTTGGGAAATCATCATGACATACATCAATAGAATCATGATTATTAGAATGATGGTTGTCCAAGACTTCAGACTGATTAAGAAAATTAACTTCATTTGACTGGTTACCAAGATTCCTAGATTCAAAATCAACCAAGGATGGAGGAACATTATCTTGACATGGTGTATTTTGAAAAATAGAAGAAAGATCGAAAGAATCCTCACCTTGTTGCTCCTTTACTTGTTGTTAGAGTCGGTCTTCACATCCCTCCGTCAGCGATCATTTCTGTTATTGCATTTTTCATTTTTAGGTGTCTCATACAGTTCATTCATCCGCATTTCATTAGGTGCATGCCATAATATGATGGAAGGGCCTTGTCATTCATTCCGCTCATGTCTTGTACCTGCTGGCTTAGGTCTTTTCATCAGGATCCATAAAAATCATTTTCCAATCAATGACAGTCAATATTTGGTCTCTTGGTCAGCAAAGGGTCATTTTAGTCATTAGGTCTAGGGTTTAGCGAATTCAATCTTCAAAGTGTCCAATAATGCCAGTAGGCCAGAGGGAGGTTCTAAACAAGTTTTTATTTCAAAAATTTCATCGTCATATTGCTGGACTATGACTTTTCTTCAAAACTCTGTTTTGAAGAAAATTCGACATTTCGTCTTTTGTAATAAATTGCCATGTAAATTTCAAAATTTTCAGTTCTTGGATATTTCAGATGTAGCCCTGGTCATCCTTTTCCAAAACTCAATGCCATCATCCTTGCAAAAAATTGACAAAAGTTTCATCATTTCAGCCAAAAATCAAAGAGGAAACAAGAAGAACAGAGTTGTATTAAAATGAAAAAAGTGCCAAAACTAAAACATAAGAAAGTGGGTTTTTGAGAAACAAAAATCAAACCCATCACTGTATAAGATATTTTCATTGTTTGAAACACCCATTGGTATGCCAAGAGGTCAATTGAAGTCGACTTAAGTTTTGGAGGAGCGAAATTTGTGTTGAAAGCTGGGACTGTGCGTTGGAATGTTGCGCGGCGCATTGGGAGGTAGTCGCGGCGCACCGGGAAGTCGCGGCGCATAGAGCCGCTGTTCGCTGTGTTAATTTGAACGGGTGCGGCACATACAGCCTGCGTGGCGCACTGGGTTGTGCGCGCGGCGCGTACAGCCTACGCGACAAACTGGGTTGTGCGCGCGGCGCACAGGGCCGACAAGTGAAATTTCATCGCTGCTTCCAAATTTGTTCCAATCAACTCAATCTTCTATGATCCAAGTAAGTGTGTGAGCCTTTGCCATTGCTATTAAATGGTGTTTGTTGTGATTTGGAGGGAAGATTTGAAAGTTTAATGTTTGAAAATATAAACCCTATATTTGTATCAAAATCTGCTCCGTTGGATTTTGAAATTGGTGTTTTGAAATTGTGATTTTGGTGCCAAGTCTCCTTTCCCACCTGTGATCCTTTCCCTTTCATAATTCTATCATTATAGTCAATCCCTATGCCCTAACCTCCAAAACTACTCATATCCCTGCTTCTCATTTTCCCTATCCTAAATCCTACCATTCCCTATCATTTTCCCTCTCCCATATCATTTGTAGCAAATTCCCAAACCCCACATCCCTAAACACAGTCAAGTGACTGTTAGCACATTTCAAATTTCACTTGACAAACTCCACCATCCACTGTACCCACTGGCCTTATTTATCACAGTCCCTCATTTCCCTGTGGCATATTTGGCATTGAAAAAAAACACCTATTTCTCATTTTCAAACCAAACCAAACACATACTTGACATACACCTTTGCAGTGCCATGATAGACACTGATTCATCATATGAACAAGACAGTGATTCTACCATAAAGCTTCATGCACCAAGGAGGCCTCGTAAGGGTGGCAGACACGTCAGAGAAGATCCTACCTCTTTGACTGAACTACAAGCCTGCCCACTTGCCATGGCATGTTTCCAACAACAGTCATGTTTTCAATATTGCGAAATGATTGCTCAGATTAAGCATCATCAGGAGTTGGCTCGATTATTTGTTTTGCATTTGCATGATGGTCAGGTAACTCTTGCTGGTGTAAATTTCACCTTGACACCAGAGACGATTTCTCAAGCAACAGGAATACCGAATGTAGGCGAGGAGTGGAACAAAAGAATGCAGGTGGAAAGAGTACATTATGAACCATATATCAGGCCTAGCTATGTGAGACAGCTCAGCAGGGTGTTCCCTTTCCAGTTTTTGAAAGAAGCCTATGCAGGATGAGGGCCCTTCAGGAGGACAAGACACTGATTTCATCCTCATCGATGATGATGTGAGCTCTCCTAGCTCAAAGCTGAGGGAGATTATTCAGGAGCAGAAGGCCGAGATATATGTATTGACCGAAAAGTTGTAGAGATCTCAATGGGTCATAAACTATTTGGAGAAGCGAAACAAACAATTGGAGGATCAACATACAACCATGGAGTTACAAAACATTCGGCAAAATCGCCAAGCTGCCCAAAGGAGAAGGATAGAGTTCACTCCATTGGAGCAAGAGATAGAGGCTGATCGAGAGACTTGGCTCGAGAGGGTCAACATTCATCTTGAGAAGCTGTTGGCGAAGGCAAACAAGGACAAGGACATGCTCAGGTACATGAAAAATCATTATTGGGCACAAAATCATGTTTGCAAAGCAAGGATCAAAATCCTGAAGGCAAGACTAAGGAGAGCAATAAAACGACGAAAAAGGCATGATAGGCTCCAAATCTTGGCCGAAGCTTCTTTGGCTGAGCATGATACTAAATGATAGACCTTCAGTCCAAATTTCAACAAATTTGGTGAAAATTTTGTCAATTTTGATTTTTTTTGGCTTCAAAACAGATTTTCCTGCCCAATGTGTAGCGCCACTTGGCGCGCACTTATAATTGGGAGATCCTCTGGAGGAAAACTTTGCATTTCTAGATTTTTTATGAAAAATTATGCATGATCATGGATTACCTAAGGATTTCATCAAGTTCTGGGTTGCCTAAAGGGTCAAAAACACCCTAAAAATGACCTCTTTGCCACCTTTTGCACCCACAAGAAGCAGTCTTGGGAGATTGAAGTTTTGGAGGGGAAATGACATCCAAATAAAAAAAATCTACTTGGGTTGGAAAGTAGACATGCAGGGCTTTCCAACGAGCTATCATGAGCTCAATTTTGACTTCAGGAAGGGCCTCAAAATCAGCTCCAAAGTTGTGCTACGCATAGAGATTTTGGGCGTGGCGCATAGAGAATTTTGGCCTATTTTTCACTCTTCAGCTCAGAATTTCGGCCAATTTTGACTAGTTTCACTTTTTGACGTTACTCTTGATCGAACTTGATGTAATTTCATGACCATGATGTAATTTTGGCACATTTTCACTTGTCTTAGTAGATTCATTCACCAAAAGGTGAAATGTGAGTGAATGAATCAGTTTCCTAACATATAGAGGCAAATTGTTTCATTGCCTATTTTTCAGTTCCTTGTTTAGATATGGTTGAAACAGCTCCTAGAATGATGAGCTAGACCCCTAGAGGCATGGGAAGGAGTTAGGCTTGTCTATATCATGTAATTTCCCAGTCATTTTCAGGGTTGGACACTTGGGATTGCTTGGCACTTCATTGTACATTCATTTTCAGCATTTTTCGCAAAGGAAAGACCAGGGTTTTGCAGCACTTGTTGGGATCCTTGTGGCTCCGTGTTTTGATGGTGTTTTTCTTCATGTAATTGTAAGTTCATTGATGTTTATGTATGCCGTTTCCCTTCTCTTTTCTTTTGAAATTAAACAAATTGAGTGACAAAGGTAGAATTCATGAGTTTGTTGTGCTCTGCCTTAAACTTTGTTTAGTTTTACATGTTTTCATCTGTTTGGAGATGATTATTGTAGCCTCTGGCCCTCTTCAGCTCTTTAGTGGTCTTTTCTATCCATTCATTTAATCTAAGCATCAAAACTACTGCCTACCTTGCCCCAATCGAAACTCTGCAAAAATTTGGCCTCATCCCCGGACCCAAATTTGCCTTTCCCTTTTTCCAACAAAAAACCCCCAAAAAATCAAATCAAATCCTCGCACTTCATACCTAGGCTAAGATTAGTTGTTAAATCAGTCATCTCAAGCCCCATTTGATTATTTTTCACTGAGATTGACCCGGAGAGAGCCCTCTAGTGTGGTTTGATGTTGGTCCTGGATCCTGCCTTTTTAGCCTGAGGTAAGTCTAGGATATAACATAGTGGCGACCATACTAGGGAAATAAATCCTTTGTTTGTTGGTATTATTCATTTTATAAACTATAGATGGAGCCTGAAGATTAGCCAGGTAGCCTTCGAAACGCTTTTGCTTTGCATTAGCGCAAGTAGATAAACGCTACTTCAGTCAATCTCCGGTCTAGTCTTATAAATAGAGTATCTAACTTACAGATCACCCCAGTATATCTGAGAATTCTAAGCTTTTGGATGATAAGTTTAGAATTTGATAGGCTGAACGAGTTTTTAAAGTCCATTTTATTTCTTGAAATAATAACACACTGGCTTCCAAAAGATATACCAGAGCAAATACGGATCCTGATCCTCCTCCTGTCTACGAAAATCCCAATCTTATTCTAGGAATCGTTCGTCAAGGAAGCTCTATCATTCCTGTGTTCAAAGCTCAGTCATGTCTTGTTGGTTTTGAGTATCTTGAGGATCAAGAATTTGATGAGCAGTTTGAGTTGTCTTTGTTTGAAACCAAATCTGAAAGCGCTGTTTCTTCCACTGTCTTAAATCCTGAGTTTGTTCAAAATCTTGAAACTGGAAGGGCTAATAAATCCATTGATGATTATATTTTGAACTAGCTCCATACTTCCATCGCGGCTTCTAGTATTGCTGATTTCTTAGAGACTGCTTCTGCAACCCTTGGGTCATCCACAATTGCATCTAGTTCAAGAATTCCCACCAAACCTCCTTTCATTCCTACCCTTCCCCCGCAGCCTACAATCTCTGATAAAAAATCTGCAGTCGTATCGCCTCCTTCTACTCCTTCCACTCCTAAAATAGCCAATATTGCTTCACCTCCGCATACACCTCCCCATACCCCTCATACATCAGCTCCACCTACTCCCCCAACATCACCAAGACCGATTGCAAATCCACTAAGAGCAATGGCTGCACGTTTTACACCTCTCGCGCCGCCTCAAGTTTTGGACGATATGCCCACAGATTATCAGAGTAAAATTCCTTTGTTTGATGGCACTCCTCATGGTACCACAGCTCAGCAACATGTGGACAGAATGACAGATTTCTTCGATCTTCATGAGATTGATGCAGAAAACGTGACCATGAGATTATTCGTGCAAACTTTCGGCGGTGAGGTAAGAAAATGGTTCAGAGCTTTGGCAGCTAGAAGTATTCCCACATTAGAAGAGCTTCAAAGACAGTTCTTGGATCACTGGGAAGTAAAGAAAGATCCTCTTCAAATCACTTCTGAATATACCAAGATCAAGCGGAATGTCGGTGAGTCCATGCAAGACTACTGTATTAGATTCAATGCGGTTTATAATGCAATTCCTGATGATTTAAGGCCATCTAGAAAGTCAGCTTTGCTTAAGTTCCCGGATGGTTTTGATCCAGACATGGCATATCAATTAAGAGAGAGAGATCCGGCTACCTTAGAAGAAATGCAGAAAATTGCCGTTAGTGTTGAGGCAAATTTGAATGACAAGAGAGCTAGATTGAAAGCCGAGAAGAAAGTCTCAATAAAGGAAGAAGCTTCTACCTCAGACCAAGTACTCCGCAAGGTAGAAAAGATGATTGAAAGGTTAACACTTGATAAGCCTGAACCGCAGATTCAGAATCCCAATTTCCATGGCCAGCAGCAACCACAATTCAGGATCAAACAACGTGAGCAGCGAGCACAAGAACTGACACCACAACAACAGCAAGTAAAGACACCTCTTCAGCAGAATTTTGTTGGTCCCAAATCTGATGATGAAGACAATGTAATAGGAGAAGAAAATCACTTCTTTACTCCTGATGATATGCCCACCTTTATCACTGAAGATGATGAGTATGCAGAAAATTCAGCTGTACAGAAGGATGCGGATTTTATCTTGGCGAATGACACAACTCTTGAAGAAGAGTCGGATGAGTATCAGAGAGGTTATATGAATGCTTTGTCTGCCCAGCAACGTCAGTATTCACTTAGAAACAAAAATGTCCCCATCAATCCAATCCAGAAGAGAAAGGAAGTTCCAACATCTAAGAATGAGCCACCTGTTGTGCCAAAGAAAGGAAAAGAAATTGCTGATCCTACTACTAGCAAGTCTCCACCAGTAAATGAAAGAGTAAATCAGCCAATTGTATCAAAAGATAAAGCTAAAAGAAAAGATGTTCCAGCCAAAGAGGTAGAAAAGACTTATGCTTTTAGTTTAGAAAATGAAATTTCTAAATTGAAGGTATCCATTCCCTTGACTGAACTAATGAGGAACAACAGTTATAGAGGTCAAGTCTATAAAATTTTGAATTTTGACCCAATGTCTGATATGGCGAGTGTCAAAGATGATCAACCTGATCTGATTTTTGGACCAACATTAAATGGTGAATCTCCAGACAGTGATGTGCCACCTTTTTATATCAGTTTGAGATTGCATGAGTTTGTGTTGCATAATGCTATGTTTGATTCTGGCGCTTCCCACAATCTTATGCCGAAGGCTATCATGGAGAAGTTGGGTTTGGACATCACTAGGAAATACCATGATATTTATTCATTTGATTCTAGCAGGGTGAGATGTATTGGGCTCATTAAAGACTTGGTTGTAAGTTTGGATCAGATTCCAACGAAGAATGTTTTGATGGATGTTGTTGTGGCAGACATTCCTCCCAGATTTGGTATGCTTCTTTCCAGGTCCTGGGGAGCAAAATTGCAAGGGACATTACAACTAGATTTCTCCTATGCAACGATTCCTATGTTTGGCCAAATGAGAAAACTGTATCGGGAACAAAAAATGAAATACATGATTACAAGCAAGGAGAAACCGATTAATCATCCGATTAATTATGTACATACAGATTTAGAGTCTTTTGTTTTGTATTCAGATAGTTTCAATGATATCGATAGTCAGTTAGTTGTAGTAGATGATATTTCAGAAATAGCAAAGAATTTCAGAGAAGTTTTGAAGAAAGAAGGACAAGAACAGGAAAATACCATTGAGCAATCAGATAAAGATAATGGACAATAAGCATAAAAACCAAAGCTAACAGAGTTTCAACACTTAGAAGAAGAGGAAGATGGTTTGTGGACCATGGATTTCGATGGAGTAGTGGGAAATGATGGTGCTAGAATTGGTATTTGGGTACATAGTCCTTTTTTTGCTCCGAACAAAGTGCCTAGTAATGTGTGGGTATGTTCTTACAAGCTAGCTTTTGATTGTTCAAACAATGAGGCTGAGTACGAAGCTTTGATTGCTGGCCTAAAAATTCTAAGAAAGCTGAATGCTAAGAGGATTGCTGTATATGGCGACTCCGAATTGGTGATTAAGCAAGTCAAAGGCGAATATCAAGCAAAGCATCCTCAGATGCAGGCTTACCGAAATGTAGTTCTAGATATCCTGAAGCTGTTTTCAGATTATACCTTGACGTGTGTGCCTCGTATTCAAAATAGCATTGCAGATGCACTTGCTAAGGCAGCGAGTAATTTGAAGATTCTGATGAACTCAAGTAATAAATTCGAAATCCATGTGAAACATCGTCCGACTGTCCCGGACAATCAAAGATATTGGCAAGTTTTCCAAGATGACGAGGAGATTAATGATTTTCTGCAAAACAAAGGTAAGTTTAAAGATACCTCAATTGATGTAGAACATGATGATGGTAAAGATGATGTGCAGATCAATCAAATGGAAGTGTTGCAGCTTAAGGATAATATTATTCCTAAAGGCTTGATACCTTTAGAAGAACTCTTTGATCACGATGACGTAGCCCGCAAACCAACATTGCAGCCAACAGAGAAGGGAGTCGAAGAGGTGAATATTGGAACAACTGAAAATCCAAAGATGGTAAAGCTGTCCAAAGCATTGCCACAAAAGGTAAAGGCCAAATATATCAGTTTGTTGTCATCCTTTGCTGATGTGTTTGCTTGGGACTATTCCGACTTGAAGACATATGATACCAATATAATTTAGCACACTATTCCTATTAAGCCTAATCAGAAACCTTTCAGACAGAAGTTGAGAAGGCTAAATCCAAAACTGTTGCCATCAATTGAGAAGGAGGTAAACAAGTTGTACAAATCAGGAATCATCGTTCCCATCAGATTTTCTAATTGGATCTCTAATTTGGTGCCCGTACGAAAGAAGACAGGTGAGATTCATTTGTGCATTGATTTTAGGAATCTCAATAAAGTTTCATTGAAGGACAATTATCCGTTGCCAAAAATGGATCACATACTTCAGCGAGTAGTTGGAGCATCTCGTATGTCACTACTTGATGGTTATTCGGGATATAACCAAATTTTGGTCCATGAAGACGACTGAGACAAAACAGCGTTCACCACTCCGTGGGGGACTTTTCATTACGCTAAAATGCCTTTCGGTTTGAAGAACACAGGTGCCACATTTCAGCGGGCAATGGATATGGCTTTCACAAATGAGAAGGATGTCTTTTTGGTTGTGTACCTTGATGATTTGACGGTGTTTTCCAATTCAGATGAAGAACACATGTATCATTTGAAAATTGTCTTTCAAAAGTGCAGAAAATATGGTGTGTCACTGAATTCGAAGAAGAGCTTGTTTGCCATGGATGAGGGAAAACTACTTGGACACATTATCTCAAAAGATGGCATTCGTATTGGTCCATCACGTGTAGAGGTGATTCAGCAAATTGACCTTCCCCAGAACAAGAAGGAGATACAATATTTTAATGGTAAGATGAATTTTTCACGTCGCTTTGTGCCTAATCTTGCTGAACACCTAAGAGAGATTACAAACATGCTTAAGAAGGACAACCAAGTGAAGTGGACCAAAGAGGCTGTAAAATCTTTTAATCTAGTAAAATTGGCTCTTTCTTCAGCTTCGGTTCTAATCAGCTCGGATTACACTTAGGATTTTATATTGTTTTCATTTGCTTCGGAGCATACTATGGCAGCTGTATTAATGCAGAAAAAAGATGAGCACGAAAGACCAATTGCTTTCTTCAGCCGAACTATAAGAGATGCAGCCTTGAAGTACAACATCATTGAAAAGCAAGCCCTTGCACTTGTAAAAGCATTGAAATATTTTCGGGTATATATTTTGCATTCTCATATTTTGGCTTATGTTCCTAACACTACTGTCAAAGATATTTTGGTACAAACAGATCCAGAAGGAAGACGAGGCAAGTGGATTGCAGCTTTGTTGGAGTATGATGTGGAGATAAAGCCCACAAAGCTTGTTAAAGGACAGGGATTGGCAAAGTTAATGGTTGAATCGAATTTGCATGTCTTAGACATAAATCTGATTGCTGCTATGTCCGATGAGAATGAGGAAGGTTCGTCAATTCAGGTATCTGAAATATTTGTTCTTTCTCCGTGGTATTCAGATATCATATATGTGCTTCAGAATTTGTCCCCACCACCTGGTATGGCTAGAAACAAAGCTAGAACTCTTAAGTTAAAGGCTGCTAAGTTTTGTGTTTTGAATTTTGCACTTTATTGGAAAGATCCCGGTGGTGTTTTGTTGAATTGTTTGGTGGAAGAAGAAGCGAAGCAGGTCATGGAGGATTTCCATAAAGGAGATTGTGGTGGTCACCTTTTTTGGAAAACAATGGCAAATAAAATTCTGAGAGCGGGATACTATTGGCCGACATTGTTTGTTGATGTATATAAGGTTGTCAAGAGCTGTCATAAATGTCAGATTTTTGAAGGAAGGCAGAAATTACAGCCTTTTCCGCTTAAGCCCATTGAGGTGAGTGCCCCTTTTCAGCAGTGGGGGTTGGATTTCATTGGTGAAATTCATCCTGCTTCTTCAGGTCAGCATAGATGGATCCTCACGGCGACAGATTATTTCACGAAATGGATTGAAGAAATTCCCACCAGACAAGCTACGGATGCGGTAATAATTTCATTCCTTGAGAATAACATTTTGTCTCATTTTGGTTGCTCGAATAAGTTAATCACTGATAACACAGCAACTTTCAAATCAAAAAAGATGATTGAACGCAGCAGCTTTCAAATCAAAAAAGATGATTGAGTTTTGTAACAAGTATAAAATCATTTTGGGACACTCAACTGCCTATCATCTGCAAGGCAACGGATTGGCAGAGTCTTCTAACAAATCTTTGGTCAACATCATTAAAAGGTTGCTGGAAATAAACAAGAAGAGTTGGCATAAGAAGTTGGTCAATGCACTTTGGGCAGATCGAGTGAGTTAGAAGAAATCCATTGGTATGTCCCCCTTTGAGCTAGTTTATGGAGTTGATACAGTATTTCCTACCTCTCTCGCAGCTCCGGTAGTCAAACTTCTTCAGGAGGCTGGTAGTGAAGACGATCATATGTAGAGAAGACTAAATCAAATGATCCATTTGCAGCAAACGAGAGAAGAAGTTTTTCAAAACACGTTCAAGCTGTAGGAGAGAATTAAGAAAATTTATGACAGAAAAGCAAAGGCGGACAAATTTCAGTTGGATGACGTGGTGCTGAAGTGGGATGCAAGGAATGAGGAAAAGGGCAAGCACGGTAAGTTTGAAAATATCTGGAAAGGTCCCTTTAAAATTGCAGCATATCGGGGTCAGAATTCTTTTCTTCTGAAGGAGATGAACGGGGAAGATTGTCCAGGAGGGCCGGTCAATGGTTGGTTGCTCAAGCGGTACCATTTCTGAATTGTTTCTGCTGTTTACATTGTCAATGTATATACCATTTTATTTCAGTTTCATTGCAAGTATGTGTTGTGATATTTTCTTCAGTCTGGGGCCCGAAGTGAAGGCTATAATTCTGAAGAAAGATTTCAGTTTTGGGATCAGTTTGTCGAGTCAGTTTTTCAGTCATTTTGGTTTCATAATTGAGTCAGTTTGAGTCAAGTTTCAGTCAATAAATAAGTCAAGAGTCTTGTGTTAATTTTTCAAAATAATGGACTCCATAGCCCAATGGATGAAGGCACTGTCTATCTCTCCCAGAGATCTGCCGTTCTTGGCACCTCCCAGGAGCTACCATCCCCATTGGAGCCAATGTTAGAGTCGGTCTTTACATCCCTCCGTCAGAGATCATTTCTCTTATTGCATTTCATTTTTAGGTGTCTCATACAATTCATTCATCTGCATTTCGTTAGGTGCATGCCATAATTTGACGAAAGGGCCTTGTCACTCATTCCCCTCATGTCTTGTACCTGTTGGCTTAGGTCTTTTCATCAGGATCCATAAAAATCATTTTCCAATCAATGACAGTCAATATTCGGTCTCTTGGTCAGCAAATGGTCATTTTAGTCATTAGGTCTAGGGTTTAGCGAATTCAGTCTTCAAAGTGTCCAATAATGCCAGCATGCCAGAGGGAGGTTCTAAATAAGTTTTTATTTCAAAAATTTCATCGTCATATTGCTGGACTATGACTTTTCTTCAAAACTCTGTTTTGAAGAAAATTCGATGTTTCGTCTTTTGTAATAAATTGCCATGTAAATTTCAAAACTTTCAGTTCTTGGATATTTCAGATGCAGCCCTAGTCATCCTTTGCCGAAACTCAATGCCATCATCCCTGCAAAAAATTGACAAAAGTTTCATCATTTCAGCCAAAAATCAAAGAGGAAACAAGAAGAACAGAGTTGTATTAAAATGAAAAAAGTGCTAAAACTAAAACATAAGAAAGTTGGTTTTGAGAAACAAAAATCAAACCCATCACTGTATAAGATATTTTCATTGTTTGAAACACCCATTGGTATGCCAAGAGGTCAATTGAAGTCGACTTAAGTTTTGGAGGAGCGAAATTTGTGTTGAAAGCTCGGCCTGTGCGTTGGAATGTTGCGCGACGCATTGGGAGGTAGTCGTGGCGCATAGAGCCACTGTTCGCTGTGTTAATTTGAACGGGCACGGCGCATACAGCCTGTGCGACACACTGGGTTGTGCGCGCGGCGCACAGGGCCGACAAGTGAAATTTCATCGCTGCTTCCAAATTTGTTCCAATCAACTCAATCTTCTATGATCCAAGTAAGTGTGTGAGCCTTTGCCATTGCTATTAAACGGTGTTTGTTGTGATTTGGAGGGAAGATTTGAAAGTTTAAAGTTTGAAAATATAAACCCTATATTTGTATCAAAATCTGCTCCTTTGGGTTTTGAAATTGGTGTTTTGAAATTGTGATTTTGGTTCCAAGTCTCCTTTCCCACCTGTGATCCTTTCCCTTTCATAATTCTATCATTATAGTCAATCCCTATGCCCTAACCTCCCAAACTACTCATATCCCTGCTTCTCATTTTCCCTATCCTAAATCCTACCATTCCCTATCATTTTCCCTCTCCCATATCATTTGTAGCAAATTCCCAAACCCCACATCCCTAAACACAGTCAAGTGACTGTTAGCACATTTCAAATTTCACTTGACAAACTCCACCATCCACTATACCCACTGTCCCTATTTATCACAGTCCCTCATTTCCCTGTGGCACATTTGGCATTGAAAAAAAACACCTATTTCTCATTTTCAAACCAAACCAAACACATACTTGACATACACCTTTGCAGCGCCATGACAGACATTGATTCATCATATGAACAAGAAAATGATTCTACCACAGAGCTTCATGCACCGAGGAGGCCTCGTAAGGGTGGCAAACATGTCAGAGAAGAGCCTACCTCTTTGACTGAACTGCAAGCCTGCCCACTTTCCATGCCATGTTTCCAACAATAGTCATGTTTTCAGTGTTGCAAAATGATTTCTCATATTCAGCATCATCAGGAGTTGGCTCGATTATTTGTTTTGCATTTGCATGATGGTCAGGTAACTCTTGCTGGTGTAAATTTTACCTTGACACCAGAGATGATTTCTCAAGCAACAGGAATACCGAATGTAGGCGAGGAGTGGAACAAAAGAATGCAGGTGGAAAGAGTACATTATGAACCATATATCAGGCCTAGCTATGTGAGACAACCCAACAGGGTGTTCCCTTTCCAGTTTTTGAAAGAAGCCTATGCAGGATGAGGGCCCTTCAGGAGGACAAGACACTGATTTCATCCTCATCGATGATGATGTGAGCTCTCCTAGCTGAAAGCTGAGGGAGATTATTCAAGAGTAGAAGGCCGAGATAGATGTATTGACTGACAAGTTGCAGAGAGCTCAATGGATCATAAACTATTTGGAGTAGTGAAACAAACAATTGGAGGATCAACATACAACCATGGAGTTACAAAACATTCGGCAAAACCGCCAAGCTGCCCAAAGGAGGAGGATAGAGTTCACTTCATTGGAGCAGGAGATTGAGGTTGATCGAGAGACTTGGCTCGAGAGGGTCAACATTCATCTTGAGAAGCTATTGGCGAAGGCAAACAAGGACAAGGACATGCTCAGGCACATGAAAAATCATTATTGGGCACGAAATCATGTTTGCAAAGCAAGGATCAAAATCCTGAAGGCAAGACTAAGGAGAGCAATAAAACGATGCAAAAGGCATGATAGGCTCCAAATCTTGGCCAAAGCTTCTTTGGCTGAGCATGATACTCAATGATAGACCTTCAGTCCAAATTTCAGCAAATTTGGAGAAAATTTTGTCAATTTTGAATTTTTTGGCTTCAAAACAGATTTTCTTGCCCAACGCGTAGTGCCACTTGGCGCGTGCTTATAATTGGGAGATCCTCTGGAGGAAAACTTTGAATTTCTGGATTTTTTATGAAAATTTATGCATGCTCATGGATTACCTAAGGATTTCATCAAGTTCTGGGTTTCCTAAAGGGTCAAAAACACCCTAAAAATGACCTCTCTGCCACCTTTTGCACCCACAGGAAGCAGTCTTGGGATATTGAAGTTTTGGAGGGGCAAATGACATCCAAATCTAGAAATTTCACTTGGGTTGGAAAGTAGACAGGTGGGGCTTTGCAACGAGCTATCATGAGCTTAATTTGGACTTTGGGAAGGGGCTCAAAATCAGCTCCAAAGTTGTGCTACGCATAGAGATTTTGGGCGCGGCGCATAGAGAATTTTGGCCTATTTTTCACTCTTCAGCTCAGAATTTCGGCCAGTTTTGACTACTTTCACTTTTTGATGTTACTCTTGATCTAACTTGATGTAAATTGATGTATTTTCATGACCATGATGTAATTTTGGCACATTTTTACTTGTCTTAGTAGATTCATTCACCAAAAGGTGAAATGTGAGTGAATGAATCAGTTTCCTAACATATAGAGGCAAATTGTTTCATTGCCTATTTTTCAGTTCCTTGTTTAGATATGGTTGAAACAGCTCCTAGAATGATGAGCTTGACCCCTAGAGGCATGGGAAGGAGTTAGGCTTGTCTATATCATGTAATTTCTCAGTCATTTTCAGGGTTGGACACTTGGGATTGCTTGGCACTTCATTGTACATTCATTTTCAGCATTTTTGGCAAAGGAAAGACCAGGGTTTTGCAGCACTTGTTGGGATCCTTGTGGCTCTGTGTTTTGATGGTGTTTTTCTTCATGTAATTGTAAGTTCATTGATGTTTTATGTATGCCATTTCCCTTCTCTTTGCTTCTGAAATTAAACAAATTGAGTGACAAAGGTAGAATTCATGAGTTTGTTGTGCTCTGCCTTAAACTTTGTTTAGTTTTACATGTTTTCATCTGTTTGGAGAGGATTCTTGCAGCCTCTTGCCCTCTTTAGCTCCTCAGCGGTATTTTCTATCCATTCATTTAATCTAAAGCATCAAAACTACTGCCTACCTTGCCCCAACCAGAACTCTGCAAAAATTTGGCCTCATCCTCGGACCCAAATTTGTGTTTCCCTTTTTCCAACAAAAAATCCCCAAAAAATCATATCAAATCCTTGCACTTCATACCTAGCCTAATATTAGTTGTTAAATCAGTCATCTCAAGCCCCATCTAATTATTTTTCGCTAAGATTGACTCAGAGAGAGCCCTCTCCTGTCCTCATAGGGCTAGCTACGATGCTGAGCGTGGTCTGATGTTGGTCCTGGATCCTGCCTTTTCAGCCTGAGGTAAGTCTAGGCTCTAACACCTATAAAATGTGACTACCTTTCCCTTGATCAGTACTTGGACTATAAAATTGAGAAATGAGAAAATCAAGGGACAATGGATTATGAGAGTAAGATGGTAGAGGAGGGAAAGCATCAAAATCATATTCATGACTAGAGTTATGCATGTTAATATCATCTTGAGAAATCAAGAGATTAGCCTCTCTTTAGGCTCCATGAACCATTCCAAAATTTCCTCCATTAGACCTGGATCATGAGAAATGGATGAAGGTTGAAGAGGTGCATCAACGATCTGATATGAAGATTTCCCTAGTTCAACATTATCATAGGGAGGAACCCAAATTTGTAGTGGAAAAGGAGGAGGACAAGGAATACTAGGTTCCTTCTCTGAATTGGAGGTGTCTCATAGTTTACAAAAGTTTGGGGAACAAGAACATCTGGGGGTTTAAATTCAGACTAATTCAATGAGATCCAAACCAAATTTTCAAACTTTTTCTTAAAGAAATCCCAATCCATATCTTCTTTGGGAGATTCACAACTAAGTGAAGGAATCTATTAGCAAAATCCTCAATTGATTTATTAGCCTCCATTCTAACTTTATTTATTCTCTTATAAACAACTCGGTAATCATACCTATCAAAAGCTTCATGAATCTCCTTAATAAATTGATTAAAAGAATGGATAGAGGCATATGGTAATCTATGACACCATTGATTAACACAACCTTCAAGAGTGAGGTTGAAAAGAATACACACAACATATTCATCATCAATTTCATGAGTTTTACAAAACTCAAGAAAACCATTTATGTGTTTGGATAAAAATATACCATCCTCACCATCAAACCTGAATTGAGACAAGATATGAACAATTTTCGTGGAGATTGAAAGTTTTCCAAGGGATAGGTTAGAATAACTCTTCGAGATTATGATCTGGGAGAGAACCATTTAAGATAAGAGATTCAAAGAAACTCAACATGCACAACTTATCATATGGCCCTCCTTCTAGCGCCAAAATGTTGACGGTGCTGGATACCGCCAACATACATGGGGTATCCCCATTGTGAAGTCCCAATTAGACCTCACACTTATTGGAGTAGGAGTCCCATCCAGAGTATCAACCCAACCATAGTAACACAAAGGTTCACCCTGGTTTCAATGGATAAAATAGAATTATATACACCTTGAACAAGTAAGTGAGTTGACATTGTGAAACACCATTTCAATGTGTGAGAGGAGACCTTCATGAGCGCGAGACAAGAGTGATTATCTGGAAGGAAGTAATATTATTAGCCTAAGGGAGACACACGAGAGCATGACAAAATTCATTAGAAAAATAGTTCACATTAATGATTATTAAAGTGAATAAAACACACATTCAACAAGATGAGTACCAAAGCCGCTAAAATAGTTCAATTTCTCTAGCACATATGAACACAACATATACTATAAACATCCCATGAATAGTCCTAAAACATTAAGATACATGCATGAAAATGTGTTAGCTCATTAAGTTTCAATAAGGTGAAAGATCCAAGTACATGGTTACAATAATGAGGCACTATTTCTAATAGTGGAACATTAAGTAACTTTTTGCTTCTCCAAACAATAGTTTTTTCTCCTATGCCAAGTAGAGAAGCCAAGACTAGTTCTACAAAGCTTAAGCCTCCATAAGCCTTTTGCTTGAGTTCTGAGGTTGATTTTATAACAAGAGGAATGACCTTTCATCTCCCATTAAATATTGGTTTACCCTCATGAATCTTGGACTTCTAATGTGTCCTCTAAACTTCTAAATAACTATAGAATTTATAAATGACCTTTGGACTTATCTATGTGACTTTTGGACATATATGATTATGTGACTCTTCATGTTCCACATATGACTCTTGGACTTCCACACATTACATTTTGTCCTTTCTTGAGAATACATCATTACATTCCACATGATGATGTGACATGATACATGGACACACATTGACTATTATGATGACACTTGTACAAGTTACAACTTGGCAATGATGACATGGAATTCATGATGAAGTGTCAATGCCAAGCTGTCTTCATTGCTGCTTCATCTTGCCTTCTTGATGGTATATCTGATTTATGCTTCATCTTCATGAAGGATCAACTTTGTTCTTCTCCTTAACCCTCCACAGGGTCTTTGATAAATATCATAATCCTCTAAGTCATCATTCAATGTCTTCTTTTTGTCTCGGTCCATGATCCACTTCATGTCCCCATGATAGACATCTTTTATTATTCTTCTTCGTAGGGGTTTCTTTATGCTTTCTCCTTTCTATCTACTTTGAGAATTACCTTGTCATGCTAGGAAGGTACTCCTTCCAATGAAAATCATTCATGACAAAGATAAAATAGTCTTAAAAACATATACTCTATAACTACCTATCTCATGATAGGCCTATGAGAAGGTTAAAAGAAGGAGACTTGATTAGGAAGGCACAATCAAACTCATCAGTGGTTCAGGAAGTCTCCACTATTCATTTTTATAGTGCCATACACTATGAAGAGGAGCTCTCCTTGGTCCAATGGAGTGGGGGAAGATGAAGGGACAAGGTGGAAGGCTTCATTCTTCAAGACTGTGTTGTGCGCCCTAAAGAAAAGAGAGGGAGGCTTGAAAGTGTAGTTTGACTAGTCAATGGTTGAGAGGAGTCCTCCTTCAGTATTCCATATTATGACATGTGATTTAGAGCAAGGGTCTAAGAAATGCTTAGGCACAGAGTGCACAGGGGAAGAGGGAATGATGAAGGCTTCATGCTTCATGACTGTGCCATGTGCCCTAAGGGAAGAGGGAAGGATGAAGGCTTTAGGATTCGTGATTGGGCCATGCTTCCTAAGGAAAGAGAAGGATGAAGGATTCATGCTTTTTGACTGCACCATGCACAAGGAAAGATAAGGATGAAGGCTTCATGCTTTGTGACTGCACCCTGCACCCTATGAGAAGAGGGAATGATGAAGGCTTCATGTTTTGTTATTGTGCCATGCACTTTTAAAGAGACAAAGGATCCTTGTTGTTTCAAAGTGTGTTTTTTTCTTCCAAAGTGTTTTTTGTTATTCCTAAGTGCGCCTTGTTGTTCTGAAGTGTGCCTCATTGTTCTGAAGTGTGCTTCGTTATTCCAAAGTTCACTTTTTAAGGAAGAGAAGGTCCTTGTTCTTTTAAAGTCTGCTCAGTGTGGGTTTGGAGTGCAATCGTGCCTGGGAGGGTGCAATTATCTCTAGTAGTGGCTACTTGTTCATACAGAATGCACTTTTCACTGAGGGAAGAAGAAAAAGGCTAGGTCACTCATCCTACGAATTACTAATGCATTGTAAGAGGGAGGAGGCCTTAGAAAATTCTTAGTGCACTAGTATGGGAGGAAGAGATACGTCAATGAGGTTCATGAATAAGCTGCGCTCCAAAGAAGAGCTCCCAAAAATGGATAAGTGTGGGACCAACAGAGTAGGAGAAAGAAATGCATCCTAACACGACCCAAACATGGACCACACACTTAAATTTTATTAATTCAAGCCAAAGGAATTCACAAGACTCATGAAAAACAATGACATCTTAACACAATATCAAATCGACACCTATTTCTAAGTGCGACAGTTGAAATGCCACATTATAACACTTAGAACACAAGTTATGAAAAAAGCATCGATTGAGACCAAAAGGTGCGCTAAGTTATAGGAATATCTATAGTGCATATTCTAATGATATGTAAGACCATATAATGCATAAGAGTGTTCTAGAACTAGCTTTGGTGACGCGCAAAGTTGTGACACATGTAGGAGTGAAAACAACAAAAGAGACACCTAAGACAGGAGTAAAACATGAACACGACACTTGTAAAATGAGAATGGTCTTGAAAGTGACACATGACAGAGAAGAAATAACATGAAAATGCCACTTATTTAAGTGAAAGCAAGTCAAAATGATAGCCACAAATGTGAAAGCGACACTTGTGGAAGCGAATGTGTGTAAAAGATGACAGTTGGGAAAATGCACCAAAATAGAAGTAAAAACACAACCAAGGTGAGGGAGACTATCAATGAAAGTGAACACTGACTGTCGACATGAGATGAACATCACATAAGGCATTGCCTTGATGGACGGTGCTATGCTTGTTTAATCTTGCATAAAGAAAGTATGCTCATGAGTTCAACCAGGACTGTGCATGTGTGAGCAAGTGACTTTGACAAGTAGAACCTGAGAAGAAGACTTAAACATATCAAAAAACATCAATCAACCATGAAGGGATTATGGAATGACAGATTGTAATATCCTCAATAGGCTCCAAAATTCAAGTGTAGGAAATTTTTTGGAGGGTGTTGATCGCAACGTCGACAGGTCCACATTCAAGAACATCCGCCACAAAATCATTTTCAACCTTATCATATTGAACAATGATTATTGATTCAAACTTCATAGCAAGGCTTCCAGCTCCTTCCTCTTCTGAAGGAATATTAAACACATTTTGACCAACATCTTGACATACCTGGGATACCACACTTTGCACCAAATTTGGTCCTACAATGGGGCTCAAAGGAGTTGTTGTTAGTTCAGATGTTCCTTCTAGGATTATATCCACCGAATCTGGTCTTGCATTTGTGCTCAAAGGAGTTGTTGTAGGTTCAAACGTTCCTTCTAAAATTACACTTTGTCTTTGTAATGAACGAGTATGAGGTTGGTGAGGCAAGCTCTTCACAACAATCAACTCATCTAAGTCTTCCCAAGTTTTTACTTTCTTCTCTGTTTCCCAACTTTTCCATTTATTTGAAACAAATTTCATCTTTCTCTTCCTCTTTTGATGATCCTTTTTCTTGTGAATTTTCTCTTCCTCAACTGAAACTTCTTCCTCTTCCACTGAGGGCTCCTTCTCTCTGTCGACTATTGTTTCTTCTTATTCATCTAGGGGATATTCTACCTTACTAAATGAGGTTTCTTCTTATTTGGCTAGGGGTTCCTTCTCTTCACTGATGAAGGCCTCTTCTTCTCCCTGTGAGAGTTTAATATTCTTTGAGATAGGGGTTTCTTTAGCCGTGGAGGTTTTTCCTCTTTTTGCAAGAGACAATAGATTTATCTGTCCAAACCCTCCCCAAAAGAGGAATTCGTCCCAAGTCTTTCCATTTTTCTTTAATTCGGCTTCCACCAGAATTTTAATGAGTATGTGATGGAATATACTAGTCTCCACATGTTCATATCGAGCTTGAACATTCTTATCCATCTTAGTTAAGATATTTAGTAAATAAAAAATGAAATTCATCTTTTGTTTATCTTTAAAACACGACAAAAACCTCATATAATACCTGAAAGTCACTTTGTATCTTCCCCCACATGTGATATACTTTTGTACTAGATATATAGTTACATTCCATTCCTCCTTTACCCATGCATGTGGAATACCCTTTCTCTAATTTGGGTTTTGCTGCTTTAGTATTGGAACTTGAATGCAGTCAAATTACTTCACAATAGTCTTGAACCAACATTCTCCAACTTGAGGGAGGTTTGTACTTTGTGCAATCGATTCCTTAGAGACAAACAATTCAAATTGATTAAAATGAATTTTCTACAAAATCTTTGGTGACCTTGAAATTTCTCCCTTGAAACTTCTCACAAAACAACAACCATCCAACCCCCTCAAAGAACTTGTGACATTGTGGATATTCATTGAGAAATTCAGCGTTGCTAGGTTCGAATCATGGCACTGGGGGTTTTTGCATACTATCTACTGTGTGGAGAACAACGAAATCTCAGTTTCCTATCTCTGTGCAAGGTTGAACAAGAAGGGTGGTGAATGACAAATGGAATGATACACTTCTATTATAGTGATAAGAGGTAGGGATTATGTGGATTAGACTGAATTCAAATCATGCAAATGCATGGGGAATTTGCACATGTGTGATTCATAGTGATTGGATAAGGTGGTGGTGAAAATCATTGAGGACTACGAGTACGGCAATCAATATCAACTAACACATCCTTCATAAATTAGCCATCTATTAAAGCACAAAACGTCTTACCATAATTACTCTGTAAGTCACACTTACCGAAACAAATTCCCTGGATTCTTGTGTAGTACTAGGCATTGGTATAACCTAAGAAAATTCGTCCATTTGTCTGGTGTATTCTCGACAATTATGGTAATAGAACACCACCTCTTTCTTTGTTCTGTCGTAAGGTTACTAGAAGGTGCAAGCTATCAAGAAGGAATTCTGCATCTGGTAACCATTTTTCTTCTAGAAGAAAATCTTAATAGATGATTCAAAAATATATTCCTCACTATGTTGGATCTCGTTGTACTTCTCTACTTTTGTTATTTTCTCAATTGTTGCTCATGTTCTTTGAAAAATATACTATTTTTCTCAAGTAGGGGGTTGAATATAGATCCTGCAACGAGTTCTGGTAGTTCCTGTCACCATCCATGAATCTAGTAGTTGTTGTATCAAAAGAAAAATCATAAGTATTCAAACATCTCATCCATCTTAGGTACAATCTATCATTATGCAAATAAAGATGTTGAATTCTAGCATACTATAGATTCGTCGGATTACCATTCACTAATGTATTCCATTAATCGACATGAAGCTACTCAGATTTGATGTCAATGAGAGCCATGGTACCACAATAAATCTTGCAAGGTATGAATGAATGTGTTGAATTTGAGTCACATGCAATATCTAATGATCAGGAGACATTAATGTATTCCCATTGATCATTAGCAAGAGAACCTGTCATTAATGCATGCAAGCCTCAAAGTATTGCAAATAATCTCTAGCCTTTTGTCCTAGATGATGTAGTGGAGTATATGGGAAAAAGGTTGTAAGAAGGAGGGAATTAAGGAATCCCTCATCAACTAACTCAATAATAAACAAAAATGTGAATATTCCATATTATAAAAAGAAAAGAATAACAACTTATCAACCTAACCATGCCACAAGGCGGTTTTCATAATTAGGCCCAAAATTTTTGTTTTAATATATATATATATATTTTTTTTTTATATGTTTTATTTCTTTATTTCTCTCCTTTTTTTTAAAGAATAAGAATTCAATAAGAGGAAATATGGGAAAAAACAAAATCTCCCTACTTTACTACTTCCATCCCATTGTCTTTAAATTTTTTTGCTATAAATACTACCTGGACATTGGTTTTTGGTAGAACTTCAGCCTATGCTCATTCACAAGAAAAGATGTTTGATTTTCATCAATGGTATTAATTTGAACCAACCCATTCTTAAAAACAATATCCACTTCATATGACCCCAACCAACGGGTTGTGAATTTCCCCTTAAAATCTTTAAATCGTGCATAAAAAAGGAGAACTCAGTCTCCCTGTTAGAGTTGCTTCTGTCGAATAAGATTGTCATGACATTTATGTTTGTGTTCTTGTACCAATATGGTCTGTTGGATTCCGTCCTGCCTAATTTTATCAAGATGGTTAAACTGTAGCCACCTCTGCTCTTGTGCTTTGCTTAGATCCATTCCTAGATGAGAAAAAATATGAAAAGTGTGAATCTGAAACTCAATTGGGAGAAGGATTTGTTTCTTGTAGACCAATTCACATGGTGTGCATCTTGTAGTACTCCTCCACATCGTCCTGTAAGCCTAGAGAGATTCATTCAACTGATCCACCTAGCCTTTGTGATGAATTTGAATGATCTTGGTAAGGATTGCCTCCAACACCTTATTAGTAGACTTGACTTGCCTGTTTGCTTCTGGGTGATAAGGAGTAGAAGTCTATTGCCAAATTTGATACTAGTCCATGATACAATTAATAAGCTTAGACATGAATTGTGTTCTCTAGTCTGTAATGATCTCTCAAGGAACATCGAACCTAGTAAATATATATTTATAAAGGAAATCACCAACTGCCTATTCATTAGCTCAAACCAACACCTTGGCCTCAACCTATTTTGTGAATTAATCAATGAACACCATAATATATTTATTCTTCTTTGACATTGGCGTGATTGGGCCTACAAAGTCCAAGTCCCACTTTTCAAACAATTTGATCAACACTTTAAATGCAACGACATTTCATTTGCTAGAATCGTCCTCCCCATTCTCTGGCAATTGTCAAATTGGCGCACATAATTCTTGGCATATTTGAACAAGTTAGGCCAATAATACCTAGATTGCAATACGTTATAGGTAGTGTGTTTATAAAAAATTCACCTCGCCAAGGCTCATCGTGGCAAGAATTTAGAATATCGGGTACCTCATCCTCTTGAACACACCTTCTAATGATAACTTCCACACCCATATAAAATAAATCACCATTGATCCATGAATAATAGGCACTTCTGTTTATAATCTTGCACTTCTCACAAGTAGACAAATTTTGAGGTAGTTTTCATGTAGATAAATAATTTGCAATATCTACAAACCAGGGTAGGTGAGTAGAAAATGTACAATTGTTCATGTGGAAAATCTACATCTATAGGAACATCATTATTTTCATGTTGCAACCTAGAAAATAAATTAGCAACTAGATTATCTTTACCAGGAAAATCCACAATATTAACATTAAATTCCCGCAACAACAAAAACTATCTCGTGATTCGATTATTATTTATTGGTTTATTCTTGAGACACTAGATAGTTGCATGATATATGTGGACGAAAACCTTATAACCCATAATATAATTCTTGAACTTGTTTATGGAATGCACCATCGCTAAGAAACCCTTCTCTATCACAATATAACTCAACTCAATGGAGTTGAGATTTTTAATAGTGTAATAAATGGCATAATAACATAGGTCATCCTTCTGTCCAAGTATATCCCCCAAAGCCATGTGTAAGGAATCCATGGAGATATGGAATGGAAGGGCCCAATTTTCCCCTCTCAAAATGGGTGCAATATGTAGAAATTAATGTGTAGATTCGAAACTATTCATGAAATTTACTAAATCACAAGACTCGAATCTACTCTACTGATCCACGGAAGTTAATTCACAATATAGAACACCAAATCACAGACATGCAAAAGGAAACATCATACATGCAAAAGGAAACATCAGACATGCAAAAATATTTATCTAGGGGAAAGAAATCGCTCAAAACCCCTTATTAGATATATTACATTAATTAGAGAATAGAGATTAAATACATATGCTTGCTCAAGCTTGAGCACACCCTGGAAGTGTATAGTCTATCCTCCTAACTGACTGACTGACTCTGGCCAACACTCAGCTAATTTTTAAGCCCTCTAAGATCCTATTTCCTTGAGTTATTCCTCTGGAAAATTGGTCCCTATTATTTAGGAATTTCCCACTATTGAATTGTGCAATTCTCTTAGGTCCTTCCTCTGATTACATGCACCGCCTGTACACATTGGAATATGCCATAAATGATAGTACATTGCCTTGGAATCTCCATCTCAACTGGGTAACTCGAATTCTCTACATGCAACAATTATTTTGAGCTGATTGATCAATTAACTGGATGATCAATGAGTGTGGTTGAAGTTCCACTTCCACAGCTTGACCTCCACTATTTCTTCTGACAGTTAGAACTAGTTTAACTGAAAATGACTCAAATTAATTGAAATAGATTGCTATAAATTAACAATCAAACATACTGAACTGAACTCAAGATTTCCCAACTCAAATTAACTGAGTTAACTAAGTGACAAGTGCCATGTCACCTCAGTTAGCTACCTCCAAGATTTCTGTTTAAATAGAAATTAGAATTTTCTCTAGTCTAACTAAGGCAAAGTCAAACTAATATTTTCTTGCTGCATTTTCAACACAATCGAGAGTTTTTATTTTAAGGTCTCAAAATTATAATAGAACTGGTCATTCCATGGAAAAGTGACATCTTTAGACAATAATTTTAGTAATCGTGTGGAAACCTATAAAAAATCCAATAAAGCATCTATAATATCCCACAAAACTAAGGAAACTTCTTACCTCCTTTTGTGTTGTAGGAAACGATAGTTGGGATACGACCTTGATCTTAATGGGGTCAAACTAAATACCTATAACAGAAACCGCGTGTGCAAGAACCACTCCCTTAGATTCATTCTACCTTTTATATTTCTCAAGGCAAGGTCTGCTTCCTGACATCTAATCAATAGTTTCTTAAGATTTACCAAAGCTTCTTCGAAGGAGTTTCCATAAATGGTAAAATCATCCATGTAAACTTCCAAAGAGTCATGGATAAAGTATGAGAAAATTCCTAACACCGCCCTTTGAAAGGTGGCAGGGGTGTTACACAACCCAAAAGGAAAAATTCGGTAGGCATAAGTTCCCCATGGACAAGTAAATGCTTTTTTTATCTTGTTCCTTCAAAGCTATCTAGATCTAGTTATAACAATTGAACCCATCTAAGAACGAGAAATATTTATTTCCTGCTAGGGTGTCTAAGACCTAGTCTATAAAAGGAAGGGGAAAAATCCTTCATAGTAGCTTTGTTTAATTCACGGAAATCCACACACACATGCCACTTCCCTGAGGATTTAGGTACCACAACTAAGGGGGAAACCCATTTACTATCAGATATCAAGTAAATTAGATTAGCATCAAGGAGCTTTTGTAACTCCTCCTTTACCACTTCCTTGAGTGTTGGATTCATATGCCTCTAAGGGTGTTAGATAGAGCAAAAAACACTCTGCATATAAATATGGTGTGAAAAAACTGTAGGATCAATTCCCTTCATGTCTCGGTAGTCCCCCACGAAGGATTTTATTTTGTCCTGAAAAACATGGATCAATTATTTTCACTACTCTTTAGTAAGTTTATTACTAATATTGAAAAACTCACCAGTACCAAATTTAGCAGGGATGCAGTATGGTTCCATTTCTTGTGGTGAAACTTTAGTAGTGTTATACAATGAAGACAAAAATGTCAGATCATCAGTTTCTTGTACATCACTCTTTAAGACCTGTTCTAGTGGATGATCATCAAAACCATAAGAATCTAAATTACTCAGAAAAGAAATAAGTGGTTTATCTTCTAAACATTCCTATAAATATTTTACATGATCTACTTTGCACATTGGTTGGACCATTTCCTCATCGCTCTCCAAATCATCAAACCAAGGGACTTCCTTTGATTCTATGAGGGATTTTGTAGGATGGTACAATGTGATTTGTTTTACATTTCCTCCATGAGAAATAAACGTACTACCATATCTACATCCTATAAATTCATCTGTGGTAGCAAGCCATGACCTCCCTAGAATTATAGGATGTACTTCAGCTATTGATTTAGTTTGCAAAACTACGAAATCTACTGGGTACTCCCACAAATAAAGGGAGGCAATCACATAATATATAACTCCTTTTGACTTGACTTTAGATCTATCTACTAACTCAATAACGATTGATGTAGGATGGAGATCAATCAACTCAAGTTGTTTCATGGTATGCACACTCATAATGTTGATGGTTGCTCCAAGGTAGATTAAAGTATCATGAATACATACTCCATTGGTATGCACAAAAACAATAAGGTTTCTAGGATCAATATATTTCTTTGGTAAACTCTTTCCAGTGATTAAGTCAACACATTCCCCAACAAGATGAATAATAGGTGGGTCCTTTAACATTCTCCTTGGTTTTTTTAGACACAAATCCCTCACCGTTTTAGTGTAAATATGTATATCCTGAATGCCATGTAGTGAGGGGATCCTAAAAAAAATATTCCTCAATTCATTGACCACATCATACTCAAGGTGTTTTACTAGTTCACTTTCATTTATCCTCTATGGACAAGGGAGGTTTACTAATATTGAAAGATATTCCAAAGGTTTGATATGTTGCAAAGGTGTCACATGGTTTCTGGTTCTATTTACAGGAGTAATGACTTCTTCCTCTCTCTCTCTTCTTCTACAATAATGGGGCTAGAATCTCGTAGCACATTCTTAGATTGTAGATGGATATCGTACACTTCTTCAAGAGCAATGGTATAAGTCGAGAAGGGTTGCAACTTAACCTTCAAGATAGGCTAGGATGCTTTTCTATTCAGGTTAGTGACAGGTTGAATAGGCAACTGATTCAACATAGGAGGTTGAGTAGAAGGTAATTGTAGTTGTGTATTCAAAGGTTGTTGTTGGGTAGATACTGGTGAGTGATGTTTCTATAATTTTTTTTGAGATTGCGGAGGATGCTAAGGCTATAGTGGATAAGGATGTTGAGGTGCAGGCCCATAACCCAATCCATGCCAACCTTATTTCCAAAGTTGGTTTTAAAGTGGTTGTTACGACCACATCTTCCATGGTGTTGTAGCATTCCAAGGTGCATATTGTGGATTAGAAAAATGCGAAAAATTTACAGCAGTGGAATAAAAAGGGATACCTTGAGGTTGGGGTTGCCATGGCTTCTTAGTTACTAACGAGTAAAGTTTCCCCACTATTTTTTCATCTCCCTGGTATACTGCTTTAAGACCTGACAAAGAAGGAAAATTGTTAATGGAGTGTCCTTCTACATATATGGCACAAATGGTGCCGCTATCAAGAGGACAATATTTCCTAGGGTTCTTCTTTCGACATCTTGGGAAGAAGATGACAAGGGAAACATGCTCTTTTTCATGCTTTTTCTTAAAACTCAAGGTATCGAGTTGTAAACTAAGAGTGCTCAATATATCAGTTTTAAAATCTTCTAGTAGATTCCATAATTTTGTGTTGGTCACCCCGTTAGAGGTTGTTTTAGGATTTTTAGGGAAATATTGAGAGCTCTTCCCAGTTCATCCTTTCCCACGAGAATATCTCCTACAAATTTCAACAATTTCATCAAAACTCAGTCCAAAGATATCACCTAACCCCCATGATCTAGGGGATAAAAAATATGCTAAAAAATGAAAGTGCTAGAAATATCCATAAACTCATGCCAAATCATATATTTCATCATTCTGATTCCAACGACGCTTGAATCACCTCAATCCGACACCGTATGAGGAAGTTATCGCGTTCCAAAGTTTTTGGCAAACAACTAAGAAGTCAACTTGCATGGTTGACTGTGTAATGTACGGATGCCACGTGGAATTCCATACAATGACGTCAAGATGACATCATCTTTTGACTGGGAAGTATGAGATCCAATCACAAGTTGACACATGGACTAGTTATACAAGGACATTTGGCGAACTATTATTGGTTGAAGGCTTTGAGGAATGGACCAATCACGAAGTGACACATGGCCCAATCTTAGTGCACCACGTGGCAATTCAGATGAGGCAAAAAATTCGTTATGTTGACTGAAAAAATCTGCAGGATATGACTACACAACTTCTTGTTCATAACTCCACTGCTCTACCATTAGACCACACGCCAGACATATTAATAGTGGTGCAACAGTTTATATTTAATGTGATAGGTTCTGACGGTTGGGGGGAGGATTGGGCCAGCGAGTGCGCTCGATTGGCCCAACCCCAAATTTTTATTATTGCGTCGTGACCATGCCGAATGCGAAAGGGGTGGGGCATGTGGCACCCTACTCGGGTCCCAGGTTGGGGTCTTATTAACACCAGGCAACCGTTGGCAGAGCCAAGAGCGAGGACTATGGAGCAAAGCCTATCCCATGGTTGTATGCACTCACGTAACCACAACGAAACTAGAGAGCGGGGAGTTTGGTGGGCTTATCGCTCATCGCCCATGGTTATGCATGGACACATGGTCAACAGGAGCAGAGGGGATTCAACTCATAAAAAAATAAATTAATTTCTTATTTAATAAAACAATGCCAATATAGCCGATAAAATTGGATCGAACCCGAGACCTCCGAGTTTCAAACTGCGTGCCTTACCAATATGCGAAAGACCATTTTGTTGCCGAGTTTTTATAGAGGACAAGTTTTGTAGAGCAGTTAATAGGTAGCTTTGGACAAAGAGGCCTAACTTGGTTATTTTTGAACCTTTTTAACTCCAAGAAGAGCCTACATAGGGGTTTTTGGGCATCTGGATGCAATTCCAGTGTCATTTTTGCAAGTTGAGACTCATATGTATATGTATTTGAACATTTGAGCATATAATAAAAAATTCCACCATTAGAAGCTAGACCTGGAGACGTAGCCCAGGAGGGATGAACGCCATCATCAATTTTGTGTGTTTTGATGTTTCTTATTGTCCATTTTAACTATTTAATCTGTAAAAATTTACTTTAGTTTGTGTGATTTTGCAATCATGATCCATTGCCTAAAAGACATAAACTAGCTTGTAAATATTTTATTGAAACCTTCATTTTTAATTTTGGATTAGATTGGTATCAGAGCATGGTTTTTGCGAAGGTTTGAGATAATTTTCAAGTTTGTTTTGAATGCTTACAAGGTCTAAATTGAGAAGAGGAGAAGGATCACTTGAAGAACCAAACCCTCAAATTGGATCAAGGAGGCCACAAACTCCACAAGTCATGGCACATGAAGAAAGACAATGACAATAATTGATGCATGAGGATGAGAGAGCTTTTAGAAAGGCTTTATTTGATATGGATGAGATGGTGAAAGTGTTTTACAATGAGAGAACAACAAGGTTGCAAGGAGAAAGTTCTAATCAACCAAAAGGTAATGGTGGTAATGGGAGCAAGCCTCCACCTCCACCTCCTCCTTCACCTCCATCTACACCTCCATCCTCACCTCCTTCTTCACCTCCTTCATCCCATAGACCTACTCCTCCTACATCTCCAAGAGGACATACTAAGTCTCCTTTGATTAAGCTTGATGTCAAGTTTGAATTGCCTATGTACAATGGGGAAGTAAATGCTGAAAATTTGGATAATTGGGTTCGTCAAATTGAAGTCTATTGCAGGATTCAAAATATTGATGATGATGTCACAAAGATCCAGCTTGCTTCTCTTTGTTTGGAAGGTGCAACCCTCATCTGGTGGGAGGCCAAAACTCAAGAAGATTTGAAGAAAAGTGGTAAAATTATCTCTTCTTGGAATGATTTTATAGTTGCATTAAGAAGGCAATTTTATCCATTAGCTTACATGCAAAAAGCAATTATGGATTGGAAAAATTTTAGACAAGCTAAAGGTTAGAGTGTCCAAAGTTACACACAAGAATTTAAAAGAAGATATTTAATCTTAGGTGTTGATTTAACTTCACAAGATACTCTCCTTAAGTATATAGGTGGATTACATAGTTATTTAAGACATACTATACTTGTGTTTAATCCCACCAATCTAGATGAAGTATGTGTTCAGGGAGCTCATTTAGAATCAAGAGGAAATAACGTTCCTCAAGAGTCTAGCAAGAAACCTTTTAAATATGGAGATAAAGGAAAGGGGAAGTTTAAAGGAAAAGGAAAGAATAATGCTACTGTCAAGAAAGAGGGAGAGAAGAGCACTGTTGGAAATTACGTCCAGAATTGAGACCAAAGAAGTTCAATAACAATGGGAAACAAAAGACTGATACTACAACTCAACAAGATCTAGGATCTAATTTAGGTGATGAAAGAAAAATCACATCCATGGTATTGAAAGGTATAACTTCTAATGAAAATACTAGTTCTTCTAGTAAGCCTATTGAATCTCAAAATGATAAACAAATAAGTGATATTTTCTATATCAAGGTCATTACAAAACATACAAAGGTTGATACATTATTTGATAGTGGATCAAAAGTCAATATTATCTCTGAAACAACTGTCAAGAAAATTAATTCATAGACTACACCTCATGCGACTACACCTCATGCAAAACCTTACCCTTTGGGTTGGGTATGTGATGATTCCAAATTGCAAGTGACAAGAAAATGTAAACTCAAATTTTCCATCACTGCTAATTTTATATATGAGGTAGAGCTTGATGTTGTACCACTGGATAATTGCAGGATTGTTTTAGGGAGTGCATACTTATATGACCAAAAATCCATATTATAATGTCATGAGAAAAAATATCATATTTTCAATGATGGAGTTGAGTATATTGTTAGAGCACATTGCAAGAAGATGAACTTATGTCTTGTTAGTCTTGGTCTGATGAAAAGGCTTGTAAATGCTAGTAAGAATTTTGTTTTGTTGATGATTAATGCTAACGATACTATCGAATATGAAGCTTTCACGTGATGTGATTCTAAACTAAATCATCAATTGGTTGAAGTTGTTAACACTTATGACAAGTTTTTTCAGGAACGTGAAGGGTTACCTCCCAAAAGAGGAATCCAACATGAGATTCAATTGCAACAAGATGCACCACTTCTGAATATTGGCATGTATAGAATGTCAGTTTTAGAGAATACAAAAATTACGAATCAAATTCAAGAGCTGCTTGACAAAGGGGTCATTAGAACTAGTGCATCTCCTTAGGGATCTCCTATTGTTTTGGTTCCAAATAAAGATGGTACATGGTGCATGTGTGTGGATTTTTGAGCTTTGAACAAGATCACGGTAAAGAATCGTTATCCTCTTCCTCACATTGATGATTTGCTAGATCAATTAAAGGAAGTTGTTTATTTTACTAAGTTAGATTTGAGAAGCGATTATCATCAGATAAGGATTGTTGAAGATGATATTTGGAAAACTGCTTTCAAGACAAAACAAGGTTTGTTTGAATGGTTAGTTATGTCATTTGGGCTTTGCAATGCACTTGCCACATTCATGAGAGTTATGAATGATGTATTGCGACCATTCCTTGATGATTTTGTCATAGTCTACTTAGATGATATTTTGATTTTTCAGTAAGACTTGTGAAGATCATGTCAAGCATGTAAAGCAAGTTCTAGATGTCTTAAAAAAGGAAAAGTTGTATTTGAAGATGTCTAAATGTGAATTTGGGAAAACCTATTTGGTTTATTTGGGTCATATTGTAGGAGGTGGTGAATTGAAGATTGATCCCTCCAAAGTTGATGTTATTGTGAATTTACCTAAACCCAACAATGTAACAAAAGTTAGGAGCTTTTTGGGAGCAACCCAATATTGGAGAAAATTTATCACTAACTTCTCATTCATTGCAACACCATTACATGCTTTGACAAGTGTGAAGAAGGTATTTTAGTGGGAAGGAAAGTTGTTGGAAAATCAGAAAGGCAGTAAAGATTTTCTTGATCTTGATAATTACTTCTGATGTTTCTTATTATTAATATTCTTTATATCTTCTTTCTTTAGTTCATCAATCAATTACCTAAAGAAACAACACATAAAACAATGAACACAAGATGTAGGCACATGCTAGGGAAAAAACCCCCTCGAGGGAAAAACCCAGTCAAAATAATTCTTCCTTTCAATAGTATTCTTTGAGAATATTCACCCTATACCAAGACTAGACCTTCCTTCCACACCAAGTTAGCCTCCAGAAGGTTGACCTCTACCCAGAAACTTCGACTATGCAACAACTTGCAACAACTAACAACTTCCGGTAGTAATCCAAGTTGGAAGACTTCGATCTCCCAATCCAGAGCACGAAATAAAGAGAGACCACCACCAAAATTTCAATTTTCTTTGACTCCTTAGACTCAACCAAACTCGCATTCACTTCGGCTTCCTGACAACAGACTTTCCCATCTATCCACTTTGCACTTCTGCCCAGCAACAATATTTTCGCACTTCTGCCAAGTATTGAGAATTCAAACTTGATGAGAAGTGATGCTACAAATGAATTCGATTTCCTTCATTTTATAGGCTTCTTGTGGGGTCAAATAAAGTATTAGGCTGACTTCATCTTCTCTTAGGTTGACATGGTGTGGAGGTTCGAAAATTCATATTTGACTCAATACTTAACCTTTTTACATGATTCAAAATCGCAAGAAGGGTCTCTTTAAATGTACAATAATTCAATAGACTCAGAATAAATCCTATAAGTCCTCAATGGGGACTTTGACCTAAAAAAAGGTGACCCAAGCATGAAACTCATGCTTTAATAAGTCACAATAATAATAATAAAAATTCTTTTCTTTATTCTTTTGACAAGTACATTACATAATGACTCAAGTACATTATTGAAGATCGAACATAGTTACTTTTTCCAACACTCCCTCTTAACTAGGGAGGTATTCATAATGTACATATACAATGGAAGATCTCAAACTATATGAAACATGAAGAAATTTAGGCACCATAATCCCATGGACTAGATTCCTGACCAAGGCAATCTATTCAAAAATTCACTCAATAATTTAGGCACCGCAATGCTATGGACTAGATTCCTGACTAAGGTAATCTATCCAGGTGGGACTAATATGGACTCAAGCTTTCAGCGCCTCTAGGTACCATCAGGCTTACTTGCTAACCACCAACCCAAAATTCAGGTTCATGTCAGAGCTCAATGACCAACGCCAGCTTTCCAACTTCGAGACCAAGACATCAACACAAAGTGTCAGCTAGATGTCTGCCCAGGCAATGCTTCACTCGCAAAGCCTCAACACTCCTTGATCCAATAGATCACGAGTATCCAATCTCTCCCAATAAAACTGATTGGTAACCAACATGCTATCAAATCCTTCAAGAGATTCACCTGTACAAACACAACCCCAATCAATAATATACTTTCACACGTACATAATCAAATACAAACCTTTGGTGTCTTCCAGGCAACAGATATTGCTTCTCAACTTTTCGTAGTAGGAATATCAACCAAATATTTGACAGAATATTACTCAATCATACATTTTCTTCCTACTTCATATGAAGTAACATATTATTCAACCAGATCTTGCTTTCCTCCTTTCAGCAAAATTTTAAAATGCATTCTCCAATTTCCTTTTCCTGTTCATGGCCTTCACTCAGACTTACGATTATTAGTCCTGGTCTAGTGTATGACACATGAAGCAAAGAACCATGTCTGTCACTCCTTCTTAAACAAATGGATCTAATCATTCCTATACAAGGAATATTCTCAACCATCCTCTTATCCTAGGGAGATTCATTTCATTCGAGCTCCCTTTTAACTTGGGGAGTTCCACTTCTTCTTTTCATCATTAGAGAATCTTTCATCGCTTCCAGCCATTTCATTAGAGTTATTATCATGCTCATCATGCTTTTCACATCGAGCATCTTCACCAAGTTGAAGATTATGTACCTACACAATTTCAATAGAAAGTACAACCAAAACTATAGAAGCATGATTTTAGCCATATCAAAATCAACGAATCATTTCAACTTTATACATATAAGATACCCAGACTTAACTAAAAACAAGAGATATATGCTCTTAAACATCTTGCTAGGGACTTTTGTTATACACCCTAGATTTCATCATAACAACATCCATTCCATCTAGGGTTTCAATGTGTCTTCCAAAGGTTTGACATATCTTACTACAACATATAGTAAACCATAGAAACAATTCTCAACATAGATAGATATATAGAGCATCTATCACCTTTTAAAAAATACGTATGTTATACTTATCACTAGGGATTCAAACAAATCCTAGATTTCATACAAACAAATCAATCAAATTCAATCATAGCTTAGTCATTAATCTGACCAACTTCCATTAGGGTTAGTTCTGACCCCTAGATTTTCAATCAACCATCAAACAATCACTAACATGACCTGCTACCACTAGGGTTAGTTTACAAACCATATATTTTTGAGCAATCATCAAACTCAACCAAAAATTTAAATTTCAATAATCTCTTCAAATTATCATATAGTCAATATTCATTAGAGATTTTTACTTCAACTAAGGTTCAACTCCAAAACCCTAGAATTTCATTTCACAAATTCAACAATATTACATAGATCTTAAATCAACATATTACAAATATTTTACTTTGATTAAGATTTAATTCCAAAACCTTAGAATTACATTCAACAATCATTACATGCATACATCTCAGATTTTTACATTTCACACATACTAGACAATTTTACTTCACTAGGGGTTTAGCTATAACACCCTAGATTTTCAGATATCATCATCCTATAATTTCATACAAGGAATTCCATTAAATCCTAAGACTCATGACCATTAATGACTAAGTCAACATACATATCTAGGTATTCATAACCATACGTAAACATATCATATGTCCAATAACATAAATACATCTCACCTAGACGAAGCTATGGTTTCAATCAACAGAACATATCTATGCATACTTAGATTTCATCACCATGAAAATACATTTCATATCAAGTGTTAGTCAAACCCAACTTCACAACAATATGAAATAAGAGTTAGACACACAATCATTTTGATTACACTAGGGTTTGATCAGACAAACATACACATGCCAAAGAAAACATTTTTAAGACAATATATGGGTCTTTCTCACACATTCCACCAAACCCTAATGAGCTAGGATTCCAATGCAGAATCACACATTCCACCAAACCATATTGAGCTAGGCTTCCAATGTAGAAACATAAAAAACCCAACATTACCAAACTACAAAGGTTCGGGATTTTAGACCTCATCATTCAACCCTAACAAGTTAGGATTTCTAGATCACACTAAAATCCCAAAAAAGATATCATCAATAAAAATTAAACTATAATTTCACAATATCCCTAAGAAACTTAGGATTTCAGACATTCACATTAGCATACCCTTCGGTTAGGGTTTTCCAGAAATTCTAAAAAACAAGTTCAGAATATGAGAGAGGGTGGGTAGATTTATCAAGAGATGAATCACCCAAACAAGAATCACTAAGATTCAATATGGATAGTCATAACATAGTTAGTAATAGATCATCAAATGAATAATCCTTTCAATCAATGTATTCAAAGCATACCTTTCTTTCTTGACTAACCTTGTCTTCAAAGATCCTCCTTTCAGATGTTTTCCCTAGTCAAGACAACAGAGGGAGAAAGGTGATTAGTATTTAATATAATCAAAACTAAATGAGTACATGAACCCAAAACTGAAAAGACATGAGATACTTATATTTGAGAGTTGTTGAGAGTTTCATCCAAAGCTTGAGGGAAGCCTTCCAACTGTTGAGGCCTGCAGCAAATGCACCCCAAGAGGGTGGAAATCCTAATAGAGCAGTGATCGCTAGTTCTTTGTCTAGAACAATATCATCGATGGCCAAGAGACCATCCCAAATTCTAGCTATCTTCACAAAGAAGGTAGCCACAATATCTTCTTTAGTCATCTTTGTAGTCCTCAATTCATTCTTCAAACTTGCTACTTGACCAATACTCTTTATATTGAACAACTTCGACAAGGATTCATACATCTCTTGAGCATGATCGATGTTAGCTATGAATGGGAAAAGATTTCCTTTTATCCCTTCTACCATTAGAGTCATAGCCACCAATTCTAAATCCCTCAATTTTGCTTTGTCGGCATCACCGGCCTCTTCTGTAGGCTTCTTTACATTTCCTCTTACTAAATCCTGTACCTTGTTCTTCTCGAGGATTAGTTCAATCCCCTTCTTCCAAGATATGAAGTTGGATGCTCATTCAAGTTTGTTCTCATCCTTGATTGAGTTAGACATCTTCCTTGAATATAATAGACTCCTTCCCTGAGATAGTGCCTATGAAAGGATCTTCCTTTTTCTTCTTTCTTCACCAAAGCTCTGATACCATGTTGGAAAATTAGAAATACAGTAAGATTTTCTTGATCTTGATAATTACTTGTGATATTTATTATTATTTAGATTCTTTATATCTTCTTTCTTTAGTTCATCAAGCAATTACCAAAAGAAGCAACACGTAAAATAATGAACATAAGATGTAGGCACCTGTAAGGGAAAACCCCCCTCAAGGGGAAAACCCAGTCAAAGTAATTCTTCCTTTCAATAGTATTATTTGAGACTGTTCATCCTAGAACAAGACTAGACCCTCCCTCCACGCCAAGTCAGCCTCCAGAAGATTGACCTCTACCCAACATCTTCGACTATGCAACAACTTGCAGCAGCTAACAACTTTCGACAATAGTCCAACTTGGAAGATTTTGATCTCCCAATCCAGAGCACGAAACAGAGAGAGACCACCACCAAATTTTTTATTTTCTTTGACTCCTAAGACTCACCCAAAATCGTGTAGGTTTTAACCCCGTACATAAATTACTTGCATATGAATTCTAAAAAAAATAAAATAAACAATAGCGAGAACATAACACATAAAAAAATATACACAAATATTTTCCCCTGGAGCCCAAAACCGGGACTACCAGATTGATTTTTCATTATATTCCTTTCAATGTTACAATACATGTTTATACATGCTGAATCATCCATAAACCCTAATCCATTAACCCTGGATTAGAACATAACCGTAGTTCCCTTGATCAGATCTACAAAATACCATGGACTGAAAACCATCGCGCCCAAAACCATGTGAGAAAACCATGCACAAAACCATAGGTAGGTTCGCCCACCTAATATAGGGTCATGAAAAGAATATAACACAACCCAACAATCTTCCATTTGTTATTTTATTTCCACAGGGGGCAACAGGAGAGCTTAGTTATTTATCCAGCCTTGCAACACCCATTGTTTCTCTACACCAAGAGAACTTCTTAGAGCTCACAGATTTTGTCAATGCATCTGCAGTATTCTTCAAAGTGTCCACCTTTACCAACAACACCTTTTTGTCTTCTATCATATCCCTCACAAAGTGACACTGAACATCAATGTGCTTTGTTTTTAAATGGTAAGCAAGGTTATTTTCCAAGAAAATTGCACTTTGTCTGTCACAGCCTATTCTTATAGGTCCCTGTACTAACCCCATACTTGAACACAATCTTTGCAACCAAACTGTTTCCTTGCTTGCATGAGTGGCTGCCATGTATTATGTCTCTGTAGTTGATAGTGCCACTACAGATTGTTTCTTACTCATCCCACTGACTGCACCTCCAAATAGGTTAAACACATACCCACTTGTAGATCTTCTCTGATCCAGATCTCCAGCCTAGTTTGCATCAACAAAGCTAAAGATATCCAAAACTCTGTCCAATCCTGGTCTTCCTTTGTAGCACAAACTGTAATCACTAGTGCCATGAAAATACTTGAAAAATCGCTTCACTGTTGTCCAATGCTCCTTCCCTAGTTTTGACATAAACCTGCTCAATACTCCCACTGCATGTGCAATGTATGGTCTAGTACAGACCATCGCATACATCAAGCTATTGACTGCACTTGCATATGGAACACGGGAAATGTCCTCTTCATCTTCTTGTGTCTTGGGACACTGTTTAGCAGATAACTTTACACCTACAAGAATAGGAACGTTCACTGGTTTACTATCCTACATATTAAACTTCTGCAGTATCATCTCGATATACTTCCTCTGGTTTAACTAGAGCTTCCTCTTTGCCCAATCTCTTTTGATTTCCATGCCCAAAATATAGTTTGCAGCACCAAGATCTTTCATGTCGAATTTGGAGGACAATTGGGTCTTATAACCAACAACATATCATCCACATAAAAGACCAGATAAATAAAACTTTCACTGATTAATTTAAAATACACACAATGATCTGCTTTGCTTCTGGTGAAGCCAAGTCCCCATATAAATGTATCAAATTTTTGATACCACATATTTGGTGACTGTTTTAACCCATACATAGACTTTTTTAACTTGCATTCCAGTTCTTTCTTACCCTTCACCGCAAAGTCTTCAGGTTGCTTCATGTAGATCTCTTTTTCCAGATCCCTGTGAAGAAATGTTGTCTTCACATCCATCAATTCTACCTCAAAATCAAAAGCAACAACAACAAATAAAAGTAATCTAATAGAAGCTACCTTGGCAACAGGAGAAAAAATATCACCAAAATCAATTTTCGGCACCTGGCAATAACCTTTTGCTACCAATCGAGCTTTGTATTTCTCCACCTTTCCTTCTGCATTCATCTTCTTCTTGAACACCCATTTGCTGCCAATGGGTTTCCTTCTAGTCGACAACTCCACCAGATCCCAAGCCTCATTCTTGTGCAAAGATGCCAGTTCATCAACCATGGCCTCTTTCCAGAGTTTGCCATCCTATGAATCCACTGCTTCCTTCACAGTTCTGGGATCATCATAAATAATAGATAAAGAAAAAATTGAACAGAAGTTAGATGGACTATACCTTTCTGGCTGCCTTCTTTCTCGAACTGATCTTCTCATAACCGGAGTTTGTGGCTCTTCATCTTCTGATTCCTCTTCTACTATAGAGTCTGATTCTTCCTCCTTTAGCTCAAACTCTATCTTCTTAGGTTCCTTTTATGGGACTTCATGTTTAATAACATCTTTCACCTCTCTAAACACCACATCTTGGTTGTACACAACCTTCCTTGTTACTAGGTGCCAAAGCTTATAACCCTTTAAACCATCCTTATATCCAATAAAGATGCACTTTACATATTTACTATCCAGCTTTGTTCTTTTCTCCTTTGGAACATGTACATATGCATCACATCCAAATACCTTCAGATGTGAAAGAGAAGGTTTCTTACTAGTCCATACCTCTTGTGGAGTCTTATCCTCCAATGCTAATGAAGGTGATTTGTTGACTAGGTAACATGCAGTCTCCACTGCCTCTACCCAGAATTCTTGTCCTAAACCGGCACCACTAAGCCTGCTTCTTGCCCTTTCCATCAACTTCTTGTTCATTCTTTTTGCAACTCCATTTTGCTGAGGTGTGTATGGAGTAGTCTTCTGTCATGCTATGCCACACTTCTTACAGAACTCTTCAAATTCCCTCTTGCCAAACTCTCCACCATTATCTGTCCTCAACACCTTTATCTTCTTCTCTGTTTGGTTTTCCACCAGGTCATTAAATTCTTTAAACCCGTCAAAGACCTCAGATTTCTTGTTGAGGAAATATATCCATGTATTCATTTAGAAGTCATCTATAAATGATACATAGTACACAAACTTACCCAGTGATGGAACCTTCACAGGTCCAAACACATCATTGTGCACAAGCTCTAATATATGTTTCTCCCTCTTACCACCAGAGGGGAAACTCCCCTGATTCTGCTTCCCATATACATAATTTTCACAGAAATCAAAATCCAGAGAACTATTAGTCATACCTTCTACCATACCTTTACCATGAAGTGTTCGAAGGCCCTTCTCTCCAATATGTCCAAGCCTTTGATGCCATAGCATGGTATTTTCTCCAAAGACCACTAGATTTTATGCTCCACTTTTAGGAACCACAGAACTGTTGCACCCATCAATAACAGTGCTACCTTGCAGCTTGTACAGAGTTCCAATCCGAACTCCCCGCATCAATACTAATGCTCCCTAAACCATCTTGCATGTATCTTTTTCGAACACTGTTTTTACACTTGCATCAGCCAACTTGCTTATAGAAATCATATTTCCTGCCAATGTAGGAATATGTAGAACACCTAGAAGTCCACCTTGCAACTAAAACTTTACTTTTCCACGACCAACAATTCTAGCCTTCCTATCATCCCCTAAGAAGACATCAACACCATTGTATTTCTCATACTCGCAGAACCACTCTCTATGGGGAGTGAAGTGAAAGGATGCAGCTGAATCAATCAACCATGCTTCATGATATACATGTATACTTGAAGAAAAATCCAAGTACACATCCCCACCTTCATCTGAGGTGGTTTTTGCCTTTGTAGAAGGAGCATCATCAGATCCCTTTCCTTTATCAGGAGCTTTAGATTTACAGTCCCTTTTGTAGTGCCCTTCCTTTCCACATTTCCATCACACCTTTACAAATTTTCCTGGAGATTTATATCTCCCACTCGCAGACTTATTTTTGTTTCTTTTCTGGGATTGTCCTCGTACAAACAAGGCATCGCCATTTTGGCTCTCCATATTTTTCCGTCTCATCTCCTTAGTCAGCAAGGATGAGACTATTTCATCAAACTGCAAGGCAGTTGCATTGCTACCTATTGCAACAACCAGGCTATCCCATGAATCTGGTAGAGAACACAACAAATTGATGCTCTTATCTTCATCTGAAATTTTAATATCAACAGACAATAACTGGATTGCCATAGTATTAAATGCGTTCAGATGCTCTGTCACCGAGTCTCCATCTTTCATCCTCAGGTTATACAGCTTTTTCCATAGGAACAATTTATTCACCAGAGACTTAGATTGGTACAAAGTCCCCAACTTGTCCCACAAAGCCTTCACCATAGCTTCCCCTGATACATTCAACAATACTAAATCTGAGACACACAATCGTATTGTGCTTTTTTCCTTTCGATCCAACTTCTTCCATTCTTCATCAAACACTCCTATTGGTTTAGTCCCTGGATCTACCACGATCCACTGATCTTTATCCACCAACATATCCTCCATCTTGAGTTTCCGCAACTCAAAACTCTGACCATTAAATTTCTCGATCTCTATCTTTCCACTACTCGCCATCTTCTTTCACCACTAGAATTGATCCTGTAGATCTCCCACTGGGCAGGGTATACCACAGCCCCAAGCAAAACCCCTCAACAGCAAAGGCGTCCCCTTGAAGCCAAAACAACTCTGATACCAAATGTAGGTTTTAATCCCGTACATAAATTACCTGCATACAAATTCTAAAAATAGAAAATAAACAATAGGGAGAGCATAACACATAAAACAAATATACACAAATATTTTCCCCTGGATCCCAAAACTGGGACTACCAGCTTGATTTTTCATTATATTCCTTTCAATGTTACAATACATATTTATACATGCCGAAGTATCCATAAACCCCGGATTTTAACATAACCTTAGTTCCCTTGACTGGATCTACAAAATACCATGGAAAAAAAACCATCATGCCCAAAAACATGCACAAAACCATAGGTAGGTTCACCCACCTAATATAGGGTCGTGGAAAGAATATAACACAACCCAACAACTCACATTCACTTTGGCTTCCTGGCAACAAACTTTCCTAGCTACCCACTTCGCACTTTTGCCCAACAACAATATTTTTGCACTTCTGCCCAGTAGAGAGAATTCAAACGTGATGATAAGTGATGCTCTAGATGAATTCGATGTCCTTCCTTTTATAGGCTTCTTGTGGGGTCGAATAGGGTCTTAGCCCGACTTGATCTTCTCTTAGACCGACATGGTGTGAAGGTTCCATAATTCATATTTGACTCAATACTTAACATTTTTACATGATTCAAAAGCCCAAGAAGGGTCTCTTTAAATGTACAATAATTCTATAAACTCAGAATAAATCCTACAAGTCCTCAATGGGGACTTTGACCTAAAACAAGGTGACCCAAGCATGAAACCCATGCTTTAATAAGTCACAATAATAATAATGAAAATTCTTTTCTTTATTCTTTTGGCAAGTACATCACATAATGACTCAAGTACATTATTGAAGACCGAACATAGTTATTTTTCCAAACAAAAGCAACAGAAAACCTTCTACACTTTGAAAGAGAAAATCAGTACAACACAAGTTCTAGCACTTCCAAATCTTAAACAACCATTTGACATTCGAACTGATCCAAGCGAATATGCTATGGGAGAAGTTTTGATGCAACATGGTAAGTTAATATGTTATCATTCTGAAACTTTTTCCAATGCAGTAATTAACTACCAAACTTGTGACAAAGAGTTGTATGCTTTGGTACACAACGTAAAGAAATAGAATCATTAATTGATGGGTAAAGAAATGATTATTCATATGACCATCAATCTCTACAATATTTACAATCATAAACCAAGCTATAACAAGCTAGACATTTTAGATGGATGAGATTCCTACAAAAGCTTCATTTAGTAATCAGGTATAAGAAAGGTATATACAACAAAGTTGCAGATATGTTATCAAGGCCTATTATTAATACATTTTTTATTCTTAAGCATAACTCAATCATGCATGAAAGTTATATTGAACAATATGCTCAAGATGAAGATTTTAAAGATGTTTATGCAACTTTGAGTCAAGGAAATCATGTTGAAGAGTTGGATTATCATGTTCATAAAAAGATTTAATATAGTCTTGGCAAGTTATGTGTTCCACAGGGTGAAAGATTCAATGTTATAAGGGAAGCCCACACTTCTCTTATTGCTGGTCACTTTGGTGTAGGAAAAATAATTGCTCAATTACAAAGGTATTGTTATTGGCCTCACATGAATGAAACTGTACCATGATATGTAAAATGATGTTCTATGTGTGCTACTAGAAAACCAAGCAATAGGAAATTGGGTTTGTACACTCCACTTTGTATCCCTTATCATCCTTGGGAAATTATTTCTATGGATTTTTTTGGGGGACTACCAATGTCTAGGAAAGGTCATGATTATTTGTATGTTGTAGTGGATCATTTCAACAAAATGTGTGTTGATTCCATGTAAGAAACAAGTTACAACTGAACAGACTGTGAAGTTGTTCTTACAAAATGTATGGGTTCATTTTGGGTTACCTACTTTGATTATTTATGATCGATACTCTCGATTTATCGGGAAGTTTTGGTCAAGTTGATGGGAACTCATGGGCACAAAGTTTAGGAAGAGCACAACATTTCATCCACAAACCGATGGATAGACAGAAGTAGTGAACAAAAGAATAGTGAATCCCCTACAAGGATATTGTGGTAAGCATCCTAAACTTTGGGATGAAAATTTTCATTACATCCAACATGTGTACAATCGTGCTAAGCATTCATCTACACAAGTATCTCCATTTGAAGCTTGCTTGGGATATTTTCCAAAGTCTCCTTTGGATTTCATCTTTGGTAAAGATATTGTTGTAGATGGATATAGTGATGTGGACAAAGCCTAGCATTTCATTGAACAAATTTAGCTAGTGCATCAAAGGGTACAAGAACAGCCGGATAAAAGTCAAGTCAAGTACAAAGAAAGACATGATAAGCATCGGGTTGATCATGATTCCAAGTGGGAGATCAAATTTGGTTGTACATAAGCAAGGAAATACTACAAGGTAAATATAAAAATCTCAAGCCAATCAGATATGGTCCTTTCAAAATCTTGGAGAAGATTGGTAACAACGCTTTCCAATTAGATTTGCCACCTTACATGCAAATTTATTCTATTGTGAATGTGGAAAATTTGAGATTGTATGAGCCTCCTGTGATTGTTGATCAAGAAGATAATGTTTAAATTCCATCTATAGGATATTTTTCTCTTGAATATTTAAACGAGTTGTAGGAAAGCTCAATTCTTGACAGGAGAATAAGAACTTCACACGGAGGCAATTTGGAGCATCTTCATGTGGGGCTCAACGATACCAATCTAAGAAAAGCAAGGTGGATAGAGATCAGGAAATTGAGGGAGTTGTACCCTCACTTACTTTTGAGTAAAAAAATACTTTGGTGGTCTAGAAGCTTCCAATGGGGAGGAATGATCCAGGGGATTAAAAATATGCTAAAAAATGAAAGTGCTCAAAATCTCTTGAAACTAGCACCAAATAGTATATATAGTCATTATGATTCCAACGATGCTTGAATCGCCTCAATCCGACACCGTATGAGGAAGTTATCGCGTCCTGAAGTTTTTAGCAAACAAATAAGAAGTCAACTTGCAGGGTTGACTGTGCAGTGTATGGATGCCATGTAGCAGTTTGTACAATGACGCCAAGTTAATGTCATTTGATGACTCGGAAGTACGGGAGCCAATCAAAAGTTGAGACTTGGACCAGTCGTACGAGGACACTTGGTGCACTATTATTGGTTGAAGGCTTTGAGGAATGGGCCAATCATGGAGTGACACATGGCCCAATCCTTGGCCCAATCCTAGGGTGCCATGTGGCACTCTAGATGAGGCCACAATTTTTTTATGTTGACGAACCAAACCTGCAGGATTCGACCACATGACATCCTATTCATAACTCCACTACTCTACCGTTAGATCACACATTAGACTTATTAACAGTGGTGCAAAGGTACATATTTAATGTGATTGGTTTCTACGGTTGGGGGGAGGGTCAGGCCGGTAGGCGCGCCCGACTGAACCAACCCCAAGTTTTATTGTTGCAACGTGAACACATTGAATATGAAGGGGGCGAGGCCTGTGGCACCCTATTTGCGCTCTAGGCCCGAGTCTTATTAACACTGAGCGACCAGTGGCAGGGCCAAGAGTGAGGGCTATGGTGCAAATCCCGACCCATGGTTGTATGCGTCGATGTAACCATAGTGGAACTAGAGAGCAGGGATTTTGGTGGGTGTGTGGTCCACGGCCCATGGCCCGCGGTTATGCACTGCCACATGACCTACAAGACTGGAGACTTCAGGTGGAGGGGCTTCAACCCATATATATTTTTTTAATTTCTTATTTAACAAAAAAATGGCAATACCATCGATAATAGTGGATCGAACCTAAGATCTCCATGTTTCAAATTGTGCGTTGTACCAATACGTAAAATACCATTTTGTTACCAACTTTTTGCAGAGGACGAATTTTGTAGAGCAGTCAACAAGCAACTTTCTAAAAAGAGGTCTAACTTGGTCATTTTTTATCCTTTTTGAGCCCAAAAGAGCCTACACAGGGGTTTTTAGCATTATGGACACAATGACAGTTTTATTTTTTTAATTTGAGACTTGTATGTTGATGTATTTAAACATTTGAGCATATAATAAAAAAATCCACCAGTGGAAGATGGACCCAGAGACATAGGCCAAGAGGGGTGAACTCCATCATCAATTTTCTAGGTTTTGATGTTGCTTATTGTTCATTTTAACTATTTAAATTTTGCAAAATTTACTTTAGTTTGTGTGCATTTTGAAATCACGATCCATTTCCTAAAATACATAAACTAGCTTACAAATCTTTTATTGAAACCTTCATTTTTAATTTTGGATCACCCCATCAAATAAGCATGTTCATCGATTCTTATGAAAAATCCTTTAAGAAAAGAATTTTATTTGTCAGGATCTAATTTATGTTTCCAAGCACACTAAAGATTATATAAAAATCTTTCCAATTAATTATCCAAGATTTTATCTTGCCTTTGCACCATTTGAAAATTTTCCTCTTTCAATTTGCGAGCCTTGCAGTAATCCCGATACTTTTTAAGGAATGGATTCCACATGATCTCCCAGGTCGTAATGTTATTTTCTGGTAATCCCATAAACCAGCAGTGCAGATTCTTTAAAAGTAGCCAGAAATAATTTCAACTTTTGAGTGTCAGTCGAATAATCCATTCTATGACATAAGACATCAAATTAAAATAAAAAAGTGTCAGGGTCTTCATTTACCAACCCTTAATATTGTGAAAGTACAGATGGAGAAATATTCTTCATATGATCATTGGAGGTTGGATCAACAATTAGGAAACCAAAGGTTGTCTCGTCATCATTCCTTTTTTGATTTGTTTCACCTTCACCTTCAACCATCTTTTCTCATACAAAAAAGATAAATTCAGTCTCTAGTTGAGGGAGCCCAGTGGTTGGGCTACTTTGAAATAGTGATTCTGCTCCTACTCCCAATAATGTTTCAACCGTAGGAACAACGAAAGAGGGGTTAGCGTTAAACACTATCCTGATTACATATGTCTCCTTTGAATTCTCCAACACTTTGACTTCTCTCCTCCTATCCAAACTATTACCTTTCAAAAAGTTAGTATTGAGGGTTTTCTTTGTTTTTACTTCACTATTTGGAGTATTCAAATTTACCTTACCCATACCCTTTTTACCTTTCCCTTGGATCATACAGTGCCAACATCATCTAAATCCAATGAGGCACACAAACCCACAAAAGTGTACACATATGTTGTTACCTCTCATATTATCATTCTTGCCACTCTGTGTCTTAGGATGCTCAGATACTGTATGCAAGGGGACCTATTCACACATCAAACCAATCAAAATCTAATTCCTTGGAACCTCCCCAAAAATGACACAAAAATAACGGGAAATTTAATTTCTTAAATTGTTGTTCATTAGTTTATCAACCGGGGTTCTTAAGCTAACGAGGTTCCTGCAAAGTATATGCAGAAGTAGACTTGAATTGTTAATAATTAATTAAAGGTTACAACATTTTATTATTGATGTATCATTATAGGATGTGGATTCATCACTCACATGTCATATAAACATAATTGGATATTTAAGTTTAAAAATATTATATTCATTAACATCACATGGATGTCTAATTAGTCCGGTGACTTATGCAACTAGCTCACAAATCCAAGAAACCACACCATGATGACTATAAAAATAAACCAATCATTCGAGGAATATCATTATGAGTCTAGAGTTGTCCACAACCCATGATGGATCGTTGGGTCGCTATTCCTCCACACAAGAAAATAATTCCAATTCGCAGAAACATGAATACTTTTAAGAGATAACTCAAGTCTAAAACTACACCGAAAGGAATTCAATTCATAACACAAACTTGTAGAAACGACATAGAATTATGCTATTCGTATATTCACACATCTAAAAAACTAATGTGTCCCAGATCAGGGGACCCTACCTAATTACGAGAACTGCAGGCAAAAATAATCTTTTCACAATAACAAAAACCAATAATAATGTTTGTATATTAAATCATCAAAAAGTATTACAAAGTTCTAGAATGATAATTTCACAACAAAAAATCAAAACTAGTATTACAACTAACCTTTTTCGGTCAATTACAATGGTATATTAAGTATGGCAGAGCTTAGCTCAGGTCGAGAAACATGAATTGGTTGTTATAACTGTGTGACCATTCATTACAAGAATAAAACATAAGGACACAATCGTCCAACCAACATTACATACATGAAAAATATCTCCTTAAATAAGAAGATCATATAGTACACAAAATATATCCTAAACGAAAAAATCAAGATCACTTTGGTTAGACTAATTACGGGTGTGAAAATCTAATTTGGACTCTGATTGTCAGGTCATTCTCATTTCTAGCAATTGCTTTGACTACCTCTTCTAGTAACTTTGATTTGATGCATCAAGCCATCACATTCTAGTAACCAATGATCATTCTTGTTGTGACTTGTGAAAAAGAGTTGCAATGCCCCAAAGTGATTAGGTACACAAATACACTAAAATACGGACCATATTAGTGAAAAAATGCATAATCACCTTAGTAATCGAGACTCGTTAAAAGCATGAGATTGACAGGAAAAACAACAATGTATAGGGAAATGAAAGGAAAAATGGAGGAAAAGTGGTCACAAAAGGTGTTTGAGAGGAACTATGGATGGGTTGAAGTTGAGACTCATCATATATTCAAATATTATGTCTTGTTTTTTTATGTTCTTCTTCAAGTTCAACATTGCCACTAGAAGGACTAAACAAACCCAATTGTACACTTGGATCTTCTTCTTCATGGTTAGAACAATCAAGGTGGGAAACCAAAAGTTTTCACTCTTGATGTAATAATATCTATATGGAATCCTCATCTAGAACCAACTCACCCGTAGGAGAAAGGAAATATGTCTCATGTTGATCAACTTGTTGCATTTCATCTCCAAATTCGCTAGTACAAGGAAGGGTCACCTATTGAAGTTAAAAACATGGATCTTTTTCCTCATGATCAATATCATAAACATGATCTCTAGGGTGCTAAAAATGGTTAAAAATATGAGGTGCATAAATTTTCTCATAATCCTCTTACCCCTCATCATGATCGGTACAATCAAAAGAAGACATCTGATCATTAAATTCCAGAGGAGCTTTAAATGTGGTTTTACTTGAGTTGGTAAGTTCATCAAAAGAGAGATAAGTCATATTATCAATCCAAGTCATAATAGTTAATTAGGTGCATCTCTTGTTATTCTGTAATTTATTTTTTCAATAGAATCTAAAATATCAATAATATCTCTACTAGGTCTATGGATTCCATGAAAATTTTCTTATTCCAATTGAAACATTCATCTCATAAACTTGCCAATGCATGTATTGGATACAATCAACAAATTTGGTTTCTTTTCTTGCCTCATTTAGATCATGGGAAGATTCTTCTTGTGTTAATGCAATGGGAAAAGCTACATGAAATAGGGCCAATGGTCGGAACCCCAAGCGTACTACATGAAAATGGATATTTCCAATAAAACCATGAAAACTTTTTTTGTAGCTATGTTGAACATTAGGAAAGATTTCATCCACTGGGATTCTTGGAGTTTTACATCATAAGGATATGTACAATCATCATGTTGACTTACATATTTTCTTGTCCAATGATTTGGGGATGTTAGAAATTTGACTTGGTTAACATGGTATCTATCATGGACAAAAGGTTGGACCAAATTATACTTAACAACCCCTTTTTCCTATCAAAGAAAATGCTACTCGAAAACCTGAAATCAACACAAACATACTTGACGAATAACTTAGAAACTCCTTCTACGATTACACTATCCTTGTGGGGTGCCAAAATTTCCATCTTAGCAAAGAAATCAACAACAAAAAAAACGTAATAATTACCATGTTTAGTTAAGGAAAAAACTAACATAAATTTCATAGAAATTGAATCCCAAGTCTTTCCTAAAGTGATCAAAGGAGTATACAATTCCTTATTGGTGATTGCATGCTTAGAAATGGAATATGAAATAAATCCTATGATATATCTTCTAACATGTTATTAGATATTTTGTGAGTATAATTACTTCTACAACATTTCCACTTCCTTTTCGACATTGAACTGCCTTGCCACCTACCTATAGTGTGTGAAAATTAGTTGATTGCAATTAACTAGAAATTTATCTCCTAAATGTTCGACAACTTATTTGTTATTACGAAAAATATCTATAAACTCACAATTGCAATCTTCACCAAAATAAAATATGCCACGGAAAATAATTTGGAATTTGAGAAAATAATGCACACACATAATGAAATAGACACCAATATTTTCGGACTAATGTCCTTGGAAAAACCTTGAAGGGAAAACCGGTGCAATAAATGAGGGTTTATTTTATTATTATGTAGCCATAAAAATTTGAGTACAATATCATGATTCCAAACTATAAATCTTCCAACAAATTATCTAGAAAAAATAATATGGAGAAACCTTCTCCCTCTCTAGACAAAATCGACCTCCCTTTCCCCTGCTCGTTTTCTTTCTCTCGCAACATGACCTACCTGAACTTGCATTATTGACCTAGGAAATGCATACTTCTTGTAACTACAACTGAGTCGTTAAACCTCTCTCTGCCTTTAGAAATGACTCGTTGGTATCTCAGCCTCCAACAACTGAAATACCTCCCTTTTCGACACTCGTATTGGGGTTTTTGGCTGCTCGCACTGGCTATTCAGCCTCCTTGCAAAACAATTTTGGCCTCCCTTCTGTTGTCTCTTCGACACTGGAAAAATCCTCTGAGACTCTCTATTGTTGCTCCCTCAATCATTGATGCTTCTCCCTTTGGCTTGAAATTTTTCGTTGCTAAATTTTTGTGCATTGGGTATCTCAATGTTCCTAGATCTTTCTCTCACAACTATGTTTATCTCCATCCCATCGAGTTGATGTTATAATCTCTCATTGGAGCTTCAATGACCATTATTAAATCCTCATCAGTGACTAAGATAGCTTATACTCAATCCATGTGATTCTCGAGATCATTCTCGATCATCCTTAATTAATTCCCATTAATTAGCCAGTTTTCCTAAGTTAGACTTAGGAATTTTTAATTATTGATCAATTAATTTAATTAAGGTATTTCACAAGCTTATCTCACGAAAATTTTTATGGGTTTTGAAGATCTCATGTTCCTTAGCCTCTTAGACACAAATTGAGGCTAGAACATCTATCCGATGCTACAAAATCTAACATAGTGGGCCTTCGAAATCATCTTTTCATGATCATTTGAAGCAACATATGTGTGGAATAGATGGCACATGGGTTCGTCCTAGAGGTAAAACTTAGAAACTTATTTACATTTGACTAATGTTTTATATGTAGAAAGGAAGTTAGGATTATTGCCATATAGTTTGGATAATTTGGAGTCTTGTTTCCACAATAATTGAATATTGGTTTCAGTGCCACAACTATAGGTTTGTAAAGGTGGTCTACAATTCAAATTTTACTTGCATTCTTGTACATTATTTTTAGGTTGAATTATTGGTAAAGTGGAGCACTTCTAATTGCAATCATTTTGCAATTTTTCTTTAGTTTACATGTTGAAAATTGTAACTAAGTTCGGTCTTCATAATGAACTAATTGTAATCATGACTTTGTATATTTTTTATAAGGAAAGAAAAATAAAGTATATTTTTATTTTGGAGTATGGGTTTCATACTCAAGTTTGAGTCAAAAGCATGTTCTTCGTGCTTTTAGGTTTTCTAGGTTTTTCTAGGATAAAGAATAATATTGATCATGTGTCATAGTCCCATTTGGACTCATTGTAATAAAGAAAGATATCAATTTTATCAAGAAAAAGCCATTTTGTATCCCAAGACCAAGTCGACCAAAGAGCATATCAAATCGGCCTAAGGGAGGGCTATTCAACCCCTCAAGAAGGCTATAAATACAAGGAGCTCGACCTCATTTGTGACACTCATCCAAGTCAAGTTCAATCTGCAATAGCAAAGGAGAAGAAGAGCTAGAGGGATGAGGAAAGGAAGGAAGAATCGAAGTTTCTTGGACTGAATCTCTCTCTCTCTCTTTGTCCACACGTGCGAAGTTAGGGTTTTTGTGAAGCTACAATTGCAGGAGGTCAAAATTGTAGGGCTGAAATTTTGGGACGAAGTTGCAGTGGGTTGAAGTTTGGAAGTTGCCTTGGAGAAGATTTTGTTGAGGGTTGACTTGGGGCTTGGTAGGGCTGTTGGATTTGGTATTTGGGTCTTGGAATTCTCTTTGTAAGCATATTCTATAGAAGAAGAGAAGCATTTTTCTGGGTTTTCCCCTTGGAGGGGTTTTTCCCTGGATTGGAGCCTATATCTTGTGTACTTTGCCTTGTTGCGATCTTCGTTGTTTTGATAATTTCTTGATGAACATGATATAATAAAGTAATAAAAGGCCAACACATATCACAAGTAATTATAAAGTTAAGGAAAATCATCTATAATACGTAAGTCTCCCAATTTTCCAACATTACATAGGTTGCAAAGGCTTGTAGTATATGTGGATAACTATATCCTATGATAGAACATAGTTCTTCCATTAGTGATAATCCTAAACAATGGAGTATAGTTCCTTGTCATAAGTAGGGTACCTATGAACCATGTCAAATATTGTCTAACTATGATAGACCATTACATGCCGGTAATGAATGAGGATTACAATGACGACATAATTTGAGGCATCTATATCAAGTTTGATTTTTATTTTTTTCTCTTGACCAAAAAAAATTAACCTTGTCTCCATCATTGGTTGCCTAGTTTGGATGCCAAGCAATATGATAGAAATCCCATATAAACATGTAGTAAAAAATTACAAGGACCAATAATCTAGGAAGCTTCGTTAGCATCTTTTGGGCTAGCCGATTATGGATGATTTGGAACTTTGTTTCCTACACATTCATACCATTATCATCCATATTGTACCATAGATATTGAATTCTTTGCATTCCAAAACTTTTGTTTTTGTTGGGTGCTCATTACTTATTGAATATGCTTTAGTTCTTCTTCCTCGATTAGGCTAAATATTAGGATTTCATCTAGGTATATGAACACAAAATATTTAGTGAATGGTCATTGAATATTGTCCATCATCCTCATGAATTTAATTTTTGCATTAGTCATGCCAAGGGTCATGAAAAACGACTAGATTATACCTTCCTTATATTTGAATTACATGCATCATTTATCTCAATTGGAACTTGGTGATATCGTAGCTCAAGATCAATATTGTTGAAAATTTTGGCATCTTTGAGCTAAATGGGTAGATAAAGAGTCATGGGGATGGTATTTCAATTCTTAACTGTGATTTTTTTTAAGGATATGTAATCAAAACAAAGTCAGTGTCTTGCCCTTCTCATGAACCACTACAATTAGTCTCATAGCTTGGTCAAATGTGGCCCTTCTATGTTAGTTCCTAAATCTAACATTTTGATATCCTTAGTCTACATAAGAGAATGTATATATATAGGATCATTTGGTAGAGGGGAACCTACTCTCAAATCAAAAACATGCTTGACTTGATATTGTATAGGTACTCCTATATGTGAACTAAATATATTTTTGTAATTTTCCTCTAACTAATTTACTAGTCTCTACTTGTAAACTAATCTCTAGAGGCATTGAATCAAAATTTGAGGATTTCAATATGACCAAGAATTACTAGATACCACAACATTCATCTTGTTGGTCCAAGGTATTTTATTGGTGTCACACAATTTTATTGTGTCCTTCTTTGACTTACAATTGTTATTCTTTACAAGTGGCATATAATGGTTGTATCGACCTTGGCTATCATTGATCTCTCCTTTGTTCTAAGAGATAGTGCCACATTTTCATTTATTTTGTTGGGGTTGATTTTCAACCCCAAAATCTTTCTTTCTCTTCTTCCAAAATGTTTCTTAATTCTTGGTTGTGTATTAGTAAGCTACTTCTGATGAATAAATGTTTAGGAACAATTTTATTTGTATATATTAGTGTAGAAAACTATGGTATTTAAGAACCATGTACTACTTGAAATCGCATATAATAGGATTTTCACAAAGGACGTGGAATGAATTGATGTTACTCTAATACAGTCTAATATTTACCCTAACATAAGGTTTTCCATCCATGTATTAGTCTTCATTGTGTCAGACAAAGTACAAGGTTTTCCATCCATGTATTGGTCTTCATTGTGTCAAATAGAGTACTACTCCTTGAGAGCATCAACAAAATACACCCAAGTGGGTTCTATCGTATGCCTTTCAAAATCATATTCAACATTTTGTGCTTAGTAAGAATCCCATGTTTTGTATGGGGAAGGGAATTCAAGAGTTTGAAGATAGTATTCCCACCTTTGCAAAAATTATGAACAAAGAAATAACCCTTTAACTTTTCTAACCATATCTCCAAATGTTTTTTGTTTATTTCATCTTCAAACATAGGGATATCAAATTAACTTGTACCTTTAAGGGTGTTGTTCCTTCAAAAGGACTACTTGTTGAATTTTCCTCCATTATTGTTGGGATTCATCTAAGGATCTAGTCTTAAGAATCCTCATTCCTTTTCCACTAAGGGATTCTTGGAGCAACTGCTCCATAGGATCTCTTATCCTATTTGTTTATATGTATTCCACCATCTAAAGTCGCTTGGGTTAGAAAGTAAGATCTTTACTAAGCTAGGTTAGCTAAAGGACCTTATTCTTGTGCTCTAACCTCATGGAAAACATGCATGGAAAAACAATAGATTGATCCAATTTTTGTTGAGAAAGACATAGGATAAAGTAACATAGACATATAGTGAAAATTAAATTCTATTCCTCAAAGAATTTGACGTGTATAAGAATTAACTTGAAGCTTGATGATATTATTTATTAACTCAAAACATGTATAATACACAAGGAAGCGACTCTTTGATTCACATTTGATGAGGGACTACTAGTCTTCGAAAAGAATCTTCATTTCACCTACTTCTGAATTATGTATAATAATACAAAACTAATCATCATGAAGAATTATGTGTCTAACATTACCTCCCTTAAGTTTAAGGGGTGTTTGTGAGTCCAAGCATCATACTGAACTTTTTGTACTTTTTGAACTTTTTTCTTCCAACTGCTTTGGTGAAGATTTCCATAGATTTATCGTTTGTGGAACAATGACTCAAATGTATAGTCTTTGCCTCTATATGGTATTGAATTAGATGGTACTTTGTGTTGATGTGCTTGGTTTGATCATGGAATCTAGGATTCTTGGCCAACTTGATTGTAGAAGTATTTTCAACTAGAAGAGTAGAGTTCACTTATTCCTCCAATAAATATTAAAGTATTTTTCTGAGCCACACAATCTCCTGTGTTGTTTATGCAACTGCCACATATTCTTCTTCTGTTTCTACTAGAGCTAATTGTTTGTGTGACAACAAGTAGACAGCTATTTATACAAGACCCATGGATATCGTGACATTGACAGTCCATTTTATTTATCCTCATCAAATAATGAATTAGAATATCTAATCAAGTTGAATTCATCCACCTTAGAATACTTAAGCCCAAATTCTTGATTTCCCTTCAAGTATCTTAGACCACCTTTTGCAATATACCATCATCCATCCTTCACGAGATGTTTGCATGAACGTGGAAATGATCTCAATGACAAATGAAATATTTTATCTAGTGGTGGTAAAGTAGATGATACTTCCGACAAGTTATTTGTACTTGGTTGCTACATCCTCAAATTCATTCCCGTCTTTCAATGTTAGCTTCAAATAATATTCCATTAGAATAGAGAAAGGCCTTCACTTAGCTATGCCAAACTTGTTCAACAATTGTTCAATGTACTTATTTGGGAGGTGAATATGTAATTTGGATTTCGAGTCACTTCAATACCGAAGTAGAAGTGAATATCTCCCAAGTTTTTAATCTCAAAACCTTTTTGCAAGTATTTCTTTATAGATGCAATATAGTTCCCATTATTCCTTGTTATCAACATATCATTTACATATATTACAAGATATACAACAATTTTTCCAACATATACAAAGAAAGTTGTATAATCAATATTGAAGTGCTTGAAATTCAATTTAAGAAGATACTCAGTTAATTTTCATACCAAGCGTGTGGTACTTGTTTCATTCCATTTAATAATTTGATGATCTTACATACTTTTTGCTCTTGTACCTTAAAAAAAAGCCTTATAACTGAGACATGAAGACATTCTCTTTTAGGTATCCATTTAAGATAGTAATCTTCACACCCATTTGATGAACTTTCCATCCATTCTATGATACCAAGGAAAATATAATACAAATGGTATCCCATTTTCCTATGGGTGCAAAAGTCTCCTCATAAGCAATGCCTTCTTTCTGTGCAAACCATTTTTTCACGAGCATCTCTTTGTACTCATCAAGTGAGTCATCCAATTTGTTCTTGTTCTTAAAGGCTCACTTGCAACCAATTGGTTTGGTTCCAAATGGAGGGTCCACCAATTTCCATATCTAATTCTTGATTAGAGCATCATATTTATTTTGAATTCTTTTTTTTCATTCATTGTGACAAGTAGCTTCTTCAAACGAATTTGGTTCAAAGTTAGTAGATGAATTTAATTCATAATTATATGAAACATCCATAATATCATATGCATCACCTGAATTTGAATTATCTACACCACCTACATCTTCTTTCCGTGTATAACTTATAGTTCCTATCTTTCCAACTTCATCAAGATGAACACTTTTAAGTGTCTTGATGAACCATTTTGGTCATTTATGGGATGACCCACAATGCTCTTTTAATTGAGATGGTGACACATTTTCATCAATCCTCAATATTTCAATCCTCTTGATGAAATCATCCAACTAAACTTCTTAATCTAATGAAGTGGTCAGAACTAAGGGAGAGATGGTGTTGCAAATGGAGATTTAGGATTGATCCAAGATAAGGACCCTACCCACCCACCCCCCCCCCCCCCCCGCCCCACCAACTTCAATATGTGGAATCTCATTATCAAATCCATGGTACATATTTACATGAGTGCATTTATCCAAATGATCAAGTTTCCACTCAACAAATTTGTCATTCTTGGAAAATTCAAGAAAAACTAGATCTTTAGAAAAAAAATCACCTCATTGTAAAGACAATATGCCTTGGTGGTATTTGAGTACCCCAAGAAGATGCACTTTTGATTCCTTACTTCAAACTTGTTTCTTAGCTCCCTAGGAATCAAGGCATAGGAGGTGGAACCAAAGATCGTGAGGTGCCTCACTAAAGAAATGTGGTCATAGCACATTTAACCTGGAGTCTTATTTCCAAGAGCATGAGATGGAAACCTATTTTTTACATATATTGCACATAAAACCACATCATCAAAAGCATCCAATTCACATGTTTTTAAAACATCATGGAATGGACCATATTTAGAAGTCTTCTTCATTATTTTAGCTACACATTTGGTTGAGGACTATATGGAACTATGGCTTGATGTTTGGTGGCCTGGGTGCAGGTATAATGGACAATCGTTCAAATCCAGTCACGATTTCTGCAAATTCAGGTGGAACTTCTTCTTGGTTTTCCATTGGAGTATTAGTCATCTACCTCCAAACTTGGCTATTCTCCTAAATTAGCAGAACTGTTTTTTATTTTAACCGAAATATGATAACCTTTTAATTTCCATGGAATTAAAAAGGAGTTTAAATTTTGGTTAATTCCTTATCACATCCGCCTTTCCCATAAATATTATCACGTTAATTCTCCGTCGTTGATCTTACCTTTCAATCTGATGGTTGTTGGTTTCCCCGATCAACAAAACAAATCGGTGATCCTCCACCGTTGATCAAAGCACATTTGATCCAACAGTTAACAACGATATCAGATGGGAATCTTGCGCAATGTTTACCCACCCGATAAAGTGGTTTCCTCTCTCCACCCGAGTGCTACGTGTCGGTCAATAAATGGAATCGCTTGGAATTTCAAAAGATCGCTTACCACTTTTTCTTCACCTGATAAGCAGCTTCGCTGATAAAACCGCCTTTCTTCCTATTGAAGCCCCGAAAATCGGGTCGACAACAAGGGGGATACCTGCCCGGTCCGGACCTTGGTTGGCAGCTCCTTATACATTTGGTATAGCGGGTCCCACTGGGAATAATGGGACCAGTTTCCCAATCTAAGGGTGTGTGTGTGTGCAGAGTTGGATGATGCTGATCTAAGAGTTCTAATCTAAGCTACTTTAATCTAATTCTATGCTATTGTAATCTAATGAAAACAACACATCTAATATATGCTAACCCGGGATGTATTTCTTCTATTATGCAATCTAAAGAGATTTCAAATAATAACTGGTAATAAAGATCATTCAGCTATCATAAGAATGGAAATCAATTAAGATGAACCACTTTGCATAAAAAGTTAGGCAAAACAGTTGTGAACAACATATCGCATAATAAGTTATTCATATATCAAACATAAATAAATGGCTCCACCATACAAAAGTGCCAAATGGTAACTCAAACATTCACGCGATAACATATAAACAACTAAAAAAATGTATATCACTTTAAAGAATATAAGCAGAAATGGTCAAGAGATAAAAGTACCATTTATGACTGGTCCTACTCATAAGCTTCAAGCAACAATGATTTATCTCTCTTTGTTCTAATATCTACCAAGAGTACAGAAGTGCAACATCAGTAGCAGATATAAAATGCAAACATCAATAAACCTTGATCCATTCATTCACCAAAACCTCCTCTGAGGGTGCAAAAGTGCATGTTCTGAGGACAAGTTTTTGACAAATTTCTGGACCCTTCTCTAAATGCATGAGAAGGGTTTAAATACTGCTAACTAAATAACTTAATTACATAAATTTAGGATATGGTTTAAATGACCGCCCTTTATCTAAGCAAACTTATTTCTAAAAATTGAATCTAATTCCTAACTATTTTTGCATTTGCTCCTTAATGTTGCGAGCATTCAACATTTGCCTGGGAAGAGTCGACTGGTTGTTTTCTGCTTTTGCTTGAGCTACGCAAATAGAAATGGCAAGCGCTGGCACCACTTTTTTAGTAAACTAGAAGATATTTTTGGGAATCATCCTCTGGCTGGGTGAATTTATTGCGTATATACTTGGTAACAACCCAAATTTCTCTCAAATTACTTCTGCTTTTGCTATCTCGCTTTCCGGACTCGTGGATGACTAAGCAAGTTAGGGACTTTGCTTTCTGAACAATTTTCTTAGCAATGCGCGATTAGCGCTAGGCGCTAATCACGCATCGAAAACTGCCTCCGTTCTTTGATCCGGGCCTTTCTGGTGCGTTTTCCGCCTTTAGCGCTTTTTCCTTTACCGGGCATAAGCTTCAGAATTTTGTAAACATGTTGCTTTTGTGAGTTTTTGATCTTGAGTGTCGAATCGCCTATTGATATCAGCATCTGTTCAGTAATACTCTGAAATCTGCGTTTCTGTTGCATGCGGTATCCGTTTATGAGGACATCTCTTCTCTGTTCTCCGAGCATTGACGCTTTCCCTTTTTCCTTAGATGTTTCCTGCACATTGCTTCATGTTGTTTCCTGTTTTTCATTCCTGCAGTTCACACAAAGGAAAAGAGTAATGATAATAAATTTTGACACGAAAGCTCTAAGCTCTACGAATGTATAAAATCATGACACCCATAGTGAACTGACTCTTCGAAAAACACAAAACTGTCCTTCATGAATACTTTGGCGTACATTCATTAATTTCCTTTAAGGCGCGCGCCCAATTTTTGGTTTAGGGACAACTTTTCTTGAATGCTGAGCCGAGGAAAATTTGCGATGGGTGATTTCTGCGACTCGCATCGCAGCATCGCGGATCGCATTATCAAGATGTGTCATCGCAGAGTTTTCTGATCAGTTTATCACAGAATCGCGTTGTCGCAAGATCGCAGCATCGCGTTTATCGCAAGATCGCAGATCGCAGATCGTTGCAATTTGTTAAGTTATTGTGTGCTGTTTATGCGATGTTGCGATATGCGATGTCGCATATCGGCCATCGGAGATTTCTTAAGATTTTCATTTATGGGCGCTTCTTAATGTATGCGATGCGATGAATTTCGCGTCGCTTTTTCGCAGTTTTTTATTGTGCTTATAAAGAAATGTTTTACTCTTCTCCGTGCGATGTATTTTTAAGGAGTATAATACAAAAAAAAATTATAATTTTTTTTTTTGAATTTTTTACTAAGGGTCCCCACTTGTTTAGTGTTATTGCTAATACTAAAGAAGGAGGGGGGTTGTTGGTGGCCACAACAATGGCGATTCACTTGGAAGAACCAGTTATCTCTACTTTTCTATTGAATTTTTTAAACTTCCAAAACGGAAAAATTTTCATAAATCTAAACTTTGTTATGGATAGATAGAGTACATTATGCCTTATTCTATCAATGATATTTTGTTTCAACCTCTTTCTATTCTAATTGTTTGCTTCCTCAGGCTTGTCCTTGTATTTATATCAGCCATTACTTGGTCTTGTAAAGATAAAATAAAGTCTTCTTTGTGTGCTAGCTTTAAAATATGCTCGTTTGTCGTAGGTAGAGCCTCTGCTGCCAGCAGGCGTCCATAGCCTCGACAGGGTTACCTGTTACCCAGCAATGATCCTTTATCCTGCTTAAGGTTATCTACAACCTTCAAAGAAAAATCCACATTGACACTTTTTCCTTTTTTATTCTTAAAGAACAATGTCTTGGTTTGGTAGCCAAATTATGACACAGTCATTCACTTGATTTACACTTTTGCTGAACAAGCTGGCTCGTGATGAGACCCCTTGTCTTTTGATTTCAACAATCTTGAGTCATTGCTCTGTTTTGATGGACAGTGTTTGGCAAAGTCAACAAAGTTATAATATCTGTGATCATGATAAGCCGGCTCGTGATGAGACCTCTTATTCTTTGAGATATAGTGTTTCTTGGATTGTCCCTCTGAATGCTGCGATTTTCTTTAACAGGGAGGAAATCATTGTTTTCCTTAAGAAAGCTGTGGACGACAATAATAAAGTTTGAAAACAGCAGTTTTACAGAGAATCTTTATTTTGTTATTGATACCTTTCATTGTGCTGATATAAAACAATTTCTTCGCTAAAGGTTGCTTTCATCAAATTTTTTGAAGTTGAAACTAGTATCATATCTAGGCTAAAGTTTTTAACTGTATCTGTCAATAATAAAGATCAGATTTTCAAAAATTTTCTATTTATACAAGCGAAAAGCTCAAAATCTGAAAGAGAATTGGTGTCTTTTCATGAATACCAGTAGTAACCATTTACAACTGGTTTTATTATGAAAATTAAAAGAAAAAATAAAACTATTCTACAAAATAGAAGAATAATCTTCTATGGAAAATATATTTTAAGGATTTGTCCATTAACAGGCAAAGAATCCCTTCTACCTACTAAATCCTGTAAGACAAACGTTGATGGACCTATGACTTCAACAATCTGAAAAGGACCAAGCCACATCTTTTGAAATTTTGTATGTTTGCCCTTTTCTTCATGAGCCTTATCCCATTTTAAAACTAAATCTCCCATCTGAAAATTTTTTCTGGTCATTATGTTTGAATCAAAAGAGGATTTTATTAGCGCTTGATGATGAGCATGGGTTTTCTTAGCTTGTTCTCGTTGCTCTTCTAATTTAATTATTTCCATTTGTCTTAGTTGTATGGAGGAAGTAGGTACTTCATCAATGTATTGTATTAAAGACAAAGAGGGAATGACTAAGTGAGTTGGAAGAACCACTTCTTTCCCATAAACTAAATTAAAGGGGGAAGTGCCGATCGAAGCTTTTTTCGTTATTCTATCTGCCCATAAAGCATTTACCAAAGCTTTATGCCAATTCTTTTGGTTTTGGTCAACTGTTATTTTAATAATCCTGATTAGGTTTTTATTTGTTGACTCAGCTAACCCATTACCTTGCGGATAGTAATTGGCCGAATATTTTAGTTTGAACCCTCTTTTAAGTGCAAACTCAGTCATTGCGTTTCCAGAAAAGTATGATGCATTATCAAACATTAAAGCCGTTGGCAATCCAAACCTAATGATTATAAATTGATCTATGAATTCGATAATATTTTCAGAATTAGCTGTCTTGAGAGGAACTGCTTCTACCCATTTAGTAAAATAATCTGTTGCCGTGAGGATGTATCTATGCTGCTTAGAAGAGTGAGGAACGATCTCACCTATTATGTCCAAGCCCCACTGACTGAATGGTTGCTCGATTTTTATCGGTTGTAGTGGCAGGGACGACTTCTTTTGTCTTCCAGCAGTAGTTTGGCAGACTTGACATTTCCTCACGTAACTGTGTGAATCTTTGAACAACGTAGGCCAGTAATATCCTACACGTAAAATTTTATGTGCAGTAGCATCTCCAGCATAGTGTCCGCCTGCTGGTCCATCGTGGAGTTCCTGTAAAACTTTTTCAGCTTCAGTTTTTTCAAGACATCTAAGAAAAACAGAATCATAATTCTTTCTAAAAAGAATATCATTTATGAGCTGATATTGTTTAGCTTTCAATCTCAGAGCTCTTTTCTTAGTGTGATCCAGGTGTGATGGAGCATACCCATTCTTAAGATAATAAATGATATCAGCATACAATGATTCTGCATCGTTTAGGCTTACCTCATACATTTGTATCTCTTCAGATGAAATTTCAGAGATTTGCGATGCTCCAACCAACATTTTGCAGAAGCCTTGACCTCTTACAATGTTTGCTGGTTTGATCTCAAGGTCATATTCCTGTAAAGCAGTGATCCAATTTGCTCTTTTCTCGCCCATATCCTTCTGTACTAGAAGATTTCTTACCGCTGGAAACGGTACTATGATCTTAGTATGGGTTTTAAGTAAGAAAGGTCTGAAATATTTGACCGCTTTGAAAACAGCATAGGCCTGTTTTTCCACGTCTGAATAATTGAGTTCAGCACCTTGTAAATTTGAGCTAAAAAACGCAATTGGAGCTTCCGCTTTTTCTTGGTTTGCTTGAGTTAGAATCGCAGCATATGATTTCTCTGAGGCAAATGTGTATAAATCAAAAGATTCTGAAAAATTCGGGGTTGCTAAAGATGGAGCATTAATAATAGCTTGTTTGATCAGGTTGAATGATTCATGTTCATCTTGACCCCATTTAAAATCTGAATTCTTTTTAATCATGGTTTGCAAAGGAGACACAATTCGTGAAAAATTTGGACAAATCTCTTTACAAAATTGATTTGACCAAGGAAAGATTGCATGGCTTTTTTATTATGAGGTAGAGATATTTCAGAGTTTTCTTTGATTCTGTCAGGATCAATGTGAATACCGGATTTTGACACTATGAATCCTAGAAGTTTTCCTTCACTTAATGCGAAAAAAGATTTCTTTGGGTTAAGTGAAATCCCATACCTTAAACATCGTTGAAAGATTTGTTTTAAATCTTTGAGATGGTCGCTTCACTTCTTGGAGTACATTGTTATATCATCCAAATAAATTACAACAGATTTATTGACTAAACCCTTAAATGCGATGTCCATGGCTCTTTGAAATGTAGCGCCGACATTAATCAAACCAAATGGCATCTTCCGATATGCATATGTGCCCCATTTAGTTATGAATGTGGTTTTCAACTGATCATCGGGGTGCACCAGCACTTGATTATATCCTGAAAATCCGTCCAAGAAAGACATCAGTTCTGAGCCTGCTACTGCCTATAATATTTGTTCCATAGGTGGAAGAAGAAAATTGTCTTTTTGACAGGCTTTGTTAAGATTCCGAAAATCGATACAGATTCTAATATCTCCGTTTTTCTTTCTAACGGGTACCATATTGGAGACCCATTTGGAATGTCTGATGGGGAAAATTATTCTAGCTTTTAATAACTTATTTAGCTCATTTTTTCTCTGATTTTCTAAATTGGGGTGGATCTTTCTCAGTTTCTATTGGACAGGTTTTTCGTTGTCAATCATAGGAATAGTATGTTGAATGATAGAAGTGTCGTACGTCTTCAGCTCATCGTAATTCCAGGCAAAAACATTTTTATATTATCTCAAAAGACGAATATACGCTAGTTTTTCTTCAGGGACTAGGCCGATGCCTAGATTAACGTTTTGTGGTTTATCATTGGTTCCTAGGTTTACTAATTCGTAGTTCAGAGTTGGACTGTAGAGCTTTGAATTGGTAGACCTTTTAAACCGATTTTTCAAATCGTATAAGTCTTCTAACTTAACCACCGATTTAGGTATAGCATTATCAGTCCTATTTTGTTGTATTTGTCGATCGTGATGGTCTTCGTCAATTATCTGATTGGAGTTGGATCCTTCAGAAGTGAGGAAATTTACAATATCAGGATCGTCATTGAATACTCTCCAATTTGTAATGTTGTCAGGGATGGACGGTCTAAAGATTAATTCTATTGAGAATCTATCTGGACTAAAATCTTCGGAGGGAATAAGCCTAGAGGCTACGTTAGCCAAAAGGTCTGCGCTTGCGTTTTGGAGTCTCGGGATTGAAGAAATATTAAATGCTATGAAATGCTCAGTCAGATCTTGTACTAAAGATTGATAGTGTTTTAAATGACATGATAGGCAATGTATAGTGTTACGTACCTGTTTGACGATAATCTCAGAGTCTCTGAAGACTTGAATATACTTGACGTTTAACCCGATTGCTTTGTATAGGCCTTGCACCAAGGCCTCATATTCTGTTGTATTGTTTGTGCAATTGAATTCGAGTCTGCACGTAAGCATGGTCTTGTTTCCTTCTGGACTAATCAGAACGCATCCTGCTCCTGCTCCTTCGTTAGATTTAGAGCCATCGAAATATAATTTCCAAAACAAATATGTATTTACAGGTTTATCTAAAATTAACACACTTTGAACTATCAGTTTGGGAAAAATTTTCAACTTGGGACAAAACTGAATTTTCTAAGTAAGGTGATGTGTGAGCATTGAAATTACCGAGAAAAGAATCTACCGAGTAATTGCCTATGATACTGCTGTTATACGATACTGCTTCATTTTCTCCCTCTAATTCCGTTACTATGTACTTCTGGTGTAACTCTCGTTCAACCTTTATTTGATTCGGTTTACCGTTGTAGGGTAACCACATGTGCGACCAGTCGGTTGCAAAGTATCCATGGAGTTTCTCGGACCAATCCCTGCTAAGAATTAAGCCATAGAATTATGGGATATCAGCCATTAGAATGTCAATAACCTGACATACCTTCGGGTTAGATGACAATCTTATGGTTACTTGATTAATTTCACCAATCACTTCGACTTGAGATCGATCAAGCTGAACTATGCGCACTGCGGATTTTTGTGGTTGAACATTTAACTTAGCACATATTGATCTGGGTAAAATATTCGATGAAGCACCGGAATCTACCAAACAATTGTGCACATTTTTATTGAAAATTTCATAAGTGAGAAGAAACGGGGGAGTGTGAGATCTTGATCTTCCTCCAATCAAGGCGATATCATTTGGATCAATCTTATTGATCGCGTTAGTTGGAGGTCTTCCCATGTTGTGGGAAGCTTGAGAGAGTACAGCGGTAGGCAAAGGTACAATAGGCACGGCATGTAATTCTTTCATCATTATCTTCTGTTGATGCTTCAATTTGCTCAATTCATAAAGGGTAATATTAGCCCTAGTCTTTTTCATGTCATCAATAATATTGTACTCCATTTCATCCGACACTATCAGTGTTTTTGATGGAGTTGTTTGATCTGCTTGGACTGGGCTAGATTGAGTCGTTTTAGTGGTTGTTTTCTTTGTTGCGACTTTATCTTTTGTTGTAGGGCTTGCGCTCTTCTGCTTAGGGGTAGTTTGGGGAGGATCAAGCTGATTTTTACTTCGTGTGCTAACCGAAAATACTTCTTGATCTTCTTCTTGTGGGAGGATGAAATCCCACATTCCTTGTAATTCTACAACTTCTTCGTCATCGGTCTGCCCTTCAGTGGCACTTTCTTCTTCTTCCTCTTCCTCAGTTTCAGCATTGGAGATGGCATTAGGTGGTTTTGCATCTGTTGAAGGACCTCTTTTAAAAGCTCTGTAGGGATTTTTTAAAGAAGTTTCTGCTACTTGTTTTTTTATGTCAACCATCTCATTAGACATGGTCTTTAATACTTTCTGCAATCCTTTCAAATCGAAAGGGTCTTTTGTTTGTTTCTTCTTGGAGTCTTCCTTGAAGGTGACTTTTTTAGACTTGCGTTCCTCTATTGCGGATCTCTTTTCCAGGGCTATTACGTGTTTCTCTACTGCTATCACCTCTGTCATGTTTTCAACTAAGGTTGTTTTATTTGCTCTATCCACGAAGATTGCTATGTTTGATGGTAAAGCAGTAATATACCATTCACATCGTACTTCTTCGCTGGGTTGGGAAGCAGTGCGAATTTTGTTGATCATTTTATTGAACCATAAATCGAAATCTTTGATAGGTTCTTTAGCTTGGGCCTTAAGATTGGATAGGTCATTGATTAATGTTGCCGTTGATCTGTCATCAACAAACTTGATAAGGAATTGATTCTAGAAGATATCCCAACTTGTGATAGACCCGGAGGGTAATGAAAAATACCATGACCCGGCTGTCCCTTGCACTGTATAGGGAAAAAGCCAAACAACAACATCTTCGTTAGTAACTCCGTTTAGATTGATAGAAAGCATGAAATTGTTTATGTGTTCTTCTGCTAGCATGCTTACTTCTGGATTTAATTTGGGCAGCCATTTCTCAGGATGGGCCGGTATTTGACTCAAGGGCACAGGCATTAAAACTGCCCCAGGGTTGTTCCATGGAGACTAGGCCATTGTTGAGCTGCTAGTAGAGAAAAGTGCAGAAGATGATCTCTATGGCTGGGAAGATGAGGATACTATGATCGTAGATGATTGAAGAGGGGTTGTGGGAGTTCCGGTAGACGGATGGATGATGGTTTGGAATGGAGGTGTGGGTGGTTGACTTCGCGGTGAGGTAGTTGAAATGGGCGATGTAGACGAAAGAGTCTCACTATCAGACTCTTGTGGTGATTTCCTCACTCTTTTCCTGGTGGGAAGAGGCAACTCAGTTGGCTGGATGCCAAATTTTTCACTCTTTAACCTGGTTAGGGGATGAGCAGGATTGTACTGCGAAGTCACACTGCTTTGAGATTTATCAGACCTCTGAGGAGAAATGGAAAATCCCTGAAGTTTGTGAATCAGAGATTCAACTCCAGGAGGTTTAATGGTAGATTGGTCTGAAATATCAGGGTGTGTAGCAGCGATTGATACTCGAGCGACTTCTGACTCTGGATTTAAATATACTGGAGAAGTCGGGGGAGATGATGAGGGCGATTTACTCTCAGAATGGTATTTAGATTTTGATTTAGGTGCCATTCATAGTTCAGGCCCTCCTTCTAGCGCCAAATATGTTGAAGCCCCGAAAATCGGGTCGACAACAAGGGGGATACCCGCCCGGTCCGGACCTTGGTTGGCAGCTCCTTATCCGTTTGGTATAGCGGGTCTGACTGGGGATAACAGGACTAGTTTCCCAATCTAAGGGTGTGTGTGTGTGCAGAGTTGGATGATGCTGATCTAAGAGTTCTAATCTAAGCTACTTTAATCTAATTCTATGCTATTGTAATCTAATGAAAAAAGCACATCTAATCTATGCTAACCCGGGATGTATTTCTTCTATTATGCGATCTAAAGAGATTTCAAATAATAACTGGTAATAAAGATCATTTAGCTATCATAAGAATGGAAATCAATTAAGATGAACCACTTTGCATAAAAAGTTAGGCAAAACAGTTGTGAACAGCATATCGCATAATAAGTTATTCATATATCAAACATAAATAAATGGATCCACCATACAAAAGTGCCAAATGGTAACTCAAACATTCATGCGATAACATATAAACAACTAAAAAACTGTATATCACTTTAAAGAATATAAGCAGAAATGGTCAAGAGATAAAAGTACCATTTATGACTGGTCCTACTCATAAGCTTCAAGCAACAATGATTTATCTCTCCTTGTTCTAATATCTACCAAGGGTACAGAAGTGCAACATCAGTAGCAGATATAAAATGCAAACATCAATAAACCTTGATCCATTCATTCACCAAAACCTCCTCTGAGGGTGCAAAAGTGCATGTTCTGAGGACAAGATTTTGACAAATTTCTGGACTCTTCTCTAAATGCATGAGAAGGGTTTAAATACTGCTAACTAAATAACTTAATTACATAAATTTAGGATACGGTTTAAATGACCGCCCTTTATCTAAGCAAACTTATTTCTAAAAATTGAATCTAATTCCTAACTATTTTTGCATTTGCTCCTTAATGTTGCGAGCATTCAACATTTGTCTGGGAATAGTCGGCTGGTTGTTTTCTGCTTTTGCTTGAGCTACGCAAATAGAAATGGCAAGCGCTGGCACCACGTTTTTAGTAAACTAGAAGATATTTTTGGGAATCATCCTCTGGCTGGGTGAATTTACTGCGTATATACTTGGTAACAACCCAAATTTCTCTCAAATTGCTTCTGCTTTTGCTATCTCGGTTTTCGGACTCGTGGATGACTAAGCAAGTTAGGGACTTTGCTTTCTGAACAATTTTCTTAGCGATGCGCGATTAGCGCTAGGCGCTAATCGCGCATTGAAAACTGCCTCCGTTCTTTGATCCGGGCCTTTTTGGTGCGTTTTCCGCCTTTAGCGCTTTTTCCTTTACTGGGAATAAGCTTCAGAATTTTGTAAACATGCTGCTTTTGTGAGCTTTTGACCTTGACTGTCGAATCGCCTATTGATATCAGCATCTGTTCAGTAATACTCTGAAATCTGCATTTCTGTTGCATGCGGTATCCGTTTATGAGGACATCTCTTCTCTGTTCTCCGAGCATTGACGCTTTCCCTTTTTCCTTAGATGTTTCCTGCACATTGCTTCATGTTGTTTCCTGTTTTTCATTCCTGCAGTTCACGCAAAGGAAAAGAGTAATGATAATAAATTTTGACACGAAAGCTCTAAGCTCTATGAATGTATAAAATCATGACACCCATAGTGAACTGACTCTTCGAAAAACACAAAACTGTCATTCATGAATACTTTGGCGTACATTCATTAATTTCCTTTAAGGTGCGTGCCCAATTTTTGGTTTAGGGACAACTCTTCTTGAATGCTGAGCCGAGGAAAATTTGCGATGGGTGATTTCTGCGACTCGCATCGCAGATCGCATTATCAAGATGTGTCATCGCAGAGTTCCCTGATCAGTTTATCACAGAATCGCGTTATCGCGTTGTCGCAAGAGCGCAACATCGCGTTTATCGTAAGATCGCAGATCGTTGCAATTTGTTAAGTTATTGTGTGATGTTTATGCGATGTTGCGATATGCGATGTCGCATATCGGCCATCGGAGATTTCTTAAGATCTTCATTTATGGGCGCTTCTTAATGTATGCGATGCGATGAATTTCGCGTCGCTTTTTCGCAGTTTTTTATTGTGCTCATAAAGAAATGTTTTACTCTTCTCCGTGCGATGTATTTTTAAGGAGTATAATACAAAAAAATTTTATAATTTTTTTTTTTTTGAATTTTTTACTAAGGGTCCCCACTTGTTTAATGTTATTGCTAATACTAAAGAAGTAGGGGGGTTGTTGGTGGCCACAACACTTCCTTGACTATCACACGAGCTTATTGGCGTGTGATGACCGTTAGATCTATTGGATCTGTAGATCGGACAGTTCGAAACTCCTTTGGGTTAACACAATTTTGTCAGGGTTTTCTATTCTCTGTTCTGTCAAACTTAACACTTCCGCTACATTTGACTTGTCTCAACCCTTATTCTCCAATGTTTTTAGAACATAAACAAGTTATCTCAAAACACAAAAACGCAATATTTATCATATAATACAGACTTTACCCACTCTAATTCAAAAGCGAAACTGTAAATCAACAGAATTTGGAGATATTTCAGAGGGATGCAATGCCTCCGAGATTGACCAATTATACACAAAATTACGCAGAGATATAATTTTTGTAACTTGATCTTATATGGCCAAATCAAGCCAAATTAGTCAAAATCCCTTTACAATAATTCAGAACTTACATAAATACCATTTCATTCTAACAATTAGATCCTTAATCAAAGGATCAAATCTATCTAATCTTAGACAATACCAAATTTGGTTGATATTCTCCTCGAGAATCTTAACTGAATCTAAACAACTTGAATTAATTATAAAATCACTCAATCCCTAAATCCTAGCTCAAACCCTATCTAGAAAACTTGTAAATTGACAGCTAAAGGATCCCACTCCTTTACTTGTAATTTTTTTTTGTATTTTTGGAATAAATTTGAAGCCTTTTGTCTTCAAGCCTCATGCTCCTGCATCAGACTCCTGAGGACAAAACTCTTCATGGGCTCCTGTCCATGAGCTCTTCTACAGAACTGCCCAACTTTTGTAGCATGGCATCTGTCATCCAAGTAGCTTCAGCAATTGGTTGATCCTTCCATTTGACCAAATATTGAAAATACTCTTGTCCTCTTGTCTTCTTCAACAATTTCTTGTCCAAAATCCTCTATGGCTTCAATTCCTTTGTTGTAGGTAACTGTTTTACCCAATCAATCTCTTGTTCTTCCTTGTCTTCTGCTATGTCATCTGCTTGTCCCTTTTCATACCTGTATAAATCAGCAACATTGAAAATTGGAGATATTCCAATATCACGGGGTAATTCAGTTTCATATGCATTTCCAGAAAATTTCCTCAAGATTCTGCATGGTCCAATTTTCTTAAAATTTAGCTTGTTATACTCCCTTTTGGGAAATATTTCCTTCCTCAGGTGTGCCAAAACTAAATCTCCAACTTCAAAATTAACTTCCCTTTTCTTCAAATCTGCTCTACTCTTGTATTTTATGTTGTTGCCCTGTAATTGTTGTTTTACCTGTTCATGTATTGCTTGAGCTTCTGTAGAAAAATATTCTCCTCTAGCACTTCTCATTTTAGCTTTTCCCAAGTCTCTCAATTCAGACACTCCCCTTGGGTGCATTCCATAAACTTTACGGAATGGACTCCGCCCTTTACTCCTATTAAGGGAATCATTATAAGCATATTCTGCGTGTGCCAATACTTGATCCCATTGTTTTGGATGTTCACCTGCAAGACTTCTCAGAAGATTACCCAAGCTTTTGTTTACTACTTCAGTCTGTCCATCAGTTTGAGGATGATAAGCAGAATTGAAACTCAATTTAGTTCGAAGATTCTTCCACAATGTCCTCCAGATCCAACAAATTTGGTGTCTCTGCCTGAAACAATGCTCTTAGGTAACCTATGTAATCTTACAATATCCTTTAAAAACAGATTAGCAATGTGAGTAGCATCACTGGTTTTATAACATGGAATAAAATGTGCCATTTTTGAAAATTTGCCAACTACTACATAAATTGAATCATGTCCCCTTTGAGTTTTCGGTACACCCAAAACAAAGTCCATACTTACCATATCCCAAGGCCTATCTGGAATAGGCAATGGAACATACAAACCTGTGTTTTGGCTCCTTCCTTTTGCATACTGACAGACTTTACAATTTTTCACATACTTTTCCACTTCAACTCTCATCTTTGGCCAAAAGTAAAACCAGTTCAACTGCTCATAAGTCTTGTCTGCACCAAAATGTCCTCCCATTCCACCACTATGTTTCTCCTTAATCAAATTTGCTCTCATAGAGAAATTTGGTACGCACAACTAATTTCTTTTAAACAACAATCCCTCTTGCAGGAAATAATCCAGCCACTTACTTATGTCTAACAAAACATGATTTCTACAAGCTTCAAATGCCTCTTTAAAATCTAGATATTTCTCATATAACTCTTTAAGAAAATCAAAACCTAACACTTGAAATTGACTTTCTTGAACTAAAATTCTTTTTCTACTTAATACATCTTCTACTTTGTTTGATTGACCAGTTATATGTTTTAACACAAAATTAAAACTTTGAAGGTATTCTACCCATTTTGCATGCTTTTGGTTAAGCTTTGGCTATTGCATAATGTATTGTAATGCATGGTTATCTGAATACAGTATGAACTCCTTGGACATCAAGTAATGTCTCCACTTTTTCAAAGACTGCACTACTGCATAAAACTCCTTGTCATAAGAAGAATATTTCTTCTTTGACTCATTCATCTTTTCACTAAAATAAGCTACAAGCCTGTCCTCCTGACTCAAAACAGCTCCAATGGCTTCTCCACTAGCATCACACTTCACTTGAAAAGGTTTATTAAAATCAGGCAAAATCAAAATAGGTTTCTCAGTAATCTTTCTCTTCAACAGTTGGAAGTTCTTTTCTACTTCAACAGTCCATTTAAATGGTTGTCTGTCCTTCTTTATTGTGTCAATAATTGAAGCATTGATCTTACTAAAATTCCTTATGAATTTCCTGTAAAAACTAGCAAGACCGTGAAAACTTCTTACCTCAAAGACACTTCTTGGTGAAGGCCACTCTATGATTGCTTTTATCTTCTCTGGATCCATCTTTAATCCCTCAGCAGAAATAACAAAGCCCAAATATACCAACTCCTCCTTCATGAATGAACATTTCTTTAAATTTATTAGTAACTTTTCTTGTTGTAGTTTTTGTAAGACATAATTCAGATGTCTCATATGATCCTCCTTAGATCTGCTATAAACTAATATATCATCCAGATATACTATTACAAATTTGGCAATAAATTCTCTCAAAACTTCATTCATGAGCCTCATAAATGTACTAGGGGCATTCAACAATCCAAAAGGCATTACCATCCATTCATACAATCCTTCATTGGTCTTAAAAGCAGTTTTCCACTCATCTCCCTCTCTAATTCTGATTTGATGATAACCAATTTTTAAATCTAACTTTGTAAAATATCTAGCTCCACTCAAACAATCCATCAAATCTTCAATTCTAGGTAAAGGAAATATGTACTTGATTGTTATCTTATTGATTTCTCTTGAATCTGCACATTCTCCAGCCTCCATCTTTCTTTGGTCTCAACACTGTTGGAACTGCACAAGAACTCAAACTCTCTCTAACCAGTCCCTTGTCTAATAGTTCCTGATCTCTTCATTCTTTGTGGGACTCATCCTATAAGCTGCTTTATTAGGTAGATTTTCTCCTGGAATCAAATCTATGTGATGACTAATTTTTCTAATGGATGGTAACTCATCGGGCAAATCATCTACAATGATATCACAATAACTATCCAGCATCTCTTGAATTTCAATTGGTAAATCATAAACTTTTGTGGAAGTAATTATTACCTTGGGTTTGCAAACCAATGCAAAACTTACCTCATCTTCTTCCATCTGCTGCAAGTACTCCTTTCCACTCAGAAAAAGGGTCTTTGGATCAGGTTTCTTTGATGTATCCTCTTCTTCTATTGGCAGCAATGCATGATTGACACCATCTTTGCTAAATTTGTATGTGTTCTTCTTTCCATCATGCATAGCTCCTCTCTCATACTGCCAACGTCTACCCAACAATATATGACACACGTCCATATGCATCACATCGCACAGAATTATGCCTTTGTACTTTCCCAACTGTAACTCCACTTCACATTGCTCATTCACTACCAACTGATATCCCTTTTGAAGCCATGACACCTTGTAAGGTGTTGGATGTTTTTTTGTTTTCAACTTCAACTTCTCCACCACTTATGTGGAGACCAAATTATTTATACTACCACTGTCTATCATCATCTGGCAACACTTCCCTTGAACCTTACACAGTCCTGTACAAGGTTTTTCTCTATGTTGGTTCAACAATTTCCTTAGCTGGTTTTAACAAAATTTTGTTAACTACCAAAGGTTCCCCTTTCTCTGGTACATTCTCTTCTTCTATTACCTTTGTTGCTTCCTCTTTAGTTTTTGCAACAATTGAATTCCTCTGATTCATTCCTATATTTTCTGGGCACTCATAAGCTTTGTGTCCCAGCTTGTTACATCTGTAACATCTGATTTCTCTTCCTCTACCTCTACCTCCTCTTCCTCTGGAAAAACTCCCTCTGCCACTTGCATCACCTCCTGTGGGTGCATGTTGACTTGAGCTGCTGCTAGCTCCATCTCTAGGTGTTGTAGATCTTCCTCTACCACCTTGACTTCCCCTTCCTCGGAAAGTACCCCTATTTCTAGCAGACTACTTCCTCATGAGTTTTTCTTCAACCTTCAATACCATCTGATAAGCCTCTTCTACTGTTTTAGGAGACAGTACACTTATCTCATCTTGGATCTCCATTCTGAGACCATTCACATATCTTGCAACCTTCTCATCTGTATCTTGGATTTGTCCTACTCTTATACTCACTTTGTAGAATTCCTCTGTGTATTCCTTCACTGTCATAAACCTCTGTCTAAGATTCTACATCTGTCTAAATAATGTTTGTTGATAATCACTTGGCAAAAACTTACTTTTCAGTTTTTCCACCATCCTGTTCCAATTCTTGATTGGTTGTTTGCCAAGTCTTCTTCTTTTTGCCTGCACTCCATCTCACCAAAGTGTTGCATGTCCCTTCAATTTTGTGACAAAAAAATTCACCTTCTTCCTTCTTTTGTTCCTTCATAATCGAAGAATTTCTCCATGTCATTTATCCAATCTATCAATTCCTCAGGGCTTAATCTTCCTATGTAGACTGAAACTTCAAGTCTAGGCTTGGATGTGGATCTCAATACTGACTTAAAGAATCTCATTTCAAGAGTTACATCTGCAGGTTCTTCTTCTACAGCTTCAGCTTCAGGTTCACTGACATCTCTACCATCTGCATGTCTTCCCATTTCCATTGCTTCCAATCTAGCTTGCATCTGTTGCATAGCTTCCAAGACTTCAACATTTGCAACTGGTATTCCTCTTCTTTGACCACCACCTCTTCCTCCAACTCTGTAAACCATGTTGGATTTCTTTTTCTGATCCTTGAGATCATGTTCAGTGTCAGTAGGCTGCTCTGATACCACAAATGGTGGCCTAGGTGCAGGTGTAATGGAAAATCGTTCAAATCCAGTCATGGTTTCTGCAAGTTCAGGTGGAAATTCTTCTTGGTTTTCTGTTGGAGTATCAGACATCTACCTCCAAACTTGTCTATTCTCCTAAATTAGCAGAACCGTTTTTTATTTTAACCAAAATATGATAACCTTTTAATTTCCACAGAATTAAAAAGGAGTTTAAATTTTGGTTAATTCCTTATCACGTCCGCCTTTCCCACAACTATTATCGCATTAATTTTCCGCCGTTGATCTTACCTTTCAATCCAACGGTTGTTGGTTTCCCTGATCAACAAAACAAATCGGTGATCCTCCATCGTTGATCAAAGCACATTTGATCCAACGATTAACAACGATATTGGACAAGAATCTTGCGCAATGTTTACCCACCTGTTATCGGGAAATCTAGTGTCTATGTAGAGCTGCTAGTCCCACTAAGGCTAGTAGCTACCTTAGAAACAAACAAACTAAAACCACTTTCGTTTTCCTTTATAAAAAGTAGATAAGAGGGGAACAAAGGAGACCAACCTCTGTCTTGCACTTGGTTCCTTGCTTGATTCCTCTCCCTTCTGATAGATCTTTGCCACTCGCTTCCTCGTTTACCCAGATTCAAAGAGCACCTGTAGAATCAAAGCAGCATAACACTATCCAAGAACAGAGATCTACTATCATAAACAATATAGGACCAGATATATATTGACCACACAAATGCATATATCATCAATCATACAAGAATGTGGAGGAAAACTTGAATAGCTTTATTAATAATCAAGAATAGCAAAGAGGATTACAACCAATTGTTCTGACCCAACGTCATCCTCTCAGCAAGAAAGCCCTTCTTCACCTCATGAAAATCTTAGATCACCCAACACTATGATGTTACACCAAGAAACTAGTAGCACTTCCTTACAAGATACAAAATTCCAGCCTCTGGATCTCTGGGATGAGGGATCCATATATAGATGTTTGAAAGGGGGGTGAGTCAGCTTCTGAGATTTGATTAGTGTCCTCTCTCTTATAGTTCTTGATTCCACTTGGAGATTGATGATCTCTTACTCATCCCTGGGCGAATGCAGAGAGGCAAGTGTCACAGGAGAAGTTTCTGAAACATTCCATGATCTTCCACCTCGCAAATTGACCCTGTCATTTGTCTACTCTCGCCCATCGCACCCCATAGAAGGTCTTTTTAGTATGCATCACACCTCCCGTGTGCATTTAGGTGGGATGTAGCGCACTTTGACCATGGAGCAGGTGAGATGGTCCAGTTTGACCGGTTCTGAGTAGTTTTTCATGGAGAACTTCTGGGAGATGATGTAATCAGTTGACCTTGTTCTTTTAGGGGTTGGAACAACACTTTTAGGGACTTAGGGGCCCTTGGTTTATGGACATTTATGATTGGGGTTGCAGTGCCCAAAAATGTCTATAGCAGTTGCCCCCTAAAGCATGAGGTCATTAATCTTTCGATGTCGGGTGAAATGCTTTATCATGAGGATCCGAAGTTTTTTCAAGTTGGAAGGCGACCTGTAATAAGATACAATAAAATACATTATCTTCATAATATTTTCATGATCTAGATGAGGCGGGCATTCCCATGCTTATCTTTATAAATTCATTTTCATGTACATAAGACAGACAATCGTCTGTGTGCAGACTAATGATTCTGGTAGAGCCATCATCCCTTGGATTGGATGATTATCTGTGCAGCAATGATGTACATTTGATGTCTTTATTTTCCTGAATATATCGCAGCCCGGATGGATGAAACTAGATCTGGGGTCTTCAATCTCGTTCGATATTCACTCAAAGTACAATTCGATCCATGTGAGAGATGTTTTGGAGTCGAACATGGAAAGACATCGCCTGATTACCAGCCAATGATGTAAGCTATTAACAGGCGCGAGAGGAATCACCGATAATGATGATGACCCTCAAGATACTATAGTGCAATTCACGTGGTGTGAATAAGGGACTTGGCATCGAACACCACACAAAATCTTTCGGTCGAAGGCCATTGATGTAAACCTGTCACCGGAAGTGAGAAACTTGCCATTGAGGCATGCAAGCTTCAAAGTACTGAAAATGTTGTTCCTAGATCGACTTCCTGGATAATGAGCTGATGTCGACAAGAAGCGATCCGTCATAGGAGAGTCTTAGTGAATCCCACATCAATGACATGGAATGGAGCAAATGATTTTAATGGAGGTGAAAACGATCTGATGACATAAGGTTCAGGGTGGCGGTCATGAAAGAATGGAGCGTCAATGTATTGCAGTGGATGAGACACAGGTGAATTCTTTGAGCGACTTCTCTTGAACATATCGGCGACACTGACATGGTGGATTGGTAGTGTTAACCCCAAATATGGATGGTGTGATGGAACAATGGTGATATGACCAGTGAACGGAACAACCCAACCCGACTCGGATGTGGAGTGAAAGTGTCATGTTCAAGAGCGACTTGCTACCAATAAAGTTTCTTCAAGTTTTCTTCCCAATTTTTCCCCAGTCATTGCTGACCAGTACCTCTTTATTTTTGTCAAGCTTGAGGAGGATAACATATGCTTGTTCTATAATTTTCCCTTCGGGCAAACCCATCGCTATGTTTTAACGAGCCTAGCGATAGTGAAACTCGTTCTTGTCTGTATGGACAAGTTTGTCGCTATTCAGTTTTAACGAGTTTAATGACAAAGATAACTCGGTCCTTTTAAATTTTAGAGAGTATGAAAGGGACGTAAAGAAAACTCCAACAATCCTTTTTCGTCATGTAATCCCTTGAGTCCGAAAAAGTATAAAATAATACAAAAGGGATGGATTTTCGGTAATTTTAACGAGCCTAACAAAACAAGCGCTTGATCTTTTTGTGTAATAATACCTCAGGTCCAAAAAGATTAAAATATAAATGAGGGATAGCACTTCCAGTCACTTTAACGAGCTGGAGAGGCCAATTGCTCGGCAATATTTTCATATTTTACGAGTCAGATGAAAAGAGCTTAAAGGAGACTCGTTTTTTGAGGAACGGGTGATAAATTCGGGTAGCAGCTAATTCCAAGTAAGGTTTGGAATCTTCCAATCACGGCAGTGTCACAAGGATGGCTAACAGGATGACTCTTCACAGTTGTTCCTCAAAAAGGGTAAACAATCAAATGGAGGTGAATGATCGGCCAATACAGAGTGGCAGTGTTGATGAGAACACGACCAAGGCTTCAAAGGCTGATGATAATGCATTCACGATGGTTATTTACCGGAAATTGGTTCATTTTTTAATAAATGAGCTTAAACTCTGGGGGAAACATTTGCTCATTGCTTATGTTTATTTTTTAACGAGCTTGAATTCCACGTTAAAACTGCTCGATCCAGTCGTATAATAAGGATGTCTCATTTAAAATGGCATTTTTTCAAAGCTTTGCCCCACATCCTTTCTTTATGCAAGTTAGGAAACGACCAATCCTACGAGTTTAAAGGGTTATAGGACCTACAAATTTAAAAAAATAAATGGCTGCTCTTTTCTTGCACGCCAAAAGGTTTGCATGCCCCCGGGTATAGCGAAAAATTTCCAAGTTACCAAAGATTGTTCTATCCGCACTGCGGACAAAACACTTCCTCGACGATGTCTACCGAAATAAACAAAGGTGAGTGGCGCAACTAGCTCCACTCACATAACTTTGACGAAGGAATCTTATTCCAGTCTAATCTCATAAACCAGTCATATATCCTTCGCGGAAACCTACCCTATACCCAAGGTTTTCCTGTCGAAACAGACCAGGGTGCATGCCCCTTGGGTTTCACTCATGTCCTCCGAATCACTCGCACTCATCAGGTGGACGGACCGGGGATTGATGAGACATTACTTGCGTGAAAAGACCATTCAGGGATGGTATTTGACTATTTGCTATGTGTGAACCGAGGAATGAAATTTGGTTTACGAGCTTGACCACTCTTCCTTCATGCGGAAAACACATTACTCTAAAGAGTGAGGAGACAATGGCTCCCATGCAATAAATATAGTAGCGTCCAAGGAGTAGATTATAATCCAGGGGTCCTTGGACTACCATTACATTCATGTGAATGGTTTTCCTTCTCAATGTTATCGGCACATTGGGAAGGATACCTAACGGTCGACTGGTTCCTTTGTTAAAGCCTGCTAGATTTCTCATTTCAGGCAAAAGCGATGGCGAACCAAGCGCTTTCCAAGCAGTTGAGGAAAGGATACTCACAAAAGCCCCTTCATCTATGATGGTACCAACCATGACCATTCTATATATTTGAGCAATGATTTGAAATGGTACACTAGCTGGTAAACGAGGTTTGCCTAGTAGATTCCAATCGAAGGAAACAACTAGGTTGCTTGGAGGTGGGACCGAATAGATGGCCGGATATGACTCTGATGAACTTCCTTCCTGCGGTAAAGGAATGAGTAGACTGCCCCCATGTTCATCGGAGTCTGTGCTTACGAAGAGAATTTGAACGGTGTCATTCTTGTTCTCTCTGGTGACTGTATCATCTGAAGATGGACCTTCTGAAGGCAAGACCGGGTCAACTGCCGCCTCGACCTTTTGACTTTCGTCTGGTGTGGATTCAGAGGGTTCATCTTCAATGATAGACGCTTCAGCCGACCACAATGGCATGTCAGCTGGATTTTCAACTAGTGAGAGACTCGGCAAGAGTTTCTTATATCCAGGAGGAAGCCGTAACGGTTAAACCGGATGGTCGTCCAAAACTCTTTTAGCCTCATCTAATAAGGGACAACAGTGGCTGGCGTGATCGCCTTCACACAGTTTATAAGGAAATTTACATTTTCCTTTTTGTCCAGGGGCTTCACTTTCACTAGTTGACGGTGTATTCTCAACATGATCGTCAGAGGTTCATGACACCGGGTTGTGCAAATGAGGAGACCATTCCCTTAATATCCGAGGGATGCAAGGACAATCTCGATGATAGTGGTCTCCTTTGCAAATGACACATGGAGATTTAGGCTTGGATGGTGCAGTGTGTGGATTTTCGCTAGACAATGCTTGGTTGCCCCTTTTTGCCTTTGGCTCCTTCTTCTTCCTCTCTTTCTTCTTCTTCTCCTTCTTCTTCTCAGTTACTTGATTTTTGGCTTTACCAGCTTCATCAAAAGAAGAGGAAGGAGGAGAGGGAGAATTGGATGAAGTAGAAGGTTGGGGGGTAATTTTGGTATCATTTAGTTGTTGACTTGATTGTTCAGGAATCACGGTGTTCTGAATGACAGAGGTCGAGAAGAGCCATACAGGCAAGCCGATTGTCAATCCTGGAAGCGACAATGTGGCCATATGGGGTGCACCAACATCTCCCCAAGAGGAGAAAGGACTAGGATTTCCTCCAAGGGGAAATCCTTAGTTGGTGGACTCCATTTTTCTCAACCTAAGACCAACATAGGAAAGGTGATGTTTAATCCGATTAAAATAAATTTTAGACGCTTTGACACAACCTGTTTTTTCAATTTTTAAGAGTCGAGAAAAAACAAAAGATGACTCTAGTTGCCTTCGATTTTTAATGAGCTTGAAGTGACAAGTGCTCAGATGGACCTTTTCCTTTAAGGAGTCTGAAAAGGAATGAAAGAGACTACTCTGGAAATCTAGACAGAGGGATTACCAAACCAATCGCAAAACTGCATAATACTTTTTACGGTACGGCAGTCAATCTTCCCGAATGCTGTGTTCTGTGCATTGCGATCGATAGGGCGGCAGACACGGCTTCCTATGGATAAAGGATAAAGCCTATTGTGGTCTCCAAATATATACTCGATGGTATGTGGGAGCACAAGTCCGTACTGACACTTATCGTCTCAAAGTGGAGGAATCACCCAACCAGCAATGAAAACAACAGTTACCAGGCTTTATGACGCCTGAATACGTCTCTAGCCTAGACTTCTAAATGTTGTGCATTAGGTTCCAAAGCGTTTTTAGATTCATTAAATTTATTTTATAGTTGATCTTGCTTAAGAAATTTTCCTTTCAGGTTCACTGCATGATGTAGATATACAATTCCTAAAATGCAATCTAAGATGATAAAAAATCGTTTAATCTTCTTTTTGCAATGAAAATCCTAGCTACTAAGGAAAGAGAGACGATATTCTTTCAACATAGAGCAGAGAGCACACACTATATGCACTGTCCTAAATCAAACCAACAAATAGTCTAAATGCAAATGCACATGCATGTATTTGTTTTTCAGCCTTCTTAATGTGTGAATGATAAAAAGAAAGCTAAGCGCAAATTTGAATTATTTTTCAGAGCGACATTACTAACAAGTTTCTTTTCAAGACAAAATGAAGACAATGACGACACTTTGTTATTTGGAATTGAAAATTTGCTTTCGACACTTGAAAAACTACTAATTCAAATCAAATACAAGAGTAACAATGTAATCGACTATCAAGAACAACCAGATTCTCTTCTATGACTGAAAACGACACTTGTGACACTTCCAAATCAGGAAACGACAGTTCAATTACGCTACTTCTTTGTAAAAGAGAACTGAAAATGGCTCACAATACATAAAAACATTTATAGTTCTTTGCACAATGGAGGCGGAATAATGGCAAGGAAGGGGGTTTCCAACAGAGGTATACTGACTACAGACAACAAAACTCCTGACTAGAGCTGAAAAAAGTGAAGAAAAACCAAAGTCTGGAGGCAAAATTAGCCCTTTCTGATCAGCGCACCTGTTACACAGGGATTCTAGTATGCATCCCACCTACAACACACGGGAAGTGCGATGCATACTGATATCCTTGAAGAGAGGGTGCGATGGTACAGTGTGAGACTTTTGATCCAGTTCTTGATCGCAGTTTGCAGCACAGTTCAGGGATTTGGCCGAGCAAGTGATAATCAGTAAATAAATCACAAGGGTAGATCTAAGGAGGTTACTAGAGCCACCACAAGGGAAATTAGAGAGCTTGTAAGTCAATTGTTCAGTTCATAAACAAAACCCAGAGATAGACTGAAGCAGCATTGGTCTACTTTGCACTTGCATAGCAAATACAGTTCGAAGGCTAGTTGGCTTGACTTCAGGCTCCGTCTGTAAGTTTATAAATCAAGCAAATATAGACAAACAAACAATCTATTCGCTCCGCATTGGAGTCGCCATTTTGTTATTGGGAAATCTAGTGTCTATGCAGAGCTGCTAGTCCCACTAAGGCTGGTAGCTACCTTAGAAACAAACAAACTAAAACCACTTTTGTTTTCCTTTATAAAAAGTAGATAAGAGGGGAACAAAGGAGACCAACCTCTGTCTTGCGCTTGGTTCCTTGCTTGATTCCTCTCCCTTCTGATAGATCTTTGCCACTCGCTTCCTCATCTGCCGAGCTTCAAAGAGCACCTATAGAATCAAAGCAACATAACACTATCCAAGAACAGAGAGCTACTATCATAAACAATATAGGACCAGATATATATTGATCACACAAATGCATATATCATCAATCATACAAGAATGTGGAGGAAAATTTGAATAACTTTATTAATAATCAAGAATAGCAAAGAGGATTACAACCAATTGTTCTGACCCAGCATCATCCTCTCAGCAAGAAAGCCCTTCTTCACCTCATGAAAGGCTTAGATCACCCGACACTATGATGTTACACCAAGAAACCAGCAGCACTTCCTTACAAGATACAAAATTCCAGCCTTTGGATATGTGGGATGAGGGATCCATATATAGATGTTTGAAAGGGGGGTGAGTCAGTTTCTGAGATTTGATTAGTGTCATCTCTCTGATAGTTCTTGATTCGACTTGGAGATTGATGATCTCTTACTCATCCTTGGGCGAATGCAGAGAGGCAAGTGTCACAGGAGAAGTTTCTGGAAGATTCCATGATCTTCCACCTCGCAAAATTGACCCTGCCATTTGTCCACTCTCGCCCATCGCACCCCATAGAAGGGCTTTTCAGTATGCATCGCACCTACCATGTACATTTAGGTGGGATGCAGCGCACTTTGACCATGGAGCAGGTGAGATGGTCCAGTTTTGACCAGTTCTGAGTAGTTTTTCATGGAGAACTTCTGGGAGATGATGTAATTAGTTGACCTTGTTCTTTTAGGGGTTGGAACAACACTTTTAGGAACTTAGGGGCCCTTGGTTTATGGACATTTATGATTGGGGTTGCAGTGCCCAAAAATTTCTATAAAACCACTCGATAAAGTGGTTTTCTCTCTCCACCCGAGTGTTACGTGTCAGTTAATAAATGGAATCGCTTGGAATTCCAAAAGACCGCTTACCACTTTTTCTTCACCCGATAACAACTTCGTTGATAAAACCGCCTTTCTTCCTTAACTATCGCACGAGCTTATTGGCGCATGATGACAGTTAGATCTATTGGATTTGTAGATCGGACGGTTCAAAACTCCTTTGGGTTAACACAATATTGTCAGGGTTTTATGTTCTCTGTTCTATCAAAGTTAACACTTACGCTACATTTGACCTGTCTCAACCCTTATTATCCAATGTTTTTAGAACATAACCAAGTTATCTCAAAACACGAAAACGCAAGATTTATCATATAATACAGACTTTACCCACTCTAATTCAAAATCCAAACTGTAAATCAACAGAAATCATAGATATTTCAAAGGAATGCAATGCCTCCGAGATTGACCAATTATACACAAAATTACAAAGAGATACAATTTCTATAACTTGATCTTATACAGCCAAATCAAGCCAAATTAGTTAAAATCCCTTTACAATCATTCAGAACTTACATAAATACCATTTTATTCTAACAATCAAATCCTTAATCAAAGGGTCGAATCTATCTAATCTTAGACAGTACTAAATTTGGTTGATATTCTCCTCGAGAATCTTAACTGAATCTAAACAACTTGAATTAATTATAAAATCACTCAATTCCTATCTAGAAAACTTGTAAATTGACAGCGAAAGGATCCCACTCCTTTGCTTGTAAACTTTTTTTGTATTTTTGGAATAAATTCGAAGCCTTTTGTCTTCAAGCCTCATTCTCTTGCATCAATGTTGAATCACATGTTGGTGAAGATAGTTTTCAACTTTTTAGATGTATGATATCCTCCATTATCAATACAAAGAGTGCCAATATGTGATTGTGCTTCATTTTGGATCCACACATGAAAATTGTTAAAGTTATCAAAAGCTTGTGATTTTTATCTTAGCAAGCACACTGTTATAGACATTTTTGGGCACTGCAACCCCAATCATAAATGTCCATAAACCAAGGGCTCTTAAGTCCCTAAAAGTGTTGTTCCAACCCCTAAAAGAATAAGGTCAGCTGATTACATCATCTCCCAGAAGTTCTCCATGAAAAACTACTCAGAACTGGTCAAAACTGGACCATCTCACCTGCTCCATGGTCAAAGTCCGATGCATCCCACCTAAATTCACACGGGAGGTGCGATGCATACTGAAAAGCCCTTCTATGGGGTGCGATGGGCAAGAGTGGACAAATGGCAGGGTCAATCTACAAGGTGGAGGATCATGGAATCTTCCAGAAACTTCTCCTGTGACACTTGCCTCTCTACATTCGCCCAGGGATGAGTAAGAGATCATCAATCTCTAAGTGGAATCAAGAACTATAAGAGAGAGGACACTAATCAAATCTCAAAAGCTGACTCACCCCCCTTACAAACATCTATATATGGATCCCTCATCCTAGAGATCCTGAGGCTGGAATTTTGTATCTTGTAAGGAAGTGCTGCTGGTTTCTTGGTGTAGCATCATAGTGTTGGGTGATCTAAGCTTTTTATGAGTTGAAGAAGGGCTTTCTTGCTGAGAGGATGACGCTGGGTCAGAAAAATTGGTTGTAATACTCTTTGCTATTCTTGATTATTAATAAAGCTATTCAAGTTTTCCTCCACATTCTTGTATGATTGATGATATATGCATTTGTGTGGTCAATATATATCTGGTCCTATATTGTTTATGATAGTAGATCTCTGTTCTTGGATAGTATTATGCTGCGTTGATTCCACAAGTGCTCTTTGAAGCTGGGTAGATGAGGAAGAAAGTGGCAAAGATCTATCAGAAGGGAGAGGAATCAAGCAAGGAACCAAGCGCAAGACAGAGGTTGGTCTCCTTTATTCCCCTCTTATCCAATTCTCATAAAGGAAAACAAAAGTGGTTTTGGTTTGTTTGTTTCTAAGGTAGCTACCAGCCTTAATGGGACTAGCAACTCTGCATAGACACTAGATTTCCCGATAACAAAATGGCGACTCCAATGCGGAGCGAATAGATTGTTTGTTTGTCTATATTTGTTTGCTTTATAAACTTACAGACGGAGCCTGAAGTCAAGCCAGCTAGCCTTCAAACTGCATTTGCTGTGCAAATGCAAAGTAGATCAATGTTGCTTCAGTCTATCTCCGGGTTTTGTTTATGAACTGAACAATCGATTTACAAACTCTCTAATTGCCCTTGTGGTGGCTCTAGTAACCTCTTTAGATCTACCCCTGTGATTTATTTACTGATTACCACTTGCTCGGCATAAATCCCCGAACTGTGCTACAAACTGTGATCAAGAACTGGATCAAAAGTCTCACATTGTACCATCGCACCCTCTCTTCAAGGATATCAGTATGCATCGCAATTCCCGTGTGTTGTAGGTGGGAGGAATACTGGAATCCCTGTGTAACAAGTGCACTGACTAGAAAGGGCTAATTTTGCCTCCAGACTTTGGTTTTTTCACTCTTTTCAGCTCTATTCAGGAGTTTTGTTGTCTGTAGTCAGTATACCTCTATTGGAAACCCCCTTCCTTGCCATTATTCCGCCTCCATTGTGCAAAGAACTGTAAATGTTTTTATGTATTGTGAGCCATTTTCAGTTCTCTTTTACAAAGAAGTAGCGTAATTGAACTGTCATTTCTTGATCTGGAAGTGTCGCAAGTGTCGTTTTCAGTCATAGAAGAGAATCTGATTATTCTTGATAGTTGATTACACTGTTACTCTTGTATTTTATTTGAATTATAGTTTTTCAAGTGTCGAAAGCAAGTTTTCAATTCCAAATCGCAAAGTGTCGTCATTGTCTTCATTTTGTCTTGAAAAGAAACTTGTTAGTAATGTCGCTTTGAAAAATAATTCGAATTTGCGCTTAGCTTTCTTTTTATCATTCACACATTAAGAAGGCTGAAAACAAATACATACATGTGCATTTGCATTTAGACTGTTTGTTGGTTTGATTTAAGACAGTGCATATAGTGTGTGCTCTTTGCTCTATGTTGAAAGAATATCGTCTCTCTTTCTTTAGTAGCTAGGATTTTCATTGCAAAAATAAGATTAAATGATTGTTTATCATCTTAGATTGCATTTTAGGAATTGTATATCTGCATCACGCGGTGAACCTGAAAGGCAAATTTCTTAAGCAAGATCAACTGTAAAATAAATTTAATGAATCTAAAAATGCTTTGGAACCTAACGCACAACATTTAGAAGTCTAGGCTAGAGACGTATTCTGACGTCGTAAAGCCTGGTAACTGTTGTTTTCATTGTTGGTTGGGTGATTCCTCTACTTTGAGACGATAAGTGCCAGTACGGACTTGTGCTCTCACGTACCGTCAAGTATATATTGGGAGACCACAATAGGCTTTATCCTTTATCCATAGGAAGCCATGTCTGCTGCCATATCGATCGCAATGCATTGAACACAACATTCGGGAAGATTGACTGCCGTACCGTAAAAAGTATTCTGCAGTTTTTCGATTGGTTTGGTAATCCCTCTGTCTAGATTTCTAGAGTAGTCTCTTTCATTCCTTTTCAGACTCCTTAAAGGAAAAGGTCCATCTGAGCACTTGTCACTTCAAGCTCATTAAAAATCGAAGGCGACTAGAGTCATCTTTTGTTTTTTCTCGACTCTTAAAAATTGAAAAAACAAGTTGTGTCAAAGCGTCTAAAATTTATTTTAATTGGAATAAACATCACCTTTCCTACATTGGTCTTAGGTTGAGAAAAATGGAGTCCACCAACCAAGGATTTCCCCTTGGAGGAAATCCTAGTCCTTTCTCCTCTTGGGGAGATGTTGGTGCACCCCATATGGCCACATTGTCGCTTCCAGGATTGACAATCGGCCTGCCCGTATGGCTCTTCTCGACCTCTGTCGTTCAGAACACCGTGATTCCTGAACAATCAAGTCAGCAACTAAACGATACCAAAGTTACCCCCAAACCTTCTACTTTGTCCAATTCTCCCTCTCCTCCTTCCTCTTCGCTTGATGAAGCTGGTAAATCCAAAAATCAAGTAATTGAGAAGAAGAAGGAGAAGAAGAAGAAAGAGAAGAAGAAGAAGAAGGAGCCAAAGGCGAAAAGGGTCAACCAGGCATCGTCTAGCGAAAATCCACACACTGCACCGTCTAGGCCTAAATCGCCATGTGTCATTTGCAAAGGAGACCACTATCATTGAGATTGTCCTTACATCCCTCGGATCTTAAGGGACTGGTCTCCTCATTTGCACAATCCGGTGTCATCAACCTCTGACAATTATGTTGAAAATACACCGTCAACTAGTGAAAGTGAAGCCCCTGGACAAAAAGGAAAATGTAAATTTCCTTGTAAACTGTGTGAAGGCAATCACGCCCTCCACCGTTGTCCCTTCTTAGACGAGGCTAAAAGAGTTTTGGACGACTATCCGGTTTCACCGTTACAGCTTCCTCCTGGATATAAGAAACTCTTGCCAAGTCCGTCACTAGTTGAAAATCCGGCTGACATGCCATTGTGGTCAGCTGAAGCATTTATCATTGAAGATGAACCCTCTGAATCCACACCAAACAAAAGTCAAAAGGTCAAGGCGGCAGTTGACCCGGTCTTACCTTCAGAAGGTCCATCTTCGGATGATATAGTCACCGGAGAGAACAAGAACGACATCGTTCAAATTCTCTTCGTAAGCAAAGACTTTGATGAACATGGGGGCAGTCTACCCGTTCCTTTACCGCAGGAAGGAAGTTCGTTAAAGTCATATCTGGCCGTCTATTCGGTCCCACCTCCAAGCAACCTAGTTGTTTCCTTCGACTGGAATCTACTAGGCAGACCCCGTTTACCGGCTAGTGTACCATTTCGAATCATTGCTCAAATATATAGAATGGTCATGGCCGGTACCATCATAGATGAAGGGGCTTTTGCGAGTATCCTTTCATCAACTGCTTAGAAAGCGCTTGGTTCGCCATCGCTTTTGCCTGAAATGAGAAATCTAACAGGCTTTGACAAAGGAACCAGTCGACCGTTAGGGATCCTTCCCAATGTGCCGATAACATTGAGAAGGAAAACCGTTCACATGAACGTAATGGTAGTCCAAGGACCCCTGGATTATAATCTACTCCTTGGACGCGACTATATTTATTGCATGGGAGCCATTGTCTCCTCACTCTTTAGTGTAATTTGTTTTCCGCATTAAGGAAGAGTGGTCAAGCTCGTAGACTAGCTTTCATTCCCCAGTTCACACATAGAAAATAGTCAAATACCATCCCTGAATGGTCTTTTCATGCAAGGAATGTCTCATCAATCCCCAGTCCGTCCACCTGATGAGCGCGAGTGATTCGGAGGACATGACTGGAACCCAGGGGGCATGCACCTTGGTCTGTTTCGACAGGAAAACCTTGGGTATAGGGTAGGTTTCCGCGAAGGATATATGACTGGTTTAGAAGATTAGACTGGAATAAGATTCCTTCGTCAAAGTTATGTGAGTGGAGCTAGTTGTGCCACTCACCTTTGTTTATTTCGGTAGACATCGTCGAGGAAGTGTTTTGTCCGCAATGCGGATAGAACAATCTTTGGTAACTTGGAAATTTTTCGCTATACCTGGGGCATGCAAACCTTTTGGTGTGCAAGCAAAGAGCGACCATTTATTTTTTAAATTTGTAGGTCCTCTAACCCTTTAAACTCGTAGGATTGGTCATTTCCTAACTTGCATAAAGAAAGGATGCAGGGCAAAGCTTTGAAAAAATGCCATCTTAAATGAGACATCCTTATTATACGACTGGATCAAGCAGTTTTAATGTGGAATTCAAGCTCGTTAAAAAATAAACATAAGCAATGAGCAAACGTTCCCCTAGAGTTTAAGCTCATTAAAAAATGAACCAATTTCCGGTAAATAACCATCGTGAATGAATTATCATCAGCCTTTGAAGCCTTGGTCATGTTCTCATCATCACCTCCACTCTATTTTGGCCGATCGTTCACCTCCATTTGATTGTTTACCCCTTTTGAGGAACAACTGCGAAGAGTGATCCTGTTAGCCATCCTTGTGACACTGCCGTGATTGGAGAATTCCAAACCTTACCTAGAATTAACTGCTACCCAAATTTATCACTCGTTCCTCGAAAAACGAGTCTCCTTTAAGCTCTTTTCATCTGACTCGTAAAATATGAAAAGATTGCCGAGCAATTGGCCTCTCCAGCTCGTTAAAGTGACCGGAAGTGCTATCTCTCCTTTAGATTTTAATCTTTTTGGACATGAGGGGTTATTACACAAAAAGATCGAGCGCTTGCTTTGTTCGGCTCGTTAAAATTACCGAAAATTCATCCCTTTTGTATTATTTTATACTTTTTCGGACTTAAGGGATTATATGACGAAAAAGGATTATTGGAGTTTTCTTTACGTCCCTTTTTAGACTCTCTAAAATTGAAAAGGACCGAGTTATCTTTGTTGTTAAACTCGTTAAAACCGAATAGCGACAAACTTGTCCATACAGACAAGAACGAGTTTCACTATCGCTAGGTTCTTTAAAACATAGTGATGGGTTTGCCCGAAGGGCAAATTATAGAACAAGCATATGTTATCCTCCTCAAGCTTGACAAAAATAAAGAGGTATTGGTCAGCAATGACTGGGGAAAAATTGGGAAGAAAACTTGAAGAAACTTTATTGGTAGCAAGTCGCTCTTGAACATGACACTTTCACTCCGCATCCGAGTCATATTGGGTTGTTCCGTTCACTGGTCATATCACCATTGGTCCGTCACACCATCCATATTTGGGGTTAACGCTACCAATCCATCATGTCAGTGTCGCCGATATGTTCAAGAGAAGTCGCTCAGAGAATTCACCTGTGTCTCATCCACTGCAATACATTGACGCTCCATTCTTTCATGATCGCCACCCTAAACCTTATATCATCAGATCATTTTCACCTCCATTAAAATCATTTGCTCTATTCTGTGTCATTGATGTGGGATTCACTAAGGCCCTCCTATGACGGATCACTTCTTGTCGACATCAGCTCATTATCCAAGAAGTCGATCTAGGAACAACCCTTTCAATACTTTGAAGCTTGCATGCCTCAATGGCAAGTTTTTCACTTCCGGCGACAGGTTTACGTCAATGGCCTTTGACCGAAAGATTTTGTGTGGTGTTCGACGCCAAGTCCCTTATTCACACCACGTGAATTGTACTGTAGTACCTTGAGGATCATCATCATTATTGGTGATTCCTCTCGCGCCTATTAACAGCTTACATCATTGGTTGGTAATCAGGCGATGTCTTTCCATGTTCGACTCCAGAACATCTATCACATGGATCAACTTGTACTTTGAGTGAAGATCGAACGAGATTGAAGAACCCAGATCTAGTTTCATCCATCTGGGCTGCGATATATATTCAGGAAAATAAAGACATCAAATGTACATTATTACTACACAGATAATCATCCAACCTAAGGGATGATGGCTCTACCAGAATCATCAGTCTGCACACAGACGATTTTCTGTCTTATGTACATGAAAATGAATTTATAAAGCTAAGCATGGGAATGCCCGCCTCAGCTAGATCATGAAAATATTATGAAGATAATGTGTTGTATTGTATCTTATTACAGGTCGCCTTCCAGCTCGAAAAAACTTCGGATCCTCATGATAAAGCATTTCACCCGACATCAAAAGATTAACGACCTCATGTTTTAGGGGGCAACTGTTATAGACATTTTTGGGCACTGCAACCCCAATCATAAATGTCCATAAACCAAGGGCTCTTAGGTCCCTAAAAGTGTTATTCCAACCCCTAAAAGAATAAGGTTAGCTGATTACATCATCTCCCAGAAGTTCTCCATGAAAAACTACTCAGAACTGGTCAAAACTGGACCATCTCACCTGCTCCATGGTCAAAGTGCACTGCATCCCACCTAAATGCACACGGGAGGTGCGATGCATACTGAAAAGCCCTTCTATGGGGTGCGATGGGCGAGAGTGGAAAAATGGCAGGGTCAATCTGCAAGGTGGAGGATCATGGAATCTTCCAGAAACTTCTCCTGTGACACTTGCCTCTCTGCATTCGCCCAGGGATGAGTAAGAGATCATCAATCTCCAAGTGGAATCAAGAACTATCAGAGAGAGGACACTAATCAAATCTCAAAAGCTGACTCACCCCCCTTACAAACATCTATATATGGATCCCTCATCCCAGAGATCCTGAGGCTGGAATTTTGTATCTTGTAAGGAAGTGCTGCTGGTTTCTTGGTGTAGCATCATAGTGTTTGGTGATCTAAGCTTTTCGTGAGGTGAAGAAGGGCTTTCTTGCTGAGAGGATGACGCTGGGTCAGAACAATTGGTTGTAATCCTCTTTGTTATTCTTGATTATTAATAAAGCTATTCAAGTTTTCCTCCACATTCTTGTATGATTGATGATATATGCATTTGTGTGGTCAATATATATCTGGTCCTATATTATTTATGATAGTAGATCTCTGTTCTTGGATAGTATTATGCTGCTTTGATTCCACAGGTGCTCTTTGAAGCTGGGTAGACGAGGAAGAAAGTGGAAAAGATCTATCAGAAGGGAGAGGAATCGAGCAAGGAACCAAGCGCAAGACAAAGGTTGGTCTCATTTATTCCCCTCTTATCTACTTCTCATAAAGGAGAACGAAAGTGGTTTTGGTTTGTTTGTTTCTAAGGTAGCTACCAACCTTAGTGGGACTAGCAGCTCTGCATAGACATTAGATTTCCCGATAACACACACCCAACACATCCTAGTGTAATCACCAATTAAAGTCATGATATATCTTTTTCCTTTAGAAAATTGAATATGCATGGGACCACACCAATCAAAATGTATCAATCCAAGCTTTTTATATAGTCTTGAAGTGGAGCTATGAAAATGTTGCTTACCATGTTTCCTAAAGATGCAAGCCTCACATTGTTTTAGATTCTTGGATGATGAGCAAACCAAAAACAACATTTTTCTTCAAAATGCTTAAACTATCATTATTAATGTGCTCAAATCTAGCATGCCACAAAATACTAGAAGGCAGTGTACCTTCCACAGTGAGAAAGGTATGCAAAATTCTGTGTACGTGCAAATGTGTACATGCAAATGTCCCTTTTAGCTTCAATAGTTTCTCATCCTCCTATCTTGCCATGACAACCTTGTTTTCAAAAGATCTCCTTATTTCAACCTTTCCATCCAATAGGTGAATGGAATGACCTTGTTATCAAATGTGCAAAAGAGGCAACAATTTTCTCTCCAACTCAAGAAGGTTAAGAACATCTTGCAACAGAAATCTAGGCATCTAGGCAATTTAAGCCTAATTGTGCCATTCTCGATGGTTTGAGATTTAAATCAAATGCAAAGTTTGTTGTGGCATCTACATTGTCATTTAATTCTTCAAAAAAAACCAAAATATCATGTCGCAGTTGCACTAGTGTCAAGTAGTTGTGCGTCTCTCCAAGAAGCAAATGCACTTAAATAAATGGCAAGTAGTTGTGCATCTCTCCAAGAAGCAAATGCATTCTTAAATAAATGGCAACAGTAAACTAAACAAATTTAGGAGTTTCACCCTTTTTTATTTTGTTTCTATTTGTCCTTGATTTTCTCTCTACTCCATGTTGGTTACTGCCACAGCCAACGTAGTGAAGATGCATACTCTAGCTATTCATATCCTTCCTGCCTCTTTGGAATCTGATGACAAAGTTAAGAATTCTAGAAATTGAGGTAAAGATTTATGGCTTCACAACAAAGACTGGAAAATGGCAACCTACACCTTATTTTTGGTGTCCATGCATGAAAAGTATGTATGCAATACAATGCAGAGATGGTAGGGTACACATTCTATGAATGGTTAGCAGCACTGTTGGAAAATGCCCTTAAATGGAGTACCCAAATGAGAAAACTAGCCCTCTCTAATACAGAGAACTTATGCCCAAATAAAAAAAGTCATACAAATGGAGGACCCCAAAATGAAAATAGAATTACAATAACTTTTGTCAGGCCTACAACAACAAGCCACAAATCACGAAATTGAAGTGATTCATTCAAGAAACTGCCACCATGAGTTTGTCAGTCTCTATGATCTTCATCACTGAGCAAGAAAGTATTTGCTTTCTCTTCAAAGAGAAAGTTCCAAACACGAGGCAAAGGTCAATCTCTTTGTTATATTTCCTTTGAAATTCCATTGTTAGTGGATTGCAGCAGCAACAGTGGTGAACTCATGGTTGTGCAGTGGGCACAAGATCTAGAGGCGTTTTCAGATATTTGGAGGAGGAATCCTTTGAGAAAAACTATCAACTCGCTTGGTCTTGGGTCTCAAAATCCACTCTTCTATTGCTCGATTCTTTGGTCACCAAAGCAATGGCTTGATTTACGTTTTGCAAACCTTCCATACACATTCATTAATTATAGTGTAGGAAGTCAAATAGTAGAGGGCTTTTGGCATAGAAGAGTGATTGTGGTTGTTACCGGGAGGAAATCTTCAGCTCTCAATTTTATTTATGAAAACGATGAAACACACAAAGAAGGTTGGTATAGTGGGAAAAATGCAATACGAGATATGGTGCAAGTTTGAGAAAACAAATTAAGAAAATGGAAGTCAGTCAATATTCCAAATTCTTCTGAGAATTCTGTGGCAAGCTTCCGTGAAGAGAAAGGCATTTGGAATTTGGGATGCAAAGGTTGCAGAAAGTTCAAGGCAGGTGGTGCGTACAGTCTCAATAGGAGTGTTGTGACTGAAGTACCAGGCAGGTGGTGCGTACAGTCTCAATAGGAGTGTTGTGACTGAAGTACCATTCGACATTTGCAGGAGTAGGTAGAAGAATAAACGAAGACATGAATGTAAAGCAGAGAATGGAACGATAGAAGAGAATACTGCAGAAAGAGGAAGGACTGATAAGCTCATGTCAGGACTGATAAGCTCATGTCAGGACTGATAGGCTCATGACTACTCATAAGCATGATAGGGAGGCGTTTCGTGACAATAATTAAAAACCTGCTCTCATATCATTGATGGGCAAAGAAATTAACTCCACGTTTGATGATCTTATTCAACTCAAAACATATATATCCAAATATCCATCTGCTTTTCACATTTTGTGAAGCACAAAATTATGTGCAATAATAGAACAAAAATAATAACTCCACACAATTATGTTAAAATAACATAATTGTAACCAACATTGTATTATACAATGGTTAAAATGATGATGGCATTCTCCATTTTCCAGTTTAGTATGAAGGAGGTGTAATGTTATGTTTGGTTAAACATTTTGACTCTGTAAAATTACATAAAACTAAAATTAAATTAAAATTAAATAATCAAAATTACTAATATCTAGATCAAATTACATAAAAATAAAAATAAAAAGAAGTACCTCAAATTATAATAAGACTTTTTCTAATGAATGAATATAGAAAGAAGAATTAGTTTATGCGATGCTACATTTTGTTAGGTTTTTTCCATTTTCTAAAATTGTTTAGTAAAATATTATAAATTGGTTATGGATGTGATTGTAGGGATATACTCATTATTATTTGTATAAGATGGTTTTCTTATTCATGTAAACTGAATGTGGTGGTAGGGTTTATTATGTGGAATATGAATTCTTTCCTATTTACAAAAAATTAACTTTACAATTGCCATCAATTTTTATTATTGTTAGATTAGGAGTCAATGTGGCTTACAATTGACTACATATTTATGATACATTAGGAATGCATAGAGGATTTTAGAGAGCTTAAACAAACAAGTCTTCTTTTGTGGAGCAATCAATTTTGTTGGTGGCAATAAAGCCCACACACTAGAGGAGATTGCCATACCAAACAAGAATAAGTCTAATTGGTAGGTGCCATTAGGAAATTCTCCCTATTGTTGGTCTGGGATTTTTTTTTCTGCATCCACACCTACCGAACGGGTAACATCAATTCAAACAAGAAATATCAAGTAAATTAAAATTGATAAACATCATTTAAAATAGATGAAGAGACTTATGTAAAAATTAGTTGCCTACTACTGAAGAAGCGTGAGTTTTTTTCGCCCAACCATAGGCTTAGTTGTTCCTGTTTCTTTCTATAGCTGACCACCACCTCGTCAAATCATGGTATTCCAAAATAAATTAATTCTTAGGGAAATTGATGGGTATGAAGGACACTCCCTTGTAGAGGCAACCAAATGACATAAACTCCTCTACCCACTAAGCCCAAGAATTTCCCAATTTCTATAGATGTCCTCTCAACTATTTTACATCAACACAAGGGATTCCTTTTACTAAAAGTGTAATCTCTTAGTACCCTCCCCTCTCAGTGTTTTCTTACTCACATGCTAGCATCAAAATTCACATCCCTCTTTACCTTGGTCGGGTCAAAGATTCTCTGCCTAAATTCAATAGTCCAAGTCGATTTTTAGCAAGTCCAATTACTTAGTAATGGATTCAACTCATGTTTGGCATCCATTAGCATGATTTTTGGTAGCCAAATCGGGTTATATTTTCTAATAAAAATTCAACAACAAAACCATTCATGACTTCTTCTCTTTCTACTAATGAGTGCTCACTTTAGTCCTTATAAAACTTTGCCAATGTGCATACTATGTTTTTTTTACACTCCCCACACATGGATGGCTATCACTTGTGAACCTTGTGTATGTGCATCTTATCTCCTTGCGCAAGAAGACTCACAATTTTTCTTTTGCTAACAAAGGAACTCAAGGTCAATCATTAATATCCAAGATGGGTAAGTCTTGTTGGTACATATCCATGACACTCTTAGTTATCCTAGCCATCTCTTCATACCTCCATAATTGTGGGAGGTTGGCTCACCAACTACCCAGTTCCATCAATAAATGATTTTTTTGGGCAAATGGATAAGGAGGGAAATAATCTAAATTTTAAATTTGGCAATTTAGCAATATGGATCTTCAACAAAGATTATTTTCTTAGTAAGCATAGTGATCCCCCAAACCCCCTCATCAATTCTTTCTTATGATATCATGGCTTGTAAAGGTGCTCCACCCTTCAATCAATTGTTATGAAATTTATCATTAATTTAAAAACATACATTTACATAATTTATTGTCATAAATCCATGTACCTCAGGTTTGTTCTATGATTTAGCTAAAAAACATAAACACAATGAAAATGCCTAACTTCGAAATTTTTGCATAGCGGAAAATACCAACAATCATATCAATGTATAGTACACAACAATTAATGCACCAAAACTTGTTTCTTGCAATTCCATTAACAAGAAAACTCACAGGGCTATCATACCAGGGATAATGGCTCTTTACATACTAGTACAATGCCAAAATATTAGGTCTAATATTTTGACCAAATCACCTAGGGTTAAGGCTTTGTCCTCTAGGTCACTTCTACCCAAACAAAGACACATACAAGACCCAAAATACATAGTTGTAGAAAACTAGGGATTTTATCATCCCTTCTTAAATCATCCAAATAGTAATCTACATACCTTGTCCTACTCCTTTAAACCTCAACACTATCAAACCTCTTCCAACCCTCCAGCTCACTCAGTCTTCTTTTTTAGCCCTTAGCCTACCTTTCCTAGCTACGAATCACCTTCAAACTACCCTTTAACCCATCAACCAATTGTTGTATCCTTCATGTAACCCTCATGATCTTGTTCCTTCAGATGCTATAGGTATGCAACCACCTCCAGCTAACCTTGACCTACCTTTTCTCCTTATGGCTAACCTTCACTGGCCTTTTAGGCATGTGAATAGTCCAACTAGACATTGATTGCCTCCTTTAGCCCTCCATTAACATTTTTGGTCAACTCTCTTAGCCCCAGATCTTTACTTGTTGTCCTCAACCTCCTTGTTGAGGAAACACCTTAACCAGTCAACCCTCAAGCTAGTGTTAGATCTCCTTTTTCCATACAGTGGCTTCCTTCTATTCACAACTTCCTTCCTTTAGCCTGTGGCTAAGTCAATGTTTGGCCTCCATCACACAAGAAGAATAGTCCTTGATATTCTTATCTCCAAACCTATCCACTGGCTAATTTTAATGTATACTTATCCTTAGGTCTCTTATGGAGCCCTTATGTCCTTCAGGAAGCCTCCAAAACAACCTTAACATTAAATTATGATTTCCTTGGGTTCAAATCCCACTCACTTTGAGTCCAAAGCTCCAAAATTGGGTGCAAATCCCACACACTCCTCTTTGTGGGTGTTTCTCTCTCACAAGCCCAGCATGAAGGACATGTGAGAGTACCTCTTAATGCTACCCAATCTCAAAACTCCCTCTTAGCAAGGGAGGTACTTACATTCCTTCAAAGTCTCTATTTCCCATACTAGAACACAATCCTCTTCCATATTTACTCTCCAACATTCATCATAAGCTTCATATTTCGTCATAAAAGCAAAACTTGTTGTAATAACAAAACCCTTGTTGGGGCCTTCATTTAATTTTGAAAGGTTTTGACCAGTTTTGACTGACTGAAGGGCAGGAAAGAAACAGATGGTAGCAACGGTTGGGTGGCGGAACAAACAGTTGCGGAGGAGTGGTGGCAAGGTGGCAGCGGAAAGCAAAGGTAGCCGAGGAGGTGGGAAGGCACAAAAGCAGCCAAGGGAGAAAACAACTGAGCAAGAACTGGTAGTCCAGGCAGCAGAGAAGGACATAAAAGGGGAAGACCAGAGAGGAAAAAGGTTGTTGTTGGACTAGCTAGCAAAATAAGGAGTCGGTTGAGGCTGAGAGCAGGTGAAGGGATACACAGCTGTAGAGGCTGAATGACAGAGTGCTGGGATCCAAGGGACTTGGTCGCGGAACCAATATAGACTCGAAGGACTGAGGCAGGTACTTTATGTAATGTTTATGGTGAATGCCAAATCATAATGCAATCTTTCATGTTAAGTTTAACATAAGACATAGCTGATGTTGGTTGCAACTTATGATGTATTTGGGCCTCGTGCTTAGTGTGTCTATTAAAATTTTTAATAGCCTATCAGTTGCATGTAGACGTTAATTCATAGATTTATTCAAGGATGATGTTATCTCTATTTTCCATATAATGGATATATGTGTATGATTCAAGGATTTTGTTATCTCTGTTTTATGTATAATGGATATATGTGTATGTGATCGAATGCACCTGATTGATGCTCCTTCGACCCCATGCTGAACCCTTCTCCATTTTGGTCGCGGCGCGCCTCGGGAGAGACTCCTTGTCCTTCAGGGTAAGATGAAAATGATGACATTGTCCTAGACTACAACAGACCACTGTTGGCCTCCTGCGCTCGAACCCAGGGTCTTCCCCCTGATGACTCTTTCAAGCCAACAAATGGTTCCGTTGTTGGGACCTGAATATACCAAGCTTGGGGGACAGTGCCGAGGGTATGTATAAATGCGTGTACCCACAGATTCCTTGGAAGTCCCTGGTTCTCCCAGCTGGTTGTGTAGTCTTTGATGTGCTTCTTGGGACTTGAATCCCTCGTGTATTTATCTTCATCCTGTGGTTGATCTGCCTCTTTGCCAAACTTCTCCTTCATTGCTTGCTTAGCATTCCTCCAGTCTTTTAATACCCTGCAGTGCACCTTCCACCATCTTGCTGGTGTTGCCATAAGCTTGATGTCTAGAAAGGGAATCCTTTGATCTTCTGGTATTTCCTGGTCCATCAGGTCCAAAAATGATCCACCGGCTCAAGGCCATAGTACTTCAGGTATTCGTCCACTCCAATGTCTCCCCAGTTTACTCGGCTTATCATTGCACATCGTCGAGTTGTCATTTCATATCCACCTTGTTGCCATGCATCCCATGTAGCTTCTGAACCAGTCTCCGAGCTTTGAATGCTTCTCCAGCTAACAGATCCTCTGACTGTAGGATTTATGTAGTCCTCCCTTTTTCCTACTGTGAGCGTATATATCTGGTCTAGCACCCTTGGTTCATCCCTGTCATCTGTTGGCTCTGTAAACCTAGGTCCTTGGTAGGGATCCAGCGGTTGGATCACTCTTAGCGCATTTGCTTCAAAAATCATCAGCTCCTTCTTCAAATCTATGACAACGTAGTTTTCATATGCCCAGTTAATCCCCAAGAGTGTCGGATACAGGTCTTTATCCCCCATAATGTCAATTACTTTGAACTCGGTGTGCATTTTCACCCCTGCTACATCAACCTCTACATTTTCCAATCTCCCGATGGGCAGTATGCAGTACTGATTCACCATTCGTAATAGAATTGGCAAGTCTTTCAACTGTGGCTTCCCCATTGCCTCCCAAGTCTTCCTGGGTAGGATGTTTACATCCGATCCTAATTTTAGCATGGTGTCTCTTATCTAGAACCCTACCACTTGTGCATTGATTCGGAACTCCTTTTCACTTCTTTTCTTATTCCACTTCACTCTCCTGGAGGCTTTCTTCGGCAAGGTTGCACATAGTTGTCCCACTCCCTCTCCCTCCATGGATACTGAGACCTTTAATATTTTCCTCAATTCCTTCAGCATGGCCTCATCCTCAACAATTTTCAAGAACAATTTAAACCACTCCCCAATTGGCTGGGTGTGATTGGGCACATGGACTTGTGGTCTTTGGGTGTCCCTATCTTCAGTCATTCTCTCGAACAATTTGGCTGCTTCTTGATAGTACTATCTTTGGCGCTCGGGCTGATATGCCTTCTGTGGTGACATCGCTTTAACGATCAAGGGGGGTCCTCTGTGTAGCGGTCCTCCCCTGTCTTCTTCCCTCCTCGGGTGACTATATTGATATTGGTCGTGGGGAGGCCATCGTCGGTTTGAGGCTCAACATTCACCAAGTTGGCCCCTACTGCCGGGTTCTCTCTTTTCACTTCGCAATGAGCTCTGGGTAGTCCTCTGTTGCATGGGTGTTAACTCTGCACTATGAACACCAGGGTCTCCTCGGGAGTGTGCATTCTCTGGCGACATGTCCTTCCTGGTCGCAGTTGTAACACCTTAAGGGCCCTCTTCCTCCCGTTCTTCCTCCATGTCCATTTCCTCCTCGCCCTCCTTGACTTGCTTCATTGACCCTGAACCAAGCACAATGCAGGCCGATACACTCCATCACTAGTCATCAGCCCAATTATTTTCATTTATTCAGCAAGTAGCACACAAGGCCGAGAGCCTCCATGAGGACCTGGCTAAAGAACACGAACAACAGATGCAACAGTTTCACATGGTGACGGAGGAGCAAGATTGCCTATGGCAAGAAAAAACATAATTGAAAGCCCAGGTTGATCATATTACACAATGGTTTATATCAATATGGCCGACCGTCACCGAAGCCAACATTGAAGCACCGATGGACATGGCTTCCTGCATGTTGGTCGGCTGCTATGATCACATATAGACGGCGTGCACGCGCCTGGTAGCCACCAATACTGAGATGAGGCAGAAGTTAGAGATAGTAAGGTTCGCACTACCAAATCCAGTGGAAATTTATGCACAAACAGTCGAGGGAAAGGTCAAAGAACTAGAAGTGAAGAAGCAAGCCTTGGTCGAGACCCTCACTGTTGAATACGCCCTAATGGAAAAGGTCCATGACTAGTTAGGCAGTTTAGCACTAAAGAACCACCCATTTTACTCACTAAGGGAACAAATTTAGTCACTATTCGCCGGCACAAGGGATTGTACAGACCATAACCAACTACAGCAGATCAATGAGCAAATCGCCATCCTCCAGGCCCAGGTTGACAACATTGAGGAGGAGTCAGCGAAGACGAAATGGATAATCAGAGATCTGCGGCCCCTAGTTCGAATGCAAGTTCTACTCTTGAAGGAGGCATGCGACTCTAGCGGCCAGCAATGGAATGACCTGCAGAGCCAGCGGCCAACAAACCTAACATCGCAATCGGCCGAGGTGTTCACTCAAGGCACTGATGCAATTCTTGCCAACTGGGACCTGGCCCTTCAAAGATACACTAAGTTTAGGTAGCAGAAAATAGCCTCAGTCCCAGAGTTGGAGCCTTCGTTTGGAACAAGGGAACCACAAGGGCAAGAAGGGGCCACAGGAACAGATGCCACGCTGCAAGCCAGGATCGAGGCAGAAGAGGCACCCACTCTACAAGCAATGATTGAAGCAGTAGAAGTGTCGGTATAACAAACAACAAAGACAACGTCGGTAGTAACGCAACCACCACTTGTAGAGCACATGGAAGTAACAGCAGGACCGACAGAGGTCAAAATGACTTGACTCAGGGACGAGTCAAGAAATTGTGGTTGGGGCCTATTGGGGCCTTCATTTAATTTTGAAAGGTTTTGACCAGTTTTGATTGACCAAAGGGTAGGAAAGAAATAGATGGTAGCAACAATTGGGTGGCGAAACAAACAGTTGCAGAGGAGTGGTGGAAAGGTGGCAGTGGAAAACAAAGGCAGCCGAGGAGGCAAGAAGGCGCAGAAGCAGCTAAGGGAGAAAACAGCCGAGCAAGAACTGGTAGTCCAGGCAGTAGAGAAGGACATAAAAGGGGAAGACCAGAGAGGAAAAAGGTTGTTGTTGGACCAGCTAGCAGAAGAAGGAGTCGGTTGAGGCTAAGAGCAGGCGAAGGGATACACAGTTGCAGAGGTTGAATGACAGAGTGCTGGGATTCGAGGGACTTGGTCGCGGAACCAATCTGGACCCAAGGGATTGAGCTGGGTACTTTATGTAATGTTTATGGCGAATGCCGGATCATAATGTAATCTTTCATGTTAAGTTTAATATAAGACATAACCGATGCTGGTTGCGACTTCTGATGTATTTGGGCCTCATGCTTAGTGTGTCTATTAAAATTTTGAATAGCCTATCAGTTGCATGTAGACGTTAAATCATAGATTGATTCAAGGATGTTGTTATCTTTGTTTTTTGTATAATGGATATATGTGTATGATTCAAGGATGTTTTTATCTCTGTTTTCTGTATAATGTATATATGTGTATGTGATTGAATGCACCCGAATGATATTCCTTCGACCCCATGTTGAACCCTTCTCCCTTTTGGTCACGACGCGCCTTGGGTGAGACTCCTTGCCCTTCGAGGTAAGGTGAAAATTCTAGCGTTGTCCTAGACTACAGCGGACCACTGTTGGACTCCTGCGCCCGAACCCAGGGTCTTCCCCCTGATGACTCTTTCGAGCCAACAACCCTTCTTACTACTAGAATCCCCCTACTTCTTCTTTCCATGATGGGCACTTAAGTTAGTCCATGGTTCCTTCTTATCATATATGGAAGTATCATTTATTTTCTTTAACAAAGCACTTTCTAGGGTTTTTTATTCTCCCTTTAAATCAACAAACTTCATGTAGAACTAAACTCCCTCTGAGTCTCAAAAGCCTTCTTCTTTCCTTGTCAATAGGATTTCCATTTATCCCATACAAACCATTCTCTTTGACTCCAAGAACCACCCCTGGGCTAGATTTATATTCACCAAGCTTGAGTATCACTTGTCCATTCTAGAATATAACATCAAGCCCCTTTGCCTCAATTTTTGTGACTAAAAGCATGATGCACTTGAGTTTCGGTACCCAAAGTACATCCTAAACTCGCAACAATCCACTTGGCTTTGTTTTGAATGGTACAATCCCAACTCCTCTAATTGTATTCTGACTCTTATCACCAATATTTACATGTAGATCAGAGTCCCACATGCCCAAGATCTCAAATACTTTTCGTGTTCATGTCATATGATTTTAGGCCCCGCAATCTAGGAACCAAGCACCCTCCCAAATGGTTCTCTTGGAGAAAATGAGAGATAAGAGAAAACTCCTCATCAACTATAGTTGGAGAAACTATTGTCATCTTCACCTTCTTCTCTTTCCCTCCTTTATTCTTATGTGGACACTTTCTTGCATAATGACCATACTCTCCACATGCAAGTCATTTCACTTTTCTCAACTCCTTCTTCTTGATGATGAAATTATCTTTTCCCTTCTTCAGCTTACTAGTGAGGGAAACTTTCTCATCATTATAACTCTTATGTTGAAGATCCTTGTCCCAAAGTTCCTCCTAGATGAAATCATCCCATAATTTGTTCCAATCTGGAAGATTCTCTTGTGATACTACTCCTTTGATGAATGGATTCCACTGCTTTGGGAAGTCCTTCAATGCAGTCCACATCAACTGTGATTCTTCCACATTATCCCCTATAGCTACAAGCTCGTCATGAACCTGTGAAATCCTTGTAAGATATGAAGTCACGTTCTCTGAACCTGACATCTTAATATCCTTGAGCTTCTCTCTCAATACCATATTCCAACTCTCATTCTTGTTCTGAAACAATTCTTTCAGAGATTCTGGCACATCTTCCATGCAATGTCTTTTTTGGTAAGATGGGGTATCAAGTGATCCTTTCTCTAGCAAGTATTATCAACTTGGCCTTTGAATCATCTAGTTTATACAAAGCCAAAATTTTTGCATCATTTGGTACCTTAATCTGGGTGTTAGTATAATCCCACAGATCTTTCACCAACAACACTAACTTGATTCTTTCCTTCCACGAATTGTAGTTAGATATCCCTTCCAACCGATCCTCAAATCTCAAGACAGAAACCGATTTGACCATTTGTCCTTCCTTCAATAGCAAGAAAACTCACTTCCCTCTTCGAGCTTACACCTGTGTACAATTCTGACCCAACTACTCTTCAAAGTAGCTCAAGGACCATGTTAGAAATCCATGCACCCCAATTTAACTAGAAAACATAAACACACCAAAATTTCTTGTTGGCACGAAAATGACAATAGGGAAGAGACCCTGGGTTCAAGCACAAGGGTCCAAGAAGGTTCCGTTGTAGTCTATAACAATGTCAAAATTTCCACCTTACCCGGAAAGGAAAGGAGTCTCACCCGAGGCATGCTACGACTGAAGTTAGATGGGGTAGAATGGAGTATCAAGGAGTTTTCAGCCAACGAACATCAATAATTTACTATAGTCAATCATCTACACTATCTAATCAAACTATTCTACTCATGTCATTACAAGAACCCATCTGACTTATAGCCATTCATTAAATAAAATTAAATAACCCACATAAATCACATCAATACATTATAGGTCCCAAATTGTTTCTTTCATTAACTTGAACATAATAGAGCACATAACAAATTATAGGAGGCTCGAAGCCTGATCATCAAATACACAAAGAACATAACCAACAAGATCAATCATAACCAGAACCGAGGACGATGTTCAACTTTCTAAAACTAAGGAAGGCTCTCCTGATCCTGTCCTCGTTCGTCTGCTACATGACTAACCGCTTCCTCGTGCTACCTTCTTCCTTTTATCCTTTGCTTTGCACTCCCACTGCTAGTTCCCCTCATCTCCTGCTTGGATGCCTCTACCCTTGGCTACCTTCTATTTTCCCTTTCTCGATTGTTGTTTCTCTCATCTGCCACCTTGCCGCAACCGCTCATTCACTCTTAGTTCCTTCTCCCCCCCTTTGATGTCAGTCCCGCAACTCCAACAGTTTTTCCTGCCACCTGTCCTTGCTTCGCAAAACTCAAAATTCAAAACGAAGGCCCTAATAGGCCCTGACCACAGTTCTTTGAATCATCCCTGAGTCAATCTATCTCTAGTGATGTTTGCATTGCTGCTGTTGGCTCTGATGTTGTTCCTTGGAGTGCTACTTCTGCTATTATTGCTTGGTATTGTGTCGGTTCTTCTTCTTGAGGGGTTGTTGTTTTTGCTTCTGGTTGTGTCGGTCCTGCTTCCTGTGGTGCTACTTCTACTTCATGTTGGCCTTCTTTTCCAAAAAAAGGCCCCAAATAAATAGGATATTCATGGAGTGTGGTTTGTCAGGTGCCTGTGATAGATTCGACCTTCTGGATAAATTCTTCTGTTGTGGTGGAGTTCGGGTGATCGGGACAGATGTTCTGTAGGGTGCTCCACTATTCTTCCATGTTTTCACACACTTCCTGTAGAGCACTGACATGCGTGTGGACTGGTGGCCTAAGATCGTGAATCTTCTTCTTAGTCTTGGTTGATTCCTCCTCAATTTGCTACACCAGGGCTTCGAGAGAGGCAATCTCTGCATCGATTTGCTTCTGCTGGTTTTTGTCCCTACAGTTCTTGCTGTCAGCAAGGCATTATTAGATTTGTTGCCAAAGTGGGTAGACTGGTTGATTCTTCAAGGCCAAGTTGCTTGACTAATCATGGAACTATTCCATTAGAGTGTATCTATCGTCCAGGGTGTCAGTGAGTGAAACATTGAGTACGGTAGCAGTGGTGAGTTTCTCCTCGATCTCTATGATGTAGCTAGCAGACGGATTGGGCAATGCAAATTTTTCCTCACCTAAAATTTTCTTCAACTCCCTGGTGGTAGACACGAGGCCTGTGCATGTGGCCTGAATGTGGTCGTAGAAGTCGACCAGTGTACATGCAGAAAAATATTTGGGGGCTTCAATAACTAAATTAGAAACAATGGGCCAAAGCGCTTGCAGGTTGGGTGTTACCTTCTCGACCTGTGATTGCAGCTCTTGATTGGTTTGTTGGAGCTAATCTCGCTCTGTCGTGCAAGTGACAAGTTGTTGCTCGTGCTCGGTGAGAAGGTCATTGTGGATCTTTTCAGCCCATTGTGCTGCCTGTTGGATGATCCCGAACAACTATGTAGAGGACCAGTGTTGAAGATTCTTGTGATGCGTTGTGGATGGGTTTGGGAAACCGCTTTGCAAAGGTTGGCCGATGGCAATAGATTTTCCAGAGTGGTCATGGGGCGAGGTTGCAGGCAGAGAGGTTTCAAAAAATGGAGGGGTGGGAGGGATAATGATAGAATCGAGAACAACTAGGAAATTTAATGGAAACAAGGCAACAAACGATTTGATCTTGGTAGTTTGTGGTTGTGTGGCAACTGGCTCATTGCCCCTTAGTGGGCCCAACCCCAATAGTAGTGATATCAAAGACGTTTTGTGGCCTTATCCTCCGAGGAGTGTCATGGTGGACTAGACGACCGAGTCGACCTCCATTTCTTCAATGACTATTCAGGTGCTTGGGAGGATTGGGTCAGACAGGATCGTGGAGGTCGAAGCTGTATGAGGGGAGAGATCCCGTGACCTAGGTGAAACAATTGAGGTAGAAAGTAGGGTTTCTTCGCGATTGGGCAGGCAATTATTGTCTGGGGAATTTTGTTGATGGGGTCAACAATGGGCATGGCGGCCATGGTATTTTTCTTCTTGGCAGGGGGTGGCTTGGTACTTTTTAGCTTCTTAGGCTTGGGGATTGCAGACTTTGATTGCGAATGAGGGCCACGAGGAGGGGTAGCCACAGCTAGGGTTGTAGTGATGATTGGATTAAACAATGTCAAACCCTGTAACTCAACATAATGGGAGGTCGTACTTGATGAATCCTTGAAGCTGGAAATGGTTTGCTTTAGGAAACTCATCTACTTCTGCATTTGGGAGACCATCGACTCTAAGTCCTAATCTGCTACCCTCTTCCTGCTTCCCTCAGCTGCATCTCCTATCTGAGGTTGTGGTAGCATGCTCCCAAACAAATATTTGCACTGACCTTATTTGATTTCACAGGGAACCCCTGACCACGACCTGACCTCCATGTGGAAGACCTCCGCTGCCAATGTAAATTTCTGCACCTACATTTGAAACGTCTATGAGTGGACACATTGCGGTCTGAGGTAAGTTTGGCCATGCATCACCCTGAACCAAATGTCCCATGAGTATGCATTAAGCAACCCCTTGGGAACCCTTTCCATTTTCCTTAAAATCTCTAGCATCTTCTAGTACCATTCGCTGAAGGTTGCCTCGTTGATTTATTTGTTTCTTGGGTCCCCGGATGTTCTCCATAATGTGTATTTGAGAGCAAGTGGTTGGTTGTCTGTGATATTCACCAAGTTCCTTCCTGTAGTAGGGAACCATTCCCACATTTCCAAGGTCATGATTAGGTATCCGAAGATAAAATTAGTGCTCCATCTGTAGACATCCTCGCATGCCTCAAATAATTCATTTAGCAGGAATGCAGACCAATTGATAAAATCCCCTTCAGCACAATGTTCCGCAACTGAGATTGTGTCCAAAGTACACTCATTTCTAGAGAAATTCCACATCGCCTTCTCAACGATGAAATAGCAGGAAAATCTGATGTGTTCCTTGTTTATTAAATCTATCTTTTTGCCCTTGCCACCTCGTATGGTGTTGTACTTGTTGTAGTAGTATTTGTCTCCCTCTTTATTTTCTCTCTTCACGTCTGCTTGAAACTCCGTCGAGACTGCATTACATGTTGCTGATAATCCGGTGAGGCGTTGAATTTCATCTACATGAATGGGATATTATCCATCTAACCAAAGAAAACTACCATGCATCCTTCTTACTAGAAGTTCGGTGCATTTCATTGCAGCTAGAGACGTTTTGAAGGCTGGTAGACTCTGCAGATTTATCAATTTTAATCGTTGAAGTCCCCAGAATGTTACCTTGGCTTTTGTCACCTTCGTGTCATTGTCCTTTATAAATTATTTTGTGTACACCTCTCACTTTAGCACTAGGAATTGGAAGCAATCTGAGAGGTCGTTGTCTACTAGCATCGACTTGTCGTATTTCCCATATAGCGTTTCTAAAATAGTAATTCACTCATCCAATTTTTCTTAAGAAACTGATATGAGCGGCTTCGTCATTTTGCAGTGTCTTTGATAAAAAATAGTCATAGGAGGCTGATAGTGAATGCTTGGGCGACGTTGCTGAGATTCGAACTGGGATTCGAGCAATTCTACCACCTGAGTTGGAAATTCTGAAACTTTCGGCATATCCATGCAAATTAAGTAGACTAACTTTGACACGACACTTCTGACTAGACTCACTAACTAATTACTATGACAACTTTCCCTATGCACACTGGATCGTGTTAATCCGTCGTTGGTTGATTTGTACCTAAATCGAACGATGTATTACAGAAAAAGGAAAAAGTGGGGCAGATGGGTAATAATGGGTACCGTAATGGTAGACGTTTATTAGTTAATTCTATCCATAACGGGAAAAGATCCTACGAAAATTTTCCTGATAGATGTATTATTGCCTAATTTTTACGAAAACGACTCTGAGTACAATGGAAAAGACTTGTTAAACATGTGACTGACCTCCCCAACCACATTCGGTTTTGGTATGGTGGCATTGATGCCACAACTGCTCTACTGCTCAGGTTTATTGTGTTGAAAGTAAAGAGTGAAACTGATTGCCTACTTGATTGACGTACTCCTACTAACTCACTCTAAACCTACCTATGACCCCTTTTTAGAGACCCAATCAATGATAAAATTGAGTATTGGACTGGTGGAAAGGCTTCAGGTGAGTGCCATTCACCCAACCTGGTAGTAATATTCCATCTAGTTGTGTGAGCTTCACTGCTTCAGACTCCCTGATTTATGCGACTATGAATGGACCTAACCAGTGCATCTGCAACTTTCCTAGAAACTTTTGGAACTTTCTATCATATAATAGAGCTTTCCCTCTCATTGTGAAATATTTTTTCTTAATGTGCTTGTCGTGCCATGCCTTCTGTCTTCTTTGCTCAATGGACTAGTGGAATTCAGCTAGAAACCTAGCGTCATTTAGTTCCATCAATTCTTCTAATCACTTCTGCAGTGAGGCATTGTCTGTCATCTTGGTAACTTGAGTGATGAAGATACTTGGTATCACAAATTTTGTCGGCACAATGGCTTCCCGTTCGTATACCAATTGGAAGGGCGTTTTCTTGTGTGACCTCTTTATTGTTGTTCAGTACGCCCATAGTGTGGCTAGCACATGTTCATCCCAATCATCTTGATTCACCGAGCATACCTTCGTTAGGCTCTTTTCAAGTATCTTGTTAAAGGAATCAACAGTCCCATTGGCTTGTGGATGGTATGGGCTGCTCTTATTCTGTTGGACTAGGAAATTCTTCCATAGAGACATGATTGTTTCATTTATAAAGTGAGTTCCCTCGTCACTCATCAGGATTCTTGGGCACCCAAACCTTGATATGATATTTTCAAAAATGGGCCTTGCCATTGTGTCTTCTATACAACATTTCGCTGGAGCCGCATCCACCCATCTTCTGAGATACTTTGTTGCTATAATAATGTATTGTTCTTGAGAGTGACGCTCTGATGGATTGATTAGACTGACGAAATCAACTGCTCACTTCTCAAATATTTGTACCGTTCATATCGAATGTAGTGGTAACTCATCACGATGTGATGGTTTTCCAACTCTTTGACATACATCACACCCTTTGGCATACTCTTTAGCATCCTTATAGAGGGTAGGCCACCACAGCCTTTCCTGCAGAACCTTTCTTTCCGTCACTTTCCCTCCGATGTGTCCCCCCACAACTCCAGAGTGGCATTCCCATAGAAAATCTTGTCGCTTGTGCTGGAGGAGGCATCACCACAACACCTAGTTGAGCCCCAAATTGTATAGATGGCCTGCGATCAACTGATAATCGGTCACTGGCACCACCATATATCTCCTCTGCATCATTGTATATCCCTTCAGAAATTACCCTGTGGCCAGGAAAGCTACAATTTCGTCTAAGTAATCTGGTATTTATTCTATGCAGAATAAATCAACATCCAGTAGTTTTTCATCGAGGGAGCCTCCACTTTCCCCTAACTTCAGTCTTGAGAGGTGATCAGGTCCCATGTTTAACTAGCCTGGTTTAATGATGGCTTCAAATGTAAACTCCTGGAATAACGGTAGCCTCATGCAAATTCTTCCTTCTAAGACCAACTTGTTGACCAGGTACCTCAAGGTTGAGTGATTCGTGTAGAACTTGAATGGGCCCCCAAGTAGAGAGTGCCAAAATTTTTGTGAGGAATACACCATGTCTAATGCTTCCCTCTCAGTCATGGTGTATCTCTTTTCCGTAGTCGACAACTTCCTACTGGAAAAGTAGATGTGATGGTCCAATTTGCCTTCTCCTGGTTGCGCCAACACTACACCTACGACAATTCCCGATGTGTCGATATGTACATGGAATTTCTTATTCCAATCCAGGTATACCAAGATGGGAGCACTCACCACCTTTTCCTTCAGGATGTTTAATGCCGCCTGAAAATCCTCCGACTATTTGAATGCTTCCACCTTCTTGAGAAACTTCTCCATGGGGGCGGTGATGGAAGCATAGTTGCAGATGAATCTGTGATAATACCCTGTGTGGCCCAATGTCAATCGCAACTGCTTCACATTGTCTTATGGATCCATATTTACAATAGTGAAACTTTTGCAGGGTCTACACAAACACCATCCTCGCAAACGATGTGGCCCAACGACATGCTAAACGAGACTGAAAAGATACATTTCTTCATGTTTAGGGAGATCTGTAACTGTCTGTAATGATAAAAAATCACTCCAAGTAGGCTGGCATGCTTTTTCAATAGGCTGTAAACTATCAAGTCATGCATATACACCTCCAAGAATCAGTGAATGTAATCCCTGAATGTGGCAAAAACAATCCAAGAGAAAACATGATCTAAAATCACCCCTAGGTGACCTCAGGAAATTAATGAAGGTATTACAGACTCATGTGCTAGTGTGTGTGTCTATGTTATCTTGTGCAATGGATCAATAAGATTTCGAAATACACAGACACTTGTAACAATAAGAAATCGCAGTAAGCAAAATTTAATAAGGAGTTCACTCAATCCTCCTGGGCTACGTCTCCTAGTCCAGCCTTCAGTGGTGGCCTTTTTATTATGTTTTTAAAACAAATTCTTACAATAAGGAGCTCAATCTGAGTCTCACATGACAGAGGATGATCAGTAGGATGAACTTGGAATTCCCAAGTCCTTAGAGTTCACAGACTTCCCTTACTGAATTTTGACCTCAATTGGTCTCTGTCTGCTCGATGCTGCCCTTACTCTGATGGTCAGATCGACTTCTCTGTCCTCTGCAATTTTGCCTCTCTTTCTGTGTCTCTCGGCTTTTGGCTTCTTCACTACTTCTCTGCCTCACTGTTTGTCCTATCTCTGTCAACTCATGGATTTAAAGCTAGTTCGTTCCTTCAACTATTCGTTTCGGCTTCCTGGCTCTCTGGATCGCCTGCCTATGTCCGTTGGGACTCCTCTGCCCTGCATCATCATTGCTACGTAATGCTTCGCAGAGAGGTGGCCACCTGTCTCCTTGCGAACTGAGTGTCAGTTCTTCTCGAACGATTGTTTTTTCCATTATTTCCCAGATGCCTGCGAAACGGATCCTTCTGTCGATTCATCAGTCAAATCGGACTTCAAATATTATGCACCGTAGTTTATTTCTCCCTCGGGTCTGGTCATCCATCAGGTTGAACCTCCGCCGTTGATCTGGAGCCCCCAGATCCTATGGTGTTCGCTCCTATCGCATGGTTGAGTTGCTCGATCGTTAATCTGCAATGTAAGCAGTTTATCTCTCTCCCATTGGACACGCGTCACTCAGTGTATGGAATCACTGGGTCCTCGACCAAACCTGCTTACTGCCCGAAATGCCTTTGATATTCCGCCGGTTTTGAGCGCGGGACCCGCCTTCTCGGTTTTCATGCTTTCCCACGGTCTTCTGGTTTCCCTTGTGACCGAGCACTCGGGGCCTTTCCTTCTCGAGGGGTTTTTCCTAGTGATACGCGATTTGTGCTAATCGCATATTAGAAACAACCTCCATTTCTAGATATGAGCTTCCCAATTGCCATTTTTGTGCCATGCGCTGTCTCCATGGGCCAACGGTCAATGTGCTTTGACCGAAGGTCCTCGTTGTTCCGTGTTGGCTGCAATTTACCATTATTCAGAGGTTATTTCTGATAGCCATAAGATTTTTTGAAGTCTGTCATTCATCTTAACAATCATGGAATTGTTTGAGGATCCAATTCGGATCACAACCTTCCCACTGAAAAAGCTTTTGGAACACCAAAAGTTGGTTTTCAAGCATCGACTAAGTGAGGATACAACTTTCTCACCTGTCCAATCTCTATCCATTTTGCATTTCTTGGCTTTGAACCCCTGAGCCCAATTCTGAGGTACTCAACATCTCCCTTGTGCGTCGTCCTCACCTTCCTGTCCAGAACTGTGTCTTCTTGCAATTCATTAAGATATTCAGGTATCAGGTCATCAATAGAAAGCAATTGACTCTGCTCTTCAGGATCTTCAATTAACGAAGGTTCAAATAGTCTCAAGATGTCTGCATTGACGACTGAGTAGATGTGCATATAAGGTGGCAAATCAAGGCAAAAAGCACTCTCACCAATTTTCTCAAGGATCCTGAAAGGTCCATACCTTATTGGTTTTAGCTTTTTACCTTCACCTTGAATCCTGTCTTTGTTGATATACAGCCAGAATTGATCACCAACTTGGAAACTATGCTCCATCCGATGCTTGTCATGCCTTGCCTTGTATTTGGCCTAGCTCTTTTCTAGCTGTTCCTGTACTAGCCTGATGGATCTCTTGGATTTGTTCAATGAACCTAGTTGCCTTGTCCACATCGTTGTGTCCCTCAACTGCTATGTCCTTACCAAAGAAAAAATCCAAGGGAGACCTTGTTGTGAAACCAAAACAGGTCTCAAATGGAGATCTCTGTGTGGAAGAATGTTTGGCTCAGTTGTAAGCATGCTGCACATAAACAAATGTTCATCCCAAAGGTTGGGATGCTTGTTGCAATATCCCCTGAGCAACTGGATCACTGTCCTATTGACTACTTATGTCTGGCCATTAGTTTGTGGATGGAAAGTTGTGCTTTTCTTCGGTTTGGTGTCCATTAGTTCTCACAGACTTGGCCAAAACTTTCCCACAAATCTAGTGTCTCGATCAGATATTATGGAAGTCGGTAATCCAAAATGAACCCATACATGTTGAAAGAATAGTTTTGCAGTTTGTTCAGCTGTAATCTGTTTATTACAAGGCATAAAAATACACATTTTGTTGAACATATCCACAACAACATATAGATAGTCATGACCTTTCCTAGATTTAGGCAGTCCTCCAACAAAGTCCATGGAAACACTTTCCCATGGATGAGAAGGAACTAGTAGTGGAGTGTACAAGCCTAGTTTCCTATTGTTGGGCTTGCTTTTAGCACACATAGTACACCCTCTTACATATCTAGAAACTGTCTCGTTCATTTTTGGCCAATAACAAATTCTTTGCAGTTGTGAAACTATTTTGCTTACCCCAAAGTGACCTGATATTAGAGAAGTGTGTGCTTCTCAAATTATCTTTACTCTTTCAGTTTGTGGAATGCATAGCTTCCCACAATGATACAAGAGTTGGTCCTTAACACGATAATCCAATTATTCTACTCGTTTGCCTTAACTAAAGTTGCATAGACATCTTTAAAGTCTATATCTTGAGCATATTGTTCAATGTAGCTTTCATGTAATACATAATTATGCTTAAGTATAGTAGATGCGTTTATAATGGGTCTATATAACATATCTGCAACTTTATTATGTATGCCCTTTTTATATCTGATGACTAAATAAAACTGATGTAAGAACCCCATCCACCTGTAGTGTCTTGATTGCTGCAACTTAATTTGGGAGTGTAGATATTGAAGTGGTTGATGATCAATATGTATAACTGTTTCTTTGCCCATTAAGTAATGTTTCCACTTTTTCACACTTTGTACTAATGCATACAATTCCTTATCATATGTGGGATAGTTAACTACTACAGAGTTAAATGTCTTAGAATGATAACATATGGGTTTACCGTGTTGTATCAACACTGCTCCCATGGCATAGTCATTGGCATCTGTTTGGATCTCAAACGGTCTTTGAAGATCTGGCAGTGCTAGTACTGGTGCTGTACTAATATTTTCTTTCAAGGTGTTGAAGGCTTTCTGCTGTTTGCCTCCCCACTGAAACACCTTGTTCAATCTTGTTAAAGTATGTAAGGGAGCTGCAATTGAGGAAAAGTTAGAAATGAACTTCCTCCAATATTGTGCTGCTCCTAAGAAGCTTCTAACTTCTGTAGCAGATGTTTAGGCCAGTTTACAATGACTGCAACTTTAGAGGGATCTATCTTCAATTCACCACCCCCTATTATATGACCCAAATAATTCAAAGATGTTTTGCCAAATTCACATTTTAAGAGTTTAACATAAAGTTTTTCTCTTTTCAAAACATTTAATGTTTGCTTAACATGATTTAATGTTGTTCCCATGTTTTGCTAAATATAAGAATGTCATCCAAATATACAATAACAAAATCATCAAGAAAATATCTGAGCACATCATTCATTATTCTCATGAAAGTAGCAGGAGCATTAGTTAAGCCAAAAGGCATAACCAGCCGCTCATACAATCCCTGCTTTTTTTTAAAGCAGTCTTCCATGCATCTTGTTCTGAAACTCTGACCTGATGATATCCACTATGCAAGTCTAGCTTGGAAAAATAAACAGCTTCTTTCAATTGATCCAATAGATCATCTATGCGAGGAAGGGGATAATGATTTTTTACTGTTATCTTTTCCAGTGCTCGGTAATCAATGCACATTCTCCACAAGCCATCTTTTTTTCTCACCAAAATGATTGGAGACCCACATGGTGATGTGCTAGGTCTGATGAATGCCTTCTCAAGCAACTCCTGTACCTGCTTCCTGATTTCTGCATTCTCTAAAGTGGACAACCTGTACATCCCAATGTTAGCAAATGGAGCATCTTGCTGCAAATTAATATCATGCACTATTTCCTTTTTGGGTGGCATACCTTTAGGTTCTTGAAACAAGATATCATACTCTGAGACAACTTTTTCTAAATTAGCTTGATGTCTAGCATCATAGCCCTCAAATACATTGGTTTTATCAGGTTTCTTTTCCTTTACAACCATCAGTAAAAATTGTTTGCATGAATTTACAATTCATTTCATCTTCGCTGAGTTTATGAAAGTATAATTATTCTTGAGCTTATGAGCTCTTAAAAAGTATTTGATTCCATATTTAACGAGTAGATACTTGTTCTCAGCTCTATAGAAAATAGCTCTTCTGTCATACAAGTAAGGACTTCCTAAAATGATTCCACATATATCCAAAGGAATTATATCTAACTCAACCTCATCTACAAATTCTGACCCAAACGAAAACTTAAGTTTGCATTGTCTAGTCACTTGTAGTTGTTCTTTATCACTTAACCAACCTAATGGGTATGGTTTCTTGTGAGGTGTAGTCAGTAATCCCAAATTCTTTACAATTGCTTCAGAAATTAAATTTACTTGTGAGCCACTATCAAACAAAGTATCATTCTTTTGATGTTTGGAAATAACTTGAATATGGAAAAGCTCATGTATTTTTCTCTCATTTTCTTCATTGTTAATAGATTGTGCAGAATTACTAGTAGATGCTTCAGAATTCTTACCTTTTATACCTGTGGCTGCAATGGTTGTTTCATCTCCTGAGTCCGACCCCAAATATTTCTGAATAGCTGCAACGGTTTTCTTCTTCTTGCCCTCGAACTTCTTAGGTCTCAGCTCCGGATGTAGAATCCAACAGTGCTCATCATCATGCCCATCCTTCTTATAGTGAGTGCATGAAGACTTGCTTTTTTGTGCAGTGTTGGCCTTCCTTGCTTTCCATTTCTATTTTCTTTTCTCCCTATTCTTGCTTGCAGTGGGTTGGGATGATCCCCCAACTTCTGGGTTCCCATTCTTTCCTCTAGCTTCTAGATGTGTTGCTTAAACAGATACCTCATCTAGACTAGTGGGATTAAACATGAGGATAGTGTGCCTCATGTAGCTATGTAGACCACCGATGTACTTCAATAGAATCTCAGGTGAGTCTAATGAGATTCCTAGAATCAAATCTCTCTTCCTAAATTCTTGGGTGTAACTTTGTACACTTTTCCCTTTGAATTGGTGAAGAGTTTGCCAGCTCATCATGGCTTGCTGCATGTAAGCTAGTGGATAGAACTGCTTTTTGATTGCAGAAACAAATTCTCTCCAGATAGAAAGAGTCTTACCATGTTTCTTCATGTCAGCTTGGGTCCTACCTTCCCACCAAACCAAGGCAGTGCCCCCAAGGCGTAGGCTGGCCAGCTGAATCTTGCTCTTGTCTGAATCGATACTCTACACTCTGTAATAAACATCAATTTGCCTGATCCAGTTGTCCATCTTTTCTGCATTCAACTCTCCATCATATATTGGTAAATCAAATTTAACATCTAGTTTAATCAAAGATGCTTTCTTTTTGTGTTCAAGGCTATTAGGAGGTATGAGAAATATTTCTTCTTTCCCTTTGCCTTTGGAGTGGTCATGGAGGAAAGATTCTTCTTCCCCCTTGTCTTGTTTGGAGCCTAATGATTCCTCATCTTTGTGTTTTCTAAAGTCCTTATACATTTCTTCTACCATGGACCTCATGGCCAGGAAACTATCTATAAATTGTGGGTCTGGGCCCACAGAACCTTCCTCTGACATTGTCTTATGAGGATAGAATCTTCCAATTTTAGGATTATTTTCTACCAACTCTCCCTCTCCTAATTTGAGCTTTGATCTAGTTAGCATTCAACAGCTACATCCAACACAAGCTTGTCTAACCTTAACAACCTATATCTCTGATACCACTTGATCTGAAATCACCCCTAGGCGACCTCAGGAAATTAATGAAGGTATTATAGACTCATGTGCTGGTGCGTGTGTCTATGTTATCTTGTGCAATGGATCGATAAGATTGTGAAATACACAGACACTTGAAATAGTAAGAGATCATAGTAAGCAAAACATAAACATAACAAAATTTAATAAGGAGTTCACCCAATCCTCGTGGGCTACGTCTCCTGGTCTGACCTTCAGTGGTGGCCTTTTTATTATATTTTTAAAGAAGAGTATTATAATAAGGAGCTCAATTTGAGTCTCACTTGACAGAGGATGACCAGTAGGATGGCACTTGGAATTCCCAAGTAGTTCATAGACTACCCTTACTGAATTTCGACCTCAATTGGTCTCTGTTTGCTAGATGTTGCCCTTACTCTGATGGTTAGCTCGTGTTGGACACCTAATCCTCAATGGGTTAGTGTGGAAGCCGAATGGACAAAAGGAGTCCAAGAGACCTTGGGATGTGAAACCCAATGGTCAAACAATGCACTATAAATGTATATCATTTGTTAATAAAAATTGTGCTCTCATGATTTATCATTCATATTTCACTTGCTGTCCATGTGTGTTTAACATGGTATCAGAGCAAGCAATTGTTGGTCCTGCTCCAATTTGAGCCACTTGTTTTTTGGTCTCTATATATATGTCAGTTCTACCTTTCTCCTAATCAGAATTGAGCAGAATTTCCACCTTATAAAGCATTTTACTGTGTGCAGACCTGCCAGTTCTGCCCATTGATGAGCCCCAATTTTGGTACAATTTGGGCTCATTTTGGCCTATTCTACTTGCTCAAACCATTCATTTTTTATTGCTTATGCATGCATTTCTTAGTTTATTCATGTTGTTTGTAGGAAGAAGGGTAGGCACTTTATCTACGTGACTAATGCATTATGATTCTAGGTTTTGGCATTAAAAGGGAGCAAGAGACAACGAAAAAGGAGATAAAGAGACAATGAGGTGGCACTGCTGGTTTTTAGGAGAGGATGTCCACGGTCTTGGGACATTCCTCATGATTCCCACCAAGAACTCCGAGCTCCAATCCATCTCCCCTCCGAGCTTAAGAAGCAGCCAGCTGTCCTACAGGAACAGCAGTTATAACTGTTCTACAGGAACAGTAGTTATGACTGTCCTACAGGATCAACAGTTAAACTCGAAGTTGGACAGCCGAGCTCCTAAAATCAAGGATACTTGTTGGATCATCGTTTTTGTATAAGTATAAAGGCCTTAGCCTTGGATAGGTTGTTGAAACTCTCGTATTGCTATTGTAATTTTGGAGCACAGTTCAGTTTTCGTTCCTTTTTGTAAGCCAATTTGGCATGACATCAGATTATGAATAAAGAAGGCAGTTTGTGATCTAGTTCTGAGTGTTCTTAAGGAGACTATAGCTCTCAGGTTAGGGCCCAACCTGAGAGCCATAGATCCCCTCTGCTGTAGTGTTGTTTCCATTTCATTTCAGCACTTTGAGCTTTTCATTTGCACATGCAATTCGAATTACAGGTTGTTAAGTTGGTCTTTTTCATGAGTTAGATAGGATTTGCTTATGGTGAGTTTGTTTACAATTGTTTAGTGTAGCAGAGGATAGATATAGTCCATTGGAGCTCCAACAAAAAGGGTTGTTAAGGCTCACTGCCATCTCATTTGGGATTGGGGTGCAGTCCATGACTAACCACCAAAAACACGCATTTCTTTATTTCATGATTGCTGCAAACACAGTCACGTTATGTTAGGTGCTTCCTTGTCATTCACACCTGCACCACACTCCTTTACCACAACTTCATGCACATTCTCCTTCGCGTTTTGGATTGCTGTTCATTGAATTTACAAGCACAGGTAGTTTAGGTTAATGCATTTTCGGTTTGGTAACAGTCACAAGCATTTGTTTCACTTGCACTGCCCTCTCTCGTCCATTACTTCATTCTCCATCTTGATCACGCATGCAACACATCTCCTCGACCTTTACCCCGCTCTGTTATCTCCCAAAGTCTTTCACTCCTCACGTACTTCCATTCTCTAAGCCCTTTCATTGACCTAGCCCTCTATCTTCCAACCTACTCCCTACATTCACTCCCTATCCTATTCCTCCACTTCTACAGCCATCACCAGCCTCATTCCTACCTTACACATCTCCCCTACCATTTCATCACACCTCCATCACGCCAAACACTCACGGTAGGTCATCCTGTAGCAGTTTATAGACATCCTGTAGAAACCTCTAAGTATCCTGTAGGATCCCCTGCAGACATCCTGTAGGAGGCCACTCACTCGGTTGCTGAGCTTCTGAATGTGAGGAACCTCTGTGGATGGATGCTAAGGATCCCTAGGGACCTCTCCTAGCCTTCCCAACCTGTCCCACGTTCTCCTTCCTTCTCCATTCCATCTGCACAACCAAACCCTAATTAGCACACAATCACAATCATTCCACACACTTAAAGGAAAAATACAAAAACATGTCTTTTATGATGCAAGCAGCTTAGATCCATGCATTTTCACTTATTAGAGGTAACAGCAGCATTGGTAGAAGTTTCCTTCACATTCTTTGCATTATAGAGGTTAGACTAGTTAAATTAGGGTTTCCTGGGTTTACATGCTTTGATTTTCTTTCAGTTCATTTTTGTCAAGTAGATTAGTCTCCTTTGAGCTAGCTTTCGTCCATCATTGATAAAGCTTCTTCTGTGAGCCTATAGAAGTTGGCTTGAGCCCTAGCGGACTTGTGCCAGCTGACCAAGTGACAGCTGCGACAAGAGCTAGTACTTGTGCATACAACACCGTCGCTTCCAAGTTTGTACGAACTACCGGGTTGATAAAATGAGAGACAGGAAGCCCCAGGAGTTGTAGCATTATTGCTACAATACTGGAGCTCACCATCCTTTTTGGCGCCGTTGCCGGGGAAGCGTCAGAGTATTAGTAATTGTTGCTTTTCTTCTACTTTCGTACTCTTACTTCTGCTCAGTAGTTTATTTCATTTCCATTCTGCAAAAGTAGCTTAGTATTTCCTACTTTCATAGCTTAGTATTTCCTGCTTTCATAGCTTAGTATTTCCTGCTTTCCTAGATTAATATTTCTTGCTTTCCTAGACTAATATTTCTTGCTTTCCTAGAGTAATTTTTCTTGCTTTCCTAGATAAGCTTTCCAATTCTGCAATTTCATTTGAGCAATATAGTTAGTTGTAGATCACTTTGGTTCAGTTTTGCAGGTACCAAAAAAAAAGCAAAAGCACTCAAAAAAAGAAAAGTCCTTTCCATTTCATGCCTCGTAGGAACCGAGATAGATCAGGCAAATTCCTACCAAACACCCCCACCACATCACTGAGTCACCCTTCTCTCTTCTTTGGTGACAGTGACCCAGAGGAACCTATAGGTGAACGTCCTGAGATATACCAAGACCCTATAGAAGAAGAAGAGTTAGAGACCACTCCATCTGAAGCCATGGCTGATAATGGGAGAGAAGATGAGAGAATAGAAGGAGCTTTCCCCATCCGAGAGACCAATGGAGATATGAAAATGAAAAACATTAGCCCCTCTGCCTTGCCTCACTTCCATGGACTGACCACTGAGGATCCTGATACCTTCTTGTTTGAGTTTGCTGTCCTTTGTAGAAACTATGACTATACTGAAGATGAGCAAAAGCTGAAGCTTTTCCCTTCCACTCTTAAGGATGCAGCACTACGCTGGTTCATGGGATTACCTGGGAATAGCATCGCTACTTGGGCTCAGATGCAGCAAGCCTTCAATACCAAGTATAGGGATTATTGTAGGTCCAAGGAAACCAAGGGAGAGATCTTTTGAATGACCATGGGGAATGATGAGTCTTTAGAGGATTATGAGGAGAGGTTCCAACTTAGCTATAAACGGGCCAGGTGCACACTTGACCCTGAATCCCTCAAGTTGGTTCTACTCCGAGGAGTCCCTGAAGATCTCTTAGACACCCTTCACATGTTAGCTGGGGGGGACATTTACCAACTGCCTTATGAGGACATCAAGATTGTGTTTCGAAATCATTCCAGGGCAGCTAGAAAACGAGGTAGAGGAAATCTCCTCTCCACCGGTGTCCCTTTCTCCAAACATGAGTTTACAAACCAATTAGAAGATCTTAAGAGTGAGGTGAGACAGACCATTGTCATGCAGCTGGACACATTCAGGATCCAGCAGAAGAAAGAAGAAGCTGAGAGAGCCTTCGCTGTCTTCTGTCCTAGGTGCACCAGAAGACACCCTAAGAACGAATGTCCATTGCATTCGGTTGAAGTGTGTTTCGTTTGTGAGGAGGACCACCCAACAAATCAGTGTCCCACCTTACCTGGGTTTAAAGCCATGTACCAAGGAACCGAAGCCCCCACTGAACCTCTCTACTTCATCAACCAAAGGAGGCCTCAAGGATCTAGACCTTATCAGCAGGGGATGCAAGGGGCATCTCAAGCTTATTACAACCCCAACCACTCGACTCCCATGCCTTCCTGGGGTCCCCCTGCTCATCCTTCTTGGTCCATGCCTCCTCCATGGTCTTATCCACCTCAGTATCCTACTCAACCCACTACTCACTCATATCACTCACATGCCCAGTCACAGCCTCAGTGGAGTGCACCTCAGTCAGGGTGGAGGCCCCAATACAACACTCCTCCTGCCATTTTTCCTCCACCACCAGTTCAACCTCAGCCTTTACCTCCTGCTCCTCCAAGGCAACCTCAGATGCCTGCTCAACCGAACCCGAACCCCAACAATAGACAGGCTCAGCAGGTATATACTAGGGAGACCTCATGCCCTACCTATGCTGTGGAGATCCAGGAGATCAATCTTAGATCTGGAAAGACTCTTCCAGATCGCCAACCTCCTCCCCCAGAGGATGAGGAAGACCATCAGGAAAGTGAACCAAAGCCTATTCCACCCTTCCCTGAGAGACTTACAGCCACCACACAACCCAACCCGGAAGAAGATGAGCTTCTGGGAGAGCTCAAGCAGTTGTGTGTGAAGATACCCCTTCTCCAGGCCATCAAGGATGTGCCAATCTATAACAAGCTGGTTAAGGAGAAGTGTTTCAAACATCCAGGCAGACGGAAGAAAGATGCTTCAACTATCAATGTCATAGGACAGCTGTCTGACCTTATGCTAGGACAAGTCATCTGCCCAAAGTACCTAGATCCTGGAAGTCCTGTAGTAGATGTTCACATCAATGGCACCATTATCCCCCACACCTTGATTGATCTAGGGGTGGCCATCAATGTGATGACTAGGGATACCATGCTTAAACTCAATCTTCAGGATTCCTTGAGGAAGACCTCGACAGTACTGCAATTAGCAGATCGCTCCACCGTGACTCCCGAAGGGATTGTGGAGGATGTCTTGGTCTCTATCGATTCTTGGGAATACCCTACAGACTTCCTGGTTCTGCAACCAAAGGCCAAGCTTACTGGATATCCTCTCATCTTGGGAAGGCCTTGGTTAGCTACTGCAGATGCTTACATAAGTTGTCGGGCAGGAAACATGACCATCAAAAATGGTCCCATGTCCAAGCAACTAGTCCTATACCCTCCTGCCCAACCTTCTTTAAAGCATGATTTACCACTCTGGTTGGAGGAAGGAGAAGAAGAGGAGGTGTATTCAGCACCTCTGTGTACCCTAGATACCACTAGAAGAAATCCCCCAACCGAGGATGATTTGATTGAGACCCTGATCCAGAATCCACCTTCCAGTGCACTATCTTTAGAGAAGTTGGTGGAGGATGCCCAAGCTAGCACCTTAGTGGACCTTTGTACAACCAGCCCTGTCACTCCCAGAGTCAAAAGTGTGGAGTTCGGCCCTGAGAGAGCATTAAAGATCAGCTCCTCCCTATCTCCTTCCCAGGAGAAGGAGTTGTGCAGCCTATTGGCCAGCCACTTAGATGCTTTTGCTTGGAGCTATAAGGAGATGAAAGGAGTCCATCCCTCGGTCTGTACTCATCATATATACATCAAAGAGGATTGTAAACCAGTTAGGAAACCCCAGAGGAGAATGAATCCAGCCCTTAAGGACATTGTCAAGGAAGAATTGCAGAAACTGTTGGATGCCGGATTCATCTACCCCATCTCAGATAGTGAATGGGTGTCCCCTCTAGTGTTGGTTCCCAAGAAGAATGGGAAGTGGAGGATCTATGTAGATTACCGTGAGCTGAACAAAGCTACCAAAAAAGACCATTTCCCTCTACCTTTCATAGATCAAGTGTTGGATGGACTGGCAGGAAAGAAGTTCTTCTCTTTCCTGGATGGGTTTAGCGGGTACAATCAAATCCAAATCAGCCTGGAAGACCAAGATAAGACCACCTTCACTTGCCCTTGGGGTACCTTTGCCTACCGAGTCCTTCCCTTTGGGCTATGCAATGCTCCTGCTACTTTTCAGAGAGCTGTCTTGAGCATCTTCTCGGAGTTGGTCCATGATGCAGTGGAAATATACATGGATGACTTTACCCCCTATGGGGCCAACTTCCAGGAAGCATTGTCCAACCTGGGAAAAGTCCTAACCAAATGCACCGAGATGAACTTGTCCCTCAGCCCTGAAAAATGTGAATTCCTAATGACTGAAGGGACCGTGCTAGGCCATACCATTTCTTCCCAAGGATTGCAGGTGGATCCTAACAAAATTGCTCTCATCAAGAGGGTTCCACCTCCTCAAAAAGTAAGGGATGTCCGGAGTTTCTTGGGATTAGCAGGATACTACCGAAGATTCATTAAGGACTTCAGCAAGTTAGCCTCACCATTGTTTGGTCTGATGGCAAAAGATGTGGAGTTTAAGTGGACTGACGATTGTCAGAGGAGTTTGAATGAGTTAAAGGACAAGTTGGTGTCAGCACCAATCTTGAGAGGTCCAAACTGGGCCCTACCTTTCCACATCCACACTGATGCCTCGAACAAAGCCATAGGTGCAGCCTTAGGACAAGTTGAGCAAAAACTTCCATATGCCATTTACTTCGTTAGCAAAAACTTGTCCAAAGCAGAGCTGAATTACACTGTAACCGAGAAGGAATTCTTAGCTGTGGTCCATGCACTGAACAAGTTCCGACATTATATTACTGGTTACCAGACTTTTGTACATACTGACCATGCTGCTATTAGATATTTGATGAATAAACCCGATGTGAATGCTCGTATTATTATATGGTTACTTTTATTGCAGCAGTTTGATCTAACCATTGTTGATAAACCAGGAAGAGAAAATGTTGTTGCTGACTTCTTGTCTAGATTGGATTTGTCTACAGATGAAGATGGGACGGTGGATGACCAGATGCCTGATGAGCATCTGTTTGCTATCTCAGTACTCTCTCCATGGTTTGCTGATATAGCAAACTACCTTGTTTCAGCTCAGTTCCCTCCGCACCTCTCTTCAAAAGAGAAGAGCAAAATCATCAGAAAGAGTGCCTCATTTACTTGGATCGGGGGCAACCTGTTCAAGCTTGGCCCCGATCAGATATTAAGGTGTTGTGTAAGGGAGGAGGAAGTCTTCGACATCCTCATCACCTGTCATGACGGGCCTTGTGGAGGACATTTTGCAGCAAAGAGAAATGCCTTCAAGATCCTGCAGGCAGGCTACTATTGGCCCACACTTCATCAAGATGTCAGAAGATATGTCAGCCAGTGTGACCAATGCCAAAGAATGGGGAAACCGACCCAAAGGGATGAGATGCCTCTCCAACCTCAAGTGACTCTTGAGCCATTTGAGAAGTGGGGCATGGACTTTGTGGGTCCAACCAATCCCTCTTCGAGGCAGAGGTCCTACATCATTGTGTGTACTGACTACTTGACAAAGTGGGCAGAGACTAAAGCAATCAAAGCAGCAACAGAAGAGAAGGTGGTCGAGTTCTTAAGAGAGAACATCTTCTACAAGTTTGGCTACCCAAGAGAGCTGGTGACCGATCAGGGGAGCTAGTTCACATCCAACTTGATTGAAGATCTTCTAGCTCATCACAAGATCAAGCACAGGACTTCCACCCCCTATCACCCTCAAGCAAATGGGCAGGTGGAAGTCACCAATAGAGCATTAGAAGGGATCTTGACCAAAGTGGTGAGCAGCAGCAGAAAGGACTGGGCAGATCGCCTGGTTGAGGCCACATGGGCTTACAACACCACCTGGAAGACCACCACCGGCTTCACACCTTATGAGCTGGTCTATGGGAAGAAAGCTTTGCTGTCCATTGAGTTTGAGTATAACACTTTGAGGATGGCAGCTCAGCTGGACCTAGATCTCAGCCATACACAGCAAGAAAGGTTATTGCAGCTGAATGGACTGGATGAGCACCGCATGCAGGCCCTCCTTCACTCAGAAGTGGTTCAACTTCAGAGAAAGGTGTGGCATGATCAACATCTCCATGACAAGCAGTTCCAGCCGGGAGATTGGGCTTTGTTGTATGACTCCAGATTCAAAGATTTCAAGGGGAAGTTGAGAACCAGATGGCTAGGACCATATGTAGTGGAACAGTGCCATGACAATGGATCTGTCCTCATTCGAACCATTGATGAGGAAGCCATTCCCATGCTTGTCAATGGGTATCGATTGAAGATCTACAGAAGACCTCTCTCAAGACAAGAGTTTATCAGCACTATGGAGAAATCTGTTTTGGTCATAGAGAAGGGTTCTGCCTCCACTTTGGGCATACCCTGAAGAGAAAAAGAAAAAAAAAAAAAAAAAAAAAAAGAGAGAAAAAAATAAAGATCCTTGGGTGAAAACCTCTCTGAGGCGCCCAAGGCAGGCAGTAGGGGTGAAAACCTCATTGAGGCGCTCCTATTGTCTTTCAAAAAAAAAAGAAGAAAGTTAAAAAAAAAAAGATCCTTGAGTGAAAACCTCTTTGAGGCGCTCAGGGCAGGTAGCAAGGGTGAAAACCTCTTTGGGGCGCCCCTGCTATCTTTTCAAAAAAAAAAAAAAGAGAGAAAAAAAAACAATAAGCACAATAAAAGTTTTGCATGCAGATGTTCTATGGAGGAGAAGAAGCCTCTCCACTCCAAGCCAGGGGCCTTCATCATGCTATCAAAGGATGTCATCAACACCTCCTCCAAGAATAACAATGCTTTTCAAGGTATGTGCAATTTTTATCATGATTTGGATCTTCTACAGGAAGATACAGTTTTCTACAGGAACAGACAGTCTTCCTACAGGAAGACGCGGATCTTCTACAGGAAAGTGCAAAATTTCTACAAGAAGCTCTGTGTTCTACAGGAAACTTCCTGTAGAAGGTTGCGACGGCCGAAATGTGTTTCAAGTGAAGATCTAGCGACTGAGGAGTGGATTGAACGCATGCATGCCACTGATGGCACCCCTGAACATTGCTATTATCTTGCTCCACCATCCTCGTCGCCATGCAACCAAGATCCCTGCAGCAGCACAACAAAGCAACGAGTTCTCATGAAAAAACATCTGTCAAAGAAAAACCAAGCACCGAGAGCCATACCACATCCACGTTATGCATCAGAAGCGCTGGGATCGTGATCGAGAAGCCAGAACTGCCAGCATGCAGCATGTACCCAAGGAGAAAGGACTGTGACAAGACCCCTCGCGGGGATCCTGTAACAGTTCAACCTGCTCGAGTGAATACCGTCCACAGCACCGCCATCTGAGATAAAACACGGGCGCATGAACGCGAGACCATCCACTCCAGCGTCAGCAACCGGTAGCCATGTGCCTCCGGGTCTGTGTAAGCCGCGTGCAGCAGGTAAATCCATCGTCCACAAACTGGAAATCATGTGCAGCCGCGCGCAGGTAAGTGTTCTAATCCTTCTCTCCATCAAATCGCATGGATATTACTTTGATTTGTTTTGCATGGCATAAAGGTGAATGGTTGAGCGGCCGTAAGGCCAGTTGACTGGCCACATTGGCTAGTGAAAGGATAGTCAGATGATGAGGTGGCAGCCACGACAAAAGACACACGTAGCACGCACGTGAAGATTAGTCCCGTCAACCGTGAAACGAGTTTAACCGAAAAGAGCGGCGGCAGATCTGTGGGAATGAATGCGGCAGCAAGCGAATGTGCAGGCGGATGATGGGTGACATCACCCAACGGTCCGGCGGGGACAGCTCACCCCCCGCACTACGAGCTGCGCCGATTCAAAATCTAATCGGCTCGATTAAGCGTGTATATCCATCAACCTCACTTCAAAACTCGAGTAGCTCCTCTGATTACCTCTGCATGTTGATACGCCAAGCTCTCGACTACCTGAACGCTGGTAAGGCACCTCTCGACCGCTGTCCAACTATAGCTCCCCCCGAAGTCTGCGCACTGCTCCTACAGGAACAGTTTCTACAAGAACGCAGTCCTACAAGAAGCAGTATCTATAGGAAAGCAGTGTCTACAGGAAGGTGAAGTCTTCACGTAAAAAAGGTGGCGGAAAAGAGGTAACCCTGAAACTCCTTCCGCAATTGGTTTTCAAAGGTGGCAAGGTCATTATTCACAGTCTGGTCATAAAAGATATTGGATTGCCGTGCCTCTACTATCGCTTCTACAGGATAGCAGTATAATTAGACTGTGGTCTGTGAATTCATTGCATGCTCTGTCTATAAGACCGAATTTCCTTTGTATCTACCGCCTTTGGTCAAAACCATTGTGTTCATCATGCCTGGTGGGTTTATCAGGCGAGAGCCCACTGATTCAAATACATTAAGAAGAAATCCGGCAGTGGTTGAGCTCTTCACTAGAGCACAATGGATGCCTTTTTGTGATAAACTACAGGGCTACGATGATGAAGTAGCCGAGGAATTCTTGCAGGCTCTGTAGCCTAAGTCCTAGACACTGGCCACAATAAGCTTCAGAGGTCTCAGCCTCCAACTCACCCCAGAGCATATAAGTCGAATCACAGAACTGCCCATGGGTCTGCCGTGGGATAAAGAAGAGCGGAAGCAGAGCCAGCAAGCAAAGAAGGAGTTCTTCCCACCTGAAGAATCATTCACAGAGGACAAAAATGGGGTGAAAAGGACAAGCCTGTTGCCACCATGGAACGAAGTCAGTTTGCAAATTATGAAATATATCACCTGTGAGGGTCATTACAGCATCGTATATGCGTATCACTTTAGGCTGCTCAATGAACTAAGACACCAGATTGACCTCCCTGCAGCACAGAGGCTGAGCATTCCTTACTTTTTACTGCAGTCCTTGATGGAGTGCTCCACAAAGCTCAAGGACGGAATTCCGGATCAGGTAGCCCACCATGGGCTATTCAAGCTTCTTGTGGAGGATGCTCTCCACTCATATAAAGTCCCCCTCGCATGGGAATCATTTAGGAATTTAACAAGAGAAGGGAACATAAAAACGTTGCTTGAAGAAACGGAATCCTCTAGCGGTGAAGAAGAAGAGCCAGTAGCCGAGAGTAAGAAAGGGAAAAGCCAAAAGATCCCGACTCCAACACAGAAGAAAGAACGAAAGGAGAAGGAGGAGGGAAAGGATGCCAGAGAAAAAGAGGACACCCCCATCCTGTCAGCAAGGGAAAAGAGGTTGAAAAGCAGGGCAGTCAAAACTGAGGTGGTCCCTGCCAGCCCAAGCACCTCGTCAGCTCCTGCAGTCAAAGCCAAAAGCAAAATCCATGCAGCCAAGCAAGAAAAGGTGGTGAGAGTTGCGTCTGCAGGAACGCAAAAACTGGCTTCTACAGGAAGCCCGAAAACACACACACAGGCTTCTACAGGAAGCCCGAAAACACAAACACAGGCTTCTACAGGAAGCCCGAAAACAAAGACAAAGGCTTCTACAGGAAGCCCGAAGATCAGTAAGGAGCAGGCTTCTACAGGAAGCCCAAGAGCAACGACCAAGGCTTCTACAGGAAGCCCGAAAATCGTTGGAGAACAGGCTTCTACAGGAGGCCCAAAAACGGAGACAAAGGCTTCTACAGGAAGCCCGAAAGTGCAACCACAGGCTTCTACAGGAAGCCCGAAGACAGAGAGAGGGGCTTCTACAAGAAGCCCGAGATTGGAAAGAGGGGCTTCTACAAGAGGCCCGAAGGTCATTGAGAAACAGCCTCCTATAGAGAGTCCGAAGACAAAGAAAGAATCTTCTACAGGAGGCCCGGAAGCGGGCAAAGCAGGGTCTTCCACAGGAAGCCCGAAATCTAAAAAGGAGGGGCCCTCTACAAGGAGCTCCGAGAGAGCAAAACGCAGGAAAGAGAAGGCTGGCATTCTCGAAAAGGAGGCAGCAGCGGCACTGGCTGCCCTCAGCACACCTCCAAAACCAAAAGAGAAAAGGGAGAGGGAGACCCCTCTACCACCTGAAGCCAGGAGAAGCAAGAGGATGACCATGGGCAAGCCACAGCCTCCACCCAGCAGCCAAACCACTTCAGGGGATGTCCCTACTTCACCCAGTGCAAGGACCCCCTCTAAAACATCAGCTACCCCCGAAAAGGGGAGCCCAAAAATAACTTCCTGGACACGAAAGATAGGCCAGTCGCCTTCCGAAGCCCGACTCAAGGAAATAGGAAAGGGGAAGGAAGCATCACCCTCGTCACCACCAGGGGCAGAGAAGGCAGGGCCATCAAAAGCAGAAAAGAAAGAGCCTGTTCCGGTCCCGAGTCCTCAACCAAGGACAAGGAGCAGGAACAAGGTTGCTCAAGGATGAGCAAATGGTTCAGCTGGGGGGTGATGATGAGCCCCAATTTTGGTACAATTTGGGCTCATTTTGGCCTATTCTACTTGCTCAAACCATTCATTTTTTATTGCTTATGCATGCATTTCTTAGTTTATTCATGTTGTTTGTAGGAAGAAGGGTAGGCACTTTATCTACGTGACTAATGCATTATGATTCCAGGTTTTGGCATTAAAAGGGAGCAAGAGACAACGAAAAAGGAGATAAAGAGACAATGAGGTGGCACTGCTGGTTTTTAGGAGAGGATGTCCACGGTCTTGGGACATTCCTCGTGATTCCCACCAAGAACTCCGAGCTCCAATCCATCTCCCCTCCGAGCTTAAGAAGCAGCCAGCTGTCCTACAGGAACAACAGTTATAACTGTTCTACAGGAACAGTAGTTATGACTGTCCTACAGGATCAGCAGTTAAACTCGAAGTTGGACAGCCGAGCTCCTAAAATCAAGGATACTTGTTGGATCATCATTTTTGTATAAGTATAGAGGCCTTAGCCTTGGATAGGTTGTTGAAACTCTCGTATTGCTATTGTAATTTTGGAGCACAGTTCAGTTTTCGTTCCTTTTTGTAAGCCAATTTGGCATGACATCAGATTATGAATAAAGAAGGCAGTTTGTGATCTAGTTCTGAGTTTTCTTAAGGAGACTATAGCTCTCAAGTTAGGGCCCAACCTGAGAGCCATAGATCCCCTCTGCTGTAGTGTTGTTTCCATTTCATTTCAGCACTTTGAGCTTTTCATTTGCACATGCAATTCGAATTACAGGTTGTTAAGTTGGTCTTTTTCATGAGTTAGATAGGATTTGCTTATGGTGAGTTTGTTTACAATTGTTTAGTGTAGCAGAGGATAGATATAGTCCATTGGAGCTCCAACAAAAAGGGTTGTTAAGGCTCACTGCCATCTCATTTGGGATTGGGGTGCAGTCCATGACTAACCACCAAAAACACGCATTTCTTTATTTCATGATTGCTGCAAACACAGTCACGTTATGTTAGGTGCTTCCTTGTCATTCACACCTGCACCACACTCCTTTACCACAGCTTCATGCACATTCTCCTTCGTGTTTTGGATTGCTGTTCATTGAATTTACAAGCACAGGTAGTTTAGGTTAATGCATTTTCGGTTTGGTAACAGTCACAAGCATTTGTTTCACTTGCACTGCCCTCTCTCGTCCATTACTTCATTCTCCATCTTGATCACGCATGCAACACATCTCCTCGACCTTTACCCCGCTCTGTTATCTCCCAAAGTCTTTCACTCCTCACGTACTTCCATTCTCTAAGCCCTTTCATTGACCTAGCCCTCTATCTTCCAACCTACTCCCTACATTCACTCCCTATCCTATTCCTCCACTTCTACAGCCATCACCAGCCTCATTCCTACCTTACACATCTCCCCCTACCATTTCATCACACCTCCATCACGCCAAACACTCACGGTAGGTCATCCTGTAGCAGTTTATAGACATCCTGTAGAAACCTCTAAGTATCCTGTAGGATCCCCTGCAGACATCCTATAGGAGGCCACTCACTCGGTTGCTGAGATTCTGAATGTGAGGAACCTATGTGGATGGATGCTAAGGATCCCTAGGGACCTCTCCTAGCCTTCCCAACCTGTCCCACGTTCTCCTTCCTTCTCCATTCCATCTGCACAACCAAACCCTAATTAGCACACAATCACAATCATTCCACACACTTAAAGGAAAAATACAAAAACATGTCTTTTATGATGCAAGCAACTTAGATCCATGCATTTTCACTTATTAGAGGTAACAGCAGCATTGGTAGAAGTTTCCTTCACATTCTTTGCATTATAGAGGTTAGACTAGTTAAATTAGGGTTTCCTGGGTTTACATGCTTTGATTTGCTTTCAGTTCATTTTTGTCAAGTAGATTAGTCTCCTTTGAGCTAGCTTTCGTCCATCATTGATAAAGCTTCTTCTGTGAGCCTATAGAAGTTGGCTTGAGCCCTAGCGGACTTGTGCCAGCTGACCAAGTGACAGCTGCGACAAGAGCTAGTACTTGTGCATACAGCACCGTCGCTTCCAAGTTTGTACGAACTACCGGGTTGATAAAATGAGAGACAGGAAGCCCCAGGAGTTGTAGCATTATTGCTACAATACTGGAGCTCACCACCCATTACCTGTAACACTCCATTAATTCATTATCTGCTACCACTCCTACCTGACCTCTGGCACTGTATACGCTGCACCTGACTTTGTCTATTTTAAGACTCTGACATTACGTGCGCTCTCTGTCCATAAACGCTCCATTTAAAAGTGCTGCTCCTGTAGCTACTCCACTTGCATGCAAAACGCTGCTCTCTGATAGGTTGTAGTCTCGCTGCTCTTTGAAATACTCCTTCGGTTGGTACACTGCCACCCATACCAATCGATTTCCTACAGGCATAACGCCCTCAACCGACGACCAGAACTTGAGTCTAGCACTTGAGATCACTCGGCCATCCTTAGCTATATTTCACATTCAAGATCCTTAACAGTGAGATAGAATTCGGGTTTTCAAACCTTAGTTCCCGCACTCTGTCCCTGTCTTTCATATGCGTTTTATTTCTGAACGCTGACCTGCTCCACGTAGCCTAAACGCTTGGATTTCCATTGACATCGCTTGGATTTTCATTTCCTTTTATCTGCAATATTGAACAATGTCACATGGAGGAGATGCGGTGAGCGTGGTCCCGTTTGGAGTCTGGTGGAGAAGCGGGATATCATGGAAAACACTGCTCCAATCCACGCATGAAAAGAATGTTGTCACATTGAAGAACGCGGAAACGTGGTATCGCTGTTACAGTTATTACTAATACGCATATAGTCACCATTCCACTGAATGTTGTTACATTTATACACATATAGCTTTTCAATGAAAACTCATATAGATCTGTTAATACGCATATAGTTTTAGGGAAATGGTGTGATTTGAGGTCAAATAAATCAGAATGGACCTGATATGCGTGGTTATAATACCTGATATGTGTGGTTATGTTATTGTTAATGGAAACTTAATTCTCCGAGGAGTGCAGAATTGTGTGGGGCGAAGTAGAGGAAGTGAGCCAGGCCAAAGCCCACTTTCGCCTATGCTCCGAGAAACAGGACCCTTTAGAAGGTTACTATAAGGAGAATCCAGAGACCGATGAGTGTCGTATATATGAGGACTGATGAGTGTTTGAAGGAACATGCAACCTTCCTTTGCAAGTGTGACTCCTCCCATCTTCAATGTGATATAATCAGGTAATTTGGGTCTCATCCCAAGTGCCTCTTCATCTTTGAAGACTGTATGCTTGACATATATCTTGTCAGTTTGACGTCGCAAAAAAAAAAACGGGCTGAGTTGGAGCATAGTGGCCCAGACTCGAAGATAAGCTGGAGGTCTCAGACAATTCATCATTAGAACTAGCTTTCACAACCTTGGAATACCAGTGGTTGGAACTGAAGGGCGTGCAGAGAGGTTGTAAGCGCCTGGTGGCAGCGCCGCGCAGAATTTGAGTACCCAAACCTTTGAGCTTCAGCATTTTCTTCTTCTTCTGTTGGAGATGGTCACAGCGCATAGGGTTTTTAACTGTGTTTGGGCGCCAAATCAAAGGTGTTGATTTTGGAAGCGTTTGATTTGCGAGATATATAATTTGGAGCAGCTGGACGTGCTGTCCCTGAGTTGTTTGGTTTAGATGTGCTCAGTTTCTCCGCAGAAAGAGCAACTAAATCAGATGGTTGCACCAGATTCTCTTTAAGCCCGTCTGCATCTTTAACTACATCCTTTGACACAGAATTACCTCTTCCATGTTTCCCACGTTCATTATTTTGTGCTGTGTCTACCTGTGTTTCAGGTGAAGGATATCTAAGCCTAAAACTGACTGTTGTTGATCCAAAAATGTCATTTTCTGATACATAATTGAAAGCTGATTCTGCCGCAGAAGACCTTTTGAATGCAACCTGAGCACAGCCTGAACGTCTAAAAACCTTTGTTTCAGATATATCTAGAGGACCAAAGCGAGCAAACTTTGCTTTCAATTCAATTTCTGAAGGCAAAGCAAATCCCCTGGGAAATCTCATGAAAAGAGATGCAGGCTTCTGGTTCACAGTTTTATCAGCAGCAGAACCTGCCAAATAATTAACAGGCATTGTAAAGTAGAGGTGAGGAGGCCGTGTTTATCAGTCTTTCCCAAGTGTATGCGCTGCGTATGATGCGTTCAAGGAGGTTGCTTATGGTAAGACAATGTATGGTGTGAAAACGGTGATGATTCGATCCATTTCTTTGGCGTTAACTATATTCCGTGATTGCAAATAATGTGACAACAACTTTTCATTCCATGTGGGCCACGAAAAATGGTTTCAAATGCATCCCTTCCCGATGAAGAAATGGAAGCGTGAGAGGTTTTAAATCCAGAGTTCAAAGCATTGTCCCTTCTCTATTCTTGTCAGGTTTTATATATTAAGAAATTTGCCTCTTAAAATCCCGTGGTTGCTCTTCAATCTGGCATATGCGTTGGTCATTTTTCTTGTCGATTCATGCTCCTTATGTGGTGCAGTTTTCCCACTATTGCACTTATTGGCAACTACTACATTTGATATACGAGAAGAGGTGGCATTTGGTTTGGGCAATCTTTGCGATACTACAATAGGAAAAACAAGTGAAACAAGGTTTGTTTTGGAACACGTGACATTGTTTGTTGATAGAAGATGCCTTCCATGATTCATTGAGATCCTTTTGCTTTCAGAGGCGATATCCACCATGTATGCATAAGGGATTAGTTTGATTACGAAACCAAAGTTTGCAGAGATATTTGTTCAAGTTGGTGTCTATCATTTTATCATTCTTTTTTTGCTAACTTGAGTTGTTAAGAAGATGACCAGACTTGATACTATATTAGAATTATTGAACACTTTAATACATGTCAATGTTGGATGGATGATAAACATTAGGAAGAACTCTCTTTGTGATATTAAAACTTGTCTGCAGCATGCACAAGAGAAGATAGAATTTTTGCAGCTCGAAACTCAACTACAGCAAGAAGAATTAAAACAGAGGAGTCATCATTCTGAACATGTTTCTGTTCAAAACATTGAGACTGCAAACCATCATAAGCAAGTCAATAATGTTATAGTTCATTCAGATCCAGTACCCAATAAAGCAGCAGTTGTACATGCAAATGTAGAAACTTAGTCTGCACTTCCCAAGCCCATCATCAGACCTTGGGAACAACTTGTCCACAACAAGCACAAAACCAGTCTTGGATATGACAAGGACTTGTCCTTCCATATTCCAGGCTACTCAAAGCCCATTCAGTTTCAAAGTGCTGGATTCATTCATGACAGTTCACATCCAGTTGTTCCAGACTCTGCCCCTCTTCCATAGCAACAACAACAACAGATTATGAAATGCCAACACTATGACCGGTTGGCCATTTGAAATATCACTGTTTTGATCTTCATCCATGTAAGCACTGTCATAAAACCAGCCATTCTTCACACAGATGCTTCAGAAACAAACGTCCAGGAAGAACAAAGATTCATCTTGGATGGATCGCTTCTTGGCAATGGGCATCAACAGCCAAGAAGATATTCCAAACACATGTCAAAACTTGTTCCAAACTATTGAACAATCTTGCAATTCCATCATCTCACCTTGTATCTGAAAGGGGGGGAAATGATGGTCATCTACAAGCCTCAAAGTCACATCAAGCGAGCCTCAGCCACAACCTGCCACACCAGTTTCAGAGTTGTAGCCGGAGACAAAGATGCCCTTGAGCATGCCTTCAATTGGAAATCTGGGACACTTCCTCTAGCAGAAGACTTTAGCTTCTTGCCAGTTTCGGAAGAATTCCAGGAACAAAATTGAGAACACTTCCTCTAGCAGAAGACTTCAGCTTCTTGCCAGTTTTGGAAGAGTTCTAGGAATTGCACTAAGCATTCCAGAGTTGTTGGTCATCCTTAAACCATCACAGGTTGAGACTTCCCTTTTCAGGTTGAAGTTCTCCCTTTTATGTGGGGTGAGACCTTCCTTTATTGGTTGAAGGTTTCCCTCTTCAAAAAAATAGGAGCACTTCCCCTAGCAGAAGACTCCAGCTTCTTACCAGTGTTGGAAGAGTTTCGGGAATTGCACTAAGCGTTCCAGTGTTGGTGGTCATCCTTAAACCACTGCCCTTTATACCAACATTTCAGAGAGCACATTCAGCCTAGTGCTACCCTGCATTTTTGCACATTTTGTATTACAACTCTCTTCTTGGACTCATACATAACCCTTCGAATTAAGGGGGGGAATGTTGGACACCTAATCCTCAATGGGTTAGTGTGGAAGCCGAATGGACAAAAGGAGTCCAAGAGACCTTGGGATGTGAAACCCAACGCTCAAACAATGTACTATAAATGTATATCATTTGTTAATAAAAATTGTACTCTCATGATTTATCATTCATATTTCACTTGCTGTCCATGTGTGTTTAACAACTCGGCTTCTCTGTCCTCTGCAATTTTGCCTCTCTTTCTGTGTCTCTCGACCTTCGGCTTCTTCACTGCTTCTCTACCTCACTGTCTGTCCTATCTCTGCCAGTTCGTTCCTTTGACTGTTCGTTTTAGCTTCCCCACTCTCTGGATTGCTTGCCTCTATCCGTTGGGACTCCTCTGCCCTGCATCATCATTGTTACGTAATGCTTCGCAAAGAGGTGGCCACCTATATCCTTGCGAACTGAGTGTCAGTTCTTCTCGAATGGTCATTTTTTCCGTTATTTCCTAGATGCCTGCGAAACTAATCCTTCTGTCGATTCATCGGTCAAATCAGACTTCAAATCTTATGCGTCATAGTTTATTTCTCCCTCGGGTCCGGTCATCCATCGGGTTGAACCGCCACCGTTGATCTGGAGCCCCCAGATCCTACGGTCTCCGCTCCTATCGCACGGTTGAGTTGCTCGACCATTAATCCGCGATGTAAGCAGTCTCTCTCTCTCCCCGCCGGACATGTGTCACTCGGTGCATGGAATCGTTGGATCCTTGACCAAACCCTCTTACCACCCAAAATGCCTCCAATATTCCGCCAGTTTTGAGCGCGGGACTCGCCTTGTCAGTTTTAGCACTTTCCCATGGTTTTCTGGTTTCCCTTGTGACCGAGTGCTCGGGGCCTTTCCTTCTTGAGGGGTTTTGCCCAGCGATACGTGATTTGCGCTAATTGCATATCAGAAACAACCTCCATTTATGGATCTGAGCTTCCTAATTGCCATTTTTGCGCCATGCGCGGTCTCCATGGGCCAACGGTCAACGCTCTTTGACCGAAGGTCCTCGTTGTTCCGTGCTGGCTGAAAATTACCATTATTCAGAGGTTATTTCTGATAGCTATAAGATTTTTTGAAGTCTGTAATTCATTCTTAACAATCATGGAATTGTTTGAGGATCCAATTCAGATCAAAACAATAGGCATATTCTTTAGGCCAAGTGGCATGACATGGTACGCACATGGCCCCCACTTCGTGGTGAAAGTGGTCTTCTTCTTGTCCTCCTCCACTGTCCGAATTGGGTGGTATCTTTAGAACCTGTCTGTGAAGGGGTATGCTTCATTCCTCACAACGTTATATAGGACCTCATCACTGATGGGTGTGCGGAATGGATCATGTATGCAGGCATTGTTGAGGCTGCGGTAGTCTATCCAAACCCTTATCTCTGTGGCATCCCTCTTGTTCAAGATCATTATGGGACTGATCCATTTAGCCTCGTATATCAGAAAAATGAGCCCTACTTCCAACATCTTATCTATCTCCTTCTTGACCTTTTCTTTTATTCTTGGGTTCAGTCGATATGGTATGTGCTTCATTGGCATGACATCAAGTTTTAATACAATCTTCATTTCCCCAATATCCCCCTCAATTCCATTTACCTCCACAACCAAAGCTAGGAAAAAGTCCTAAATTTCCCGCAAAAGATAAAAGATCTCCTTAGTTGTGTGATCATCCGAGTAGTCCCCTATTGATGACATCTTAGGTTTTTCCTCCATGCCAGTGTTGTACTTTTGCAATTTTATTGGGAGTAAGTTTGGGACATCTGTTCCAGGTCCCTCTCGGAGATCCCTCTCTCCTTCAGTCTCATGAAACATCAGGTGCCTTAGTCCTTCTAGGTCGTCCTCCTTTGGGTATGCCCCCACTTTTCCACAAGCCCTAGCCTATGGGTATCCTGACTCATAAAAGTATTGCAGGAACCTTTCGTCAATGCATCCTTCTCACAATTGACCTAATGTGAAGAGGATCCTTTTGATTGCATACAGAGCCTCGGTCAACCGTCTGTCACTATCTTTAAACGAAAAACTGCTACTGAATTGTTTAGACAGTGTTTCCCAGCCCCCTGTTTGTCTATGAATTTATTCATGTATATACCATTATTGAGGGACTGTACCCATGGTCTGTAGGAACATGTGTACCCATAGTTCCCTCGAAACTCATTCTCTTTTCCATCTGTCTGTGCAGTTCTCCAGGTGTTGTCAAGGGTTAGAGTTCCCCTTGTATTTTACAACTTCTTGCGGTTGGTCCCCTACTTGCTTAAACATTTCCCTCATGGCCCTCTTGATCCTTTCCCAGTCATGGAGGGCATTGTAGTGTGCTTTCCACCAGCCTATCGGAGTCACTTGTAGTGTGATTTCCAGCAACGTTACCTCGTGGCCCTCTCTCATGGTTCAATTGATCTTATTTAGAAATAAAACTACTAAATCTATGTCATGAAAGGTGGGATAATAACTTACCTCTGTTCCAATCCAGTTGATGCAACATATCTTAGCGCAACGTCTAGTATCAACTTCGTATCTGCCTTGTTGCCAAGCATCTCATGTAGACTGATCCTTCCATTGTGGGGTTGATATCAACCAGTAGAGATGGTCTAGAATTCTTGGTTCATCTCAACCATCTACTGGTTCTATGAATCTTTGCCCCTAGTACGGATCTAGTGGCTGGATCACCCGTACTCCTTCCACCTTGAAGATTATCAAATCCTCCTTTAGATCAATGATAACATAGTTTTCATAGGCCCAGTAAATGTCGAGTAGTGTTGGGTAAGGATATTTGTTTCCCATTATATCTATCACCTCAAATTCTACGTGCGTCTTCACTCCTGCTACATCTAATTCCACATCTTCCTGCCTTCCAATGGGCAGAATGCAGTACTGGTTGGCCATCCATAGTTGGATCGATGAGTGCTTTAGCTGTGGTTTCCCCAATGCCTCCCATGTTTTCCGAGGTAGAATATTAATGTTGGAACCCAGGTCTAACATCGTATCTTTAATATGGATTCCAACGATCTGCACGTCAATTCTGAAATCCTTTCTCGTTCTCATCTTATTTCTCTGGACTCTTCTTCTGTGCATCTCACATAGATTCATCGAGACACTTTCTTCTCCAGTTTCTTCCTCCAATAGAACTGATTTTAGACTTCTACGTAGCTCCCCTAACATCTAGTCATCATTGATGATCTACAAGAACAAGGTGAACCATTCTTTAATAGGGAAACCATGTCTTGGTCTACCCACTATCTTTTCCTCCTGGGAGTCTGCCAAATTTCCAAACAACTTTCTTGCTTCTTGATAATATTGCTTATGTTGTCTAGGGTTGTATGAATTCTTTGGTGAGGCCACCTTAATAATGGCTGGTTGGTCCTAGACACCTTGGTCAGCCCCCATCTTCTTGCCACCACAGGTGACTACGTTAATGTTAGAGAGCGGAGCTATCTCTACTTCCTGGTGCTCTGCATTTATCAGGTCCATCCCCCACTGCCTGGTCCATTCTTCCCACCTTGCAATCAGTTATGGGGAATCCTCCATCACGTGTGCATTCACCCAACATTGAGAGTACCAAGGTCTTCTTGGGAGAGGACTATCCCTAGTGACATGTCCTTCCTGATCACATTTGTAGCAGCGCACAGGTCCCAGTCCTCCTATCTTCCTCCTCTCATTCCTCCTCCTCCTCCTTGCCCTCCATGGGTAGTCTCATTGATCCTGAATGTCAAACAACCTACCCGATCTTCTAGCGCATCCAATTCTCAACACTGATCTGTGTGGTGGTTCATGGATGCACATAACTCATAGTAGTTTTTGTTTGGGATGTTTGAGTACTTCTGCAGTATCAAACACAAGCATGGTGAATGTCCATATCCCCTACAGACCTCACAGTACTCAGGTTGATTTTGGACCGAGAATTCCCCTTGTGATACTACTACCGCAACTACTACTGTAGGTGGAGCCCTTAATAGTTTGGCGGCCCCCAATGTGTTTCCCGTGCCCCTCAGTCTCAAGCACTTAGTCGCAACGTGACCCTCCACCAGACAATGGGTGCACCACACATTGGGTCCCACTGGATGGACTGACTATAAGTCTTTCAATTTCTCTATCAAGATGGCTATTTGGTGTTGGATACCCAAGATCAATGGATCCTATGACACATCCCCCCCGATACTTGTATAGATACCCTGCTATATCCTTTATATGGGTTGCTTGCTCCAAAGCATCCTACAGGGTCTCAATCTTCTGTTGTGTTAGGGGTGTCTGGTAAGGGGTAGGAGTGCCTTGATAAACCATATCCATCTGGTGGTTGGGATCTATGGTGTAACTTAGTTTTCCGGTTGAATCTTTAAACCTCTGCATCAACTCCCAAGCAATTTCCCCTTCCCTCTACTTGATCTCCCACAAATATGACAACCCTTGCTGGTCTATTTGGTGGAGATTGAATTCTTGCACAAAGCTCTTCTTGATATCGTCTATAGTCGGATTCTGGTTTAACTATGCCCAGTTGATAAACCACCTTAGGTTCCTCTCCCTAAGGGTAGTCTAGAATTCAATCAACTTCACATTGTTGGGCGTCTGGCAAGCTCTCTACATGGCTTCGCATAGGTACCAGTGTTGTTCTACATCCTCATTCCCTCGGCTAGAGAATTTTGGGAATCTGGTAAAGGATCCTTTCATGCTGGTCCGAGTGTGTTCTTGAAGCACAAAGCCTTGGGATCCAAGTTGTTGAGATCCTTGCAATCCTAAATTGTTAGTGCTATTATTCCCACTACTGTTAGAGGTACTAGAACCAGTCTTATATCTAACATGCACACTATGTACTCGTATCACTTTAAGAAACTTAGTAACAAATTTACCAGGATTGTTGTAAAGTACTAGGGGAAGGTTGGGGTGAGTGCTACCTGAGCTTCGGGGGGTTGGATTTTTATTTTGTCTAATGCATTGTCTTCTGCAAAAAACCGTCTCATCACATCGCACACCTCATCTTTCATATCTTCCTCGAGATTATTGTGACTGCTTCCATTAGACACCTCCCTCGCAACAGGTGAGGGAGGGCTCCTATCACCTTCCGGACTTCCTTATGTCCTAGTTGTCTCTATTCCCTTCTACAAGTTCTCTGGCGTCTCATCTCTTCCTTATGGACCCTTCAACACCGCTCCTTCTTGGCATGGTCCCTCTAATTTCCCTCTCATTTCCTGCATGGCCCTTTCCTACCACTTTTCTACTATCACTTCTCTCCTCTATGCTCTTAATTCCCTATCCCTTCATGAATATTCTACATCCATTATTTTAGTGGCATCATAGTCCCCCTCTCAGTAGCATTTCTCTCCTTAGGTCCTTCCCCCGTTACTGGGGGCTTATGCTGCCATGCTCAACCCTTGGAAAGGAATCAATCCTTCTTCTACCATCAGAATCTTAATCCAGAGAGGTACTTCATTCAACAACTTTCCTCTTAGCCTAGATCAGAACACGACATCAACCTTTGAGAAGGACTAGTAATTTTCTATTACAAAAATCGACCATGTATCCCTCCAGAGTAGTATGTGCCCAAAAATATACCGCTCTTGTCAGATCTATGTCAAGGCAGTGGAGCATCACAATATCTGCAGGGACCCAGTCACGATGGGATCGGCGTCTGTCCTTATGGCTGACCCTTCACTTGCAATCTTCACAACTAGTTGTACAAATATTTGGAGAACTTACCCCAGAAGATCTCGTACTGATCACTTATTTTTTCTGAATATAAAATTTCATCGTTCACCTCAGCTATAGCTCGACTTCAAAGTATGGCCTATTGTGATACAAACCAATCCATTTGGTCATCCCACCGGTTTCATATCTCCTTCTTAAAAATCCTTGATAGCATATTCAAAATCCCTCTTTTTGATTTCAGGTCCCGACAATGGAACAATTTGTTGGCATGAAAATGACAACAGGGAAGAGACCCTGGGTTCAGGCACAAGGGGCTAATAAGGCTCTGCTGTAGTCTAGAACAACGTCGACATTTTCACCTTACTCGGAAGGGCAAGGAGTCTCACCCGAGGCGTGCTGCGACTGAAGTTAGATGGGGTAGAATGGAGTATCAAGGAGTTTGCAGCTAATGAACATCAATAACTTACAACAGTCAATCATCTACACTATCTAATCAAGCTATTCTACTCATGTCATTACGAGAACCCATCTGGCTTATAGCCATTCATTAAAAAAGTTTTAAATAACCCACATAAATCACATCAATATATTATAGGTCCCAAATTGCTTATTTCATTAACTTGAACATAATAGAGTACATAACAGATTATAGGAGAATCGAAGCCTGATCAACAAATACATAAATAACATAACCAACAAGGGAAATCATAACCAGAACCGAGGACGAGGCTCGCCTTTCCAAAAATTAGGAAGGCTCTCCTGATCCTGTTCGTTTGTCTGCTTCATGAGCAACCCCTTCCTCGTGCTATCTTTTTCCTTTTATACTTTTCTTTGTACCCACACTGTCAGTTCCCGTCATCTCCTGCTTGGCTGACTCTACTTTCGGTTGCCTTCTATCTTCCCTTGCTTGATTTCTCTTTCTCTCGTCTACCACCTTGTCGCAAATATCCGTTCACTTTGAGTTCCTCCTCCCTCCCTCGACTGTTAGTCTTGCAACTCCAACATTTGTCCCCTCCACCTATTCTTACTTCGCAAAACTCAAAATTTGAAACGAAGGCCCCAACATTTCCTAACTTTAAAACTTTTGCACAATGGAATATACCAACAATCATATCAATGCATATTACATAAGAATTAATTCCAAAAAACTTGTTTTTTACAATTCCATTAATAAGAAAACTCACAAGGTACCCATACCAGGGATAGTGGCCCTATACATCCCAGTAAAATGCCAATATATTAGGTCTAATCCTTTGACCAAATCACTTAGGGTCGAGGTTTTGTACTCTAATCCTTTCTTGCCCAAAGAATGAGACCTATATCACCCAAAATACACAGTTGTAGTAAACAAGGACTTTTACCAACCCTTCTTAAATCATCGAAATAATAATATACATACCTTGGCCTACTCCTTTAGCCCTCGGTCCTATTGTTGTAGCATTTTCATCCCTTTGTTAGCCTTTCAACTCAATCAACCTTCATTTCTGGCCCTCAACATGTCTATCTTAGCTGCAATTCACCTTCAAGTTTCCCTTTAACCCATCGACCAATTTTTTAGCCTTCCTATAAACCTAAATTTATTCCTTCATCTGCTATGAGCTTGCAGTCACTTCCAGCTAACCTTTGCCTACCTTTTCTCCTTGTGTTTGGCCTTAATTATATTTCTTTTAACCATGTTTCCTAATCCTAGGCCTATGGCCAATCTAACCAAACCTCAAGTGCTCATTTACCCCTCCATTAACATTTACGATAAACTCTTATTAGCCCTAGATCCTTTCTTGTTTTCCTTGGCCTCTTTGTTGAGGTAACACCTTGATCATTTAATCCTCAAACTAGGGTTAGATATCCCTTTTCCAAATTGTGGCTTCCTTTCCTTCACAACGTCCTTCCTTCAACCTGCGGCTAAGTAACTTTTAGTCTCCACCACACAAGAAGAATAGTATGTTACTTCTTGTCTCCAAGCTTCTACATTAGATACTTTATTCATACTTTTCCTTAGGTCTCTTATGAATCCATTATGTCCTTCAAGAACCCTCCAACATAACCTTAATATTAAATTACAATTTCCTTGGGTTCAAAGCACACTCACTTTAGCTCCAAAACCCCAAACTTGAGTGCAAAGCCTATACACTCATCTTTGTGGGTGTTTCTCTCTCAAAATCCCAACACCAAAGACATGTGAGAGTACCTCCAAATGCTACCCAATCTCATCATAACTCGACTCTTATAATTCAAAAAATGACAAAACAACGATGCCACAACTTAGAGCGATGCTAATACATAATTATGTTTACAACCTGAGGTAAAATGGGGTGTTACATTAAGCTTGGTGATTCTATTAGAGGTATTTTTGGTTAGGAGGTATAGTGTGCCTAGGGTAAAATTGGCTAGGGAATGGTTGTATCAAAGTCCACAGGGGTTGTGTGCCTGGGTTTGTGTTGGTTAAGGATGAAATTGGCAAGGGGTTAGTGTCTTCAAGATCATAATGGTTATGGTTTAGTGGAATATATGGTTATTGTGTCTTAGGTCATAATGTGTTAAAGGTCAATTGTGTCAACGGTCATAGGGGTTAATGTTCATGGTGTATTATGAGATTTTAGTGTTTTAGGTCATGAGGTGTTAAGGGATATTTGTGACCAAGGTCATATTGCCTAGGGATTATATTGTATTAGGGGGATATTGTGTTAAAAGCTCAAAAAGGTGACTACAATGGGGTCATATGGGTTAAGGGTAATAGTGTATTAGTGGGCTAATGTGTTTGAGGTCATCATTTTGTTAGCAAGTGACTGTGTCAAGGGTCATAGTGGATTATGGGTTTTCCATGTTTAAGGTCATAGAGTGTTACATGGTGACTATGTCTCAGGTCATAATGGTTAAGGGTTATAATGTATTAGAGGATTACTATATTCAAGGTCATTAGTGTGTTACAACTTGTTAGGGAATGATTGCATAAATGATCATAGGGGTTAAACTCGATAGTGTATTAGGGATTTAGCATATTATAGGATGATTTATATTAGAGTGGTCAATATGATCAATATGGTCCATAATCGTAAGAAATTATAGTATAGTAGGGGGTTATGTAATTAGGACTATAGTATGTTAAATAAGTATTGTGGTAGGGTTTATGAGGGTTAGGGGTTGTACTTGTCCAAAGTTTAAAGTAGTTAAGGGGTGGTTGTACTATTTATCATAGGGGTTATGGGGGTAGGTGTGTCCAAGCTCATAATGGTTAATGGAAAAGTTTTGTTAAGAGGTTAATGTGTTAGGGATCCTATTCTATGTAAGACTATAGTGACTAGGGGTTATTTTGTTAAGGGGTTAAAGTGTAAGGGATCATTGTTGATATGTGGTCATAATGGTTGGGGGGCATAAACTATTAGATGATGATTGTGTCAAGGGTTAGGAGGTATAATATGTTGGGTTCATCATGGTTGTGGGTTATCATGTGTTAGGGGTTTGATTGTGTTAGGGCTTATATAAGTCAAAGTGTGTTAATGGGTTAGTATGATAGACATCATAGTGCACATGGGGTCACATTTGTTCATTTTTATAATGTGTAAGGAAGTTAGTGTAATAATGTCATTATGTGTTTGGGGATGACTGTGTTAGGGGTCAAAGTTTGGGACATCGTGTGTAGGTCAAAATGGTTAGGAAATAATTATCTCAAGGATCATAGAAGCTATGTGGTATAGTGTTTTTAGGTTCAAAGTGCTTAAGTTGGTGTTTGTATCAAGGGTCATAAAGGTTACGAGGAATAGTGTGTTTAGATAATAACAATACTAAATAAGAATAATGACAATGACACAAGGGACAAACAGGTCACTAGGGAGATTTGGACATTTGTGGGTAGGGGGTAAAATACCATAGCATCACCAACAAATAGAGGCCTCATTTAACAATTTATTATTATTTTACCAATAGTAGCAATTATCTATTATATATTACTTATCATCATCATTGTTATTGTTATTATTATTATAATTATGTTTTGCTAAGACTATTATTTTGGACATTTATTTGGTATGATCCAAACTTATGCATGAACGCAACAAAATACAGATATCAACATAAACATAAAGATGCAACAAAAATAAAACCGCATTTCATTAATATCAAAGAATTGAAATATGCTTACATATTGAATGGAAATAAACTAGCTCGGGCGATGGTAGCTTATTTATGAGAAGAGATGTGGCGGCTAGATGCCTCTGAAATGTGTTACAGTGAGGCTCAAAGGCCTATTTATTATTTAGAAATAATGGAAAGCCCTAAACATCCAAAAACCTAACCCTAGGAGATGAAGCGCCAAAACTATGGGCCCCGTTGGGGTAAATTGATACATCAACTTCCCGGGGTCGTAACTTTTGCATTCGATATCTGTTTGATGTGCACAATACCTCGTTAGAAATATATATTTGAGGAATACAACTTTCATCTGAAAACATCTAACAAAATTGCACATTTTCACGTTTTCCAAAAAACATCATTTAGGGCCTCAAAACGACTCCAGAGGTTTCGGACCTGAAAAAATGCCAAAATTAGTAAAGTATGCTACAATTATGGAAACTAAAATAAATGATGGTACAATGGTGGGAGTCCCTGTGGAATAGGTGGGTGGCCACCAATATCCACCTGGATAAGTCCTCCCCCTTTAGGAAGCAACGTACCCCATTGCGTTGAGTTCCTCCATGAGATAGGGAAACTTCTGTTGAACTTGGTCCCTAGTGAGCCACTTGCCTTAGTGCAACAGCTGGCTAACTTTGACAACCTGATACAGTTGGATCTTCTGCTGGCGAGTGTTCTTAATCTATGTTTCCATGATCCAATCAGTTGTGGCCTATTCCATGCAGTCTCGGTTTAGCTCTGTTGGTGTGAGTTGTTCTGCAACATCTGATGTGTCCACTAATGGTGGAAAGTAGGGCTGAAGGTAGTCCACATGTAACACTAGTTACAAGCCAAGGAATGGGGGAATGTTGAGCTAAAAATCATTATCTCACACAACCTTGGTAATGGTGTAAGGCCCATTTTAGAGTGTTCTGAGCTTTCGATGGGCTTTGGTAAGGCGTTTTTTCTCCAAATGCAACCAAACTTTGTTGCCCACCTGAAACTTGTGTGGAACCTGATGTTGATGATGCCACTTCTTGTACTTGGCATTGGAATTCTCCAAGATGTCGTGAACCTACTAGCGAATGTGCTGGACATGTTTAATAAATCAGGTTTCTTTATCAGCCTTAGACTGTACATGTGTGGATTATGTCTATGTAGTCACATGAGGCATGAAAACACATTAGACATAATGGTTGAAATCCTAGACCCACTTTAAAGGGACTACGACCAATCGAGCTATGGAGAGCTCTGTTATAACTATTATGCACATAGGGAAGCATCTCATCCCAAGTTTGTGGATTCTTGGAGTTGTACATGCGGAGTATGTGCACTATCATCTTGCTGATGACCTTCTGGACATCAGTATGGGGATGGAATGTAGTCGACTTCATGAGATTGGTGTCTAATAGTGTCCAGAGGATTTACCATAATGTGCTCAAGAACCTGCTATCCTGATCCGATATAATGGTCTACGAGATCCCAAAATGTACCCACACTTGTTCAAATAAGAGTTTGGAAATGTCCTATACTATGATACTCTTCTTGTAGGCTGCCAATATAGCTATCTTAGAAAATCTATCCATGACCAAAAATACACAGTCATTACCATGCTTTGTAGAATGGAGGCCAGACAAATAGTCCATGGAGTTGGATTCCCAACGCTGGTTGGGAGTAGGTAGAGGAATGTACATGCCTTGCTTCTTGATGGTTGGCTTGGTGATGGCATAGGAAACATAGGATATAATATATTTCCCAACATCCTGTCAGAATTTTGGCCAATAGAAGTAATTTTGTATTACATACACAATTTTCTCCACACCAAAGTGTCATGCGACCCAGCTGTAGTGTGCCTCCCAAATCAGCTTAGCACACTTGCTTGAAGGAACACAAAGGTGGTCCTGGTAGCATAATAATGTGTCCTAGAGGTGGAAATCGAGAACTTTCTTGCCATCCAATAGCATCTTGTATGTAGACGTGAACTCTAGATCATTTTTGTACAATTTAGGCCATCCAACTTGTGGCCATAAGAGTTGAGAACAATAGTCATTGTTGCAACTGAGGGCCGACTGAGGCAATCTGCAACATGATTGGTGCTTCCCATTTTGTATTTAATGTTCAAGTGGAATTGTTGCAGATATGTAGATCACTTCTAATGGTGATCGTTTTGCAACTTCCCTTATGTCTGTATAAAATGAAGAGGTCGGTGATCAATGTGGATGACCGTCGCCTTCCCAAGAATGTAATGCTTCCATTTTCATCAAGGTTGCATGATGGAATACATCTATTTATCATAGGTGGGGTACTTCTGAATTGTATCAAAAAGTGTTTCACTAGGATAGGCCACTAGATTCCCGTGCTGGGTGAGGACTGCACCAATAACATAGTTAGAGGCAACTGTCTCAATTTGAAATGGTTACCATAGGTCTAGGAATGTGAGTACCAGTGCAGAGCAGAGGTGACACTTCAACTCAACGAACACATATTGTTGGGACTCAGACCAAGAAAAATTTTCTTTCGCTCCACCCTTGGTAATCTGACTCAAAGGCCAAGTGATATGGGAGAATCCCAACATGAACCTCCGATAAAAATTTGCAAGGCCTAAAAATTTGTGAAGCTCTGTTAGAGTGGTTGGGGCTAGCCAATCCTAAACGATTTGGATCTTAGTAATATCCACATGCATGCCTTGCTTATCTATTATGTAACCCATATATTGGACCTAACTCATGCCAAAGGTTCAATTCTCTAAGTTGGCACACAATTTATGCTGCCGCAGGGTTGGAAGGACCTGTCTAATGTGTTGAAAGTGTTCTTCCCAACTCTTGTTGAAGATGAGGATGTCGTCCAGATAAACAACCATGAATGATTTGGTGAAGGGTCAAAAGATTTCATCCATTAGCCTCATAAAAGTAGAAGGGGAATTTGTCAACCTTAAGGGCATAATGAACCATTCAAAAAGACATTCTTTGGATTTGAAGGTGGTCTTCCATACATTTGTGGGCTCTATTAGAACCTAGTGATAGCCAGAATTCAAATCGATATTACTGAAACACTTGGACCCCTTGAGTTGTTCTAGAAGGCCATCAATCCATGGGATTGGATACCTATTCCTGAAATTGATTTTGTTTAGTTCCCAATAATCAATGTAGAGCCTCCAAGTCCCATCCTTATTTTGTACAAGTACAATCGAGCTCCCACAAGGAAAGGAACTTACTCATATGTCCCCTTTTTCTAGAAACTCTTGGATTTTCACCTTGATCTCTTCATTTTCTAGAATGGAGCGGTGATATATCAACCCAATGGGTAGAGGTGCTCCAGGAGTCAGATTAATTGAATGCTTGACCTGACAGTGCAAGGGTACCCTTGTGGGTGAGGAGAAGATGCCCATGTATTCTTCCAGGACCTCATCCACTTGCTTCTGTTGCATGGAGGAATCCTTCCTGGGGGCCATAGATGTTTCCATGATCTTCCCCTTACTTTAAGAGCGAATCAGAAAGAAAGGAAAAAATTCTCGGTTTGGGAGCTGATCTTACTGCATTGCTTATCAGAGATCAAAGAGATGACAATAGGTGACGCTACCTCTAGTATCTTGTATAACTTATTTCCAAAATAAATAATAACAGTGTGAGGGCTTGACTCATACACAAAATGATTCTTCCACAAGTATGGTTGGCCTAATAATACATCACACAATACCTCATCCATGAAGGGCTTGATGTTGTCGGGAAGGAAACACTCCTGGATGATGCAAAGATCTTATCCTTGGTGAAGCCACCTGATGGTGTATGGCTGTGGGTGTGGTGTGGTCGATAGGCCCAATCGCTTGTTGACCTTTGCTGAAATGAGGTTCTTTTGGCTCCTACTATCGACATGAATTGCAACAGCGAACCCTTCACCCACATATGTGAGTGGAAGACACACTCCCCCTCCTTTGGATATTCAGGCTCATTTTTTAGATCTTGGTGGTGGAAATAGTGGAGCTGGGATCCTCATCAATAATCTGCTTCCCTTTTTCATTCCCCTTTTCGGGTTCTGACTCAGAGTCAGAACATGCATATGAATCTGAAGCCTTCAGCTCGTCCACCGGTGACTGCTTGGCTTGAGACTCACTTGTGTTGTGAGTGGGGCTCTTATGGAAGTCACACCACTTTCCTGTGTCCTGCTTTGTCTTCATGGTGTTGTTATTTGCTTGTGGCTTTGACAGGTTGTCCTAGGTCACCTCGCCTTGGATTTTTCCTTTGTTTTGCGTTTTGGGAGCGCCTTTCCCTTGCCTCGGATTCGCAGATCCAAAGTCTCGCTTCTTTTGTTTAAATCTATGCTCAATCTTGACAGCGTATTGATAAGCAGCGCCAAGCAAGGAGATGTCTAGGAACTCCATCTCATCCTGGATGTACTTGTGTAGACAACCACAATACTTGAGCACCAAATGTTGCTTAGAATCCTTGATGCCCAGCTTCGTGTGAAGGGTATGAAAAATATTTGTGAACTCTGACACATCTTGGTCCCTTCCCTACCATAGCGTGGTCCACTTTATGTATTTCTCTTCATATCTCCCAACATGGTAATATTGTTCCTTGATGATGTCTCAGAAATAATTCCAAGTGGGTGCAACTGAAAACAATGAGTATCCCCTCTCATCCTTTTGTTCACAGTAGGCTTCCCACATGTCCTTGACATGGGGTGTGACTTTGAGGAGTGAAAAAGTAATATTTTCACAGTTGGAAAAGTCATGAAACAAAAAAAAAATCCTTCCAACATATTGAACCATATATCTATGCATGTTCATCTATCTGGTCTTCAAATATGAGAATGTCAAAGTTAACTTGTACCTTAAAAGGAGTGGCACCTCCAGAGTGGTTGCTAGATGAATATGTGTCACCTGTGGGTAGCCGACGAAGGATCTGGGAAAAGTTATACATCATCACGTCCCTCTGTCACTTGAGGGCTTCCTTGAGAAATATTTTGAAAGGATTTCCTACTCCCTCGTCTTTATTTTCTTTTGCCATGGGAGGTTGTTGGGGTTTGTGAGGTTGGTCTTGCAAAGTTTCAACTAGTTCGAGCCCTAACTCCTTATACCCTAACCTCATTGGGGACATGTAAAGAAAAACAGAGAAACAATAGACCTCTCTGATACCACTAATTTGGACTTATGCAGGAATGCAATAAAATACATATATAAACATAAAAGCAGAGATGTAGTAGAAAAAAAACTTCATTTCGTTAATATCAAAGAGCTGAAATATGCTTACATACAGAATGGAAATAAACTAGCTTGGGTGATGGTAGCTTATCTCTGAGAAGAGATGTGGTAGCTACATGCCTCTGAACTATGTTACAATGAGGCTCGAAGGCATATTTATTATTGAGAAACAATGAAAAACCATAAACATCCAAAAGTATAACCCTAGGAGATGAAGTGCCAAAACTATGGGCCCCGTTGGGGTAAATTTGTACATCAACTTCCCAAGGTTGTAACTTTGGCATACAATCTCAGTTTGAAGTGCACGATACATCGTTAGAAATATATATCCGAGGACTACAACTTTTGATTTCAAATGTTGGTAAAATACTTCCATTTTCCCATTTTACAAAAAAATGTCGTTTAGGGCCTCAAAATGACTCCAGAAGTTCAGGACCCGAAAAACTGCCAAAATTAGTACGCTGTGCTACAATTACGAAAACTGAAAGAAATAATGGTACAATGGTGGGGGTACAAATAGAATAGTAGGGTGGCCACCAATATCCACCTATATCAAGGTATGACTACTTGGGACTCAATAATGTCTTCTATTTTTAATAATAAATATGTTTTTATATATTTGCAAGCACAACAAAAAGATATGGAATTAGATTCAAAGCCATCAAGGGAGCAAGAAACTAGGGTTTCCAAGTGGTTTCCAAACACCCCCTTGTTGGCTTGTTGCATATTTGTGCAATTGCGGCAGATTTGGTTGCATATTTGGGGTTTTTCTTCAATTGTTTTGGCTCTCTTAGTTGTTTATAGTTGTTGCATGTAGATTGCTTCAATATTCATGGAAAATCAAGAGTTTATGTTGTTGGTTTGGGGTTTCAAACTTGGTTTTTTTACCACCCTAGATTTTTATTGGCTTGTATGATCTATTTCGTTGAGCAGTTTCATTGAGTTCATTGCTTATATAATGGGTGGCATTTCCAACCCTTTTGTGTGGATGTACATAGATATCTACCACGTGGCAGATTTTTAAAAAGGGAATATACAATTTCTTCTCTTGATTTGGGGCACAGGGGCTCCACTGGGGGAGCAATACCATACCACGTGGGTTCGTATTGGGGGATATATATTGAGGAAAAAAAGGCATAATATATTGGGGGATATATAGGGGGTAAAGGGTTTTTATATTGGAAGCTATAAAAAATGGAGTTCAAAGTTAATGAAAAAATATAAAGGGGTATAAAAAATGTTAATGAAAAAATGGACACCTACAATGTCTAGTGGAAGTAGGGGTTTTTAAAATTGGGAAGGTGTATTGGGTTCGTATTGGTAGGGGGTTAAATTATGTGATTTTTAGGGTTGTTTTCCAATATGTTGTCAAATTAAGGATATTTTTTAATATGTCGCGAATGCACGTGATAGGACAAAGGTTCATTGAGTGAAGCTCCTGCGATTTGGGGTTTGCTTCCTTTGTGAATAGGGACATTAATACCCTAAGGAAAGAGGGTTGATTGGTAAGCTTACTAGACTTTGGCCTAGTTATAGCTCTGTTTTAGAATTCATCTCTAACAATTGGGTAGATAATGAGCCCATTAATACTTTATATTGTGGAAATGGTTATTTTGCTTTTGTTTTTAAAAGTAAAGAGGACATGGACCAAATATATAGATTTGGGCCCTATTTCTTGGCCTCCAGGGGAATGTTTCTCACCCAATGGATTCTGGATTTTAATCCTACCATGAAAATATCTTATGTGCATGTCTGGATTATATTATCATATCAACCCTTTATTTGCTACAGGATGGCATTTTCAAATCCATATGTGAGAGGTCGATACATTACTAGTTCTCAGGGAAAGGATAATAATGTCTCTTATGCCATAATTTGTGTTGAAATAGAATTGGAAAAAGGACTCCCCAAGAAAATTCAACTTGACTTTGAGGGTCAGTCCCATCTTCAAGATTTGGATTATGAGTAGGTTCCTTTTAAAAACAATTTTCGCCATGAGTATGGACACATTGCAAAAAGTTGCACAAAATATCCAACTTCTCAAACTCCTATCCCACTATCATCTTCTCAAATTAATGATAAGCAAGGAGCATTCAAACTAGTTTCATCCCAACAACCCTGAATCTCATAATCATCCTTCCTCCAAGATAAATATGAAGCTTTGAAGTCCTTGGAGGAAGAACTTGAAGAACACCAGTCATATTTAGATCAAGTTCCTTTAAAGAACATCAATTCACCCTCTGAGGAAGAGACTACTTCTAAGCATATTAAAAAAAAAACCTCATTCAGATAAGAAGGAAGAAGAGGCTAGTTCAAAGAAACAAAAGAAGGTCAATCTCTCCTCTTCTTCTCCTTCCTATTCAAATGTTCTAAAAAGCAATCAACGATCTTCTCCTCCATTAACAAGAAGTAGAAAAGATCAAAGCAAGAAATCCTCAAAATCTAGTGCCCATCATTCTTTAGCCTCCCGTGGTTCTAGTGGGGGGTCGGTTTTGATTAAATCTTAGAAATGTTTTGTTTTTGTACTATCTTGTGCAAGCAATTTGTAAAAAGTTACTCATGTTCTCAAGAAGAAGTATGCTCAAGTGTTAGAAGGACTAGTATTGGATCACCCCCCATTCTTCTTTTGTTTGGAGGAGGATGGTTTTTTTCCTCTCCCTTTTAGAATCATTGCATTATTTTTCTTTGTAGCATTGATTATGATGTACTTCAACTACGTATTCTAGCCGCATATTTTTGCTTAATACAAATTTTTTGTTCTAGTTTAAATATGTATGTGTGTGTGTGTAGTTATATGTATTGGTACACATTTTTGTAGAGGGGTTAATAAACAATATTAAGGATATTTAACAAACATTGTAATGCCCAATATTGAGACCACTGGTTGCAAAACTAAGTATTTTGATAGAGCGTTGGGGTAGATATATATCTTAGATATTTTTATTGGTGATAAATCACAAAAAATCTTGGAATACAAGCATGTGTAAAAATATGGATAAATGAGATGCAAAAATCATTGAAGCCACAAGAAATGGTGCAGGGAATTTTCTATCCATAAGGGAAAGAAGAGTGGAAAACTGTTTGAAATAATAGTATAATCCATTAATGGAAAATAAAAATTAGGAATTGATATTGTTTATAAGAATTAAAAAATTGATGACTTGGAAATGGGCCTATAAAACTAAATATACTTCACATGGAAAAATTGTAAACATAAATCAATATTAGCTACTGAGGGGTCCTCATTCCGAAAAAAAAAAAAAAAAACAAAAAAAAAAAAAAAAAAAAAAAAAAAAAAAAAAACAAAAAAAAAAAAAAAAAAAAAACAAAACAAAACAAAACAAAACAAAACAAAACAAAAACAAAACAAAACAAAACAAAAACAAAAACAAAAACAAAACAAAACAAAACAAAACAAAAACAAAAAAACATTGACTATATAAGATTTTTTTGCTTCAAATACAAACATGAATACCATAAGAATAATGTAATCATTACCAACAAGTTTAGAATCACAACTTCATCAAATTGATGTTAAAAATGCATTATTGAATGGTCATTGGTGATCTTATTTAGGAAATTTTTGTGTAACAACCACCTAGTTTTGTTGATGAGAAAAATCCTAGGTAGGTTCGCAAACTGAAGATATCTTTATATGGTTTGAAATAGACACCTAGAAAATGGAATAATAAAATTTATGAGAAATTATCAAATATTGGTTTTATGAGATGTAGAATATATTTAAATATTTATGTGAAGAGGTAAAATGGTAAATCTTGGTTGTGATTCATTGTGGGAATGATTTGGAGATTACTAGAAATAATTTAGGATGATAAAAGTTGAAGTATAACTTGAAGAAAATATGTTCTACTTAAACATCTTTTCGTGATGCAAATTTGGTAGTGTGATGATGATTTTAGCTTAACTATGTTCTTGATATAGTTTAGAAGTTTAGAATGAGTGATTATAGAATCTCCCCTACTCCTTTTTAGTCTAATTGAATTTTCCAATGATTCTTATTCAAAGAAAGTTCATCCTACTTCGATACACAAGTTGTTGGAATTTTTCTTTATCTAATTCCTTCTAGACTAGATATACACTTCATGGTAGGTTTGGTCACTAGATATATTGTGAGCCTAAATATAGCGCAAAAAAGGAAGTACTTACGATCAAGAACATCTCATGTGAACAAATAAGTATTATAAAGAAATTAGACATGACAACCAACATGCAATTCCACTTTGGCAAAGAATATAGTTTCATGTGGAGACTAAGCATGTGAATCTATATGTAAACTACCTCAAATATATTGCACATGATGGAATTACCAAGTCCAAGTTTTGTAAATGTGAAGAATAGGTGGAAAATATGCTCATCAAATAATTTACACAGGGGAAGTTTGTGAATTAGTGGAGTTTTTAGAGAAGATAACAAATCCAAGAGTATGTGAAAGCTTGTATTAACCTTGAACATGGAAAAGGATAAGCATAGCACAATGTAGATTTTTTAAAGTCAATGATAAATTTTGATTTTTCTTATTTAAGGAAAGAATTAAAGGCGTATGGACGAAAATTAATCCCATTATAAATGCATCATGTTAAGGCATTAGATAAGATCAACAAAATTTAAATTTTCTTCAAATTAAGAAGCCATATAGATATATATTCCATACTAGATGAGAATAAACTAATTTTTTTAACCCATAACTGTTATATTGAGCCTGTGGTGACGAAAAAATGATTATACTATGAAGAATTGATCCCAAATACAAGATGAGATTATTTAGGTTTGGAAGAAAAAAAACACCTATACACTACCAGATGGTAAAACACATAAAAGAGCATGAAAAAAGTTCCCTTTGCTCAAAGTTGATGGGCACCATCAACAAGCAAGGGGAAGACCTTTCATCTAGGTCAAATGATAAAGCATGAATTTTTGAGGTCATGTAAGCTTGAAGAAGTCAAGAAAAAAGTTTCAATGTAAGAGTTGGACCTATAAGGGCTAGGTTGTATAATCATGAAAGGCATACAAGAAAATTTTGCATAATGAAAAATGTTGTAGACCTTGTCCAATTTATTTGTGGGAATTGAAATATTTTGTAAGAAAAGGTTTTGAAAGTGAAAACTTTGTTATTTTTATAGGGATAAATTACAAACCTGTAAAATGACTAGAAAAATAATATTGGAGTGTAGAATTGTGAGCCCCACAAGGACCGAGTTATAGAAGTAGGGGAACCCCCATAGAGAAGATTATGACATGCCAAAAATAAGACTAGGTTAAAGAAACGTCACATAAAAGTTGTGTGCAACATCATGCTAATAATGGTTATGAAAGAATGGATATATTTATAGAGATACCATAACCCCAAGGTTGTGATAGCATAATGCTTATTTGCCAAATCTAAACAATCAAAATCTAGGTAGATATTCATATAGCCTTGCAAATTCTAAGCATGTTGTGATTTCAATCTAAAAAAGGAATTATTGTTCTATATGCATTGGGAAGTTCATCAAGTTTTGGTATAGTTACAATTTGGGAGTGGTTTTTATAACAATGACCTAGGTTCAAACCTTGTTGGGCATGATTTTCCCTTGCAAAGGGTTTGTCAAATGTGGCTACTAACCTTTGGCACTGTGTCACTTATTGGTGGAACTTTTGGCCATTATATTTTTGATGTAGCATTCAAGATAATCATTGTTGATTATTTTAATGGCATTGGCGAGGTACCAATGACACTATTCTCACTGAGTGCAAGGGGATAGGATATATTTCTTGTAGGTTTAGCATCGATTAAAAGATAGGTTTCCATTTTAAAAAATATCTACAATACTATGACAAAGGTGAAAAGTGAGCTAGGATATCAGTGCATGAGAAAAGTGAACAATTTGTAGTGCTTTATAAGATAAAACTTGATATAGAATTATTATTTACAAAGACTCTAATGTGACACTTTCAAGTATAAACATCACCTTGTTCCCTATGTTTGATCCAAGGTTAATTATGTAGAATTTGTGCCTAAAAAGTTCAATTTTATGATACCTTGTAAAACTACTTAATGCTCCAAGCTAAAAATACTTGCACTAGCAAAGAAAATTGAGAGAGAATTGACACATCTAATTTTAGGATAAATTGTAGGACATATATATACATAATTAAATTACTTTGTTATATATGTCAATCAAGTTTATATCATGTGGTTGGGAGGAATGATTGTTATCCTCCTCGCCTGAGTTGAGCCCATATTGAGTATATTGTCGTAATGGATTTGAGCCTTCTTGTTAAACAACCTCGAGCCCAATGAAAAACATCTTACCCTTACACATAGGGTGGGTGGAGTGTTTGGTTACATGAAAACAAAAACAACATTTTTCCATCCCTAATTTAAGACTTCACATAAGGAGTTTTCTCTACATATACCATTAGCACTAGCCACTAGTAAGTCTAAGAAAAAAGTACTAGAAAAATGTCAATCCTTCAAAAGAGCATCCAAATTTATATTAGCACAATGCCCATGTACAAGGAAACCTCATAAACTTGAATAGGAATTTGGAAAATATAATTAGACTATTACATCATACATATTAAAAATCATAATTGTGTGCAAAAAATGAACACAATAGATTTTTAGTATTCTTTATGAATAGTAGTAAATATCATAACAATCCACAAACCCCCTATTTTCAAAATCCAAATAGGCATAACTTTAAAGATAGAATAGTTATTAAAATGAAACTTCAACGTATATCTTTCAACAAACACATTTTTTGTTATTGAATTAAGGCTTATGTGATCCATAATAGTTTTTGAGATAAGTTTTCGGCGATAATCACATCAAATTTATTTGTCAAAACGTTTCGAACGATATAGTGTGGTTCATCGTCGATGAGCCACACTGGATGGTTCAAAACGCGTCGACAAATTAATTTTATGTGATTATCGCCAAAAAATTGTCCCAAAAACAGTTTTTGTTATAAATGTATATTAAAAGAACAATTGTTTAAATAAGGATGCCTTCACTTTTGTCATTTAAAGTATTTTTAATTTGAAACTAATTATTTTCATGCATATCCACCACCACATTCACACAAACCTTCCATACGGTCCTTCTCCTTCTACTACCCTTGGTACTCTTTTTTCTCCCTACACCTAACTTGGTTATCAACTGACCTTGATAGTAAAAATGTGAGAAAATAGTCCATGATAAAACATATAAAAACATTTGCAAGCTTTGATTTTGTTTATATTTTTCCTTTCAATGTTGTTAGCCCTCCATATTGGCAAGCTAAGAGAGATGTGTGATCTACATGAGTCAGTTATGTTGGAGATATAGGTAGAAATTTTTCCATATCAAATAATGTTCCTATGTGGCAATAAATAAAATGTTGATAGACACATTACCAACCATTTTTTGAACCCCCTTTCCAACCCATCATTTAGACTTTGATGCAAGAGGACACTGAAAAACTTGAATAAATTAAAGATATTGTGAAAAATATAAAGTGCATAACAAAATACATAGACAAACATGTGGAAATATGTAACTAGGTTTGGTCTTCATAATATTTTATGTATTTGATGTAAAAGAGAAAGAAAATTTATTATTATTATTTTATAGCGTGGGTTTCATGCTACAGGTCAATTCAATTTTAGGTAAAGCATCTATTGTGCACTTTTAGGGTCTTGTCATAAAATCAAGGAGTCAAAAGTGTCATTATTATATGTAATAAAACCCATTGGGAATCTTGTAAACAGGTCAAAAGAATTTATTTGAGTTAAAATTTTGTCAAATGTCCCTCAAAGAAGTCAACCTGCAAGAGAATAAGTCGACCTCATAAAGGGTGATTCATACTCCTTGGAAGTCTATTTATAAGAATAAATCAACCTCATTTGAAGGGGAATTAATCAAGTTTGTTGAAGCAAGAAGGAAGGCTAGAAGTCGAGCAAAAGAAGAAATAATATCTAAGGAAGAAAAAATTGAAGTCTAAACCCTAATTTTGTCTCCTTTCTCTCACACGTGCAAAGAATAAGCTAGGGTTTATGTAGCTGCAAAGGATGAAATTTTAGATCTCCAAAGAAGGTTGAAATCTCTGATCAAAATGCAATTCATATCATTCATTTGTCTAACAAATAATAAGTAAGCCATGCGAAGATGAAAGGAGGTTGAAATTAGCCTCCCTATCCCACATGTGCGAAGTTACAGCTGTTGCAGAAAGGCCAAAAATTTCAAAGCTGCAGTAAAGGCTGAAATTTATTGCTAGGGGAAAAAGTTGCAGAAAGTTGTAGGGTTTTACGTTGCAAAAGTTGTTGAAGTTCCTAGAGGAATTGCTGAAGGGTTGAAATTTATTGAAGGTTGGCTTGGTCTAGGAGGGGTCTCAGTCTTGGGTTAGAAGGTCATGTAATTCTTCATTTGAAGATTCTATAAGAAGAGAATAATTTCTTGTGGGTTTTCCTCTCTAGGAGAGGTTTTGGCCCTAGCTAGCATCATATATCTTGTGTCCACTTTGTTATATTGATATTCATGTTTTGGTAGTTGTTTGATGATAAGAACAACATAATAATCAATATAGGAAGAAGAAAAATAGAATTACATCAAGTTAAAGTAAAAGAACATCACAAGTAGTTATCAATTTTAGAGAAATCACACCTAATCTCGATGCCCTAGATTTCCCAACATGGTATCAGAGCTAAGGTGACAAGGAAAGGCAACCTAAATATCACTCAATTGGAAAAAGGATAAATAAGGGCTAAACATAAGAGTAATAGTATCAATGATATCTAGTCATCACATCACAAAGCCTCTATCATCTTAAAGTAAGGACTCTTGAAACAAGAATATAAGACCTTAAGGAAACTACCTCCATCTCAAAGTAAGAAGTACTTCACATATTTGAAGCATCTTTGGAAGTATCCCACCTTCCACATCATCATACAAAGGAAGCAATAAGAGAACTTCATAAAATCAATCTAATTTATGTCCCTCATATTGAAGAGAAGAAGCATTTCCATTTTGAGAAACCATTGTTATCCCTCCCTCATTCTAAATCTCACACTATAGTGGAAGACAACATTAGAAAGGAGGCATATTCATTTGTAAAGTAAGTAATTTATATTCATGTATCAACCTACAAATTAAATGACTTTATACAAGGATAACAATAAACTTGTTGGGACATCAAACTATCTTGCATGGAAGAAAATAATCGATTTGATTCTTACAGAAAATGAAGTTTGTTAGTATATCAAGGGTTCCATCACAAAGCATCCTCAAGAAAAATCTCAAGTATTTTCAAAGTATATGAAAGGATAAGTAAGGAATCAAATAATCCTCATTGAATCTATCAAGGATTCTCTCATTTCCCTTATATCAAAATTGAAGACATCAAAATAGTTCTATGACAAGTTGGTATAGCTATATTCCGTAAGTACAGCTGGGGAAATAATATCCTTAAGAACTGAATTATACAATATGAAAGTATCAAAAGAAGAAAGGTAAGCTTCATATCTCATGAAGGTATCTCATATTTGAGATAAAATACAAGATCTAGGAGAAACAATGTCAGATCCAGAGTTGACCACTTGTGTACTCAATGCACTACCAAATGAATGGGGCAAATTTGTATCAAGCATCTATGGAAAGAAGGAAGGTACACCATTCAGTGATCTATGGGCATTATGTAAGATTTAAGAAACCATATTAAAATAAAAGAAAGATGTTGGATAAAATGATCAAACACAATCATTCACATCTATGACTAGGAAGAAAGGAAAGTTTGAAAAATCCGAGCCTTAGAAGAAATTTCAAAATAAAATTGACATTTCTAAGATTTAGTGCTATGAATGTAATGAATATGGGCACTTCAAAAGGAATTTTACTAAAATAAAGAAGGGAAACAAGAAAAGGAAATAAATAATTGAAGCCCATGTGACTAAAGAAGTAGAAGAACTGGAAGAAAAGAGATCAAAGAAGGAAGAAGTGAAAAACCTCTACTATTAAAGGTATCTGATATATTAAGTTTATTTTTAAAGACAATAGTAATGGTAGGAAGCTTTACAATTTTGATAAGAAGCATTGTATAAATAATTGATATAACATCATTAATAGAATCATGAAAGGATAAGGTGAAACAACAATTTGCATGATTGAAACAAGTAATCTAGCAAGATAGGAGGATAAGAGATCATCACACCTCATCATCATTAGAATAAATCATTTGCAGAAAAGGGATCACCAATATCCTCCATTAGAATATTTGCTGGAAAGGTTCACCTATACTTAGAAGAAGTAAGTGTTACATAGATAGTCTACACTCCACCTAACGTGGGATCCACAATTTAGAAGGATGAAGGTATGGTGACAAATAAGTGCAACATGACAATCTAGTTGAATTATTTTTCATTTTAAAGAAAAGAAAAGGAAGTTGCTGGAGGAATCCTAGATGATTAAACGAAGGAAGAGTTATACATATATATTTGGTAATTTTTAAAAGATATATAAAGTCATGTCATCACTCAATTTCAGATAGAATGGTTGGAATGTTCAATCTCATGAGCATGATTGAAGAAGAAATGAACTCTTCCTTATGAATGACACATGAAGGCATAATACAATATGCCTTGAACTCTTCTACATTATGACATGATAGAATCAACATCATATGACCTCATATGAGGTGGTGGACAACAATTGTACCTATGGAAGAAGAGTTATGTATAGAGATCCAGAGGATGAAGTATGTGAAGAAGTTGAAAGGAGAATTCGTGAAGATGTGTCTACAACTACTTAATCAACATATGATGTTAAAAGGGACTGGCTATGATATCTCCATGAAGAAGCTATGAATACCCTGATAAGTATGATGAAGAAGGATAACCTCAGTAATGGAATCTTTGGAGATGGATCCATAAAGAAAATATGCTAATGTTGTAGAAGCAAATGTCATGATGAAGGTCCATCATAAAGAGGTAATTTTGGTATGATGATTAGATTTTTGAAAGAAAACATTTGGTTGGATTGGAACAAGGTTATTGACATAAGGTTGTATAAATTCACGTACAACTAGTACACATAAATTTGGATGAAGTATTCTGAGAGAAACATGACTTGGAAGAAGGTAGCAGTATGAAAGATAGCCAAGTGATGATAAAGAAGATCTCTTTCTATTGAAAAGAAGGATGACATGACTAACAATAGTTATTTCAACACTATATTCCGTTGAAGGAAAGTGATGAGAAATATGGTTGAAGCCCTACAAAGAAGTTATGGAATAATATGGCTCCATGATGAAGTTGAAGTTTATTCATGACATGATGATGTAGAAAGAGGAGACCTACAAGAATCCAAGAGTACCATGATCTCCACGAAGAACAGATGGTTGTTGTTGGAAACAAGTCCCTAGTTAATATGGAGCTTTGGTGTATTCATTTCATGTAAAGGAATGAGTATATCCTCCCTAGTTGAGAGGGAGAGATAGACACATCATTATTTTCTTCATATCATGAAGAAAGAATGGAGGATTGGGTAAGAATTTGAGAGAAATATTGATACTTTTTGAGGACAAAGTAGGGAATCCAATAGCTAAGAGTAGTCGAAGAAGATATTCCTTGAGGATCTGTAAATCCAAGACAGGAATGGTCCTAAAAGGACATAACTTGTGAACATCTGGATGTGGTATGTGCCTTGAGAGACAATGATGAAGGTGTCTATAAATCATTGTCTCTCTAGCATTGTGCTCTAATATAGTGGAGAGATAGAGTTGTTAGTCAAGGCCTTGCTATATGAAACTATTGGTTGATATGATGATATCCATTGATATAAGCTAAAAGATAGCTTATGAGATGGCTTACCAATATGACTCTTCTTATGAGAAACTTTTCAATATGAGAATGTCCATGTACCTTCTATGTATTATGAATACCTCCCTAGTTAAGAGGGAGCGTTGAAATATGTAACTAGGTTTGGTCTTCATAATATTTTATGTACGCACGATTTTATGTAAAAGAGAAAGAAAATTTATTATTATTATTTTATAGCATGGGTTTCATGCTCTAGGTCAATTTATTTTTAGGTCAAGCACCCATTGTGTGCTTCTAGGGTCTTGTGATAAAATCGAGCAATCAAAAGAGTCATTATTATATGTAATAGACCCCATTGGGCATCTTGTAACAAGTCAAAAGAATTTATTTAAGTAAAAATTGTGTCAAAAGTCTCTCTAAGACCAACTCGACCTGAAAGAGAAGAAGTTGGCCTCATAAAGGGTAATTAGTACTCCTCGGAAGTCTATTTATAAGAAGAACTTGACCTCATTTGAAGGGGCATCAATCAAGTTCGTTGAAGCAAGAAGGAAGACTAGAAGTCAAGCAAAAGAAGAAATAAGATATAAGGAAGAAGAAATTGAAGTCTAAACCCTAATTTTGTCTCCTTTATCTCACACGTGCAAAGAAGAAGGTAGGGTTTCGGCATCTACAAAAGATGAATTTAAAATCTCCAAAGAAAGTTGAAATCTATGATCAAAATGCAAGTCATATCATTCACCTATCTAACAAAGAAGAGGAAAGACAATCAAAGAAGAAAGGAGGCTGAAATTAGACTCTTTATCCCACACGTGCGAAGTTTTAGCTACTGCATAAAGGCTGAAAATTGCAAACCTACAGTAAAGGCCAAAATTTGTTGCTAGGAGTCGAATTTGCATAAAGTTGTTGGGTTTGAAGTTGCAAAAGTTGCTAGAGGAATTGTTGAAGGGTTGAACTTTTTTGAAGGTTGACTTGGCCTTGGAGGGGTCTCGGTCTTGGGTCAAAAGGCCTTGGAATTCATCATTTGAAAATTGTATAAGAAGAGAAGAATTTCTTGTGTGGTTTCCTCTCTAGGAGAGGTTTTGGCCCTGGCTAGTAGCATATATCTTGTGTCCACTTTGTTATATTGATATTCAGTTTTTAGTAGTTATTTCATGATAAGAAAACCATAATAATCAAGATAAGAAGAAGCAAATTAGAAGTACATCAAGTTAAAGTAAAAGAACATCACAAACAATTATCAGTTTTAGAGAAATAAAATCTAATCTAGTTTCCCTATATTTCTCAACATGGTGTCAGAGCTAAGGTGAAAAGGAAAGGAAACCTGAAGATCACTCAATTAGTAAAAGGATAAATAAGGGAATAATATAAGAGGAAGAGCATCAAGAATATCTAGTCATCACATCGCAAAGACTATCATCTTAAAGGAAGGACTCTTGGAAGAAGAATAAAAGACCTCAAGGACACTACCTCCATCTCAACGTAAGAAGGAATTAACATATTTGAAACATATTGGGAAGTAGCCCACCTTCCACATCCTCATCCAAAGGAGGAAAGAATAACACTTCATCAAAAAATTTGAAGTTATCTCCCTTATATTGAAGAGAAGAAGCATTTCCATTTTGGAAAACCATTGTTATCCCTCACTCATTCTAAATATCACACTCTAGTGGAAGACATCATCAGCAAGGAGGTGTCTTCATTTGTCAAGTAATTAATTTATATTCATGTATCAACCTACAAATAAAATGAATTTATGCAAGGATAACAATAAACTTGTTGGGACATCAAACTATCTTGCATGGAAGAAAATAATCGATTTGATTCTTACAAAAAATGAAGTCTTTGAGTATATCAAGGGCTCCATCACAAAGCCTCCTCAAGAAAAATCTCAAGTATTTTTGAAGTATATGAAAGGAGAAACAAGGGCTCAAAGAATACTCATTAAATATATCAAGGATTCTGTCATTCCATTTGTAGCAAAATTGAAGACATCAAAATAGATCTATGACAAGTTGGTAGAGATATACTCCATAAGTACAACTGGGGAAATAATATCCTTAAGAACCGAATTATATAAGATGAAAGTATAAAAATAAGAAAGGGTAGCTTCATATCTCACGAAGGTATCTCAAATTAGAGATAAAATGTGAGAATTAGGAGAAACACTGTCAGATCCAGAGATGACCGCTTGTGTACTCAATGCACTACCAAATGAATGGGGTAACTTTGTCTCCATCATCTATGGAAAGAAGGAAGCTACACCATTCATTGATCTATTGGCATTATGTAATATTGAAGAAACCAACTTAAAAGCAAAGAATGATGTTGGATCAAATGAGAAAACACAAACATTCACAACTATGACAAGGAAGAAAGGAAAGTTTGGAAAATTTGAGCCTCAGAATAAATTTCAAAAGAAAATTGACATCTTTAAGATTCAGTGCTATGAATGTAATGAATATGGGCACTTCAAAAGGAATTGTCCTAAACTCAAGAAGGGAAAAAATAAAAGGAAAGAAAGAAGTGAAGCCCATGTGACTAAAGAAGTACAAGAACCGCAAGAAAATAAATCAAAGAAGGAAGAAGTGAAATACCTCTACCATTAAAGGTCTCTCATATATTAAGTTTATTTTCAAAGAAAATAGTAATGGTAGGAAGCATTACAATTATGATAAGATGCATTGAAGTAATAATTGAGATTAAATCATTAATAGAAGCATGAACGGATAAGAAGAAACAACAATTTGCATGGTTGAAACAAGTCATCTAGCAAGATATGGGGATAAGAGATCATCACTCATCATCATTAGAATAAAGCATTTGCATAAAAGGGATCAAAAGGATCCTCCATTAGAATATTTGTTGGAAAGTTTCACCTCTACTTAGAAGAAGCAAGTGTTACATAGATAGTATACACTCTACCTAATGTGGGATCCATAGTTTAGAAGGATGAAGGTATGGTGACAAAGAAGTGCAACATGACAATCTAGTTGAAGTATTTTTCATCTTAAAGAAACGAAAAGGAAGTTGCTGGAGAAATCCTAGTTGATTACATGAAGGAAGAGGTATGCATATATATTTGGTAATTTTTAATAGATAGATAAAGTCATGTCATCACTTAATTGTAGATAGAATGGTTGGAATGCTCTATCTCATGAGCATGATTGAAGAAGAAAGGAACTCTTCCTTATGAATGACACATGAAGGAATAATACAATATGCCTTGAACTCTTCTACACTATGACATGATTGAATCGACATCATATGCCCTCATATGAGGTGGAATACAACAATTGTATCTATGGAAGAAGAGCTATGTATAGAGATCTCGAGGAAGAAGTATATGAAGAAGTTTAAAGGAGAATTTGTGAAGATGTGTCTATAACTACTTAATCAACATCCGATGTTAAAAGGGATTGGCTATGACATCTCCATGAAGAAGTTATGAAGACCTTGATAAGTATTATGAAGAAGGATAACCTCAGTAATGGAAGCTTTGGAGATGGATCCATAAATAAAATATGTTGATGTTGCAGAAGCATATGTCATGACGAAGGGCCATCTTAAGGCGATAATTTTGGTTTGATGATTTGATTTTTGAAAACAAGCATCTGGTTGTATTAGAATAGGGTTATTGATAGAATGTTGTATAAATTCACCTAAAGCTAGTACACATAAATTTGGATGGATGCTTCTAAGAGAAACATGACTTGGAAGAAGGTAGCAGTATGAAAGATAGCCATATGATGATAAAAAATATCAATTTCCGATGAATAAAAGGATGACATGACTAAAAATAATTAGTTCAACACTATGTTTCATTGAAGTAAAGTGATGAGAAAGATTTTTGAAGCCCTATGAAGAATTTATGGAAGAAGATGGCTCCATGATGAAGTTGAAGTGTATTTAAGACATGATGATGCAAAAAGAGGAGACCTACAAGAAGCTGAGAGTACCATGATCTCCATGAAGAACATATGGTTGTTGGTGGAAACAAGTCCCTAGTTAAGCGGGAGCTTAGGTGTATTCCTTTCACGTAAATGAATGCGTAGATCCTCCCTAATTGAGAGGGAGAGATAGACACACCATTGTTGTCTTCATATCAAGAAGAAAGAATGGACAATTGGGTAATAATTTGAGACCAATATTGATACTCTTTGAGGATGAGGTAGGGCATCCAATAGGTAAGAGTAGTCAAAGAGGATATTCCTTGAGGATGTGTAAATCCAAGACAGGAATGGTCCTAAAAGGACATAACTTGTGAAAATTTGGATGTGGTATGTGCCTTGAGAGACAATGATGAAGGTGTTTATAAATCATTGACAAGGGTTGAAATTTGTTGAAGTTTGATATGGTCTCGGAGGGGTCTCAATATTGGGTAAAAAGGTCTTGGAATTAGTCATTTGGAGATTCTATAAGAAGAGATAATTTCTTGTGGTTTTTCCTCTCTAGGAGAGGTTTTGGCCCTGGCTAGCATCCTATATCTTGTGTCCACTTTTTCTATTTATCTTCATGTTTTGGTAGTTGTTTTATGAATCAAATTAGAACTACATTAAGTTAAAGTAAAAGAACATCACAAGTAGTTATCAAGTTTAGAGAAATCACACCTAATCTAGCTGCCCTATATTTCTCAACACATGCATGGCATATCGACTTGGTGAGTGAAAATACTAAATGTAATGAGCTCATTCACCCTACCATCACTAGTTTTGGACTATAGTTTTCGTATATATAGTCTATTTATGCATAATATTTCCACCTTGAGAGAATGTTAACAATCAACAAGAACGATCAAAGTATCATATTAATATCAATGAAGGGGTTTTCATTTGTATTTAATGATTCTTTTTAAAGGGAAACAAATGATGTCATTGTTAACATCCTCCACTTAAGGTACTTTGGTTGGTTTATGGGAAACTATCCTTAATGGGTTACATAAACAAGCAACACAACCAAGGAGATTATTAGATACAAATATGGGATGAGGAGAACTATGTTATTTTGAGCAAATTGTAATGTAAACTTCATTTACCATTGCATCATGATGGATACTATCTCAACTCAACTTTCTTTTGTGATCTACCTATTTTTTATATTGAGGTGATTTTTCAATACATAGATAGGATGTTCCTCCATGATGCAACTCAAGAAGCCATCTAGTTTTAGTTACAAACACATGATTTGAGAGTCTATTTGCTTATATAGTAGTGATCAAGTCAAAGACAAATGTCCCTAGATGAATGTATAGATTCTACTCCAAGATAATATTTTAATGGTTTTAATTCATTTAAAACTTGAATAGCTTATTAATTTTAATTAAAGGGTTGGTTAAGCATTTTGATGGCCAAACATCAAAGTTGCAAAAGCTTGCACTTCTTTTGAAGCCAAACTTATAGAAATTCCAAAAGTGAGTGCAAGAGGAACATCATTGCACATATTTACTCTTAGAAGTGCAACAAATTGACCTTAAAACGACTTAATAATTTGGTGTCTATGCTTTATAATTTAAGGGCATCACAACAAACAATTATAATAGGAGTAATGTTGCTACCACTAAGCTAAACAATAGGTGTAACCTCAAATTGTATTGTGGAAACAAGGAAGACTAGATGTATACATCATTTAGATGAATGAACAAGAAAGGACTTGCCATTTACAAGTGCACAACTTTTATCATTTTTAATATCATTAATCATATTATACCATTATCCATCATCTGTATTAAACTATTTTTCTTTAAAAAAATTACTATGGAACATTTATAATCTTTTAAATTCTGATGTACTTTATTGATTGTTTATGTTTATTATGAAAACCATGAGTAATTTGGCATCATCATGAGAGTAAGTTTGTATTGAAACATCAAATTATATGAATATGCCACCAAATGGGGATTCCTTGATTTTTCTCTTACAAAATTAAAATCTTCTTTGCAACTTCAAAATATAGCATGATTGTATAGATTATGTTTTGTCAACTCACCACTTCTATTTTGAGTTTATAGAGTAGTTTCCAAGTGACTTTGTTTTTTCTAATTTTTATTTTCGTACATTTAACATTTAAATTATACTTGTAAATGTCAAATATGGTACATCACATTTTTTAATTATTTTACCAAATTACCTTGCACCATATTTTTTTCTCAAAATCTCTCAATATAGCATCTAATCAGTATTAGAATTGAATTATGTGCCTTGTAATATTAAGTGTTTTGATCTTGGTGATATGATGACATCCAACCTCCACCAAATCATTTGTTTTAAAAAGCAGATAAAAATACTATTAAACTTCTACAAAATCATTCATAAAACCCCAGTTGCAAGGGATCAGAGTTTTGTTCAAGCTTTCCTACAGTATGAAGCATCAAAATATTGCATTTTCCACCTCTACAAACTCCAATTTATAAATGAATCCTTTCCTTTCCAACAATTTTTTTTCCTAACATATTTATTCAAACACCTGTTGTCTTCATTATTTAAACAACCTCATGCTGAAACCTTTTTCCCTTTTTCATACTCCAGAAACCATTTGATCCTCCTTATTTTAAAACACTTGTAACCATCTCCATTAGAACATATACAAAATGTTGTAAATGGTTGTTATTGACGTCAAATATTGTCCAAATGAAAGAGAAAGTTACATAATCAAATAGCATATTTCAAGACCTTTCCAAAGATATATGTCATGCCTTCCCTAAATATTGCTTTTGGATTTTTGATGCCCCATTTAGATACCATATATTTGAATGAATTTTTACTCCAATTACCTAGCTCAAATGTGAGCATAATATATATGTTTGGAAATCTTATTTTGATACCTTTCCAACAGTATATGAAACTTCCTCTAACTCCTCACGGTTGAGGATAAATTACTTTTGAATATTCATTATACATTCTACTAGTTACACAAGTCATCCTAGCCAGTGGACATTTTGGCCTAACCAGTGGACAAGTTGGCCCAGTTACCTTAAATTCACTATAAAGAGGCTTGAGAAGGAGCATTTCTAGCCACTCACTCAAGTGTAAGTTCGTTCCTATTCGATGGTATCAAAGGAGCAATTTTAAGGTTCATACCTCACGAACCAAGAGAAGTGAAGCCTAGATGGAATTCAAGTTGGAAGTTGAGTTGGAAGTCTAGCCAAAATAGAGGAATTTGTGTGAGATAGATATATTATACTTGGGTTGTAAAAAGGTTTTTTACATAATTGTTTGGCGAAGGGTTTCATTTTTGTTGAAGCCTGGTGCAAACCTTATTGAATACTCAATTTAGGAGGTTGAATAGGTTGAGTTTTGGGTCTAGTTAGAGGACCAAATTCTAGTGTGGAAGGTCAAGTTTCAGGCCCGACTTGAGGGCCAAGTCCTGGTGTTTTTTTAGGCTGAGTTCAGGTTTGTCTTAAGCGGCGAATTCTAGTGCATGAAGGCCAAGTTCAAGTCTATTTTGAGGCAAGGAAAATTTTAGGGGCTAATATTTGCAAGTGGGCTAATTTTCCATGCTTTTTCCAAAAAAAAGATTCGTTAATTTCCATTTTTTCTAAAAATTATTCGCCCAAATTTTATAGTATGAAATTGTTTTATCTTAAAAATCTGAAAATTTTTATATAGAGACTATACAAAATTACTAGAACTTTGAATAATTTTAGAAAAATGTTGCGAAATATTTTACAAAAATTTCATATTATGTACTAGTGAGATTCACCAAGGTTTCTAAACTTTAAAATAAATTTCCATCCATAAAATTTTCCCAGGCTTAAGGCCAAAGTTGAAGTTATGTTATAGACCAAGTTCTAGTTTAATTATTAAGGTGGCCAAGCTTTGTTGGAGCACTGTTTTAGGGATATTTGTAGGTTGAGTCCATTATTGGCTATCTCTATGAGTTGAGGATTGTTTTGTAATGATAAAATATTTGAAGTATACTACTACAGAAGGCATGTGATTGTTTTAAGTTGCCTTACAATAGGAGTTAAGAATAGTGCTATGATGGACAATTTTTGAAGTAGGTTTGTGGGTTTCTTAAGGGGAGTGTTGGAAAGGTCGATAGATCGTGCTCTGATAGGTTGTGATGTACTTGTTTCTCGTAGGCAGTTCTTAACTGCTACGCTGAGAAACCACTCAACCAGCATTTTGGTTCAAGCCAACCCTTCAATATGGGTGTGTACCCTTTAGAGAACCTTCAAAACATTCCTAATTGTTCAGAATCTGGAAACAATTCCCAGGTGGCACTTAATTAATATGATTCTGCATAAAACCCATGTTCCGGATTTTTGAGATGTGACTTTATTTTCCCAGAAATGGAGCCCAAAATTCATCGTTTGTAAATGCCCACGAATTTTTGATTCACTGATGATCATATAAATAAAACTTTCTTCCGATTTGGAAATTGATTCCATTGGTGATGATGGCACCATACTTTACACGATCACTTCCATGGTTGAGTTCAAATGTAAGGCTGCAATCACTGAGTCTTAAGACCCTCTCTGTCACATTACCGGACATCGGTACTTCAACAATGCAGGACAGACCCCTTAGATCTCAAGCTCGCATATCCAATCAAATGGCATCCGCATGAACATATCATGCATATTGGCCATCAATTTGTCATTACTATGGGCAATATGTTCCTCCAAAATCGTGACTAAATGAAGGGCATATTTCCTAAAGCAAGGGCCACGATTTGGATACCGCTGTAATAATTGGATTGCTTCTCCCCTTGCACATCTAAACCCAAGTCCATATTGATAGCCCGAGAACAACTGCTGTGAACCATAAACGGATTTTCGGGGGTGGGGGTGAGGATGCTACTGGTAAGCAGTTTTCGACATAGGGGACTGGGATTCACAGGAATATGCCACGTGGGAAAAGTGGATTTGTGAAACAACTTATTTGGGAGCCCCCCTCTTATCAAGCAACTTTCGAATGAGGGGGGTCCGAAATTTTTATTGACCGTAGATCTTTATTAACTTTGTGTAAACCACTTATCACCGTTGAAACCTGCAAGACCTTTTTCACTAGCCAGATACATTTCATTCTCTATTTCTTGCTGCATTTTTATCCTTTCTTTATCTCGTGGCTTAGCATATTGCGCTGCTTTGGTGGATTAACACCAATGAATAATGAACTTTGACATATAAACTTAGAGATTGGATGTTGGGTCCAATATTTTTTATATATCCATTTAAAAAAATAGGTAACCCACTAATAGTATTTCACCCATAAAATTTGCATGAACCTTAAGGCTTTTGCCCATAATTAATTAGCAATTTAAAAGAAAAATTGTAACTTCTAGGGTCTAAAAATAAGTTACAACATCGGCTCCAACTGGGGACTGCCTCCCCTTGTGGGATGCAAAGAACTTAGTAGACTAGCGACCTTGAATTTGTTGGGCATGGATTCAGTTCATAAACCTATAATCTGCAAATATGAAACCATATCGCCTGCACTATTCCAAATACTCTTTCACACTGAAATCAAAAAACTAGAAATTGTTGACCTGAAACAACTGACATTGTAAGTAGTAATAAGCACAATAGTTCCTAATTCATTGGGCTATGGAGTCAATGGCGCTAATTAACAATAAATTTACTCCTTTAATCCCTTGCAAGTCATTGCACTCAACCAAACCAAACTTCATACTGCAAACTTGAAACACAAGCTGAAACAATTGTTGATCTACTGCATTAATCCATAAACTGAAAACTCATTAATCTACTGCACACACTTCTACTTGATTGAACTAAAACTTTACATTGTTAGGTGTAATCTGCTTTCCAATGTAACCAAGTGAGGAGTGGATTTATTGACAGACCATGTTGCCAATAGCTGAAAATCTAAAAAATATGTACAATATAAAACATAAACTCCATAAGGAACTGATACTTACAACTAAAGTTTAAAAGTTGCATACTTTGTGGACATCTTAGATTTATGATCATGGCTAAGAGGAAAAAAAATATTGTTGACTGCAACTATCCATGAGCCTTGCACAAACACAGTGGTAAAAGCAGCGGAAATTTCGAAACAGTGGTATTGGTAACCCGTGGAATCTCTTTATGACAAAGTGGAGCCACTAAGTGAAAGAATTGAAACCAATATCAAATTCCTACTCCTTGTTCACCAATAAAGAATAGAAATAATCTTTATCGTTCTTCGGGGAAAGATATCTTCGTTACTTCACTCCCTGGCAACATCGTCAAATGTTGTCCCTGTTTCTTGTAGGCAGTGCTTGGCTACAAAAACTACGCCGAGAAACCAACTCAACCAGCCTTTAGGTTCAAGTTGGCCCTTCACGCAATATGGGTGTGTACCCTTCATAGAACCTTCAAAATATCCCTAACTGTTCATAATCTCTAAAAAAATTCCTCTGTGGCACTTAATTAACATGATTCTGCATAAAACTCACATTCCAGATTTTTGAGATGTGACTTTAATTGCCCAAAAATGGAGCCTGAAATTCATTGTCTGTAAATTCCCACAAATTTTTGATTCATTGTTTATCATATAAATAAAACCTGCTTCCAATTTGGAAATTGATTCCATTGGTGATGATGGCGCCATACTTTACACAATCTCTTCCATGCTTGAATTCAAATGTAAGGCTGCAATCACTAAGTCTTGAGACCCTCTTTGTCACATTACTGGGCATTGGTACTTCAACAATGTAGGACAGGCCCCTTAGATCTCAAACTTGCATATCGAATAAATGTCATTCACATGAACAGATCCTGCATATTGGCCATCAATTTTTCATTACTATGGGAAATTTGTTCGTCCAAAACCGTGGCTAAATGAAGGGCATATTTCCTGAAGCAAGGGCCATGATTTGGGTACCGCTGTAATAATTGGATTGCTTCTCTCCCTGCACATCTAAACCCAAGTCCATATTGATATCCCGAGAACAACTGTTGTGAATCATAAATAGATTTTCCAGGGGGGTAGATGGGTGTTGCTGGTAAGCAGTTTTCGATCTGGGGAGACCAGAATTCACAGGAATATGCCACATGGGAAAAGTGGATTTGTGAAACAACTTATTTTAGACCCCCCTCTCTTATCAAGAAACTTTCGAATGGGGGAGGTCCAAAATTTTTATTGACTGTATATTTTTATTGACTTTGTGTAAACCACTTATCACTATTGAAACCTGCAAGACCTTTTTACGAGCCAGATACATTTCATTCTCTATTTCTTGTTTCATTTTTATCCTTTCATTATCTCATGGCTTAGCATATTGTATCAGGCGTTTCTTTGGTGGACTAACACCAACGAATAATGAACTTTGACATATAAACTTGGAGATTGGATGTTGGGTCCAATATTTGTTATATTTCCGTTTAAAAAAATAAATAACCCACTAATAGTATTTCGCCCATAAAATTTGCATAAACCTTAAGGATTTTTCCCAGAATTAATTAGCAACTTTTTTTAAAATTTGTAACTTCTAGGGTGTAAAAATAAGTTACAACAGGTCGTAGGAAGCATACTTTCAAGGTTGTAAAAGCATGTTTGGTTCCAAGTGTTTTTAAAATCCTTATGCAGTAGAAATAAATCTACAATGTTGAGTACAAGCTTCCAGGTGGGCAAACATTCTCTTCAAACATATAATGATACTAAGTAGTGATAGTGGAACAATGAATAGAAAGAGTTGAGGAAGTTGAAATGCTAGGTGGGGAGACATTTTTTATCAAATAAAAATAACTTATGTGTAGCATATTGATCTGTAAAGTGTCATGAATATTCCACTAGATAGTTCATCACAACAAGTCTGATAAATTATACTTAAAAATATGAAATCTGCACTATGAGGGTTCATTTCTATTAATATTTTTGAATCTGTAAATTAATGTTTGTTGTGTATGAATGAAAATTATAATTATGCAAAAAATAGAGAAACGTAAAATAAAAAATCACAATACACAATTTGACACAAGATATAACCTAGGAAACCCTTTTGGGAGAAAACCCAGTTGGAAGGTGAGGTCACTCTACTCTCTTTCTCTGAATAGAAAATGGTTGTGAGTACAAAAAAGGAAGGCCTATAACTTGTGGGATAATACAATGAACAAATCCTCTTTGTGTTCTCTTTCCCTATCCCTCTCAACTACTTTGTTCATCTATGGAACAAAATGCAATAGAAAAGAATGGAACTTGTTTTCCTCCTAGTGGCCCAATTATAATGCAACCTGATAGATTACTAGTAAGATCCTCCCTCACTCCTCCCTTATTGCCAATATGAAATGTCCAAAGGTGAAGGTGGCAGATATCCAAAACAAATTTCAATTGGGGACTTACTCGTAGAAGTGTGAACTGCTATGTTGTAAGAGTGTTGTATATATTCCAGATTTTCATCCCAGTTCTTCGAATGCTTCTGATTCTAACCCATCAAAATTTGCACCAAATTATTATTGAATTCTATCTTCCCATTTTTTTGTGGATGGAATATTGTAGACCTATTAAACTTCATGTCCATCTTCTCCCATAATGTATTCAAAAATTGTGTGTCCCTATCTAAAATGATGCTCCTTGGTATCCCAAAGAGCACCCAGACATGTCGAAAGAACAAGTTTGTTGCTTATTTTCCATTGATGGTATTTTTACAAGGCATCAAAACAAACACTTATTGAACCTGTCAAATAGCATGAATAGGTAGTCATTTCCCTTCCTAGTTGTTCATAAACCTCCCACAAAGTTCATCGAAATGCTTTACTAGGGATGACCGACTACATGTAAGGGATGATATAGACCCTGTTACCTATTACTTGGCTTGTTGGTACAAAAAAGAATGCATCCTATTATGAGCCTAGCTACATGTTATTGCTTCTTGGGCCAATACACGTACCTCTACAAGTTGGACACTATCTTCCCTACCCTAAAGTGCCTTGAAACCTTGGAGGTGTGAGCCTCTTTAAGCTACTACAATCACTCACCTTTAGGAACACATAACTTATCCATCCTATAAAGTAACCTAACCTGGAGATGGTAGTCAATTGTGTTGTCACCATCGTGCACATGACTCTGGCTCTACAACTACTAAAAAGCTTCCTTGAATTCCTCATCCTCTTATTATGCCTCCTTGAATACATCATGGATGAAAGGATCCATGTGTATTAGAGTTCCCAAAGATGTGATCTTCGATGTGGGTGGCCTTGAAATCATGCTAAACAACTTGTTTGTGTTTCCCTTAAGTAACTTGCTCAGTAAATGAGGTTGTTGTAGAAACCCCATCCACTTGTTAATCCTAGTCTGTTGTAGCTTACTATGGGCCTTCAGGCATTGTAGTGGCTAGCTATCGATGTGGATTATTGTATCCTTCCCCATCAGATAGTGCTTCCACTTCTTCACAACTTGCATCAAGGCATAAATCTCCTTGTCATATGTAGGGTAGTTAAAAATTTCCCCATGAAATACTTCATAATGGTAGCATTTAGGCTTTCCTTTTTACATCAATATTGCTCCCATAATAGACTCACCTGCATATGTTTCCACTTCAAATGGCTATTGCAAGATCGCTAATTCCAGAACTTGTGCTTGAATGATATTCTTCTTTAGATCCTCAAAGGCCCTCTACTGACCCTTCCCCATGCGAAACTCATGCCACTTGCTGCTATCGCTGAAAATGAGGTTATGAATTTTCTCAGGTACTATGTCACCCCAACAAAAATTCTAACCTCAAAATAATTGGTAGGTATCAGCCATTTCATGATGATCTCCATCTTCGCAAGATCTATTTGCATCTCTCCTACACCTATCACATACCACATATACATCAAATGTTGTTGTGCAAACTCACACTTCTTGAGATTTGCTAGCAATTGGTGCTTCTTTAATGTCTCCAACACCTACCTCAAATGTGATATGTGCTCCTCCCAAGTATCACTATATATCAATATATCATCCAAATAGACAATAAAAATTGAATCTATAAAAGGGTGATGCACTCGATTGAATGACACCTTGTTCTAGTAGTTGTTACAATTGTTTCTTCACCTCACTTGCTTCTATAATAGAATACCTATACAACCCAATGTTTGGCAATGGGGAGTCCGACAATTGTTGGTTATTTTGTTCCACTTCCCTCTTACGTGGTAAGCCTTTAGGCTCCTAGAACAAATCCCTATATGTTTGTAGCAACTCTTTAAGTTGTTTTTTTGTTTCTTACTACACCCCTTCAGGGATCAATTTTCTCTCACCGACTCTTCTACAAACTAATTCTCTCCTAAAAATAATTAAACAAACTTCTTACTAGAACTGATCAATTTCTTGGCTTGGTTGGCACTTAGCAGTGGAATTTTCAACTTGCCTTTGTGCACATTGATATTGAATGATTTTCCATCCTTGATGAGAAAGTAATAGTTGTCTATTTGCATGAAGATTGCATCTTGCATGTACATGTAGGGAATTTCAAACACCACTCTACATACATCAAGGGGAAGTACATATAGTTCTACTTTATCAATAAAATCAGCACTGATAGTAAATCTAATTTTGCAATGTTTTGTTACCTTTAAATTTGCATCCTTATTTACCCATCCCAATGGATATGTGCTTGGATGATCATGAAATTCAAACCCCAATTTGTTTACCAACTCTTTTGCAATGAGATTCGTCTATAATCCTGATTCAAACAGAGCATCAATATTTGTCTTCTTGACATATATCTTTATGTGGAAGAGTTTTGTCATTTCTTTATCTTCTTCTTCATTAAAGGCTACTCAAATTCACTTCCTTTTGCATTGATGTACAAGAGATATTCTCATCCATGTTTGAGTTTCTTTCAACCTGATTGCTTGAATCAATGGCGATGAGATTATTCTTCTTACTATCTTTTATTTTCTTCTTCGTGTTAAGCTATGGATGCAAATTCCAACACTTCTTTGTATGACTGCCAATATTACAATCGCTGCAATGGTTGCTCGGATCCTTGCACTGGTGTGTTGTGGTTGTAGTTTTTTTTCTCATTTCCCCCTTTCAAATTTTTCTTCCCCTCCTTAGAAGCATCTTGATGCTCCTTCTACTCTGATACATTTGATTTCCCTTTATTTTGGCCTATGTTCTCTAGGTATTGTGCCTATACACAAACGTAGTCCATCGATTTGGGCTTAATAGAATCACTTGCTTCCGTAGATGGATGTGTAGACCCCCCTAGATACTTTAAAATTGCATCTAGGTTCTTTAGGGAGATACCCAACATTACGACCATGTTTCTGAACTCTATGATGTACTTTTGTATACTTTACCCCTACTTATACCTAAAGTAGTTCCATTGGATCCACCAGTAATTTTCATGCATGATAGGGTAAATTTATGACTTTATGATGGTTTTAAAGTCCTCCCACTTAGTCACTGAAGGATCTCCCTCCCACCTCAAGGTCTCTATGTCACTTTTGTACCTATTTATGCCATTCCCTCTAATTTCAGTTGTGCAAATGAAATCTTATGTTCTTCCTCTATATGATGAACATTGAAATAAACTTCTAATTTTTGCAACTAGTAATTTGGCTTCATAGATTTGATCTCAACTTGGTACGACTTGATATTGACCTTCACTTCCATTTTGAACAGGGACCGTGAATGGTTCACGACACTCAAGCTGGATTGACCTTTTTTGGGTCTCTTGTTCAGCTCATTCTGTGTTTCTTCCCAATCTCCTAATCTCCCCTATGACTGGAAATTTTGCATTAGAATCCACATCTTCTCTAAATAGCCCGAGCTTATTGGTCAAGGCTTCCATGAGGAGTTCACATTATGACTACTATCTGCAAATTTTTCTTACAACCGTGAAAACCTCTCCCTTGTAAGATCAAGATTTGATGACCTGGACTAGCGTTTTAGGACTTTTGGCTTTGTCAATCTAGAGACCCTGCAAATATCCACAATATACCCAAAGAAACCTACACTGATACGAATATGAATCCTAAATTTTCGTGGATATTCTAGTGGATAGTTTGAGACAAAAGATCTGATAAATTATACTTAAAAATCTGAAATCTACACTATGAGGGATTATTTCTCTTTAGATTTCTAGATTTGTAAATTATTGTTATTCTGTATGCATAAAAATTATAATTATCCATAAAATAGAAAACAAAAAAATAAAAACTCACAAGCCATGATTTGACACAAGATATAACCTAAGAAACCTTTTAGGGAGAAAACCTAGCCGGAAGGTGAAACAGTTCTACTCACTTTCTTTGAATAGAAAATGGTTGTGACTACAAAGAAGTAAGGCTTGTGGTTGTGGGTTACTATAGTGAAAAAGTCATCTCTATGTGCTCTCTCTCTATCCCCCTTAGCTTATATGTTCATCTATGGAACAAAATGCACTCAAAAATAATCGAACCCCTTTTCCTCCCAGTAACCTGGTTATAACACAACTCGATATCCTACTAGTGGTTATATTTGACTTCTTCTTCTCTTAATTGGAGTTACATAAGGGAATGTTATATAGTATTCTTCATCATGATCATGTGGTTAGCCCCTTTTTCATGAATAATGGTGGCTAACATGACATCCTCTCTAATTATGGTGGCCAAAACAAGAAGGTCAACTTTTGAGTGGCATAATTTTTTATATGAACTCCATTTGAGGTTATTCGTGTGCCATTGGAAAGGCATTTGTGTGTAGAATAGGTAAATAAAGGGTATGGTGCTAAAGCAGAAAATTTTTACCTAAAAAGGAATCGTTTAATGCCTCAAAATGCTCCTGGAAGGTTTCAACCCCGAATTTGTCAAATTGGGTTCCACTAGTAAATATGGTCTTGTGAGTTGATTCCTCCACTTTTTCCACTCTAATGATCCAATCTGATAAAAAATCAAGTCTAAAGAGCCAAGTCAAGAAGCCTACTTGAAGAGAAGAAAGTTAAGATGTAGAAGTCAAATGGTTGTGATTAATCTTAAAGACACAAACATGAGAGTTGCATGGTTAGATGACAATTCACTAAAAAATTTGTTGAGGAGCAAAAGTTATTGATGACAGATATAAGGAACAACTTAAAGACGTCAGGTGATGTCTATAGTTTGTTGAGTTGGTGCTCAGCTGGGCGAATGGTGTCTCTTGTAGGTTAGTGTCTACATTCGCTAAGTTGGTGCTCAACTAGGGGAATGAAATCTCCTATAAGTTGGTTCCTATGAAAGTTGTAAGTTTGTGCTTACTTTGTACAGGTTTACAATATATTTGCTGAGAAAATGGTTGTTATTAATGCCAAAGGTTATCCATATAAAGGAGATAATGGCATAAGCTTAAAACTCATCTTGAAACCTTTGCAATGATGTATGTCATGCCTTCTAACTCTTTTTGTTGAGGAGATAGTTAAAATATGGAATTTAGGCATTTTAATCTCCTAGTGAAGTCGAGCCTCTTGAGGAACAAGTCAACCCTACTTAGGAGGCATTGAAGCCTATAAATAGTTGTTTCTCTCCCTCAATTCAGATAGAAACATGATCAACTCAGGAAAGGAATTCACACTTGTTAAGTGAGGCAATTGAGAGAGGTTCATACCTCATGAACCAGGACAACAAGGAGTTTCGAAGCCAGATTTAAGGGTTATTTTTACGGCCTCCTAATAGGTTTTTTTGACTTTGTTTAGGGCTCTTTTGAAGCTATTTTTGAATATTTTTTTGGAGCACATATTTAAGATCATCTATGGAACATAATTCAGACCTGTTGTAACCTCAATTTTGGCCCAGAATCAAGATATAATTCAAACCTGTTGTAGCCTCATTTTTGGCATGTTGCAACCTCAATTTAGGCCTAATGCAGCAGGCTCAGTTTCTGCCTATTTGGCCTACTCAGGACTTAGTTTGGACACATTGTTTGTCCCAGCCTTGGCCTATTGTTGAGCTAATTTTGGAGCAGTATTGGAGCAGAATTCGACCCTATTTTAGGCATATGTTAAAGGTTCATTTCTAATCTATCTTGGAGTGTTTTTGAAGACGAGACTCAGATATAGTAAAAAGGCCAAGATGCTAGATTAACAACAAATGAAGAGAGGTATATACATATAATATATAAAATATAAAAGGATTTTTGATATGTTGATGCTTAAGGAGGATTGGTGTCCTCATTCTATTGTCAGGTTGGAGCCTAGGCTTGCTCAAGAGGATTGGTGTCCTCATTTTATTTCCAGGTTGGAGCCTGAATTTTTAAAGAAGGATTGGTGTCCTCATCATTGTAAATTAAAGCTAACCTAAAAACATTCAAGTGATTTTTCACTTTAAATCCTTGTGTTCTTGCATGGTTTATGTTTTGTGATTCTAATGGACTAGCTTAATTTTAAACTGGTGAAATTAATTATTGGATGAAATATTGATTCACCTCCCCCACCTCTCAGTATTTCTAACAATATTTACAAAGAAAAATTGTATAAGTTTTTCTTATGAAGATTTATGTTTCATGATTTATGTGTATCAAATGTTTTAAAAGATAAAAGTAGTTAAAAATAATGAAACACTAATTAATCCTCCCTCTCAATATTTCCAACAATTTGTATCAAACCCTTCAAACAAAGCCTAATAGTTGGAAGTTAAACCTTAGAAACACAGATGGAAAAGTAAAAAGTTGTGACTCCAAACCCCCGAAAGAAGTCCCCTCCTTAGTCATGGAGATAAAATATTTTAAAGAAGATTAAGACAATTAGAAGAACCAAACTAATCTAGTAGAAGGTTACACAATTGATTTTGAAACAAAATTTGTGGATGTTCATGAACAAATAGTCAGGTTTAGAAAAGAAAATATAAGGCTTAAAGATAAATTGCAAGTCCTTGAAGAGAAGAGTCATAACATTGATGAAACAAAATTTGTCATCTTGAGACTTAAGCAAAGGATGCAAAAAAGAGAAGATTTTTTTTTCAAATTAGCTAAAGGAAAATACTAAGGATTATAAGAAGCGAGAAGCAGAAGTTGATAAAAAACTAAAAGAACAAGAACAAGAATTTGAAGAAGTCACCTCCTTGAAAATTCAACTCGAAGAAGCTAAGAGAACAAAAGAAAGTGATGAAAATCCAACTAAAGGAAAAATAAGAAACTTATGAGAAGATTGAAGAAAAAATGGTGTCATTAAGGAATGAAGTAGACAAGCTCAAAAAAAACTTGGAAATTTCTCAAATGTTGGATGTTATTCTCAATAGTCAAAGATCACCATACGACAAAACAAGTCTTCGTTATGAGGGTGAGATTTCATACAAAGAAGATGCAAGACTTAAGTCACTAGAAAATAATATTGAGGAAAAGCCTAAAGGTCATGCTAACATTCTTCAAAGCCCCAACCGCAATTGAAGCAAGGGATAAATTCAAGATGAGTTTGGAAGAGCTACTACACCTAGAAGCTATGACAAAGCCGCCAAAAGGTCCCTACACAATAAAAGCAACGGTGAAATAAGAGACAATGATCATCAAAGAGTTGAACCTTCTCCAAAACATAACAATTTTAGAAGAGTTACTTCAACAAGATAATCCTTGTCAGCCAGGTATAAAACTATATTTCTTGGTGATTGTTTTTCATGTCCAAATTTTGGACATAAAACAAGGGATTGTAGAGCCTATGTCAAGGATGATTTTAGAGGCCCTTATCAAACCTCTAGAAAGAAAATTATAGGCAATCAAATTAGAGGACATAATGGATAGAGTAGTAGAAATCGTAATTCATTCACTCCCCTATTCAAAGCATAGTACAGAATGGTACAAATGCCATAATTTTGAGCATATAGCATGTGATTGTAGATTCAACATGAAATGGTTTCCAAAACAAATGAAGGAAAAATATATCTCTACATGCTGGCTTATATGGGCCTGACCCAGGTTCGGAAGAGTTATTTAGCCAAACAAATCCTGCAACTACCGGCCCTTTCAGCAATAGCATGCGGAGCACGAACTGAGGTCTCACCCGAGGTAGCAGGGGAGGGCGTTGGAACCAGGTTTGTGCACCCTTGGGATGTCTTGATGTGGTCTAGAAGGTTCGCACACCATTTTGTGGCTTTGCACCACTTTGCTCCGCGTAGATCTGGACCCAGAAAAATCCTTAATATTTCTTAATGCGTTGTTATAGATTAGATCTACTTTTTATGGTCTTTAAGCAAACATTTAACAGAAATGACCAATTTGCGCACTCAGAAAAGATACAGATTTTCATAAACTCATAACATAAGCATACATGCATAGATCAAATAGTTATATCAACCATAAATTAGCCAGATCCGCAATAATTCAGATTTAACACAGAATTTCATAATCAACTTATCTTTATTCACTTCCTTCACCAATACATCCAGATCCACCCTATGCACTCAGCTGCAGGGGTCCACGCACACAGCTGCGGACTCTACTAGGCCTCTGCGCACACAGCTGTAGAGCCTCTATCTACCTACCAACACCCTTGACTCGGACTTACAAACGCTTCAAGACTTTTCTCCTCAAAAACCCATTACATTTCAGATCCAAAAGTACATACTAAAGCTACCTTCTACCCTTAGAGCCTCGCTCTATTTATACATTCCCATGGTCTACGGACCACGGGCAAGCCGACTTACTTCCTATTATTCTATATTATTTCTTGGCGGACAACCCTTTGACTCGATCTACTACATTTCGCGCTCCACATATTTCGACCTTTTTTAATATTTTCATCTTAATTTATAGGCTCTGAGCCCCAAAACTGTTACGCGGGACCTCCGCTACCCAACAGGCCCCCAACACAATCATCGTGACTTGTCCTGAGTCACTCGTCGGTGCGGCAAGACGCGCTACCTAGGCTCCACGATTCACCTCCCTGTGAGTGACGTCCTTCATTCTGTTGCTCCTTCTTCATCTCCTGCAATGCTTCTTCCAGCTCTTGCTTCATTGTTTCTACCAATGCTCGCAACCAATAATGCTCATGCTAATCTGCTCGATTAACATAGAACACCCCCTCATAGGATTTTAGCTCTAGCTGGGGTGCCGCATACATGACCTCCTCGTACTAACACAACCAATTTCTAAGTTCGTATCTTCTCTTCGCACTGTCTACTACAGCTTGTGTTGCAATTTTGCAAGACCATTTCTGTTGTTTGCGAGATCCCAACCATCAAGGTACACCAGAGACGATTTGTTAACTACAATTCAACCCTTTGTCTCCATATTCGCAGCTTTTCCTTTATCCTTTATGGTTCTCCGACCAGCCCATGGGTAAGGCCACGACATCCGGACCAGTTCTGCTTCGTGTCTACAAATTTCTGGCACGTCCCCTCTCGTTGATGCTGAACTCTGCGTGGTGCCCGCCATTGTCCACACCGTATTCTTTAGAAATCCCTGCATCTTTAGCCATATCACAACTCTCGGCCTTACTCCTTGAGCGTAGATAATGAAGAGTTCCATAGTGGCGGGAAAGAACAACACCTTAAGGTTCTCAGAAGCAAAACTTGTTTGGTAGAGGTCCCCCTGTGATTTATAAGTGTTTCGAAATTAAAATTCGTTGGCTCCTGCCTTTTCCGATGTCCTCACGTTAAGCCTGCGGCAGATCGTTCTAGATCCGGCTCATACCTTGTCTCTTAATTTCCCGCCGCCTGCTCCCTTTTGCCATAACTCAGACATCTTGTCATGAATAGTGACAGCAATGGTCACCTCTTTGCTTGTCAACGCAGCAGCACATCCCTTTCTACGCAACCGTGACCCTTGTGACAGGTCATATCCACACGCACCTCGGTGGTCGCACAGCTGCCACCCAGACTGCTTTATCGTCCCACGCTCTCTTTCAACTGGCTGGAGCGGTGAGACTGTCCTTCAGTCGGTTAGTCAGGCGGTCGGCCCACTCGTGTAGAGCTTCAGGCGACTGCCATTTACTCTGCCTGGGAAGGGGTCTCCATTGAGCTTAGCAAGCTAGACCACACCTCCATCTATAACTTCTTTGACTACGTAGGGACCCAACCAATGCATCCGGAGCTTGCTAGGGAACTTCTCAAACTTGTTGTCATATAGTAATATTAGATCATTCTCCTTGAAAGTGTGCACCTTGATATGGCGATCATGCCACGCTTTCTCTCATTGTTTCTGTACTTGTTGATGGAATCCGACCAAAAATTGTTCCTCCTCAAGTTCCTTTAGCTGCGCAAGCCTTTCCTCCAAAGCCTCGCGGTCAGCCATGCCTGTTATTGCCGCGATTCATAAACTGGGTACAATGTATTCCATGGGCATGATGGCTTCCTTACCACAAACTAACTGGAAAGGTGTTTGGCCCATCAATTTCTTACACGTGGTTCAGTAGGCCCATAGCACAGCAGGGAAATGCAAGTCCCAATCGTTTCGCTACGCATTACAGACCTTAGTCAACGCAGTGTCAAAAGTTTTGTTGAACACTTCAACGGTCCCATTTGCTTGCGGGTGGTATGGCGTACTCTATTGATGATATATCTGGAATTCCTTAGTGAGCGCGTTGATCGTTTCATTCAGAAAGTGTGTTCCCTAGTCACTCATTAGAATTTTGGGACATCCAAACCATGTCAACACGTTCTCGAAAAAAAATTTCGTTGTTGTGGCAGTCGTGCAGTCCTTAACCGGCTGTGCTTCTGCCCACCAAGTCAAATATTCTATCGTAGTGATGACATAGCCCACACCCATCTTGCCTTGTGGTGCAATAGGTTCCACGAAGTCGATTGCCCACTTCTCGAATGGTTGCAGCATCATCTATGGATTGAGCGGCATTTCATCCCTTCGCGATGGTTTCCCAGTCCATTGACATACGTCGCAAGCTCGGCAATATGCTTTCGAGTCTTGATGTAGAGTTGGCCACCATAGTCCTGCGTGAAGAATCTTTTGTGCTGTGGCATGGCCCGCATAATGTCCTCCAGCAACCCCCCCATATGCTTCGGCCAGGATCTGTCCTCGCTCGAATGCAAGTACATATCTACGTAATATTTCGTTGTTTCCCATCTTGTAGAGGTGTCCTGCAATAACAGTAAATTTTGTCACACGTATCACCAATTCTTTCTTCTGCTAAACAGAATATCCCTGTGGCATGGTTCCTGTGGTTAAGAAGTGGACTATGTCCTCAAAATGGCCATCCGCGATGCATACTGCATACAGTTGTGCATCCGGTAGTCCTTCCTCCAAGTTTGTGGGCTCTTCATCGTTCTCAATTTGAGATAGGTGGTTTGGGCCTGCGTTCAGATGTCCTGGCTTTACGACGACTTTGAAGTCATATTCTTGAAATAATAGCAGCCACCTACAAATGTGCCCCCCCAACACAGGCTTATTCACTAGGTATTTTAGCACAGAGTGGTTAGTATACATCTTAAAGTTTCCTCCGAGCAGGTAGTGGTGGTATTTCTGGAGCACGTATACCATTTCCAATTCTTCTCGCTCAGTAGTGGAGTAGTTCTTCTCAAGTTTTGACAATCGTCGACTTGCGAACATGATCAAATGATCAATTCCCTCCGCTCCTTCTTGAGTGAGTACCGCACCCAACGCGATACACGATGCGTCAATGTGCACATGAAATTTGATGTCCCATTTTGGAAAGACCAATATAGGGGTTGATGCCATCTTTTCCTTAAGCGTTTCCAAACTTTTGTTGCATTCCTCATTCCAGCAATAAGTAGCATCCTTCTTCAACAACTGTTCCATTGGTGCCATGATCTGCGCATAGCTTTTTATGAACTTCCGATAGTAACCAGTGTGTCCCAGTGTGGCGCGCAGTTGTTTGACACTTCACGGCGCTTGCAGATTGAGTATGACAGCGATCTTCACCGGATCCACCATCAAACCTTGCTTACAAACCACATGGCCGAGCAAGTTCCCTAAGGGGATGAGGAAAGTACGCTTCTTTAGATTAAGCGCAATTTGGTGCCGTCGGCAAGTATCCAACATTAACCATAAGCTCGCGGTATGTTTCTTAACTAGCCCAAATATGGTCCAATCATCAAGATATACCTCTAAGAACTTGTGTATAAACTCCTTGAATGTAGCTACCACAACGCAGGAGAATATCACTGATGCGTTCTTTAGTCCAAAGGGCATCACCGTATACTGAAAACAGCCCCATTCGGTGGCGAAAGTTGTCTTACTCCTGTCCTCTGGCATGATCTTGATCTAGTGGTAACCCGAGAAACCATCTGTGAAGGAGTAGGCTTCCTATCCTCCCACATTTTCCAGTACCTCATCTGTAAATGGCGTCGGAAAGGGATCGTTGACACATGCATCATTGAGCTTTCTGAGATCGACGCAGATGCGAATTTCACCCTTTTGTTTCTTCTCCTGCACAACCATAGGACTTACCCAGTCGGACTCTTCTACCGGTTCAATTATTCCTGCTGCAAGCATCTTGTCCAACTCTTCGTGGACCTTCGCTTTGTATTTTGGATTCAACCGGTAAGGCCGCTGCTTAACTAGCTTTGCATCCGGCTTCAAGGTTATCTTCATCATTCCTAGGTCACCAAGGATCCCTTTTAACTCCGTGATTTTTGTGGGGAATAAATCTTGATATTCTCGAAGCAACTCGACCACCTTTTCCACTGTGGCATCGTCCCAATAGTCTCCCAACGTTGCATACTTCGGCTCTTCCTCTATTTTGATGTTTACTTGTTTCGTTTTCAGTGGCACAGTGATGTCTGGATCCTTGATTGTTGGTCCACGCACCTCACGACTCCCCTCTATTTATGGAATATTGATGTTTCTAGGGTCGTGCTCATCATCTTCTACCTGTATATTGTAACATTCCAGGGCATGGCTCAATTGTCAGGACGAGTCTGGCTGCACGATTTCTTCTGGTTCCGATGGTATTTTGAAAATAGTGGCCTCTACCACCTGCAAAGTGTTGTCCATAGTATCCATCCATCGATCCTCAAAGAGGAAAGTTGACAGAAACCCTTCGCGCAAGATGTCCCATTTGCCTATGCCATGTTGAAGCTTTGTTTCAGGATACCAATTCCTTGGGATGACGTCCAGGATATGATAAAATAAGTGTACCCACTCCGGTTGAGGCTCTTCTCCATAGGCTTGGACCCATCTGGTCAAGTGCATGTGCGGATCATCACGTCCATTGTATTTCTATGTTATGCATAGTTCCGGCCTCCCAAATCTTATCTGCATCATGCGCCTACAGCCGCGCCAATTTTCGAAGGTTCCTTCATGTGTGCCCACCAACGCGCAGGCGTCGCACGCAGTGCCCATTTCAACACATCGAACCGTTGGTGCTCCGGTAGAGTGCTTTCAAATTTGATCAAGAATTCATCTACTACTATTATCCCATCACATATCGGTAGTTCACGGTCCTGCACTTTAACGCAACACAACAATTTAGTCACCATATTTCAGTTTAACGTGGTTACCCCATTCAGTCGGTTATGCCATCGCTCATCTTCTTCATCTAAATCTTCGATGCAGGATTCCTCATGCTCCCACGATATTCTTCCTTCCACCATCGGATTGTCCCACACTTGATGTCGCACGGTGATTTTGTAAATACAATATAATTCATCATCACCTCCTTCGTCGTGCACAGGTTCAGTGTAACGCGATCCTTCAGCCGGGTCTAGAGGAATGACTACGCGGAGCGACTTCTTCTCGAAGATCATTTTCCGCTTCTTTAAATTAATAACTCCATTCATGTCAATGGCCCAGTCTATTCCTAATAACACATGGTAAGGGCTACTTTCATCCACAATTTCGATTACCTCAAAGTCCATTCGGGTGCTCGCGCCTTCTATATCTACCGTAATCCCTTGCAGTCTTCCCATGGGCAGGATCTTCTGTTGATTCACCATCCTCAATTGAATAGGAGACCATTGCAGTGTGGGCTTGCCCATGTGCTCCCACGTCTATTTGGGTAGTACATTTGCATCTGAGCCCAAGTCAAGAATGATCTGATCCATCTCATAGTCACCAATCTGTGTTGTTAACCGCATTTCCCACCTAGTCCGTGATGCATGTTTTCCCAATTTTCAGATCACGCGAGGTTCACTTGACCCTGTGCACATATTTATCAATTCTTGCAAGCCCTTAACCGCTCTATTGTCATGAAGCAATTTCATGCATGTCTCTAAAAAGGTAGTCAGCATCGAGGGATCCCTTTCTATCTTGGATTGATCCCTACTACCTGGGGTAGAGACCTTCGTGAAGCTCTCCCTAGCTTCCAGACCTGTCTCCTTGCGAATTCCTGCGTCTTTCTTGGTTTGTTTCCCCTTATCCTCTCCTGTGACCGTGCCACTTCTGAGCACCATATTTACATTGGGATCTTCTTCGTGCGGTTCGGACCTCATCATCTAGACATTTTGTGTCATTGTAGGTTGTGCTGTCTTTTTCTCACGAATCTGCGCTATCAGTGTGGAGAAATCTATCAGTTCATGATCGAATTGTTTGCAGTAAGGGCACGATATTCTGGCTGGATTGGTACAGTCCCGCGTGTAGTGACTTGGTCCTCCACAGTTGTAACAGATGAGCTACCCGC